>JACSYO010002163.1:615000-1222500 GCA_016806645.1 Ophiodon elongatus
CAGGCAGGCAGGCAGACAGACAGGTGGCAGAGCTAGATTATAGAAGCAAGTAATTTATTTTTACCACGGTTGCTACCGCAAAAGCTTTAAATGTCTAAAATCCAATGGAGACACTTAATTCATTCAACACAGCTGTGTGGCGGCTTGTGTTTAGCTCATATTCAAAACATGTAACTGTTAAAGTGTCTTTTTAAGACTAAATGTCTATTTTCTTGGCATTTACCTGCATTACTACAGTTCTCAGACTCTTACAAAGTAGTTGTGGAAATAACCCTTTACCCCGTCGCCATGTTTATTTTGTAGATACGCTGTATACGTCTCTGTTGTCGACTTGTCAATCACCTTGTAGCCCCGCCCTAAAGCATCCCCTGCTTTATGGTCTATTTGACTCTAAATGGACCATAATTTACTGAATGAACATCATGCTGTATTGAAGGAGACTTGAAACTAGAGATTGAGATCATAAACTCATGTTTACAATGTTTACTGAGGGAATAAATCAAGAGAGAATAGAGTCATTTTCTATAGACTTCTATACAACCAGACTTCTTTTTGCAACCGCAGGAGTCACGTCCGCATCGGCTTCACTCGGCACAACCGGAGTTTGGTTGGAGAACAGAAAGCGTAGCTTGGTGTTATCTTAAAGATTTTCAATATCATGGCTGAATATTTAGATTATTTCTACAACGTGGATGAGATGAGAGAATTCAGAACGAGACTTCTCCTTCAGAGATAGAGAGATAATAACAAACAAAGGTAAAGAAAAAGGTTTTATTTCTCTGTAGGCTTCTTTCCATGATGTTGTCAGACATTTATAATAACAATCTGAGTCTGTCACAGCAACAACGAGCTCCTTTGAGGTTTATCAGTTGCCTCGAACGATTTATATGACAGCCTTTAATACTGAACCAGTTTAAAACACTGTTTTCTCCATTTAGTCACTTAAGGCAGAAACATGAGGAAACTCCCTTTTATTGTTCGTTGCTTGATTGAATTATAAAGCATTTCAGATCCTTGTCCTCAACAGGAAACATGTAAACTGTGTCTCATCTGTGCTGCTACTCTATTTCTGTGTTATCATCACATTAGCAGGACAGACAGGTAGACTCACAGGGAACATTTTAATAGCTGTAACCTGGCTGTCTAACACTCCATCCCCTCTGTCCCCCTATGCGTCTCTTTTTTTTTTTAAATCTGGAAGGCGTCTTTTATCAGGTTGACCATCAGTAAAGCGGTCCTATGATGGAGGAGCTTCACGACGTCCAGCTGACGGAGATCAAACCACTCCTGACAGGACAGGTGAGGTGGAGGAGGGCTGGGCTTAGCTGGGGTTGTTTTAAGACAGTAAACTGACTTACTGTCAGATTCATGTCCTGGATACTTTAATTTCTCTATAAATGTATTTCATAATGATAGTGATTAAAGGATTTCTCTCTGTCTCTTCAGAACGGGAGGAATCTCCAGGACTTTGATTGTCAGGTGAGTTCAACACACCTTTCCTTCCCCTTTGGTGTGACGTAGTGCTGGAATCAGAATTAGACTTTTCATCAGCCTAAAATTTAGAAAAATGGGTTTATTATTGCTGTATGTTTTTCAATATTGGAATATGAGACATGTAAGTAATAATTTTGTGATATTACCCATGTATATATATATATATATAAATAAATAAACCTGGTCACCTAAAAGAGTCAATATCAGTTTAATAAACGTTATATTTAGAATATCTTCACCTCTTTACTTTGCTGTCAGACAGACCTTTCTGATGGGGAACTGAAGCTGCTATCTATGCTCTGTTTAAAGACACAATACTCCATTGATAAAAACAGTAATTTTACCTCATAGTACACAGGAGCTGCTGGTCTCCAGCTGCCTCCATCGGCTGGTTAGTTTGTGTTATTGTGTGACTCTGTTGTTTCAAACTGTTAGTTCAGATTCCCCAAAGTCACTCAATAAAACAGACAAACTAACAGATGGAGGCAGCTGTAGACCAGCTACTCCTGTGTTCTGTGAGCTGAAATCACTGTTTTTGGGAATGGAGTCTAGTGGCCTTGAAGAGAGCTTCGATAAGGTGAAAATATTCTAAATATAGCGTACAATTAAATTGATTATTTTAGGTGTCTAAAATATGTCCACAGCAGGACATTAATTTGTTTCTCCAAACTGCACCTCCTGCAGTAAAACACTGACTGTAGAGAAGTAAACAACACAACCGTCTTTTTAACAATAGTATGACGTGTTGACCTATTTTCGACGTGTTGACCTATTTTCGTCGTAACTAAGTTCAACAGCAGGCTGAAAGCTAAAATAACGTCGCTGCTGGTTCACAAAAGGATCAACTGATTCAATTGACGTGATAACGGTGACTGGTCGTCATATTACATGTGTTTTTTGTTCTTGATAAATAATAAGAAATAGAGACAAATGGCTCAAACGATCGTATAAAAGAGGGAACTCTGTGTGCGAGCTGTGAAACATCAGGCTGAAGTTAGTCTGACAGCTCTCAGCTCCACACACAGATATTGATTAGCAGGACTCATGGGACTGACGTCTGTACAGCAGGTCAGTTTGCATCAATGCCTCCGATTAAGAGTTATTTTAAATGAGAGCACAGAATACGAGCTTCTCTGTCTGCTCCTCCAAAACATGCTGTGAGTTCTCTTAAAAATAAAATCCTCTGTGTTGAGTGTCTCTATAAGAGCTCTGCTTTATTAATGAATAAAATCTCTGCTACATATTTTATTACATTCAACATTTTAAATGTAAAAATATCACAGTACAAAGAGAATAAATGACTGTTTCTGAGCTGTCGATGTGTCGGTTCATCGTTTCAGTTCTGTGAATCGTCGCCACACGGCTGTTGTAGTGTTTCCATATCAAGGAAAAAGAAATACAAACAACGGAGCGGGGGAGGGGGCTTAATATTCTGAGAATAACTCACAATTTAAGATTAAAGTCGTGAATTTACAAGAACCAAAAAAAAATCTTGCGATACAAAGTTATTTTGGATTATACAGTAAATGTTCCATATTTGTTTGTTGTAAATTTACGTCTTTAATCTAACAAAGTATTTTTATTACTCCCTTTCCTTCTTTGCTCTGTAATCATTCTGTTTTTTTTGTTTTTTTTATCTATAATGACCGTAATACTAATACTTTATGGAGCGAATATTCAGTTTTGCTCCGTGATAGATTTCATCCTTTCTACACTTTCATTCCTTTTAACTTGACTCAACTTTAGACAGTAAGGTTATATTGTTAAGTTTAGGCACTAAGTACGTTTGTCATCACGTTACAGTTTCATCTGTCCACATAAACAAAATGCTTTGTCCTACTTTCCCTTTTTGTTGTTGTTTGCTGATTAAAGGTGCTATTGACATGACATTTTTACCAGATGTCAGTAACAACCCAAGTAATGCAGACATACAAAACAAATAAGTTCAGACTTATTTGATTTATGTGTAATAAAATGGAATGACACAGGGAAAAATTATTGAACACGCTTACTGAAATTTATTTAATACTTCGTACAAAAGCCTTTGTTGGTAATGAGCTTCAAGATGTCTCCTGTAGGAGAAACTAGTCGCATGCATTGTTCAGGTGGGATTTTGGCCCATTCTTCCACACAAACAGTCTTCAAATCTTGAAGCTTCAGTGGGCCTCTTGGGCCTCTTCTATGAACTCTGATCTTTAGTTCTTTCCATAGATTTTCTATTGGATTCAAGTCAGGTGATTGGCTGGGCCAGTGTAGCAGCTTTATTTTCTGTGTCTGAAACCAATTGAGTTTCCTTGGCTGTGTGTTTGGGATCATTGTCTTGCTGAAATGTCCACCCTCGTTTCATCTTCATCGTCCTGGTAGATGGCAGCAGATTTTTTATCAAGAATGTCAATGACATTTTTCCATTCATCCTTCAATTATATGAAGTTTGCCAGTGCCGTATGCTGACAAACAGCCCCACACCACACCATGTTCCCACCTCCAGACTTCACTGTTGGTCTGGTGTTTTTGGGGCAATGTGCAGTGCCATTTGACCTCCAAACATGGTGTGTATTATGGCATCCATCTGACCAGAATATATTCTCCCAGTATTTGACAGACTTGTCTAAATGTTGTGCAGCAAACTTTAAACGAGCTTCAACATGCTTTTTCTTCAGTAATGGAGTCTTGGTGGTGAGATGCATACAGGCCATGGCGGTTGAGTGCATTACTTATTGTTTTCTTTAAAACAATTGTACCTGCCAATTCCAGGTCTTTCTGAAGCTCTCCACAAGTGGTCCTTGGCTCTTGGACAACGCTTCTGATAATTCTTTTCACTCTGTCAGAAATCTTGCGAGGAGCACCTGGTCGTGGCCGGTTTATGGTGAAATTATGTTTTCTACTTCCGGATTATGCCCCCAACAGTGCTCACTGGAACATCCAGAAGTTTGGAAATCCTTCTGTAACCAATGACATCAGTATGTTTTGCAACAATAAGGTTGCGACAGTTTTGAGAGCGCTCTTTGCTTTTACCCATCATGAGATTATTCTTGTGTGACACCTTGGTAATGAGACACCTTTTTACAGGCCATCAGTTGGGACTGAACCAGCTGATATTAATTTGCACTGACTTTCTAATTACTGATAGATTTCAGCTGGTGTCTTGGCTTTCTATGCCTTTTTGCACTTTCTTGCAATTTCTGAACTTATTTGTTTGGTTTCTTTATGTATGGATTACTTAACTTGTTACCGACATCTGGTGAAAATGTCATGTCAATAGCACCTTTAGAAATATATCTACTTAGAAAAATGGGGATGTGTTCAATACTTATTTTACCCGGTGTACATTGGTAAAACAGTAGAAAAACATGTATAAATACTAAAACCACAGCATAAAAACCCAGATAGCCGCTGTATGAAACCAGATGTGAGATATCAGGTTGTCTGAGTGAAGCTATGATAAAACCAGTGATGGTGGAAGAAGACGGCAACAGGCTGTTGGCTGTTTACACCGTAAGACTGGTCCTCCTCTCAGCCAATGGCTGCAGAGATTATTCCTTCACTTAATTAAGGGACAGCTGACCTCAATCTCTTTCTTCTGCCTCGACTGTCCTCTTTAATATTTCTCCTTCTCTCTGTCTACGAAACCTTTCCTCTTCCTCTTCTTCCTCCTCCTGCTCTGTCAGGATGTCTGACTCTCTGGATTTGCACCAGATCTCCTGTTCTTTAGGAGTCGGGGTGGTGAGTTAGCCAGTTAGCCTTTTATCCGTTAGCCTGCTCTCCTGAGTTGTTAGCTCGTGAGTTAGCCTGCTCGTCTCTGCCGACCTGTTAGCTGTTCAACTGATTCACTTTGTGTTTCAGTCGCATGACGGAGAGACAGTCAAACTTGCCATTTGAGCAGATTTCATTTCCCAGAGAAAGATATAAAACAGTTTTTAAAACAGCTTAAAAACAGGAAAAGGAAGTGTTTTTTGTCACTTTTTCTTTTTCACCAATTTAAACATATTTTACAAAAGAGAAGGGGAAAAAAGGAAAGATCAACAGAACAAAGTGGGGAATGTGTTTGATTTCTGTCTGAATGTCCATATTGTCCTCAGATTTGTCTCCATCCTTTGTTTAAGTCTGTGAAGTTCCAGGTTTTAGTTTTTCGCAGACAACCAGTGACACAAGAAAATTATTTAAAAGTGTTTTCAGTGCTGGTTTGGGGAACAGATGGATGTGACAGTCTGTATAGTGTTTCATGGTGCGTTCAGGTGCTCTTCGGACGGTCCCATGTTCGTGAGCTTTAAGTCGTAGTGTGGAAACAAGATGCGTTCAGTGAAGATTCATGTTGTTAGAAGAAACAGTTTGAAGCCTTATGACAGTGGTTTTGTCCCTGAAACTACTAAAATATTGCTCTGACTATTAACCAACCGCTAAAACCTCACATCAGAATTGTGAGTAAAAGATTGCGATGCAATACTCGACTGAGGCGTCGTTCCCAATCGGGAGCTTTTTTTTTCCGATTATTCCCGACACCACGTGAAGGCATCGTAACTACACGGCCTCTGATTGGTGACCATGCCGCTGCTTAATATGAAGTCATATCTGATTTATAAACATCCGGCTGAAACGTCCTAAAACGATGATGTGGTGCATTTAAGTGCATATTCATGTGTTTGTCGTTTGGAAATGCAAACATCTGGTAAATCATCTGCTGCTGATTTCTGACCAAATAACTGTCAGTTCTTCACTGAGCTGCTTCGTCTTGTTCTTCTTCAACATGTTCTCATGATGTTTAAATGCTTTATTTACTCGCGTTGAAATGGACGAGTTATTTTACAGCGTGAAGTATGTTGAGCCTCCTGCTGCTGTGACGGGATGGTGTTTATCTGTTGTTGTTGTTGTTGTATTCAGGAGCACGACGTAGAGACGGCCCATGGCGTGCTGCACGTCACCATGAGGGGAGTTGCTAAGGGCAACCGACCCACAATCCTCACCTACCATGACATCGGACTCAACCGTGAGTAAATGTGCAACATCGAAACCACTGAGTCACCGTACAGAGACACAATGACTTAGTGTGTGTGTGTGTGTGTGTGTGTGTGTGTGTGTGTGTGTGTGTGTGTGTGTGTGTGTGTGTGTGTGTGTGCGCGCGCGCGTGTGCGTGTAGATAAGTCTTGTTTCAACAGCCTGTTTAACTACGAGGACATGCTGGAAGTGACACAGCATTTCTCAGTTCTGCACGTTGATGCTCCAGGACAGCAGGAGAACGCTCCTGTGTTCCCCACCGGGTAACACACACACGCACACACACACATCAATGTGTTCCCCAGCTTCTGACGTGATTTGCCAATCGACCAACGAGAAAACATCAGATGAAGGAGAACAAGCTGAGGGAGTAACGGCTCAGTGTCAAGTTTCAGTTCCACGTTTTGGATGTAGCCATCTTAGTTTTTTTACATCCAGTGAACAGGAAGTGACCATATCTGGACTGAGGAGGAGTGACGTAGAGACGCCGTATACGTCTCTGGTAGAGAGACCTGTCAATCACCTTGTAGTCCCGCCCTAAAGCATACCCTGCTTTATTTGTTTGACTCTAAATGGACCATAATTTACTAAATGAACATCATGCTGTACTGAAGAAGACTTGAAACTGGAGATTGAGACCATAAACTCATGTTTACAATGTTTACTGAGGGAATAAATCAAGAGAGAAGTAGAGTCATTTTCTCATAGACTTCTATACAACCAGAGGAGTCGCCCCCTGGTGGACAGTAGAGAGAATGCAGCTTAAAGAAACTTCTCAGAACTGCCTGGTTTGTAGTCCAAGTAGTGTTGACCACTACGGTCTGTGCTTTTTTTTTTTATTTTTTTTTTATAAAAGCTTCTTATGATCCTCTTGTGACAAAGAGACTGTTGCCCTGATAGCCGATGGGGTTTTTAAGGTTGCCTGAAGGATATAAAAACTACAGGTAGCTTAGATGTTGTTTGTCAGATTTGTTATAGTGACGATTGATTGGATATTAAGCTCAGATGGATTAGAATCAAGATGCTGGAGTTTGTTTTCAATTCAAACCCACATGTTTACATAAATTACTGTGTGTGCGTACAGGTACCAGTACCCCACCATGGATGAGCTGGCTGAGATGCTGCCGTCTGTCCTGAAACAGCTTCAGTGAGTCTGCAGTCTTCTTTGTGACGCATGATGGGTAATTTAGCAGGAACAGGCCCTGAACTAATTGTGTGTGTGTTGTCTTCAGGGTGAAGACTGTGATTGGTATCGGCGTTGGAGCTGGAGCCTACGTTCTCACCAAACTGGCGGTGAGTTTCAGCCGTCATCTTTTTAGTCAACATTTGTTTGTTTTGTTGTTTTGTCTTTGTTTGCTTTTATTTAATTTAGTTCCTTATTGTTGTTTATTCTATATTATGTGCATTCGTTTTGGAAAATTGTTAATAAAGGCAGAAATAAATTACGACTACTGTTGTGTTTCAGCTGAATGAGCCCACTCTGGTGGAGGGTTTAGTTCTGATCGACATCGACCCCTGTGCTAAAGGCTGGATGGACTGGATGGGTTCTAAGGTCTCACACACACACACACACACACACACACACACACACACACACACACACACACACACACACACACAGCTCTACATAACGGTAACGGTGTCATAATAAAATGTTTTTGTTTCCTGCAGCTGAGCGGCTGGACGAGCAACCTGGTCGACATGATCATGGGGCACCACTTCAGCGCTGTGAGGACAAACTGGTTTTACAAGAACCATCGATTCATGAGAACAATTCATCAACCTCCACTGAACGGTTACGTCTGTGTGTTTGTGTGCAGGAAGAGCTGACGGACAATATGGAGATCGTCCAGACGTACAGACTCCACATCTCTCAGGATGTACCGCAGGACAACCTGGTCATGTTCTACAACAGCTACAGCAGGTAGGAACTGTGAGGAACCATGTTGACTTTCATGAGGAACCAGTCAGGAGTCAATGAGACAGGGAACTAAGTGTGTGTGTGTGTGTGTGTGTGTGTGTGTGTGTGTGTGTGTGTGTGTGTGTGTGTGTGTGTGTGTGTGTGTGTGTGTGTGTGTGTGTGTGTGTGTGTTAGCCGTACTGAGTTGCAGATTGAGCGGCCTATCCCTGGTCTGAATGAAAACACCGTCACCACACTCGGGTAACACGGTTTATTCTTTTTCGTTTATTCTTTTTCATTTATTCAACGATGAAACATTTCCACCGACACATCCTGTATATCTGTGTGTGTGTGTGTCAGGTGTCCCTCTCTGCTGGTGGTTGGAGACACGTCGCCTGCTGTCGATGTCGTGGTGGGTATCTGCCCTGTTTCCATGACAACAGCCAGTATGTGGCACCACATGGTTTTAAATACTGTGTTTGTGCTTCTCTACCCTGCAGGTGGAGTGTAACTCCAGACTGAACCCCACCAAGACCACCCTGCTCAAGGTACTTGTCTGTCTGTCTATCTGTCCTCCTCTCTGACACATTTACTTATTTACCGGATAAACTGAAGCCCACAGTAGCTGAGTGGTCTCGTCTCACCTTGAGCTTAAAGTCTTTTAAACTTTTAGTTTTTTATTGTTATTTATGAAACAACAACACGAGGCTTCATGGTCCGAACCAAGATGGTAAACTTTATTACTCCTTTCAACCTGAAACAAAGGCATCGTAAACCACATCCACACCGTACGTTCTTACCGTTCACAATAAAAGCTCGAGACAAATATTATATTATCAGGCGTCAAGAAAACTGTTGAAGTATAAGACTAAGAGAATAAGTCATGAGAAAGACGACACACCTAAAAGTGACGTCTCTCCCTGAAGCTACGATTCCTGTGTGTTTGGTTCTGATATCATTTAGCGGCTGATAAAAACATATCAGGTAAGATAGATAGATAGCTAGCTAGCAAGCCAAGCTAACTGCCGTGTTGGTGACGTATATTGTGAGACGAGAGATTTAGTTTACCGATCGGTTTCTTTGTCTCCACCAGATGGCGGACTGTGGAGGACTTCCTCAGGTGGTGCAGGTGAGTCTGAGCCACTTACCTGTCTCATACTGATGGCTTAAAGGACAAAGAGTTGTTCTTTCTCGCCATAGAAAAGATTTGTTGTTGACACAGTTTCAATGTCCGTTATGGGGGACAAAATCCAAAGTCCTCACTGTGTAAAATTGTATTCAGCTGATTGTTGATATGAGGCTTCAGCAAGTTTATTTATAAAGCACATTTAAAGGCAATTGAGAACGCTTGACGTAAAACATCTTTAGAGATTCAAGAGCCAAGAGAATATAAAATAAAACGCAGTGTAAGATACGATTTAATAAAAGTAAGCGTCAAACAGAAAAGTCTTCATTTAAAATGAGTGGGTCACTTCCACTCGTCTGCTGCAGAATTTCCTCTTTTGTTCAGCTCAACTTCACAATCCAGTTTCACACCCAACGAGTCCCCCATCACTAACATTAGAATCACTTCAGCAAGGGGAACAATACAACACGAGGAACAATAACTCTTTTAAATATGCATACGGCCACTTGAGGGTTGTTCTGAGACAATGTGAATCTTTTAAAGTTACAATGTCTCCTCAATCTGAAATTAGTATGCTAACCAGCTAGCTGCGGCCTGTCCTGTCTTGTAATACCACTTGTACCTCTAGAGGCGATAGCGAGTCTCTGCGGCGTCCAGTCAGTCCTCAGTCCAACATGAGGACCAAGAAGTAGAGCTGCACTGAGGTACAGAGTCTGTGTACGTTTTGATGGTTTATTGGATTAAATCCAAAGTGGCAGAAACAAGAAGACGACTCGTGTTTTTGTTTCATCCTCCACGCAACCTGAAAGGCTGCTTGGCCGGTAGGAGATAAGGGAAAAGCTCCAGGCGGCAACCTCCAGTTCTGCCGAGTGGAGCCGATGCTTCATGTCTTAAAGCTGCATACTCTCTACTATCCATCAGGGGGCGACTCCTCTGGTTGTATAGAAGTCTATGAGAAAATGACTCTACTTCTCTCTTGATTTATTCCCTCAGTAAACATTGTAAACATGAGTTTATGGTCTCAATCTCTAGTTTCAAGTCTTCTTCAATACAGCATGATGTTCATTTAGTAAATTATGGTCCATTTAGAGTCAAATAGACCATAAAGCAGGGTATGCTTTAGGGCGGGGCTACAAGGTGATTGACAGGTCTACCAGAGACATATACGGCATCTCTACGTCACTCCTCATTCTAAACCGCTAACTGAAGATCCGTCTCCAGGAGCTCCCTGCAAAGTCTGTTTCCTGGTGACGTGGAGGACGAAACAAAAACATGAATCTTTTTCTGGTTTCTGCCACTTTGGATTTGATCCAACAAACAAACTTTCAAAGCGCACACAGAGCGTTCAGCCCCGGTTAGTGTCACGGGAAACGCACAGAAAGATAACGTAAACTGAATGACCACATCTGAAGATTTTATTTTGACTGGCTCTTGGAGTTTGAGTAGTTTGACATTTCCCGTGTTTTTGCCCCGATGTTAGTAAGTAGTTGACAGTACATTTAGATTGTATGGACCCAGTAGTTCAGGTGAAATGTTATTTGTGGAGCACGTTTTACACGTTACACCTTTTTAAGGTTCAGTTTGTGTTTGTGTTTCTTTCCTCAGCCTGGAAAACTAGCAGAGGCCTTCAAGTATTTTGTCCAGGGGATGGGCTACAGTGAGTATCCTCTTAATCACACACTTCTGTAGCTTTTAGATGGACCTGTTTATTTAAGAGATATTAGATTGTTTCTTAAAATAATTTTTATTTGCAAGAAAACTAACGAACAGTTCGGACCGAGTTCGATTAAAATCTGTGTGCAGTTTTGATCCGACGTTTGTTTGCAACTTCCTGTTGGTCTTTGTCTCTCTGTTGACACGTTCCTGTTTTATGTCCTAAACCCGTTGAGTTTTACAGTCTGACAACTAAAGTAATGACTTTTTAGTTTTATGGTGCTTTCACACCTGTAGTTGGGTTAATTTGGTCTGGATCAAGGAAACAAAATGAAACTTTGTTGAATTTTAGAGTTCTGTTCGGGTTCCTGTTCACAGTGACGAATCGAAAGGAAAACCGAAACCTAAAGGGTTCAGTGTTAAAGCACCTTTTGACTTTTACTGATATTTTTACAGTAAGCTGCTCAATCAAAAGGTGTGTGTGTGTCTGTGTCTGTGTGTCTCCAGCCCTGCGTCACTAACTGTAAGTTGTGTGTGTGTGTGTGTGTGTGTGTGTGTGTGTGTGTGTGTGTGTGTGTGTGTGTGTGTGTGTGTGTGTGTGTGTGTGTGTGTGTGTGTGTGGTAGAACTAAAATTGTCTCTCAACCTGTCCTCCTTCCTTTCTGCACTTGTTCTTCTTGTCTCTTTGTCTTCGTCTCCTCCAGTCCCTCATGTTGTGTTAAACCGCCTGAGCAGCCAATCAGGTATCAGGATTCAAACCGGAATCTTAAACCCCACACACACACACACACACACACACACCAACCACCTCGCCTGTCTCCATTTTCCATCTTTGTTTCTTTGCTCTCTTGTTACTCCTTTGCCCTGTCTGTCTGTGTCTCTTTGTGTATGTATGTGTGTGTGTGTGGCTGCATGCTGTTGATCAGCTGATCAAGCTGTTTTTTTTCCTCTGCAGTGACAGTAACCAAAAGGCTGTGCTGCATGCCAACACACCTCAGCTCCGTTCACACTGCAAACTCACATCTGTTTATAGTTTTGAGTTTCTTTGGGATCAAACTCACATCCCATAATAACATGAGATGAGACGGAACAGAAGATATCAAACAAATAACCGAACAAGTGAACGCTATATTTAGAATATCTTCACCTCTTTACCTTTC
This sequence comes from Ophiodon elongatus, assembly GCA_016806645.1. Classification (NCBI taxonomy): domain Eukaryota; kingdom Metazoa; phylum Chordata; class Actinopteri; order Perciformes; family Hexagrammidae; genus Ophiodon; species Ophiodon elongatus. The sequence goes on from JACSYO010002163.1 coordinate 627,325, forward strand.
TGAAGGGGAACTGAAGCCGTTATCTAGGCTCTCTTCAAACACACCAGCAGGGGTCAAAGGTCATGTATGTATGCACTTGTATGTTTATGACGATTTTGATTCATTAAGTTGAGAGTACTTTTTTATATTTTGAAAATGTGTTTTTGTTTTTTGAAAGTTTAAGTTTAGATTTAACAACTTCAATTCCCCGTCAGAAAGATAAAGACGTGAAGATATTCTAAATATAGCGTTCCCTTAAACTGATATAGAATCTTCTAGGTGTCTAGAATACGTCCACAGTAGTGCGCTACTTTGCTCCCTCTATTGTAGTAATACTCTGACTGGGTAGAAGTACCTCATACAAATACACTTCTCAACATCTCTGCTACAGAAAATGTGAGATATTTGTAGCTTCAGTGTGAACGGAGCCTCAGACTCACCGTCATCAGATTTGAATCTCAGTCGCTGTGCGAACAATTCAAATCGGCTCATGTTGGTTGGACAGTGAACCCTCCCCCCCCCCACGCACACACACACACACACACACGAAGCAGCTCCACAGTGATGTCACTAACACATTCATGCCCCCCCTCAGTGCCCACGGCTGGTATGACCCGGCTGGTTCGCTCCAGGACTCACTCGGCCTCCAGCATCGGCTCCACGGACGGCGTCCGGAGCCGCACTACCACCACCACGCTGCCAGAGGGCGCTGCCTCCTCCATCCCCGGACTCACGGCGGACCGCGCCATTGAAATGACCGCGTAGGACTGTTCCTGCTCTGCTTTCTCCCTCTTTACTCTCCGGTTTCCTCTTCTTCTCGACGCTCCTTCCGTGTAGGACAAACCGCTCTACGCCGTAGTCGTAAGCGTTCTTTCTGGAGGAGGAGGTCACATCTAACATCGTGTAAAAGTAGCGAAAACGCCCGTAAATATCTGTAGATCTGACCGCTGTCGTTACCGGCTCGGCGTCGGCCATGTTGGGTCCTGTGCTCTCGCTCCTTACCTGGAGCCATGCGGCTGTAGATGTAACTGTACATGGAGCTGGTTCATATTTACATGCAGTTGTGTCGTGTTTCTTCAGTAGATCATCGGTTCTCTTCCTTTACTTTGGTCCTGATCCTTCTTTTTTTATTATTACTCTAATTATAATAGCTTTATTATTTAGTTATGGCATTATGTTGTTGGTGGTGTTGCTGTGAAGCTCGTTACTGAAACTCTTTTTCCTATACATGAAATTACAGGGAATGTTTCACCAGAACAATACAGGTGTTCTTGGCCCAAAGGTAGTTTTTAAAATCTATTATGCCGCTTTCATGGTGAACTATTTTCTAAGTCCCAGTCAGATAGTTCTGTTTCCTGTGTTTATGATTAGCCAGGATTATTCTTTTTTTTTTAAGCTACCTTTTTGTTTTTGTTTGTTGTAATACTAATTACGGCCACAAGAGGCCTCATGTTCTAATTAGGACTAAAAGACTAAAAAAAACTAAATATTTACTTTGCGTTTATATAGAGAATATAAAAATAACCTGGAAAGGAAACATGAAGCTTTTAGTTCTATTTAGAACGTCAGGTAGTGGAGCGCTGCAGCCCCTTGTGGCCAACATGGTTATTACAACAACAAACACTAAGATATTTACCTAAAAATAACGTATTATTCTCCACCTGTTCTTAAGTTACAACAGAAAATAATTTAAAATCAGATGTAGACTCCGACCCTGGAATATCTGACTAAAGTTAACATTTGGTGTATAAAAACTCATATTTAGCTGCACATGCAGAACAATCTGACAAATAGTGACCAAACGTCGAAACGGTAAAATAAAAGGTTTGATAGCTGATCGATGATTTAAACTGTCGTTCTTTTTCAAACGGTCCAAATATCTCTTCAGCATGTTCTCCAGATGAATCTTGATTAAAGTGCAGATTGATTGTTGCTTCGTCCACTCGACGTCTCCCCCCCAACCCCCATGTGTTCCTCTCCCGTTACCGTACGAGACACCGGCCCGTCGGCAGCATGTTCGATGCTCGTTGCTCGTTGTGGAGTTTTGGCATGCGGTTTTTCCAACGTGGTTTCAGTCTCGTGAGTAAAACTCCTCCACAATAATCCACTGGTTTAACCTTGAACTTCTCCCTCACAGTGTTTTGTTTCTGTGGACTGAAAGCTGCGAGCAGGGTTGTTGGTTATTGATTATCGGGCTCCTATATGAGGCTTCGGGTGACATTGACGTGATGAATTGCACTTTTAACTGTGGCTGCGTGTTTGAGAGGGCGATGACAGACGGTCGATGGGTTTTATCAGAGCAGTCACATCTGGCCCACATGCTGCCGCTCGTCCCTGCTGATGTTCACCTGGTTTCAGAGGCGGTGATGCTTAATGCCCCCCACCCCCCTGCTGGATGACTGAAGAGCAGCAGGAACTAAATCCTGTTTTTTGTTCAGCAGCCCTTCACGTCGACTCTTATTAGTACGATGGCGTATCGGTTAATTATGTGATGTAATTATATATTAATTATGGAGCCGGTAGTATTCAGAGATTAAGGTTATAACCCCCCCCCCCCCCTCTGAAACCGTAACTTTTCTTCTGAATCAGCCCAATTTACATCTCTTTAAAGTCTCTGATGAAACATGATTCTGGGCTAAAATCACGAGAATGTCCTTATTGAACGTATAATTTGATGCATACACAGCAAAACACACGTGAAGTTTTGTTTCTAAAACTTATTTTAATGTCTGAGTTTTTTTCTCTGACTATTAGCCGCCTCTAAAATTACAATTAATACGCTGTCGTATTTATCAGGACTTCTGAAGTGTAAAACAAAAATACGTGTTCAGGGTCAACTCTAAGCTCTGGTTCACACTGAGTCACATATTTACTTCTTTTATTCTATACATACACTCACACTCACACTCTCTAACTGTAACTGTTCTTAATATTTATTACTACTTTTTGAGATTTGTACTGAAGTAGCTGTTTCTGAGGTTTGTTGTTCCAGGACTTTGAATGTAAACAAGGTTTGTAATGAAATAAAGCTCGTTAATCCTGAACGGTGGTCTGACCCGAATATTCTGTAGTGTACAAGTACTCTGTTTACCTCAGGAAGACTTTGAATGCAGGACTTTTACTTTTACTAGAATTGTGAAAGCAGCATTTCACTGTTGGAGCTTCTATACTTATGGGGACAGTTAATTAGTAAACCAACAAAAAACACTCATGAAAAGATGATTTATTCTAGTTTTTACATTATTTTGCTTCCACAGACGAACACAAACCACATCAGGTTGAAACAACAGATGAATCCAGACAACAGATGAAAACTAACTTTAATGTACAGAAACTGGCTTCTCTAAACAGAAGCGCTCAGCTGGCAGCAGGAGGTGCTGTTTTACTGCAGAGTCGACCGAGCAGACCGGCCATCTGCAGCAGAGAGTTCACGCCTTCAGCCACCCGCATGTGAGTGTAACCGATCTCCTGCAGGACACACAAACACAGGATTAACACAAGTACTACAGGATGAATACAAGAGTATCACAGCATCAGGTGAAAAGTCTCATTTGTTTTTGATTTCACTGTCACATGATACTAATGAGGCTCATTTATCTAGAACAGATCAAAGTCAGTGAGGAACTGTTAGCTGGTTGTGAACCAGTCTGGAACTATTTCTTGACCCACGACATCATATCCCTCCACCCAGTACTTCTGTCCAGCGTCTCCAGAGGAGAAAGGTTTTGTTTCTGCACTTTAACTGACAATCCTTCCTTTTTACCTCACTGCATTTAATAAAGTCTTTATTTTAATTATATACACACACACACACACACACACACACACACACACACACACACACACACACACACAATGATTAAATGTTGGCGTTCGGGGGCGGAGCTTTGCCTCACCTTGATGAAGTCCAGTTTAAGGTACTCTGCCATCTGGTAGGTCTTGCAGACTCTGAAGATGTTCCCGATGATGTCCTCCGGAGAGTAGCCCAGCGCCCACAGCTGCTCCACCACCTTGTACGCCTGGTCGATGTTCCCGTCCACGCAGTGTCCCAGCATGCCTTTCACCAGCAGCGGGTGAGGCTCATCGCACACTTTGAAGACGTTCTCGCTGTTGACGTAGCCGAAGCCGGAGTTGGTGGACTGCAGGTTGTTCAGCGCCTGGAAAACAGGACAGGAAGTCAGTCGAGAACGACCTCGACGTCGTCTGTGGTTTTACCTGATATTGTACATGAGACAGAGAGAGCTGGCCGCGTGTTGAATCATGGATGTCGACACGGCGAGCTGACGGACCATTCTCTGTATCACATTTGCATAATCACAACCAGACTTCAACTTTATGCAAATTAGGTTTGTGGATACAGTGAATGATCCGTCAGGTCACCGTGTCGTATTCAGATGAATTGGATCAGTCAACTTTTGGTTCTTTAAAGTGAAGTCAATGCTTCATGTGTTAAAGCTGCATTCTCTCTGCTGTCCATCAGGGGGCGACTGGTTGTATAGAAGTCTGAGAAAATGACTACTTCTTTATTTATGATCTCAATCTCTAGTTTCAAGTCTTCTTCAATACAGCATGATGTTCATTTAGTAAATTATGGTCCATTTAGAGTCAAATAGACCATAAAGCAGGGTATGCTTTAGGGCGGGGCTACAAGGTGATTGACAGGTCTACACCAGAGACGTATACGCCGTCTCTACTTCAGTCCAAATATGGTCACTTCCTGTCCACTGGTTGCTAAAAAAAAAAAGATGGCGACGGGGAAATCGCCTGACTGGAGGCTTCAAAACATCCACAAACCAACGGGTGACGTCACCATGACAACGTTCTCTTCTTACATACAGTCTGTGAGTGAACATACGTGAATAGATTTGGTGGCTCTCAGCCGCCGTCCTCACCTGTCTCATGTCTCCCTGCGCGGTGAAGATCACGGCCTCCAGCCCGTCATCCGATACCGCCAGACGCTCCCGCTCCACCACCTCCTGCAGTCGGGCCAGGATCTGTCCGTCCGTCAGCTTGGAGTACCGCAGGACGGCGCAGCGGGACTGGATCGGCTCGATGATCTTGTCCGAAGCATTGCAGGCGAGAGCGAAGCGTGTCGTCTTCGAGTAGATCTCCATGATCCTCCTCAGCGCCTGCTGAGCTCCGTCCGTCATGCTGGGGGGAGGACAAGAGGACGGAGACACCAGAGGAGACCTTTAGTGTCCTCAGAGGAACGGACCGTTATTGATCCCTGATCCGTTCTCACCACCCCCAGTTTAACGTTAACCATCAGAGTAAATAAAGTGTTATCCTCCTATATCCAGTAAAACATTTGATCAGGATGTCATTGATGTTTTTTAAGTAAATATTCTGGATCCTTGTAGACCAGCTGCTATAATCAAACAACAAATGGATCTGGATCTATTAATATGGATCATTAATGATCGGGAATTAATATCGGTGCTCATTGAGCTTTAAAAAGGTCTATTTGCCGATCCGATGCTCTGGTTCGTGGTCTCACCTGTCGGCCTCGTCCAGGATGATGACCTTGTGTCGACCTTTGGGCAGCGTGACTTTCTGCTGAGCGAACATCTTGATCTTGTTCCTCACCACGTCGATCCCCCTGCGGACGCCACACAAACGGTCACGAGACGCCAATCGAAGCCGATTTTTCTCGCTAACCTTGAAATCGTCGCTGTGATCTTCTCTCACCTTTCGTTTGACGCGTTGAGCTCCAGCACGGCGTCTTTCATGGAGGACCCCAGCAGAGCTCGGGCCAAACACAGGATGCTGGTGGTCTTTCCGGTTCCTGGAGGACCTGGATCAATAAAACGGTCACGTGGGATTAATTCTCTCAAATACACAGTATTTATTTATGTATTATTAACAAACACTCCACAATCAGCTTTTTTTCTAGGATACGCAAATAATAAACCAACGTACCAGGTTTAACGTTGTGAAGTATTTTCCCAACTTTGAAAATGAATGATTGATTGGTGAAGAATAACCAATTCTTTGGTATTTTTTCAAAAAGAACATTTTTGATAAAAGAGGGACAAGAATTTTAGATTTTATTTGTTTGCAGAGGATATTTAACATCAATAATATAGATCAATACAAATAAAAGACATGCTTTGGTTGATTGGTTTCTTAAATGTTTTGATCTTTTGCAGGACATGAAATCAACAAACGGCTTGAGCCCATTTTCCTTTTTTCGGTTCAGTGGAAGAAAGTAACCGAGTACATTTACTCAAGTATTGTATACAATACAGAGTATTTCCATTTTCTGCCACTTTTCTTGTACTCAGCTCCATCTCAGAGGTAAATATTGTTAGATTATTGGTACGAAATATAAATAATAGTTTACAGAGTTGTTAAATTCAGACTAAACACTACTATAAATACACTATTAATGTGTACACAATAAGGTACACACTGTTGCTTGTAAATTAGATCATGGTGCAATGTAGGAATATACATTTGATTTATTCCTTTATTGGTAGCCTAGCCTATAAACATGCATTAATAATGATACAATAATATATATTATGAGTACTTTTACTTGAGTAGGATTTTGAATGCTTCTACTTGTAAAGTATTCCTACCCGTGTGGTATTAATACTTTTACTTAAGTTACATGAAGTAAAAGTAGTTGTTCCACCTCTGAACACCGTGCAGTTACTAAAGTCTGGAGAATTAAGTAGAAGTAAACATTAGATCATGGTGCGGCGTTCCGTCTGCGTTGTCCATTATTAAGCCGCAAATGAGCTGCAGACAGTGACTTCCTTTTCTTACGTGAAATGACAGGAGATCTTTTAACTCACGTTCATCAGCAGCAGATGATTGGGAGTCAAAGGCTCCATGTCACATGGATCATCTGATGGGCCAGTGAGTGGTCGTCCATTAATGATACTTTCAACCTCTCATTAGTGTTTGGCGATTGTCGTCAGTGAGGGTCTGTTCTCTCACAAGGGCGTTAAGGATCCTCCGTGCAGGGCAAATCTGCCGCTCCCAAACTCCTCCTTGGTGGGAAGCAGCTGGGCTGTTGAACATCCACTTTATGCCCTTCTTTTGCATAGTTTTTTCAATCTGTAACTGGTTCAGGTTCTCAATGGCCTCTCGCAACTTTTTGTGCAGCAACAATTTGTGCCGTTGTCAGAGCGCATGATGGAAACCTGGCCTCTTCTACTTCTGAACCGGTGTTGATGCAAGAACTGGTGTCAAGACTGTCTGCTATCTCTATAGGCACTGCTCTAATGGCGAGGCAGGTAAACATTACACCGTACCTTTTGACAGTACTCCGGCCCCATTTTGCTTCAAAAAGGGACCAAAATAATTTACGCCCACATTGGTAAAAGGTGGCTGATCTGGTGTCAGGCGACCTTCTGGCAGATTGGCCATTTTTTGCTCTCCCACTCTGCCTTTGAGCCTCCTGCAGACTGCATTTTGAGATAAGCTTCCTGATGGTGGAGGTTGCTTGCGGAATCCAAAACCTTTGTCTCAATTGCGACAACATATAGTTCCGCCCACAATGTCCAGTCTTTTCATGAAGACCAAGCAGTGTATTGGTGAGGTCAGGTCCCAGCAACAACTGTCCATTCAATGTCATCCTGAAAAGAAGCAGTGCAGTCAAAGACGGCGCATATTTTCTTTGGTTGGTACGTCCCATTGTGAGGGACGTACCAAACTCTAGTCATCACAGTCAAGCTGCTCTTCAGGAACTTCAACTGCGTGGCCTTTATCCAGCATGCGTTTCTTGAAGTCTTTGTAGTCTTCAAGAAAGACATTCTTTTTCAGTTTTCTCTTCAGGCTAGCAGCTCGCTGTACTGCCATATAGCGGTTACTTGGCATGTTATCTGCTTCGTGTTTCAACGACGGTCCTATGCAGTAATGTCCATCCACAAACTTTGTTGTATTTTGCACTGACAGCATAAACTGCTTGTCCTCTTACGACATCTCTTCCTTGTCATCATGGCGACGATCTGGAAAGTCTGTGGTGTCCTGCTGAACCATTAGCTGTTCTAGTTCCAACACTGTCATTCGGTTGACAGTGTAATGAGCTGACTCCATCTTGGAATCAGTGGTCTCGTTCTTTGCAGGTCCACACACCATCCAGCCCAGGACGGTCTTCACAGCATTGGACCCATCATCTTGGCTATTTATGCGCGACGGCTCCATTGCCTTTGGGTTACTAGCTCCAATGAGAAGGCCTACATCAGCATCAATGTGTGGTAAGGTTACTTCATGCAATTACGGCCACTTTTGCAGATGCTGTTGATTTGGAATGTTTTCCTTTTGAACAGGGATACTGCTGTGTGTGAAGACTTTGGGTAGCTGGACCTACCTTGTGTCTTCAAGGCCACACATTTCCAGTTCTGAGAGCATGTGACTGTTGATTAGCCTCTGTATGCCAGGTTTATCTTGAGCCATAGTGCTCAATAAGATCTAAGTTGGTTTTCCTTTAATGTTCAGTCTCTTTCGAAGTTCGTCTGTACAGAACGTGGCTGTACTTCCAGGATCCATAAAAGCATATGTCTCTATACACCTTCCACCTTTACGATCTCACTTTTACTGGCACAATCGATGGCATAGACTGTGTTCCCTGTCCCAGCATAGCCAACTATTTCCTGTTTAACAAAGTTCTGAGCTCCTGAGACCTCTTCATTTGAAGTGCTATCCTCACTCTCCATTATAAATGAAATATTATTATTGGCTTCGTTATGTGAAGAATATCTGGGCGTTTCTGTGAGCACTGTTTGCACACCATCCCCTTCTTGCATGTTTTGCTAAGATGTCCTTGTGTTAAACATCCAAAACATATTCCCTTTGTTTTCAGGAATTGTACACGATCTTTGTGTGCTAGCCCTTTAATTTTGATGCAAGACTCCAATGTGTTATTCTTGACAGAAAAGACATGGCGGTTTGAAGGCATTAGCTGCTTTAACTGCCTTGGTGCTGTATCCAGCCTTTTCCTCTCCACCAACATTCGTTGCGAAGCTGCTTTCTTTCATTCCACTTTTGAAAAGTTTCTCCTTTTCCTTGCTTTTGCCTACTGTAGATGTGCGTCTGTCTTGGAAGTCTCCAAGGAGTGGGTCCATAGCAACCTTTTCTTGATGGTCGATAAAGTTAACAAGATCAGCAAATCTTGCTCTGTGTCTTCTACTTTCCTTGAGGTCAAATGCTACATTGCGCCAACTCTCATTTTATATGGCAATTTGAATACCACAATTCTCATATTTGTGGGGTTATCCATCTCCTCCATAAACTCCACATCTTCCATTGTATTACGACATCCAGTCAGAAAAATAGCACAAGCATTCAGTGCTTTCCCATCTTCAGACTTGATTTGTGGCCACTTTAAGGCTTTGTCAGTGTAAGCGCTTGCTATCAGCTCATCTCCATAGTTCTTCTGATGCAATCGTTTTGCTTCCTTGAATCCTCTGTGTGATGGCATGTGCTGACAGCTACGTACGAGTTTCTGCGGTTCTCCTGCAGTGTACTGTTGCAAGTAGTACAGTTTGTCTTGATCATTATCAGTTCTCTGTTCAATAGCTTGTTCAAAAGCTCTGATAAAAGATCTGTAGGTAAGTGAATCACCCTTAAAAACTGTAACCTCTTTAACTGGTAGCTGAGCTTGTTTCTGATGATTAACCAACATTTCTGTCCTCAGATTTTGTTTTTGCATTACTTGAAGAATGTCATTACTGCTTCTGTCACGCTGTTGTCTGTCAGTGTTGTCCGTCTGGCTTGGCCTCAGTTTGTGGCTCTGTAAACTGCTGCAGCCGGGTTGAAACTATACCTCAATGTACAGCCATGTTAGTGGGCGCGACAAGTCTCTGCTCCTCTTCCTTCACTTGCAGTCGTCTTAAGTGTGAGCGAACATAGCTACTCATGCCATCCTCTGATCTCTCATAGTCTAAGTACTTTTGCTTGAGCTCTTTTTTCAGTGATTGCAGCTTCCAAAGTCAGCCTTACCAACTTGGCTTTAATACACGCTTCCTCCAACTCCAGCTCCTGCTGCTTCTGTAAAGCTGCAGCACGTTCCACCAAGCCAGATAACTTTGTTTCTTCAGTAGCACAAACTGATGATCTGCCGGACGGATGAACGCTCACAACTGGAACCTTTTCGTTGCACTGTTTCCATGTTATCGACTGTCACTTGTGAAGCACTATCATCAGGATTCACATCATCTTCTATATCTTCATCTTGATCACCGTCTATGTCCTCATGACCAGCAGCTGTACTTTCTTTGCTTATTTCTTTTTCACTCAAAGCACACATCCAGCTTTCAGTCATCATCTTCAGCTCCAACCAGTTATTAACATCTGCAGCTTTTTCTTCTTCAGACAGAAGATCTGCTACTTGTCCACTGAGCTTTTTAAAACTCACTGACAAGAGTGTTGAAATCCTTATGCATTAACTTTTGCACTTTTTGTAGATTGCCAGCATCAGTCATCAAACTTTTAATTTATTTTCTTTTTCCAGTTATCCGAGCTAATGCTCCTCTCCTGGTTACAATGAGCCTGTGTAGCTTCTCCTCCAAAGCTCTCTGTTAACTTTCTCGTTCTCTTAGATTCCATTTTGTTCAGCATTAATTACCTCCTTATCTTCAGCCATCGTATTAATAAAGCAATGCGTAAATTGCGTGCAAATGTTTAAAAAGTATTTCCACTTTTCTCATCACAACTTCTGAAACACGCAGAGACTTCAGTGGCTTTTAATGAGGAGCGCTGTCTGATTTGCATGAGAAGTCCTTAAAGAAGCGAGCGTCTTGGATCAAATTAGCAACATCAATCTTCATTAACGTAAAGAAACTGACGGGCCATCTTCATAAATCCGACACCGCAAATGGTTTTCCCGTCCTTTCGACGTGTTCTTTGGTCAAAAGCAGCACAGCGCAGCGCCATGGGGTTTTTCGGAGCGGTCTTGGGACTTTTCCTCGGGTTTCACCGGTGATCAACTGGCATCCGACATCCACTTGTCAACTCCTTGGAGAAGTTTTTCTACTAATGTCGCGGCGTTCCATCAGCGTTGTTCATTATTAAGCCGCAAATGAGCTGCAGACACAGTGACTTTCTTTTCTTACGCGAAGATGACAGGAGATCTTTTAACTCTTTTCCTTTTATCTTACGCAGCAAAGCGTTAACTAAATACACAAATAATATACTCTGTCACACGGTAGAAAAACTATATAGGTACTCCCATACCTAATGCAGCTCTTTGTTTTGCACGTGCTGCCGTCATGACGTCATTAAATCACACAAAAAAGGAGCATCAATCATGGACATAAATGCCTTTCAATATATTTTACATATCTTAGTTCCTAATAATAATAATAATAATATTTTCGAAATTTTACTATTAATATTCCCGAAATTCCAATTAACAAATATAATACACTTGTAGTTCTTACAGTGCATATTACTGTAGGAATATATACATCTGTGTGTTTTTATTTATTCTTCAATTAAGAAGTCATTTGATTTGTTGATCTAAATGGCAATGTTTATAAAAAAATACTATTTATAAAAAATACATGATGCATTATTATAGGCTATAAATAAATGCATCAATAATTATGATACAATAATATAATATATATTATGAGTACTTTTACTTGAGTAGAATTTTGAATGCTCCTGCTTGTAGTACAGTATTCCTACCCTTGTGGTATTACTACTTAAAGTACTTGTTCCGCCTCTGAACGCCGCACAGTTACTAACGTTAAACCCGTGTCCGTGCTTCCGGTCACGCTGACCTGCGATGATGATGTTGGGGACGTTCCCCTCTCGCGCGAACACCTCCAGCCGGCTCACGGTCTCTTCGTTCCCGACGATCTCGTTGAGTTTCAGCGGCCGGTACTTCTCCACCCAGGGCAGCTCGTAATGGCCGCCGGAGCTTTTAGCCGAAGCTTCTCCGGCTTCCGTGTCCGCCTTCTGCCCGCTCTCCGTCGGCTTCTGCTCACATTCACCCTCCGCCATCTCCACGTCCATGATGCTGTCTGTCTCCGTTTCCGAGCCCGCGTGAAACTCTTTTCCCTCCCTGGCAACCATGTGACAGTAAACTGACGCCCCATTGGTCCAGCGTTTATTGGTGACGGCTGAGAACAAGGCGCTAAATTCTCGCGATATTTTCGACTACAGGAGTTAATTTATTTATGTATTATTTATTTTTTTTACCGTGGATGTGTAAATTATTATTTGTAATCATTAGTTATTTATTTTAACCATGGATGTATAATCTTTTTTTAATTTGTATTGTAATTTTTTTTCATGGATGTATAAACTACATATTTTTTATCATCATTTATTCATTTATTTGTCTTTATTTATTTTAACAATGGATGTGTAAATTTTTTTATAATTTATATTCGAATTTATTTTTTACCGTGTATGTGTAAATTATTATTTTGTATTATTATTTATTTCGTTTTACTGTGGATGTATAAATTATTATTTATTTTAACCATGGACGTTTAATTTTTTTATTATAATTTTTTTTTTTACCGTGGATGACCACCACTTGACGGTAAACTGACCGAGCGTTTATTGGTGATGGCCGAGAACAACGCGCTAAAATCTCGCGATATTTACTACCACAGGCATTTATAACAGTTCTATAACCAAAAGCCAAATTCATTATTATTTCAATAAATGTATTGGCAATAAAATAAAAAATCTTATAATTATATATTATTAACCTTAATGGTTCTTTCAGCAAAATGTAAAATCCACCAATCCTAAATTTAATTATTTAACCAAACAAAAAGGCTATCAAGACGATGCATTTGTTCACCTCCTTTAATATATCTGTATGAATGAATAATGTCATCTGGCATTCTGTTTATTTATTTATTTATATTTGTCATTTTATTGTCATTGATTAATATCACTTATATGTCTTCTGTATTAGACTGTCTATAATATATACATTATTTTAAGCTATTTTATGGAAACCCCCCTCAGTTTAATGCGTTTTGTTATGAATCTCGGTTATATTGTAAATCTCTGAAATATACGAAATATATTAAAAGCTGCAAATTTAAATTGAAGACCTTTTATATGTATTTATTTATTTATTACAACTTTTATTTGTATTAATTAATAATGTGCTTTAATTTACTTTCTTATTTGTTATTGTTTTATTTGAAATAGTTTATTTGATTTTTTTTACTACACAGACACATTATTGGTATTTTTACTTAATTAAAGAATCTGAATACTGTACTTCTTCTACCACTGCACGGTGGAAGTCTATAACAATGGGCACACCAGTAATACACAGGTTAAATATGGATATTAATATGTTTTTATTAGATGTTTTCGGCTGAAGGACGCTCCCTAGTGTAGTTACCATGGATGTATACATTTTTGTCAAATTATGATTTATTTATTTTTTACCATGGACGTATTAACTATAATCATCATTTATTCATTCATTTGTATTCCTTTACCTACACAATAGATGTATCATTTTTTCATAATTTATTTCTGTATTCAATCTTTACCGTGGATGTGTAAACATTCTTTTTTAATTATTATTTATTTATTAACCATGGATGTATCATTTTTTTAACAAAGCTTGTTAGTTTGGCTGTATTTTAATGTATTTTGTGTTTCTTATTGACAATTTCTGAAATTGTACATGTGCAATTGTTGAATAAAGAATTTTATATATATATATATATATATATATATATATATATATATATATATATATAAATAATTTAAAAAAAAAAGACGAAGCGCGCGGAGGCCTCAGCCCGGATGTCGTCATCGTCTGAGTGTGAACCACTTCCTACTTCCGCAAACACAGCTCCGTGTAGCTTCCCCGTTTATCGGGTTGATCAATGCGGTGGTTGACTTCTGCCTCTCGTTGCCTGGCTCCGTTTAATAATTGCAACAGTTCCGACATTTATGAGCGATTGATTGAACGTCATGACGGCCAACAGCCGCTGTTCCGCCGCCGAGCCTCCGGGCCTGGAGACCCAGCGGCGGGAGATCGAGTCTCTGCTGCGGGAGTGTGAGCTCCGCGCTGGGGACAGTTGGTGAGAGTCCACCCGCCCGCACACACACACACACACACGCGCGCGCGCACACAGTGACAGGGCTAACTGTTACCTAACGGTTATTAAGGGGTTCAACCACAGCTTGCGCTACCAGACGGCCGTTGGCCGTTAGCCGTCGCTGCTAACGTCAACCAGTTGTGATGAGGCGTTCATGGTTGACTCGGAGGTTTCCCTTTTTTGTTTTCACCAGACCTGGTTTTTAGTCCCCAATTTATTAGCGTTACCTGTGACGTTTCACATCCGGCCAGAGGTGGAAAGAAGTATTCAGAACATTTTACTGTAGTAGAAAGTTCTGTGAAAATACTCCACTACAAGTAAAAGTATTATAAATGCAATCAGCTGAAAGGGCAGTTATATTTTCTGTTTACTGCTATAAATTCCTGAATAAACCAGGATCCGTGAACGCGTCAGTACATTTACTTTACATGTCCAGGTTTCGTTTTACTGTGTTTGTTTGTTTCATCTTCGATTTTGAGCAGTTACAGGAAACCAGACAGAGATGGAAAACAAGATGGAAATATTGTTAGATGTTAAAAAAAATAAGCTGATAATTGTTTTTATTTTTTACAAGATGGGAGGAAGCAAATAAAATAAAAAAAGAGATCCATGACAGAAGAGATAAGTCTTTTGACTCAGACTCCAGTAAAGTAGAACTGTGTCTGTGAAGTGAAACTGAAAACTAAACCGGTTGAGAGATGATCACTGGACCAATAAGAAAAAAGGGGATCGGCATTTGTTTTTTGATAACTTTGTTTAGAAAAAGCTGCTCATCTTCATGTTTGGGTCAAAACCGATGGATAATATCCAAACTAAAGTAAATAAAAACACCTGATGATGTTACGTAAAGCTGTTTGAACAGCTGAGATGTTGGGTTTGCTGTGGTCCAACGTTTGGACTTGTGTTATTGTGTAAATGAGGGTAAACCACAGTGAGTTTTTAATCCCCATTTGCAGCTATTTTTGCTTATTAATTGTTAAAGCCATTTTTAAGCAAAATACTGAACTTGTTTCAGCTTCTGAAAGTTGAGGATTAGCTTTACTTTATCTCATGTGACAGTACAGATTATGAACAGCTTATTTTAGGTTCTCTAACAAAACAGACTTTGAGCTTTAGGAAATTATAACAGGCAGTTTGGGACTATTTTCAGACATGTTATAGACCAGAAGTTAATCAATAAAAGAAAAATAGATTCGAGGACAATGACAAGAACAGTGATCTGAATCTATTGAGGAATTATTAATGCATAAAAAAACACAAAAAGATCTGCTTTTGGCAAATGTAATTAAAGTTGAAAGAAATCAAACTTTGTCGTTATATAAACATTGGATTCAAATCCCAAGTGAACGTAAGTCCTGCTCAGAAAGTTTAAAATATATGGGTGAAACGTGTGACATCGTCCTTGAGCCTTGTTTCGTCCAAAGACAAAGATATTTAATTTAAAATGATACGGAACCAGACAACGTTTCACATTGTTGACGTATCAATAAAACGTGAACAAAGTTTAAACATGTTTTCACATCTTTAGTCTTGTGGATCATTAAGAGAGAGAACTGTGTGTGTGTGTGTGTGTGTGTGTGTGTGTGTGTGTGTGTGTGTGTGTGTGTGTGTGTGTGTGTGTGTGTGTGTGTGTGTGTGTGGTTTTTTTTTTTGCAGGTACGTGATGGAGCGTCGCTGGTATGAACAGTGGAAGGAGTTCGTGGAGACCGGAGACCAGAACTCGTCTTCCTTTCCCGGTCAGATCGACAACACTGAGTTATTTGAGGGTCAGTGAACGCCTCGTGTCATCGCCTGAAAAACACAAACGTATTTCTCCTTCTTCTTTCTATCCCTAAAAACAAAGTATCTTCTATAATGAGGACACATGTAGGGAAGCCCTGAGATCCAGTTTCTCAGTCTGATTGTAAATGTTACGTCGCCGGTGTTAACGACTTAAGAACAGCTGAAAAATAGATGTGAACCAGGAGAACCTTTCTAGGTTCCTTAAATCTTTTTTTCATCTGTGAAAACAGGATCAGGAGTTTGTTGTTGTAATACTCTTTTCTGCCACAAAAGGCTGAAGCACGACCTCGTGTTTTAAACGGGACGAAGAGCTTCATGTTTTTCACTGACGGCAGATTTAAACACATTTCCAGCCAAAAGAACAACATGACACTGAAGTCAGATACTTTGCTAAAACACAATGTATTAATTCAACTAAATTTGATAAATATTACCTTTATAAATGTACGACATATGACATCCTCTGTCTTTGGACTCTGAACGTTGTGTTTAGAGAATTCAAATGTCACCCGAAAGAAAACGTTAACGCTTTTAGCCTCTTGTGGCCATAACGAGTATTACAACAACAACAAACTGTTTCACCTGTTCTTCCATAAAAAACTGTCATTTGTGTTAAAAACTGGTTTGAGAAATTCTCTTTTTGTGACAGAAGTTGAATCTCTACAAATAAACACTGGTTTATGATTTTATGCTCCTTGATTCTGATAGGAAGTTTATTTTACAGGTAGTGTATCTAACAATTAAAGTTAGATTAAAACTAAATTAAAACTTCTTGTGCCAGAGTTTCATTAAAGATCACAACAGAAGAACAATAGAATAAAAATATAAACATATATGAACAATAGAATAACTATTATTAAGTGTAAAACACGATGGCAAAATAAAACACAACAGCAATAAGAGTAAAGTAAAAAAACAACAACAAACTTTATCAGTTTGGAAAGAAGGAAACATTGTTGAATCCGACAAAAGTTCTTTATTTGTTCAAAGTCGCTCCGAAAATAAAACTCATAAATCCTTCTAGAAAAATAAAATTATTAATCCTGAAGGAAATTCTTGTGCCAGAGTTTCATTAAAGATTAAAAGAGAAGAAAAACAGAAAGAAAAGTGTAAAAATAAATAAAACTGACACCATCACAACAGCACATATCACAACAGCAATAAGAGTAAAGTAAATAAATATAGTAAAAAAATCATCTAAAATAGGACAACAAACATTAAATACAAAAGTAAACCTTTAAAGTGTATAATAAGT
The DNA here is from genome assembly GCA_016806645.1 of Ophiodon elongatus. NCBI lineage: Eukaryota > Metazoa > Chordata > Actinopteri > Perciformes > Hexagrammidae > Ophiodon > Ophiodon elongatus. Next base: position 644,383 of record JACSYO010002163.1, read on the forward strand.
AATAATACCACCAGAGCCTCATGGAAACTAAATAAATAAGTAATATTGAGCGTGCTATTGAGAGAGTCTGTTTCTTCTTCTTTGTTCTAAGAAGCTGCAGAAAGCAGGAACCTGTCAGTGTTTCCGTGGAGACGTTTAGTGTTTGTGTTCTTTCTGCTCTGTCACAAAGAACCGTGATCTCAGTAACCGGCTCTTGTTTGTCAGATCTGGACTCGTACCACCTGAAGGAGCGCCTGGTGGAGAATGAGGACTTCATGCTGGTTCCGGCTGAGGCCTGGCACCGGCTGCTGGACTGGTACGGTGTGGTAGACAGGCAGCCACCGCTGGAACGCAAGGTGATGCACGCCCCCAGATACCCGTCAGCCAATCAGGTCCCGGTGTCGTCCATGAGTCCTGGTGACAGTCTAACTGTGTGTGTACGTGTGCGTGCGTGTCAGGTGGTGGACCTGCCCAGCACTCTGAAGGTGGAGGTCTACCCTGTCGAGATCTTCCTCTGTCTTCATAGCAACATGGAGAACGTCTTAACGGCCCAGTTCAGCCGCGCCGACAGCATACGTGAGTCTCTCTCTCTCTCTCTCTCTCTCTCTCTCTCTCTCTCTCTCTCTCTCTCTCTCTCTCTCTCTCTCTCTGTGTCTCTCTCTCTGTGTGTCTCTAACAGATTCTCAGCTTCAAACAGACGTTGTTTTAGTTCTGAAGCTCTCCGGCCTCCAGTTCGTCTAAATGACCATCAGATTTTTGAAAAAAAACATTAATTTAACCTCTGGATAAGGAAGTGTAAAAATGCGAGTCACCTTTGGGTGCCAGGCTCATTCCTGTGAATCAGACTGTTTGAAGGCTTTAAGATGTTCGTTCACTCTAAATATCTACCTCAGAAAGTTGCTTTGGATTAATGTATGAAAATACAGAAAAAAGCTTATTTTTGTATATTAGACCTGTAAGTGAATCACTTTTTATTATAATCATGTTTTAGGAAACAAGGTTTTTCCTTTGCTTGGTGTCTAGAGGGACCTGAATCTCTTTTAATTGGACGTTTTAACGGACCATTATTTATCCTCTTGGTTTAATGACACAGTCCAACGTTAACCAGCACAGAGTGAAACAAAGCTAGTAACGTTAGCAGCACCACTAACGGAGAACCAACGGAGGTTCACTTCAGTTACATTATGATGCGTTCAGGCTCTGCTCAGTGAACATGAGTACTGGCTGAAGGTCAATTATAACGTTATCATGATGCGTTCACATGTAATCTAGTAAGATGAAGTGTTGGTGATGAACTAGAATAAATCCAGATGTTTTCACATGAATATAAAATAGATATTAGAGATGAATTATGAACTGTTTAACTTCCCAACATGCTCTAAGCTCATTATTAAACTTCATTAACACGAAGAATGAAGAGATGTGTTTACGTTGTTGCGTTGTGTGTAGACTCGATCCAGAGGGCGATGTGCGATGCCTTCACGGTGCCGCCGGGATCAGAGTGCCGTCTGTGGATGAAGAGTTCAGACAGCAGCTGTGAGCGTCTCAGAAACGTCCATGTGAGCGTGTTGGACGCCTGTTTGAGCTCAGCGATGGTGAGAACTCTCTGTTTTACTATCGCATGAGGGAATATTATATATATATATATATAAATAATAATAATAATAATAATGTGATCTGTGAAAGCATTCAGTAATGTTCTCAAAGGACGAGTCACACATGTTCCTGTGACTCATCTCTTTACAACCAACTTCCTTATAGCACCTGGTCTCCTTTAGAAATAACTGTGTGTGTGTGTGTGTGTGTGTGTGTGTGTGTGTGTGTGTGTGTGTGTGTGTGTGTGTGTGTGTGTGTGTGTGTGTGTGTGTGTGTGTGTCACACAAAGACGGTGATCATGGAGACGAGGAATGCTGACGGCACCTGGCCGAGCTCCAGACCTCAGATCATGTAAGAAGACGCCGTCTTCCCATTTGTTCCTCCTTTTTGTTTTCTCTGTAAACGTCTCTTTCTCTTCTGGACTTTGTGCTTTTTGTTCTGTTCGGCTTCTGTTCTTCACAGGGAACTTTTTTTTAATATATTTGTGTATTAAATATGCTGAACAACAGCATATTTAAATGTTGAAGTATTCAAATCAATAGAAATTCAAAGTTGGTTGGAAACGAAACAGAACGAATACATGAATGACATCGTTTGAGTTGTTCAGGAATGTTTACGGTCAAACTACCACAAAGGTTTCACAGTTTAACGTTAATCATCACAGAGTACATAAAGTTTTCTCTTCCAATATCCAGTAAAACATGATCTCTCTGATCATGTGACATTGTAAACAACCAATCAGTGTTTAAACCAACAGGAGGCGAGCTAGTAACATTAGCAGCACCGCTAACGGAGAACCAACGGAGGTTCACTTCAGTTACATTATGATGCATTCAGGTTCTGCTCAGTAAAAATGAGTACTGGCTGAAGGTAAATTATAACGTTATAAGAGCTGAAATGATATCAGTCTCACTCTGATCTGAACCTTCAGGAGGAACTCTGTGGAGGAGCAGGACTCGTATCGAGGACAGCCGGGAGTCTGCGGCCTCACCAACCTGGGAAACACCTGCTTCATGAACTCTGCTCTCCAGGTCCAACACACACACACACACACACACACACACACACACACACACACACACACACACACACTTTTCTTCTGGTTGATATAGATTCTGTTGATTCCAGAAACGAGACCAGAAGTCAGACGTCATGAATAACAAACGTATATTTTTATTATTTTTGGTAAAATAATTGAATAAGGAAAATGTTTCCGCCTGTTTGGACGTCCTGCAGGAACTGCCGAGTCATGTTAGACCGTTTTCCTCCCTAATCTGTTTTTATTACTCTGAAGTTAATCTTCAGTCTAATAAAATAACAAACATCACAGTGATGGAGACAGAAACTCACTTTTAAACCGCTGGGCAGAGTTTATTTTAAATTCAATTTAATTGTAAACTAATGTTTACAATGTTTACTGTGTATGGACAGTAGAGATAATGCAGCTTTAACACATGAAGCTTTGACTTCACTTTAAAGAACTGGAGGTTGACGGATCCCATTCATGTCGATGGAGAACAAGACAGCCGGCATCATGAAACGTGCTCTTTGCATAATTAACACCTGGTTGGTTTCGGTGTTGCTCCTCAGATTTCTACACAGACTGAAGGACCTCTGACCATTTATAATCTAATTCATCTGGTAGAGAAGTGTTTTGTTTTTCAGTTTTAACCTCTTCCTCCTCACTTCTCCTCGTCTCCCTCTGCAGTGTCTGAGCAACACCCCTCCTCTGACGGAGTACTTCCTGCAGAGCTCCTACCTGGAGGAGCTGAACTTCACCAATCCTCTGGGCATGAAGGGCGAGATCGCCGAGGCCTACGCCGACGTCATCAAGCAGATGTGGTCGGGGAGGCATTACTCCGTGGTGCCGCGCGTCTTCAAGGTAACCACGTGTGAAGCTGATGAGTCACCGACTACAAACACACGTTAGGGAATGATGCCTCGGCAAATAGAAGATACGATCAAACGCTGAAGCTGTGGAACAGGTGGATCAACAAAAAGGAGCATTTTCTGTGTCTCTTTCATCTCGCTAACATAAAGAAAACACGAGAAACACATCTGTACTTTTAAACCCTCTCAACCCCAAAACCCCCTGACGGGATGGAAAAGCATATTTTCTTCAAACAATCGCCAAAAATTCACCGTTCATCAGCCAGAAGATGCAAAGACCGCCATTATTGTCAGATTTATAATTTTTCTGACGGTCCTTGAACACATCATGTGTGACGAATGCTTCTGTCAGAAAAAGCAACAGAAACTAAGTTCAAAAACATTTTATTCTACGTGTCTCATTTAAAATCTCGCCACAAATAAACCGTTTACTTTAACCAGATTCTGTAAAAAACATTAAATTCTGAGCTCCTCAGTGAAAATATGAAGCCACGACTGATTCATTTGAGACCAACAGTTATGTGACAGCAATTCAGTGAATCTTTGACTGCTGAACGCAGAGAGGAGAGGAGAGGAGAGGAGAGGTTGGAAACATGGAAATAGTTTAATATTTATAGCATGTAGAACATTGGTAACACTTTTAGACATTTCGAAACATGTTGGATTTATAGATTCTATTGTTTTTGAGTTTTTGTAAAATAATTTATCAAAGAAATTCAATTCGTTTTTTTTCTCTTTTTAATGATTTATGTCACCTGTGTTATTCTGCACTAAAGACATGTTCTAGTTCTCTCTACTTCTAGTCATGATGGTTTTCTTTCCAGAGAGGAGCAGGACTTTTATATTACAGAGAAAATCAAGAGAGAAAACTGCCTCGAAACTGCTTTGAGTTCAGAGGGTTAAAGACCAAAGCTTCAGTCTTTATTTTGTCTTATTATCGTGTGTGTTTGTGTGTTTGTGCAGACGAAGGTGGGCCATTTTGCGTCTCAGTTCCTGGGTTACCAGCAACACGACAGTCAGGAGCTGCTGTCCTTCCTGCTGGACGGACTGCACGAAGACCTGAACCGGGTCAAAAACAAAGAGTACATCGAGCTGCGGGACGCCGAAGGACGACCAGACCAGGTGAGCCGCTCCGCCCACACCTGAGAAACAACCGCTCGGCTCGGTTTCAATGTGTTCAGATTGACTTCCAGTTTATGGACACAGTATAAAAACTTTGTCACCTAAATATATTTCTCATAAATCACGCTTCCGCATCCTGTCCCACAGGAAGTGGCCGAGGAGGCGTGGCGTAACCACCGCCGGCGGAACGACTCTGTGATCGTCGACACGTTTCACGGCCTCTTCAAGTCCACGCTCGTCTGTCCGGAGTGCCACAAGGTCTCCGTGACCTTCGACCCCTTCTGCTACCTGAGCGTCCCACTTCCTGTCAGCAAGGAGCGCGTCATGGAGGTCTTCTTTGTGTCTCTAGACCCCTACGCCAAACCTGCACAGGTAACCGGTCGATCTGGAGACGATTCATGAACTGTGATGGTTTTCTCTACGGAAATACTTATAACGTGGTGGTGAAGTGTCAGGAAAACTTAAAAATATGAGTATATTAATGTGTGTGTGTGTGTGTGTCTGTGTGTGTGTGTCTGCAGCATCGTGTCGTGGTTCCTAAAGCAGGAAAGGTTTCTGACCTCTGCTTCGCTCTGTCAGAGATGACCAACATACCTCCCACACAGGTCAGTGTGTGTTTCATTTAATTTTAATTTAACACATTTTTTTATTATTGAAGTTTATTATTATTTTTTTTTTATTATCTTTTTTTATTTAATACAGTTTAATTTTATTTTTTAAAAAAGAATCTTTGTCAAGGATATATGTTTATGCTCGGCAACATTCCAAGATAATCTTTGTTGTTTAGTTTGACATTATGTGTGTTGATTTTCCTAAATGTGTTCTGTTTCTGTTTTTTTAAATAAAAAATAAAAAGTGGAAAAATATCTAAATAAAATGATCAGTGGTGAAGTTACACAATAACTCTTTTATAGTCAAAAACTGTGTTGTATTAGTATCTTAAAGGGGAAAGTTACCACTTTTTGTATGATGTTGATGGTAAATGTAGTCCACTGTAGTCCATTTCTCAGTGCTGCTATATTGACCCAGAAGGATGAGTTGGCAGCTGCAACATCTGTTCTGTCATGTGACGCGACGGAGACGAAGGTGGTTTGAGGAAGAACTACAGGCTGTTATGTTGGATTTCTAGCTTCCTCCTCTGGTAGCCAGGGGGCGCTGTGCTCGAGAACAGAACTTCCTCTACTCTGTAGTTGTATTGCAAACTGAAAATGACATTGTGCGCAATGCATCCTGGTACATGTAGGCTCTGCTGGCAGGAGAACTCTGATTAGACATCCACATAAAAGGTGGTGAACTTCCCCTTTAAATGAGTCTGTGTGCATGTTCACAAGTTATTGTTTGTGTCTTTCCTATAGACCTGTTAACCGTATGTGTGTGTGTTTGTTTCAGATGGTGGTAGCTGACGTGTTCAACCACCGTTTCTATAAGATCTACAACACTGATGAATGTCTGAGCTGCATTCTGGACCGAGACGACATCTTTGTGTAAGAAAACCTCAGCTGTGTTTTGTCTTTTACCTGTTTTTAGTCTCGCTTTGTGCCGCTCGATGAAGCGTAATTCTGTTCAACCCTCCGCGGCGTTCAGGTACGAGCTGAGCGTGCTGGAGGAGCAGCAGGAGGAGCAGGTGCTGCTGGCGCTCTACCTGAGGGAGCGCTCCCACTACAGAGATTACGGCTCCGGCAGCAGCTCGTACGGCACCTCCCTGTTCGGACACCCGCTGCTGCTCAGCGTGCCGCGCAGCTGCTGCAGCCGGGAGGCGCTCTACAAGCTGTTCCTGCAGAGGCTGGCGTGAGCAACACACACACACACGCACACACACACTATAAAGACTCTTTCAATGTTTTGCGAATCAGTACTTTGACTAATTTCCTAGTTCTTTTAGGATAACACAGACTATCATGTCATAGTATAGTAAGTATATCTCATAGTATTATTAGTACAGTATAGTGTGTCATGGTTTAACCAGGTGGCATTCTCTCTAATGTCCACCAGGGGGCGACTCCTCTGGTTGTATAGAAGTCTATGAGAAAATAACTCTACTTCTCTCTTGATTTATTCCCTCAGTAAACATTGTAAACATGAGTTTATGATCTCAATCTCTAGTTTCAAGTCTTCTTCATTACAGCATGATGTTCATTTAGTAAATTATGGTCCATTTAGAGTCACATAAACCATAAAGCAGGGTATGCTTTAGGGCGGGGCTACAAGGTGATTGACAGGTCGACACCAGAGACGTATACACGTCTTTACGTCACTCCTCCTCAGTCCAGAGTTCGCTGGTTGCTAAAAAACAAGATGGGGACTTCCACTTCTTATATACAATCTGTGGGTTTAACTTTAAACTACACATGTTACTAAGGTGTGTGCGTGTGCGTGTGCGTGTGCGTGTGAGGCGCTACGTGCGACCTCCCGATCCCTCTGAGGAGTTGGAGGAAGAGGAAGAGGAAGACGACGATGAGGAGGAAGAGGAGCTGTATAAGACCCAGACCAACGGCATCAGTGACGGTATTGTCTGACAATAATAATAATAATAATAATAATAATGTTTATTTATATAGCGTTTACAGAACTGATGCTTCAAACCCTTTATTCATTCAATAAGTAACAAACATTATCGTTCATAAGAGTGTTTATGAAACGAATGATTAATAAAGTCAGTTCACAACTTCTCAGATGTGAAGACTTTTCTCTCTTTCGTAGTGATTTCCATATTTAACAGTTCGTTGACCTTCTGGTTCCCTTTGAGTCTGATTGGTTCTGTTCTGTATTCAGAGGAGGAGCAGGAGGACGGGGAGAAACCCGGCCCGTCTCAAACACAACCCGCCTGCGGCGATTCGTCGACAAATGGCCAATTGGACGAGACCGCCTCCGCAGAGCGCCGCTCCGATGTCAACCACACGCAGTCCTCATTGGACGACGGCGACACGGGGCCCGAGAACCAGACTGAGCCCGTCTGCATCGCCGGCGCCACCAACACCAACAACGCCGACGTCGTCAATCCCAGCGGGGACTCGACCGGCGACGCCGGCGCAGAACCGCCAGCGGAGCAACCGCATCCGCCCCAACGCAAGACCACAGACGAAGAAGAAGACGAAGAAGAAGAAGAAAGAGAAGAAGACAAGCAGGAGGAGGCGTGTTCTCCGAGCCTGCCGGCCAATGAGCAGCCGGCGAAGAGGAAGGCGTGTCGCAAGAGGAGGAAGAGTCTGTTCACCATCCAGGCGGTGAACTCCAACGGGACGACGGAGAGAGGGACGGGGGAGGGAGAGAGCGCCGTGTCCTTCAGCTGTGAGCAAGACACACACACACACACACACACACACACACACACACACACACACACACACACACACACACACACAGAGGTTCAGAGGATTAATTCTCCGGTTCTGGGTTCATTTAGGAAAAGAGAACAATATTGATATTTCAAACAACTGAAAAACCAGATGCTACGTGAATGAACAGTGAGAAGTCTGTCAGTCAGCTGTAGGTCACATTACATCTGCATCATACTTCTGTGTTGCATTAAAAATAAATCTGTGTTTTATACATTTACCATTTGATTTAATTGTTCCGTCTCTGCAGCTCAGCCGTACGTGGCCATCGACTGGGATCCTGAAATGAAGAAGAGATTCTACAATGAAAACGAGGCCGAGGTCAGTGTGAGCTTGCTTGTTTGGATTAAATGGTGAATTTGGTATTTTATCAACCCTATGTTCATGTTTTTGTGTATAAGTGACTTATCGGGTCAACGCTGCAGACAGCTGCTGCTAAACAGGCTGTGATGTCATCGCTCGGGGCAACTCCTCTTCCTCAATGTACGTCCACTAAAGGAGCTCGTTGTTGCTGTGACAGACTCAGATTGTTATTATAAATGTCTGAACACATTATGGAAAGAAGCCTGCAGAGAAATCAAACATTTTTCTTTACCTTTATGTTTGTTATTGTGTCTCTATCTCTGAAGGAGAAGTCTCGTTCTGAAATCTGGCTAAATATCTAAATATTCAGCCATGACGTTGAAAATCTTTTAGATAACACCAAAATACTCTTGTTGTTTTTTCTCCAACACAATAAACTCTGACAATAACGAACATAAAGAAAAAGGTTTTATTTCCATAAAGTTCCATGAAGGAAGAGGAGTAGCCCTTAGGGATTATATTACAGCCGGTTTAGCAGCTGCTTCGTTCTCCTTCAATACTGAACCAGACACACACAATTATTTTGTATGATTTATTATGACATACAATACTATTAGTGTTTTTACTTTTCCCCAATTAGACCAAGGAACGAAGGAAGTAAAATAAATATAAAACAGTAGGGAAAAAAATCAAGGGAAACTCAAGTATAAGCAAAAATACAGAATTTATTTCAGAAACAAATTGGAAAAATAACCCATAACAAAAACAGGTCGTTCGCTACAGTCTGTCAGTAATGCCACTAAATCACTGCCATAACTCAACAATATCACAAAGTCACAGATTACAAAGTAGTTACTGCACAACTATGGTCACTGACTCGGGGTAAATCCCAAGTCTCTTATTTGTCATTTCTTTGATCCTCGCTTGAACCGGAAGTTGTTCTGTGCCGCCATATTGACGGCGGTCCCAAAGCTCTTATTTCTGCTGAGGACGGAGGAAGGATCTCTGAGGAGCCATGAGCGAGGACGCACCAGAGCGGGCTTACAGGAAGTGTTTTAACGCTCGACACGCCCCCTCATTGTTCATCAGTTATTTGATTGGACGCTGCAGCTGATCGGACTGATCACTGGATCAGTATAGTATAATATGTCGGAAAAAGTCATCGTATAGTATTTTATAAAAATTCATAGTATGTCATAAAAAGTTAATTATAGTATAGTATACTATAGTATGTCAAAGCTGTACAAAGTGACGTTGGAGACTAAGCAGAACCTTCAGTGGAGAGAGAACATGTAGGAAACGTCTTCCTCTCTTCTTCCTCCCGCTGTGTAGAAGTATGTGAAACACGGCAGCATGGAGGTTCCTCAGCAGCAGACCACGGTCCAGCTGCAGGAGTGCATCGAGCTGTTCACCACTGTGGAAACACTGGAGGAGGAGAACCCATGGTAACACACACACACACACACGCACACACACTCCCTCCCTCTATGTGATAGAAAGGAGAAAGGTAAGCGATGATGTGTGTGTGTGTTTTCAGGTACTGTCCGGTGTGTAAGAAGCACCAGCTGGCCACTAAGAAGCTGGACCTCTGGTCTCTGCCGGAGGTTCTCATCATCCACCTCAAGAGGTTCTCCTACACCAAGTTCACCAGGGAGAAACTGGACAGCATCGTGGACTTCCCCCTCAGGTACACACTCACACTCACACACTCTCTCCCACTCACTCTCACACTCAGCAGTCGGACAGTATGAAAACAGTTTGTGTGTTGTGTTGTTGCAGAGACCTGGACTTCTCCGGCTGCCTCCTGAGGAAAAGTCTGTCCAATGGGGAGCCTCCGAGCTGCTATGAACTCATCGCTGTGTCCAATCACTATGGAGGGCTCAGAGACGGCCACTGTAGGTCCCCTTAATTAATGATGACTCAGAGGTCACGGTCTCTTCTCACGTCCTTGTACACTCATGGTCGTGTGTGTGTGTGTGTGTGTCTACAGACACCAGCTATGCGCGGCACAAGGACAACGGTCAGTGGTATTACTTTGACGACAGCAAGGTGACCTACGCCAGAGAGGACCAGATCGTGGTGAGTGTGACGCAGGATTTCATTTCGACGTATTCAAACATTCTGCACATTTCATACGTCGCAACAAAATGTTTGTTATAAATATGAAGCTGGAGGCAACAAATGCAACACAGTTATTACATTAAAGAGGTCGTTTTAGGTTCCATACTCATACATCACTATATGTAGAATATCTTTACTTTGCTGTCAGACAGAACTTTCTGATGAGGAACTGAAGCTCTTCAAAGACACCAGACTCCATTCACAAAAACAGTCATTTTACCTCTCAGATCACAAGTTTCTGGTCTCCTGCTCCCTCAATAAGTTAGTTAGTGTTATTTAGTGACTTTGGTGAATCTGAACAAACCCTTTAAAACACCAAAGTCACTCAATAACACAAACGTACTAACTGATGGAGGCAGCAGCAGACCAGCAGCTCCTGTTTTTGTGAGTGGAGTCTGGTGCTGCTCCCGTGCTGGTCGACAACCACACTTGTGAACATCCCTACTGTCCCTTTTTTAATCTGAACCCTGACCCGTCGTCTCCCGTGTCTCAGACCAACGCTGCCTACGTCTTGTTCTACCATCGACAAGACAAGATCAGAAAACCCACCCTGCCGGCCCCCAACACCGGCCCCGCCGCGTCCGCCGCCACCCAGCCCGCCAACGACATCACCTCCTGCAAGGACGACGACGACGACGCAGAGCTGGGCGGCGCCGCCGCCGCCTCCTCGTCCTACGTTACCATGGAAACGGACTAAATACTCACTTAAGATTTTGTTTGAATCTAGTTCACAGTAATGTTTTTTTTTTTTTTTTCTCCTTCATGAGGACAACAGGCCTCTTTTTATGTAATTTTTTAATTTTTATTATTATTTTCCAACAACACTTGAACTTTCTCTGATTACTTCTTTTCCCCGAGTTACTGCAGAACACATCTGGAATATCCTCGACTCGTATTTTCTCTAAAGGATGAAAACATTAGTAGACGACATGAACGCGTGATACTCAGGTAGTTTGAGACTGACTGCTGCTAATCTGCTCTTTATTGAGGATCAGGACTCACCAGCATAATAATTATCATCAGTAATTCATAAAGAACTAATTTTAACTTCATTTATTTAAAGTACTTATAAATGATGCATTAGACAATTCAAAAGTAAAGAAAAACAAGTGGCTCATTCAACTTGTCAATTCATAATTTGTCTTTAAATGATGAATTAATAGTTTGATTTTTAAAATGTAATCAAAATAAGTTGCTGTAATATTCAGAGATTGGTTTAAAGGCGTCTGCTTCCACTTTTAAGGCCTTTTTAAAAATCAACTGTTCATTCAGCATTTAAAGACGGAATAAAAAGACATATCTGTATTTTATTTATTAAATGTAATAAGAGATATGTAAAAAAATATAATAAACAAGTCTAAAATTATTCTGGTGGAAACACCAGGTTCCATCTTTGATATTAAAAGGATGATGGTTATATATTTATAAATGAAAGTTAACAGAGCAGTTTATTAAAATCTAATATTAAACAAAAGTATAAGTTATTAAATAATAAACTAGTTCTGTTAAATAGTCGACTTGTTCTAAATTAACTTGATTTAAAATAAATAACTTTTTCATGTTTTTAAATGAAAGCAGTGAAGGGGATTATGGGTAATCAGAGTGTGTTTATAGCAGAGAAACAGATAATTTAATATTGAACAAAGCTGCCAGGGACGAGAAACTGATTAATTTCTTTGTATATTTTGGTTGTTTTCTTCTGGTATTTATTTTTTTTAAATGGAATTAATTTCAGTCACATGATGACAGTTTTTTCTTTAGTGATTATTTGGGTTGATGACCGACGGGTGCAGGACGTTGATGTGCTGATTTTTCATATCTCCAGGTTAAGATTTGTATTCAGGCTTGAAATCATTTGACAGAACGACGGACGCAGGCAAAGTTTTCTCTTCTCGCTCTCACGAATTTTAAAACCAGCTCTGTGTACAGTATTTTTGTATTGTAAGAAATGTTTATTATTATTATTATTACCATTCCTGGGTGGAGCAGGAGGGAAGCTTGGGCTGATTTCTTTCTTTGGTCTTCCTGTCAAATATCAGATGAAAATATTTTATTGTATTTCAATCTTTTGATATGAATAAAAGGATGATTATTATCACGAGGTCAGAGATGCTTTTCTTTTTCACAACCTGGAAAAACACATTTTCCAGGGTTTCTGACATTTAGGCCTAAAAAAAGGTAACTACGATTTTATAGTTCTTAAGTCATCTTTAATCTCTGCTGTGTTAAAAGAAAATATAAAAAATAAATATTCTGTGACGTTAAACACTGAAATATGTCCATAAACTTATTTTCCTTCATACTTCTTGTTTTAAAAAGTCTAATTTATCTTGTGGCAGAAATCCTGATGTTAGTTACATAATGTTCCCCAAACCAAAATCCAAGTGTTTGTTTTATTTCCAGCTCGTGCAGGAAATACAGTGCCTTGTATACATAAGTATTCACCCCCCTTGGACATTTTGTCACGGTATAACCACAGATTAAAATGTATTTCATTGGGATTTTATGGAATGGACTAACACAAAATAGTCCATTTGGAAGTGGGGGGAAATATTACATATATTTCTAAATTATTTACAAATAAAAATCTGAAGTGTTGAGTGCACGTGCATTCACTCCCTTTACTGTGAAACCCCTAACACAGATCTGGTGCGACCGTTCCATCTCTCGATGTGCAAAGCTGGTGGAGAACAACCCCAAAAGACTTGCAGCTGTAATTGCAGCGAAAGGGGGTTCTACCAAGTATTGACTCAGGGGGGTGAATACTTATGCACTCAAACACTTTTCAGATTTTTATTGATTAAATCATTTTGAAATCCATGTAATATTTCCCCCCACTTCCAAATGATGGATTATTTTGTTGGTCCATTACATAACATCCAAATGAAATACATTTAAATCTGTACCATGACAAAATGTAGAAAAGGTGGGTGAATACTTACGCAAGGCACTGTAAAACTCGACATGGACAATGAGACAAGAGAAATAGTTGTGATGGCACCTTTTTATTAAACTGTTTCGCTTCCCGTCGCCACGGGTTACAGCCTCCGCTGGACGACCGGCGGGTAGAAAAGCACTCGCGGTGCGTTCGCCTGCCGCCATTTTAAAAACGTCACATTTCTGCGTCGCGCCACAAAGAGAGAAAACATCGTCCTGAGAGGATTCGTCTGGTACTCGGAACAGGTCTAGAACTGGTCTGGTTAGAACCCGTGTTCTAGAACAACTAGAGAACCTGTATCCTGGAACCCAGAGTACGCAAACACATTTAAATAATATAAAACAAACTTCATTTGCAAACAAAGACGAGATAATTGGTTTTGGTGAATCTATTTAAGACCGTGTTACTTATCTTTAACTGTCAGAATGATTAATTGAATATTTATTGATCATAATTGAGCAACAGGCAGAATCTCTTCGCATCTGGAGGCTGATATACAAACAAAAAAAGGCAGAACGTGAATAAAGTGCCGGAGGAGGTGAATCCAGTGATCTACTTCTAGAGTTTGTGTTCTCTGGGTTCCAGAACTTCTAAGAATCATCAGTGTTCTAGAGGGTTCTAGAGCAGAGGTCCAGAACCTTTTCCTCGCAGGTCCTCGTGGTTTTTCTAGAACATGGTGGACTTGATGTCCTGGCTGAAGAAGGTCCCGAAGTTCAGGTCCCTGGACATCAGCTCCTCCTCCACGTTCTCCAAAGCCCACTTGTGTTCCACGATCTCCAGCGCCTCCCACTCACTCTGACACAAACAAACAAACAAACAAGTCAGTGCATCTTTGAGGAAAAGACAAGTTTCATTTGGTTTAACGTCGAGATGAAAACTAAGTAAGATCAAAGTCTGACATGTCAGAAGTTATGTGGAAACTAAATAAAATGTAAACAGCTGAGCTTTTAGGATTGAAGCGTCTATTTTGGGCCTTAAAAAACTAAAACTACCGTTTCACAGTTGTTTGCCTCCGCCAACCTCATCCGTGAGGACGAGAATTCCCTCAAGATGTTTATGATTCATGGCGGACGGCTCAGAGGCCTAAGAACCCTCAAACCAAGTGGTTCACTGGATTAAAAGAGGAAATCATTGGGGATTAAATAATCCGGAGGCATCTGGTGGTGAAGTTGCAGCGCGTAGAGGAACTAGAGGATCTAGATCCAGTGACTGGTTCTGATCGATCAACTGGAGAAAGACTCTCGATGTAGATATGAACGAAAACACTACGGTTCTTATTTTCAGGTGATTCTACACTAAAAGGAAACACTTATTAATATTTGATCCCACTAAATGCTGCACATTGTTCCTTTAATGAAGGTCACCGGTCTGTGAAAATGCTTTTGAAAGGCTAAACGCCAACAGAAATGGAGACGAACATTTTGTGAGATAAAAACACTGGAGTTATTGGAAACGTTTGACTCGAGTCGGAAACAATCCTACGCAGCCACCACAAATAGTATAATATTAAGTATCAGTATTAATATTATCTGACACACAAATACGTCTTAACGCAATGAAGAGACAAAAAAAAAAAAAAAAGAGCGTTGCATCATTTCTGTTTTAGAATCTGAATGTGAACAAATAAAAATATAAACCTTTCATTATATGTTTGTGACTTTGTTAACGTCTCACCTTAAAAGCCTTGTTGGGGTCGGGGGGCATCGCCATGGCAGCGCCCGTCATCTGGTCCTGCATGACCCGCGATTGGTCCGCAGCTACGAGAGAACAACAACTTTCATCAGTGAAAACAAACCGACACATTTTATTCTCAAGTTCACAAAAAAAAAAAAAAAAAGACGTAAATATTTATGTTCACACACAAATTGACCAAACATATTATTTCCCGTGATGCTCCGTGAAGAAAAAGTTGAGCTGGTCGAACGTTTTTCGTAGTCCTCCGATGTCGAAGCATCAACTGATCACGTGTTTTTGTTTCGTCTTTATATATTTAGCAAAAACAAAACTAAGTCAACGAGAACTTCGACTGTGACTCGCCGACAATGTAGCCGGACACACGAACGCACAAAAGCATCGCCACTAACTCACCGCAACGTTGCCATCTTTGTCACAGGAGCGTGCTGGTTTCGGTTGCTTAGCAACGGTGAGCGGGATTGATAGTTCTCCGTTTTAGAAGGAGCATGCACCACTCCGTTTATACAAAGGCCCTCATCCATGTGACAACGATATAACTCCTCCCCCTTCTGCAGGAACTTTTTTCAATATCAGTGACAAAATCTCTCAATATTATTTTTCTATTTTAGTTTCATGAGTCTGGTGGTAGAATCACTTCTTATGCACTTTGTTTTATTTATCTGTATTTAACCTTTGTTGATGTATTTTACTTTATTTATTTATTTACTTTTATTGCTGTTGCGTTTTATTTTGCAATAGAGCCAGTTTTATTTATTTTACACTTAATAGTTATTCTATTCTTCATATACGTTTATATTGTTAATCTATTGTTTTTCTTCTCTTGTAATCTTTAATGAAACTGGCACAAGAAGTTCCTTCAGGATTATTAAAGTTGTATTTTATTTTATCACATTTTTCTCTAAAATGTTTTTATAAAAACTGTTTGAATTTATGAGTTTCATTTTCGGAGCGACTTTGAACAAATAAATAACTTTTGTCGGATTCAAACAATGTTTCCTTCTTTCCAAACAGATAAAAATAAAGAATCTGAGTGTGAACCGTTCAATGAGTCCTGATCAGGTCAGTCAAACCAAAACACAAGAACCCAAAACACAAGAACCCAAAACACAGGAACCCAAAACACAGGAACCCAAAACACAGGAACAGAGGAGACTCACCGTTGTCTTGTCCCAGAATGAGGCTGTACATGCTCCTCAGTCCAAACACATTGAGGAAGTACCAGGAAGCAGAGCTCACCCTGCATGTTGCACAGACACAATAATAAACAAACAGACACAATAATAAACAAACAGACACAATAATAAACAAACGATCAGGACATTTTTATTGAACTTAACGCTTATTTTCGATGTCAACGTGATACGTTTTTATGTGATCAGCTGTCTGATTGACCAGACTGAAGAAATATTAATTATACACATTACATAATGTTATATGACGTATATATTATAATAATAATGTGTAACGAATCGATAATGTCTTGTTGAGGTTAAACATTAAATAATAGAAATAAAACACTAAGTTTTCGTCATTATTTAGTCCAAACTAACAGAATGTATGTTGTTGTTGTTGTTGTTGTTGTTGTTGTTGTTGTACGTCTGTCTGTGTTGTGTTCAGTGTTTGTTTGTTTACCAGGAGGCGTCCAGTGACAGCAGGTCGATTCCTCTCTGTAACATCGGCTTGAACCTCAGAGTCAGAGGGAAAGGCACCTTGGCTGCATCACGACAACAAACACATCGTAAACAATCAGTAAACAAAGAACAAGTTTGTGATTACAAGATGATTTCCTGTTAATTTATCGAAATTTGACTTAAAAAAGTGGCTCTGATTGTCTTTGAAGGACAAAAATGACATGACATGATATTTTCCCTTTTTAGCTGATTTTTTTTAAACAACTTCAGTTAAAATATTACGACCAAATATTAATTTTGTTTACATAATGACCCACAAAATAAATATTCGAGAATTTTCTGAACACTTATACACACACACACACACACACACACAAATGATATATAGATATGCATTGTAGTTTCAGGCTCCAGTCGTATGCTCCGAGTGCGTACAAACTAAACTAACTGAAGAACCAACCATAAACTAACCTCCACTATGACGAGGAGGGATTGTAAATGACCTGTAAACTTATCTCATAAACTACTTTATTAACTTCATACAAGCCCTATAAAACAATGAAGTATTTAAGGCATTACAGAGAAACAAAGTTAAAGTTAAATATCCTGTAAACTATTTGATTTGGCTGCAAAATATTTACTCAAATGAAGATTTTAAAGTTTCTAAAGCATCTAAAGGTGCATCGTCTTTCTTCACTTCAGCGAGAATAAACGAAGCTTCATGCAGCAGCGACGCCCCCTAGTGGACCACGTAGACATGACCTCACATTCACGCCGAGGGGAAGTTTGTTGTGCGTTTCTAATGGGAAAAAAATAAACATTGTACGACGGCGTTGATGTGTTTATGAACTCACTTATGACGAATCCAGAGAAAGCCCAGTTGATCCATCCACCAATCACAATCATGGGCAGGACGTTGGTGAGGTTTCCCTTCATCATGTCGGTCAGCATGCTGGTGTCTGCAGCCAACAAACAAACAAACAAACAAACAAACAAACATACAAACAAACAGTCACTTACTTTCATTGTGTTCATGTTTTTATTGCTGTGTGTTTGGATGCTCGTGTAAATATTAGAGGTCTCACGTACCATTATTGATCCTGATCCGTTCTGACCCCCCTCACAGTTTAACGTTAACCATCACCGAGTAAATAAAGTTTTACCGATCTCTGATCATGTGACATTGTAAACAACCAATCAGTGTTTAAACCAACAGGAGGAGAGCTAGTAACGTTAGCAGCACCGCTAACGGAGAACCAACAGAGGTTCACTTCAGTTACATTATGATGCGTTCAGGCTCTGCTCAGTGAACATGAGTACTGGCTGAAGGTCAATTATAACGTTATCATGATGTGTTCACATGTAATCTAGTAAAATGTAGTGTTGGTGATAAACTAGAATAAATCCAGATGTTTTCACATGAATATAAAATAGATATTAGAGATGAATTATGAGCTGTTTAAACTCCTAACACGCTCTAAGCTCATTATTAGACTTCATTAACACGAAGAATGAATAGATGTGTTTTAATCAATAAAAATACAATCTTTTATTTCCTTATCATTTGAATTGGTTGTTTTTATGAAGAAAAAACACGATAAAATACTATAGTAAAGTAAACGTATAACATTTAGTGTTTTTTTTTATGGTTTACTGACTTCAGAGCGTTAAAATTATTTTTAGGATGACAAAATGTAAATATTATGGATCCTTGTAGATCAGCTGCTATAGTTGAACAACAAATGGATCTATATCTGTTAATATGATCATGAATGATCAATAATTAGTATCGAAAAAAGTGTTCAGAGATCTAAAAGTTATATTTGCACTTTTTTTTCTTTTGTGACCGAGCCGAGTTTTATGATCCGTTGCTCCTCTAATATATATAAATATGTTGTTTATGCTCCCCATGTTCTCATGTTTATGATTTTATCTCTTTATGTTCTGTCTTTAGATGTAAAAGCCTCTCAGGTTTACTGCAGTCAGACAAACACACACCTGTCATGGGGTTCTTGGGGACGACCTTCCTCTTGACCTTCTTGAAGAAGCCGGTTTCTGCGTCGTTGAAGTAATGTTTCCTCATCGCAAAAGACTGAAACAGTGAAAACACGTTTAATTGAAATGTCTACGATACTTGTTCCAACATAACTTTAAAGAAATTCTCTATATTTTTAATTCTCTAAACTAACAGTAAACTTGTGTGTCACTCGGTTTTAATTACAAATCGGGCAGCTATCGATTATTTTAGTAATCAAGAATTAAACCGATCATTCAATCAATTAATGGAGTCAAAATACTAAATAATAAAATTACTTTTGCTTTATTAAGGAGCAATAGTAAATATAAAAAAGAGAAAATTAGACAGAACAAATGAGTTGTTCTGTGTGTGTGTGTGTGTGTGTGTGTGTGTGTGTGTGTGTGTGTGTGTGTGTGTATGTATGTATGTATGTATATATATATATATATATATATATATATATATATATTACACATACATACATACATACATATACACACAATATATAAGCGTGTGCTCTCACCTGTTTGGGAATGTACTTTCCATTCTCTCGGAGGATGCGGCTGCGCAGGAGCACCTGGCTGAACAGAAAACCAACACGACCTCAGATCAGTGAGAGTTCAAAACAAGGAGCCCATTCAGCAGCATCACCACCAGTGACCACGTTTACATGCACAGTCATATTCCACTATTATTCAGAGTGTGATATGGTTCATGTAAACATCATCTTCAGTTTGTATTCTGAATGGATCATATTCTGACTAAGACATGTGATATGTTGATATTCTTCAGGTTCTATCATCATTCTCTGGACATGTTTACAGCTCATTCTGAAGATGAGTCTCTTTCCTGTTTACCAGCAGCTCTGAGCGTTGAACACAAAGCAACTAGCCGACAGTTATTAAGCTGGAGTAGAGATGCATGTCCAGAAGAGAAGAAGGAGAAACATCATGGAGGACTTGATAGCAACATATTAGTTAATTCAGTGAGGATGAAGATGAAGAAGAGGCATGGGGTCGTTTTACGTTAATAGTTTTTTAATGCGCGGCGACATGGAAACAGGATTATTAGGAATATCGTCTGTTATATTTGATGCATGTAACCGTAGTAACAACTGAATCCGATTCAGGTCAAACTCCAAAGTCACTAAACGTCGTCTCACCTGTCAGAAACCTGTTCCAGGTCGACCTTCTTGTCGCTGTGCAGCAGCTGGGTGACGTAGTGACGAATGATCCCGACGAAGAAGGTGATGAAGACGATGGGAAGGACCACCCACATCCGAATGCTGGAGTCCAGCAGGAGCTCTGGATCGGCCATCGCTCTCTGTTCAACCAGCCAACCGTCAGGATGTCGCTCTGAGAGAGGAAAAGAACCCGCTTGACTAAAAAACTCACCGATGGGATTTAAAAGCATGTTTTCTTTAAACAAATCACCAAAAATACAGTTTATTGCAGAAAGAACCTGTAAAACGTTGGTTTACAAGGTATGTTCAAGGACATAAATAAAGTATGTTTATGAGCATCTAAAACTGGCTTTACATTGAAAAACTACAACATTAAACTGCACTTAAATGTTTTCATGAGTGATAAAAACAGAATATTATAATGCTTTATAATAATATAAATGTGAAAGGGGCAATTCTGCAGGCGAGAACCAGTTCATCTCGAACGAACCCATCATGTTCGTTCGAGATGAACTGCTTCTCTCCTGGAAAGTCGACAAGAGCAGGTGGCAGGGGCAGCGGCGTTCACTAAAAACTGCGGTCAAGTCAGGACAGTTTTCAGCCTCCTTCAAAGAATAAACAGGAAGTCACAGAAACAGTGACTTCCTATTAGATCCGACCTGTAGGCCACTTGTAGTTTACAGACCGTGATCTGATTTATGCATGTATTTGTAAATATATATTTATGTAGAAATATGCATGTACCTGCATCCTTTGTTCTTTTTGTGTCTGCCTGTGAAACACTTTGCGTTATATAGATAAGCTTTATTATTCAGCCACACAAGATATGTCTTGAGATTAAACATGAGACTAACCGCCAACAATCGAGCATTAAGTATTAGACATACAGAGAAGAATAGGATTTTTTGTTGTCAAATCTGAGAGCCAATCAGCTCTCTGATGTGCCGACAGCCAGGCGTTTCCCATCATGCACTGGGTCAAGCAGTCGGTGGAGAGCGACTGCGGCCGCCTAGCTCTCGTGAGGTCATCGTTGACCGCATGTGCATGACGTCAGAGCAAGTCGGACACACATCTAACCGGCATGCATTGCGCGGCGATCGATTCTGCGCACGACTGGCTCATCTCCAACGAGCCTAGTAACTAACCGTTAACCTACACGACGTCATACTTGGTCATGTGACGTAGCTTAGCTTAGCTAGCTCGAGCTAAAAACTCGGTTAGCTGGCCAGTTTCTCTTTAACCTCTTTAACTGATTCTACTAACAGTTTGTTTGAGACACATTTACTATAAATATCCAGAATTGTATGTTCGAAATCAACGTTAACTTACCACATTTAGGAACTTTGTGAATTAGCTGCTGCAACAGACACGTTCCGCAGTCTGTTTAAAAAAACTCGACGAAGCACTTCCGGTTCAAGCGGAAACACCGACCACGTGATCCGTAGCGTTCAAAATAAAACTTTGTTTAACACTCGGATCTTAAGTAAAAAGAGAAATATCACAATGATAACAAAAATACGTAAAGTAAAAAGTCCTGTATTTTTTAAATAATGGCAATAAAATAAGTAAAAGATACTCAATGACCCTTTTCAGAATAGTATATTACATTAATCGTACATACAGTAATTACTGATGCATATAATGTTGTGTATTAATCATGTTAATCAGAAAATTACTAGTTAATATTGTTATAATAAAATCACAATATTGGTTGCTAAAACTTTGGATGCAAACAATGCAGCCCAAGTTCTTTATCCTCACAAATAAGCACAAATAATAATAAAAGAAACATGTTTGTTTATCACAAACATTCACCATCAATACATCTGGAGATACGTTGGGTTTTACCTGGACAGGAAGGGGATGAACGACTGTCATCTGAGAATAAACTAAAACCATCAGACAAATGTAGTGAAGTAAAACGTACAATATTTACCTCTGAGATGTAGTGGAGGATAAGTATAAAGCGCAAATACTGAAGTACAAGTACCTCAAATGTGTACATAAGTACAGTACCTACGAAGATGTACTGTATCATATCATGCATTCATCTCGCCTTTTATATTGAAGGGCCCTAAAGAGTCTCTGATGGAGTTCAGATGGTTTCAGGTGGGAAACACTGACACCTGCTGGTCTCCAGGTGAACTGCAGAGGGAAGAGCTCTGGAGAAGCAGAACATTAATGCTGAATTCATGTTTAGAGTTAAACATGTTCCAAAAATGCTACAGTTTGTCATTGTTTCTGTGTGATCTATTGCATATTGAGCTTTACCTATTGAGTGGTTGATTTTGTTTATCTACAGGTTTGTATTGTGAGTGTTGCTAGATATATTTTTGTCATATCAACTGATTATAATAGACAGCATTTTGTCTGCCAGTTTATGGCACACCTTGATCTTAAGAAGACCCAAGAAGTACAGCACATAACTATGACTAAAAAAACGAAGTATTAAAACCTGTTTTTATACTTTTGTTGTGTATGAATTTAACAAAACAGATACAACCTCTTAGTTAATAGTTAGGGAGTGTTAGTGGTGTCGGTGGGTGTATTTCTGCAACTTTGGATAGAGCCAGGCTAGCTGTTTCTCCCCGCTTCCAGTCTTTAAGCTAAGCTAACCTCGCCCTCACTGCAGCTCCGTTCTCAGCTCGCTGATCGAACACAGTGTTGACGTGTTTATTTAATCTGGTTGTATGTGAATCCCTGAACATCCTCATCATCCCACTGTAATGTTAACTTCATGTGTGTCTGTGTGTGTCTGTGTGCAGTCAGCCAAACAAAACAGGACACGCCTTTCCATCAACATGAACAGATTTTTTATATCTTTAGAGCAATAAATATTTCCACTTTTTTTCATATCTCTGCAATTTCAAAAACAAAGTACAAGTAATATATATTTATATACACAGCTAAAATCTTCCATACGTAATTTTTAAAATAATGTCGTCTCTGTTGACACATATTTGACACTGTACTCGTACAATTTTACAAGGACTATTCCAGTCTCTCTTTGCTCTACATTATAAACAAGAAATATTTGTCCTCCACAAAGCGGTCCGTTTAGTTGCAGCGCACAACTCAGACCCAGGTCCTTTACCCTTGTATAGATACACACAACACAGACTGCCTTTACACAGGAACAGAAGAATACAACATTTTTAACTTTATTTGAGCCAGATCTGATGTGCTTTCATGTATATATATATATTTATTTTTTTAAAGGTTCCCACAGAAGTCAGACCAGATCTGTTTCAGTTGGCGTTAAAAAAACAACCAGATCCTCCGTTCCTATTGTAAACCCAGCCAGAGACAAACTGCCCCTCTGTGGAGCAAAGTGAGTACTCGCATTGTTATTTTTCATATAACGATGGTTATGTACATTCATGTTTATAATACAGTTTCATTCAGTGCAGATACTGTAATAAATACCACATGCAAACCGATAGTGGAGAGCAGGCCCGGGCAGAAAGAAAAACATATTTAAATTGAGCATTTAAAGGACCACGCTTGTGTTTGTTTGCATGTTCTTAAACTGCACATACTGTACATTACTTCTGCAAACCACGTAACACATGTTAGATTGGTTTCCTTCCTTCCAGGCAGCCACAGATTTGAGTTTATTTCAATAAAAAATCCACTTGCAGCGACTTGCATCTTGCAACAGAGAATTTGCCTTTAACCTTTAGAGTTGATCTTTGGTTGTATTGCGTTGATGAGCTTTGTTGACAGCAAATCAACCCCAGAATTAACAAAACAAGCAAACATGGGCATCGTTTGTTTGTTCCTTTGAATTAAGATTGAAAACATTCCTTATTTTCCAAAGACCTTTTGCTGAATATACTGAGAAGAAACAATGGGACACAAGCACACGACGCAAATCGGAAGCAGAGTCAGAAAGACTTTCCATGAGCCCGAGATCGTGGCTGAAAATGTGTCTGTTTGTTCGACGCAGATATCCTCTGGCAGTGAACTCTGCCAGGATCTGATCCGGCCAAATGACGACTTCAAAAAGAAACAACAAAAGCAGCACAGTTCCAAAAGTGTTTGTGCTCGGACTCCTAATAAACATTGATAGTGATGCATCATATATCTGGAGGCTGACACTGAAACCAAAGGTTGTTTAAAGGAAGGAAACAAATGTAAGAACTTGAAGGGATGATTTGGCAGTAATGTGAAGTACATACAGTTTGTAGTTGATCGGCTACAACATGCAAAAAACGCGGGTATGGACCTTTAAAATGGGAACTTTCGGGAGGATGTGCTTGATTCAGCTCGGGCACGCAGTGGAACAGGGTGGAAGGTTGAGTAATCCCGTACGAGGTAGGTTTGATCCAGTGCTCCTCGAGACCCTTCGTTTAGTTATTAGTGTGTTTAGTTACTTGTTTTATTCTGGATTAGACGTGATGTTACTGTGAGTGTTTCTGTTGGTGACTGCAGATACAAGATGGGGACCAAACAGTCCACAGGTCCTCGCAGCTCAGCATTTATTGTTTATTTGTTTTAAATGGTTGTTTGGTAGCAGAAGTGTTGCTTGTTTCCATTAAAAGGTTGGTTGAGAGGCTTTGCTGAGGCTTTGCGATGATTCAGAGGTGTTTGTTTGCAAAAAAACATGTGGGGACGAGTGAAAGTAATTATCACAGTCTGTATTAAAAACATTAGAACATATTAGTTGTATGTTAGTCACAGAAAATTCTTGGTTTTTGTTGTAAACGTATTAAAAATTAAAAAGGTTTTTAGTACTTCCATAAGATGCTCAAATCAGGAAAAAAAAATCATCTCACACTCATAAGCACATAACAAAATAAAAAATGCTAAAAATACAAAACAGCCCAAGGAGTACGTTATGTTAGTAGAAGCTTGTCACACAACAATATTGATAATAATATCAGTAGCACACTCTAAAAAGTCAAAGGGGTTCTTCAGATTGAAAACAAAAGGGGACCCAAGACGGTTCCCTGAGGAACTCCATCACTTGATTATAATCCATAACGGTGTTTCCACAAACCTGGAAAACAAAAAGGCTTCTACAAAAAAACAATGAAGGGATTTTTGTTGTTTCATTTTTCTAGCGAGGAACCCAAAGTTGCTCAAAAAAGCCTGAAGAACCCTGATAAACGTTTGGTTTTTAGAGCGTACATTTTGTTAATTCAAGCAATTCTGAACCTCAGTTACAGATCGATGCCGTTGGCCCCATTGAAAAATAGAACACACTGTACAGTTAATATCTACAGTTGGCGCAATCACGTAATCACAGGGAAACAAAAAATCATGTCATTAATGTTTGCATTCAGAACATCGGAGGAATTTCCCATCATCCACCAGTTAAACGCTGGTAAATATTTATATGAGACAAAGCCTGCCACTGTGACAGGAAAAAGCAACGAGCACTGAGAGGTTTATTTCTAGTCAAAAAGTACAAATGGCTGGTAAAATAGTTTGAATGGTCGAAGAACTTTCTATCAGCCACCGCAGGCTTCCTGCCCTGACATCCGGCGATCTCAATCAAATGGAGCGAGCGAGCGAGAAAATACACTTTAATGCTAGTGCGGTAGGTTTTAACACAAAAGTGCAAAAATAATGTGTAAAAATGAGTTTGTTCAAGAATTCTTCACTTGGTGCTGCGTGACGGTGAAACGTGTTATGCACTCCGGTCCCGTGAGACGAGAGCAAGTCCTTCAAGATGAAATGAGGTCCAGTTCTCAGGTTTCTTTGTTTGGTGACGAGGGAGACGATCAGTCCTTCAACCAGATTTTTTTTTTTTTTAAATGCAGTCAATGGCTTGATGTTTCTGATTCTGTATGGATACAATCAATCTCACTGGTTTGGATGCTGAATTGTCTTAGTATTCCAAGGAGGTGAATCAGAACATTATTTCTTATTTTTATTTTTATACCATCCCTCAGTCTGAAGGCACCGTATTCTCCATTTTGCAACCCGAGCAGTAAAAGTCTCACCCTTCAAGGTCACTAGAAATGTTTCACATCCTATTCAGAGAAAGTAACACGGTTTGGACTGGGTGGGAAATTAATTCTAGTTTCTTAATTAGCCAAACATGTCGCAAACTTTATAAATGCTTAAAATGTAGTGTAGTAACTGCTAAAGGTTTGAGACATTTGTCAACATTAGAATTTATCATCTGATCTAAAGACAACTTGTTTATTATGCTCATTGTCCTGATTAAATCATGTTTTAACTTTATCTGAAGATATTTGTACGTTTGTGATAGTCGTGATTTAAATATCTCCAGTAAACAGACTTCTTTGTGCAATAAAGTCGACCTTTACATAATATTAGATTACCATGACGACCAGAAGGTCGGTGAGCGAAACCGTCCCATGAACGACTCTTTTGGGCTCAGGGAAAAAGTAGCGTACACAAATCTGTCTGCTACTTCAGCACCACGGACAGTGGCGTGGATTTATCAATACACAGCGCAGATAGGCCAGAGATTTATTTCTGAGTGTGTGCAGAACCAAAGCTCCAAACGGACCCGAACGAGTGGTTAGAACAGAGACGGTTCATGAACGGAGGAAGGAAAATAACTTCAAGGTCCTGATTATTTAAATAAGGGATATCACGTGTTTGCACTGGGAAGATGATTCAACTCAACAAACATTATTAGCTGAGTTGCAGACGTTTCTTTCCCAATGTAAGTCAGTGGGGAAAAAGTGTTTAGGGGCCCGATCACGTCGCGTGACATCATGTGACGGACCTGGAAATTGTAATTCCAACCTTTGGCCACTATGTAAGATTTGGATTGGCATCGGCCTACTGTGAGACAGTTTCCTGTATTGGTGTCACATGGGTTTCACCAATGACCACTGTGGGCTGTTTGTTGTATTATTCTCTGAATCGCCAGAGGACGTACTAACAAAATGAACTGTGAAGAATCAAGAAGACGACAAGTGTAACCGGCAAAACGCCATAAATCAACCTCCACTATGACGAGGAGGGATTGTAATTATTTGTAAACTCATATCTCATTTTCATGGACCACTTTATTGACTTTATAAGTCCTGGGAAGAAAGAAGTTAAGTATTAAATGCATTCTAAAGAAACTATTTGATTTGGCTGCAAAATATTTACTCAAATGAAGATTTTTAAGACTTCCTGTTTCTTTGTAAAATCCCTGATAATGTAAATAGTATTTTTATTAGTGAACTATTTGTGAAGTTACACAATTTCAGGGGTGCACGACCAAACCCCGGCTGAGATGATGTAATTTTCTGGCTTCACTGCAGCGAGTATGAACTAAACTTTAGGAGATTAGCGGCAGGTCCTGAGTCTGTTCGCTTCAGTGGGAGAAGTGAACACAGATTACCAGAGTCACCAAAAGGAAAAGATTGGACCTATTTTTCCTCAAGCCATACATCTTCAGAACATTCTGTCACCAAAATAGATTTTTTTCGTAAACACAAATTCCCTTTGTTCCAGACTTTTTCTCAACAACACATCTGTCCACGAATGTTGCCCGATGGCGAACTCATTTTCGTCATGCGTCAATCCAATCTGCTTCACGACAGAAAACGTTTTCTGACTTTGTTTTTGTCGATGTATCTATCTGGAAAAGGGATCCTCTGTTTCTCTTCCTGAGGTTTCTCCCTTTTATTTTAATTTTTTATCGTTTAAGTAGTTTTTTTATGTTATTCTTCAGCTGACGACGCTTACAAAGTATTTTTGGTATTTTTGTTTAGATTTTCTAAACTGAATACAACCTTTTTTTTTTAAATTATTTCCCACCCAGTTCATTTTCTTTTTTTTTTAACATTTCCAGTGATCTACCTGCTGAGAAACATTACATCTTGTTTAATGTAACCTGAAATGTCTCAGTCATGACTTCATTTTAGGTCTCCGGCTTCATCAAAGGCCGACAAGCCGGTGACACAAAAGACTCTATTTCCCAGACTGCACCCTGTTTGGCACCTTTCTCTGTAATCTCCTTACCCGGCAACGTAAAGGGTCACACACAATATGGAGCATAATACAGTTGACATTATAAATTCTGACAAATTCAGGCTTATACTTTCAGATATACTGGGGCACCGTTTAGTACAAAGAATCAAACGACTCCCCCTTTAAAAGATTAAATATTGGGAAAATTGCAATGTCAAAAGTCAACCACTCCCATTTTAATGTCCCAATCCTAAACAGTGTAGCGCCCTCTGCTGAAACCCTGTAATCCACAAACACTCAAGGCTTTTAGTCATTTTTGCAAAACACAAAAGGTAAAAATACACCTGTAATTTTTTGTTATGATGGCTTATTTAAAGTTTTTATAAAAATTTATTGTAGAAAGTAAAGTCTTCTAGTAATCTTCACTAATGCACTTTTTTATGGTCAAATAAATGCTGGATTGGGGCTTTAAACTACAACAACTCCCTCCCCCTGCATATAGGATGTTTAACCACAGACACACTTGACACTCATTAGCTATTGCACAGGTCATGCATGCCTGTCTAAGACACAGAAACTGCACCACGTCACCCGCCGCCTCCTCCCGCCTCTCAGTATCACCTCATGGCTTGTAATCTGTCAACGACCCAAAAACAAAAGGTACAAGTACTTTTTGTGTTCGGAAAAACAAAGTGGTGCAAGACTGGTGTGATTTTCTTTTTTGGAGTAGAGTGAAAGGAACTCGTTGCGTTCCGCAGGCTTCCTAAAAATACGTAGCGTTAACTTCACTGGCACCGTTCCCTTCACGTCTGGTCCCCGAACCGTTTGTTGTTTCACGACAGCAACTCACAAACTCTCACTCACAACATGATACGAACGCGAGCGTCCTCTCGGGTCCTAGGCCACCTCCGAAGGGCACTACGAAGGGAAGATGGAGGAGGTTTTCACCAGGACTACCGGTGTGTGTGTGTTACGTTCTTGGTGCAGGTTCTCCAGGAGAACCGGTGTGTGAGAGTCTCTCTACCTGTGGGGGAAGTGGATGTGAAAGTAACACAGGCTGAGTAATTTCCTCGTCCCCGCTCTCAGCGCTCTCTTCCTCACTAGGTGGCCATGTTGGTACGCCTGCATTTCCCCTCCTCCTCCTCCTCTTCGCCTCCCCCTCCTGCTCCCTCCCACTACCGCCCCCCGGTGGCTCACTGCGGGGTGGCGGGCCACCGTCCTCGGCTTCCGCCTCCTCACACGACCGTGCTGATCCGGCTGACCGGTTTTGATTTGGGGCCCGCCCCTTGCCCTGCCCCTGACCCCGGGTGCAGGGAGAGCGGGGCGCTCAACGGGGGAGGCAACGGGGAGTGCGGAGGCGGCGGTGGGATGGAGGTGATTGGCGGGTACTGGGGCGCGTAGGGCTGCGTTGGGGTCTGGGGGAGGAGGCGCGCCGAGGGTGTCTGGGGGGGCGGGGTGGAGAAGATGAAGTGGGTGGAGGGCGAGGCGGAGGGGGAGGGGCTGAGCGGGGAGTGTGTGTGCATGGCGTGGTTGTGAGAGTGTGTGTGCGCGTGGGGGTGGGGCTGCGAGTGCGAGATGGTCAGCGGGAGCTTGCCACCGACCCCCGGCCTCCCCGCCGCGGGGTGCGAGTGGTAGAGTCCGTGCGGGGTAGTAGGGGTGACGGGGGAGTGCGGGGATACCGGCGGTGGCGTGATGAAGCCCAGGTTGTAGCGCGGGTGCTGGCCAACGCCATGTTGTACCCTCTGATGCTGCTGGGGATGAGAGGGAACGCAGGTGGACGGGCCCTGCCGCCGGGGGGCCGAGAACCTGTGCGCGAGGGCGTGGTGCTGCGGTACGCTCTGCATGTGGTAGCGGTGATGGTGGTGGTAAGGTGGGGGCGGCGTCTGCTGCTGCTGCTGCTGCTGCTGCTGCTGGTGCCCAGTAACATTGACTCCTCCTCCTCCACTGTTGCCGTGGCAATACTGAGCGTGCAAGGCCTGGAGCTTGGACGGCCCCCCTCCCATACCTCCTGCCCCTCCAAGTCCTCCCGAGTCCGACTGGACGAGGTTGGGCAATGGGGAGGGGCATGGGGAAGGGGAGGATGGGTGGGTGATGGGAGGTGCAGGGGCGGGGTAGTGGGGGGGTGACGATATCATCAGGGGACTCGGAGGACCCTGAGGAGTCGGTGACGTCATCGTCAGGGGACCAGGACACTTGCCTCTGCGGCTGCCGAAGAAATTCCCCAGCAGGCCGCTGCCAGTCGGCCCTCCCCCACCCGCCATCCCTCCGCCTCCCCCAGCCCCTCCCCCGCTCACGAGTGGGGAGGTGATGATCCCCCCCTGGTTGTGACAGAGCCCCGGCCCACCCCCCACCCCTGTACCGGGGCTCTGAGTAGGGCGGTGCGGCCGGTAAGCTGCTGGAGACGAAGGGACCATCATGGGGCTGTAGGAGAGACCTCCGGCATGCAGGGGGCGCTGCTGGTGAGAACGAGGGCTGCTAATAATGGAACCCTGAGCGGAAGAGGAAGAGGAAGAGGAAGAGGAAGAGGAAGAGGAAGAGGAAGAGGAAGAGGAAGAGGAAGAGGAAGAAGAGTATGATAGGAGAGGGAGGAGAAGAGGAAAGAGAATGAAATACGGAAGCAGTACTACTGATCAGGCGGCAACCTCCGTTTCTGAAGACTGAAGTCAAAGCTTCATGTCTTAAACCTGAATGCTCTCTACTGTCCACCAGGGGGCGACTCCTCTGGTTGTATAGAAGTCTATGAGAAAATGATTCTACTTCTCTCTTGATTTATTCCCTCAGTAAACATTTACTGAGTTTATGGTCTCAATCTCTAGTTTCAAGTCTTCTTCAATACAGCATGATGTTCATTTAGTAAATTATGGTCCATTTAGAGTGAAACAGACCATAAAGCAGGGTATGCTTTACGGCGGGGCTACAAGGTGATTGACAGGTCGACACCAGAGACGTATACGGCGTCTCTACGTCACTCCTCCTCAGTCCAGATATGGTCCCTTCCTGTTCTCTGGTTGCAAAAAAACAAGATGGCGACGGCCAAAGCAATGTTGTCATCACATGACTTGAATGTGTTTTCGAGCAGAGACAGGGTTTGAAAACTCTTTCTTGTTTTATAAACCGCATATAAGTGGTCGCTGTTTTGAAGCCTTGAGTTCGGCATTTTGTCATTCGCCATCTTGGATTTTGCAACCAGTGAACAGAAGTGACCATATCTGGACTGCTCGGCTTCACTTTTCAGAACTGGAGGTCGCCTCCTGTGGGGAATTCACAGAATCGTCAGCATTGAGAGTTGGAGCTGAAGCCTCAGCTGTACTTTGTGTTAAATGCTAATTAGCAACTGTTAGCATGATAACACTCTAAACATAGATTGCACCTGCTAAACATCAGCATGGTAGCATTGTGAGCATGTTATGTTCGCTTTTAGCTAAAAAGAAAACAGCCTGTCATGGCTGCAGAATAATCACTCTTTGGGT
Organism: Ophiodon elongatus; assembly: GCA_016806645.1. NCBI lineage: Eukaryota > Metazoa > Chordata > Actinopteri > Perciformes > Hexagrammidae > Ophiodon > Ophiodon elongatus. Next base: position 675,550 of record JACSYO010002163.1, read on the forward strand.
GCAAAAATTACCAAATTTATAATTTAAAACTTTTTATTTTGCTTATAAACAGAATGTATTTTTGTAAATCTTAGCGTCCTTGAACGAATCAACTAGGAAGAATCCAAGTCGATTTTCACATTTTTCACAGTAGATTGCACGTGAACTGAACTGGAATCAGCGGCTGCTTGGACGATGGATCTTAAAACTCAGTGTTTGCGTTGATCACTTGTTGTCAATGAGTTAAACAGGCAGATTTCAGAACAGACATGCAGGAAAGAAGAAGATTAAAGAGTAAAGTCGACAAAGACAGCAGACCTGGTGGCCTTTTTGTTACGACAAATACAGAATAAATCAAACTGTAAAATAATGAACATCCAAAGCTGGCATAATGGATCCAAAGATCACAGAAACTGGACAAATGCATCACACGTTTCCGCTTCAAGACGAAAGATGAAATCCGACGGAACGTTGAGATGAAAATATTCACAAACATGCTGAGTTTTTACGAAACCGACAGACATGCAGTCGAACGTGTGCGTGACATGCGGCATGCTGGGAGGTCACATCCCCCACGACAAACTTACTTCAATGGTACTGTCCAGTGACCCAACACTGTTCCTACGCCCTCGCTTCCCTGTCGGCCAATCAGAACGAGGCAGGGTTAAAAAGAGATAGTGCCAACACGTAATCCCGTAAAAAAAAAAAACACAAATTGATTTAACATTTCTGTTTTTGTACAGAAACATACAACATGTCAGTCAGCGATCTTTAGATGTGTTGGGATATGTATTTTTGAGACATACTAGAAGTTTCCCCCTGCTTCCAGTCTTTATGCTAAGCTAGGCTAACCACGCTCTGACTGCAGCTTATTTCCTGAAATGAAAATGTTCTCTTTAAGCAGTTTACAGGAGTATATTTACTAAAGAACTTGTATCCATTCTTTCCATTTTTCTGCTACTTTAAACACGTCAGAGGAAAATAATACGAGTTTTACTATAACCACTATAATTTATTTGAACATTATTTAATCTGTAGTTACTTTGCAGATTGAGATTTTACAAAAAATCTAAATGAATATATATAAAAAAAGAAATATCAACATAAAATGCTGCAACCATGTTTGTGCATCAGTAATATTTTATAATTGTATTATCGGGAGTTAATAATGAATATTTGTACTTTTAAGACTTAAAGTTAATTTTACAAATATTACTATTACAATATTATTTTAACTTAGATAGGATTTTGAATTTAGGATTCATACATATATTTGTAAACTTATATTACACTATATTTGTCCATAATTCCATATTAATTATACATATTGATTTATTAACTCTACCAATATTAATCGGCTACCAGTTCATCGTTAATCTGCCTCCTGTGTCTTTTAAACGCCAGTAGACCTCTGATATCTGTCATGCTGTATTTCTCGTAGCTGGCCAGTAGGTGGCGACGGAGCCTCTCCGCTCTACCTCCTTCTTATTACCATTTTAGATTTCATCACTATTTCATCAGTTGCATAACACCACAGATGTAGGTTTGAGTCAGTGAGTCACAACAGAAATAAAAAGCTGCTGCAGTAAACAGAAACAGTGAAATATCACATTTGCAGAATCTCAGTCACGTCTCATAAAAAACCCATGTATGCAGTTATTTTACAGTGTACATTGTACTTGTACTTGTACTACTACGTCTGCATTTCCTGTCCTCACCTGTTTCTGAGAGGTCTCTCAGTGAGGAGCTAAGCGCCGTGCGCTTGAGTCCGTCCACCGAGGCGTACGTGTCGTCGAGGCTCGGCCTACCCAGACTGCCGTTCACCACCTCGCCCTTGGCGGTGCCGAGGTTGGCCCCGGCCCCCGACGTTCCCCCGCCTCCCGGTCCTCCCCCAGACAACACACCTGGACGCATCACACCTTTCTGCTTCTCGAGTTCGGCTGCAGGGAGAAAAGAAGAGAGATATTAAAATACCGAGAACAGTACTACGACAACTACTGCTGTTGATACTACTAATACTAAAGATACTACTTGCTTTTGTCAAAGTGACGTGCACACACACACACACACACACACACACACACACACACACACACACACACACACACACACACAGCAACATATTGTCTTGTCACATGATCAAGAAGAGACTTGACATTGGACAATATCAACATTCATATTACCCAGAAAAAAAAAATACAATAAGAAATTGTTCATTTAATTAAATAATTATGTTTTTATAGTTTATGTAGAATAAGCATATAGTTTTGTTATAGATGGCTACTGACAATTTTTTTTTAAAAGAAGAAGAAAGCCATGACAGAGATGGGTTTTGCCTTTTCGAGGAAATAATCTTGATTTTATTTGATGTGTTATCAGTAATATTCCGGGTGCCTTTACGAGAGCCTGTTCTTCATTTTCACGTCATAATGCTGCAGAGAGGAAGTACTTTTGTAAGCAAACAGAAAGTCATCATCACTGGTTTCCTCCACAAACAGCCAACGGGATTCTTCCGTTAGATTTTGGATTAATGCAGAAAATAATCTCTGTGACAAACAAACGTTTATGATACTTAAAAGTTTAGTTCATCAAGATAATCTTCACTAATGAACTTTAATGATGTTTGAAGTGTAAAGTAAGAAGCTAACGTTGGTCTATAAAGGAACTCCACCACGGTCACATGACTTCACCTCTCCACTAAGCTAAAGGAGAACTAGTGTTCTAGAGAGGACGCTTAGTCGTCTCATTTAGACTCTTTAAGATTCACCAGAGGGGCGTTCACTGACCTGTTTTATAAATCAGAGATCTAAACGTTAAACACAGACTTCTGACCAGAAACACTTTGACTTCAGACGAGGGAACAGAAAGTATAAAAATGCTGACTCATTTCCTGGTTTTAGGACTAGAGAACGTCCTGCCTTTCTATTTTTAATGATATCACATAGTCAATATTAACGCCCCTGACCACCCCTGCTACTATATGTAACATATGTCTCTTGCATGTTACATTAAATACATAAAATCTAGTGATTCTTCGTGTTAATGAAGTATAATAATGAGCTTAGAGAGTGTTAGGAAGTTAAACAGCTCATAATTCATCTCTAATATCTATTTAATATTCCTGTGAAAACATCTGTATTTATTCTAGTTCATCACCATCACTACATCTTACTAGATTACATGTGAACGCATCATGATAACGTTATAATTTACCTTCATCCAGTACTCATGTTCACTGAGCAGAGCCTGAACGCATCATAATGTAACTGAAGTGAACCTCCGTTGGTTCTCCGTTAGCGGTGCTGCTAACGTTACTAGCTCTCCTCCTGTTGGTTTAAACACTGATTGGTTGACTACAATGTCACATGATCAGAGATCAGAGACTAGAAAAACATCAATGATGTCCTGATCTCATGTTTTACTGAATATTGGAGGATAAAACTGTATTTACTCTGTGATGGTGATGTACATATACTACTACTACCGCTGGTACTAAAACTGTTACTTATACTGCCATCACTTCTCTTACGACATATTGCCTCAGGTACACTTACACTCCACGCGGTACTTCTCCATGTCCTGCACCTCGGCGATGCTCTCTCGGAGGTCGGAGGTGAAGCGAGCTCGGTCCTGCTGGCTCGGAGCCGTGAAGACGATCAGCACTTTCCTCTCTCCTCCGGGGTTCGCCGACGTCAGTCTGATGCCGTGAGGGTAGTCTGGGTGAGACAACACACACATGTTACACACTGGGACCAGTAATGGATATTTTCCATTATAATCACAGTGAACAGGCAGAGAATGTGAAGAAAGTCTGGACGAATATTATCAGTACATTCTAAAAGGAAACACTATAGTACAACGCTATACTGCAGCAATACAACACAATACCATACAATACAATAAAAGTACATTACAAAAGTAGCAGATTTGTAAAAATAAGTGATTAAAGAGAGTACCTGCAAGAGAGTTATGTAAACACCAGAATAATAAATATATGATTAAGTAATGATACTTAGAGTTTGTTTGTATTATTATATAAATATAATGTAATAATGTAAAAGTAATAAAACACAATAACATCATATAAAACAAGTGGAATGTAGTGATATAGAATATAAGATTTCATTAGAATCGAGTGAGTTTGATTAGATTGAGAGTAAACAACACAACAACTGTGATCAGATTCTGGTTCAAATGCTGCTTCCTGATTGGTGCTGGAAATACATGACATCACTTCGACCAACTTGGCTCTTTGAACCGAGAAGAGAGGAGCTCAGACAAAAACACAGAATCTCTCCAAAATAAACCAAAACGTTTTTTAATTTTGTCAGAAAATGGGTCCGTTCGTGTTGGACTCTGACCCTGGATCTCACACACACACACACACACACACGCACGCACGCACGCACAAACACGTACACACACAAACACACACAAACACACACACACGCACGCACGCACACACAGGAAAACACACACACACACCTACGCACACCCCCGCACACACGCACACATGAACACACACACACCAGCAGTCGATGTAAGATTGTGCTGATGAATCATATGGGACAATCTGTGCTGGTCACAGTCATCACCACAAGCTGCCAAGTCCCATTTAGCTCCAACTGGAGAACCAGAACTGCCAACAACAACAACAACAACAACAACAATAACAACAGCATCAACATAGCCACCACTGTAGCTTCAGTACACAACGACCAAACTGTCAGCTCTCAGATGATATATTTATATTCATTAATATTCATTATTATTATCATTATTCTTTTTTTATTTATATCTTAAATATTGTTTTGTTGGGCCCTGTGGACACAATTGGTAATATTTCCAAGAACCAGAGTCCATTTATGTATATAAATACACAATAGATATAAGTATATATATTATGTATTTATTGCTGGACACGCTGGAGGGAAAAGGGGCGGGACTTAGGAAGGGATGTCACAGTGTACCGACACACCCTGGAGTACAGTAAGGTCAGAGGTCAAAGCTTGCCGTCAATTTGCTCTGTAAGATGTTAAAAAACGAGAACTTGGTTACATTTTGTAAGGTGGAGATGTGATTTAGGAGCTGAAGATTAAAAAGCGTCAGATTAAAAAGCGTCCTCGTTAACAGATGCTGAGGCAGATTTAAAAACGCCACCAACTACAATCTGCTGCACTGAAGCGAGAGCCAACTCCTCTCCTCTCCTCTCCTCTCCTCTCCTCTCCACGCACGCACGCACGCACGCACGCACGCACGCACGCACGCACACACACACACACGCACACACACACACACACACACTCTGCGTGATATCGCATTCACGTCGTTATTGAAAAATGTGTCGGTTGAGTGAGTCACGTTGTGAGGAATGCAGCTTTTCTTTTTGGGATTGACAGTCATATATTTAGGAAATCCTGTGATTTATTTCCTGCCGGGTAAAGAAGCGACTGCAGTAAAAAAGAGGATCCCTGTGATTCTGGAGGGAAGTCGCCAAGTGATTCTTCACAGGTTGTTGAGAACGTTTCCAGCTGCAGATAAGAGCCTCACACGTTTAAATGTCAAGAAGGAAATGTAGCGTCAACTTAAGATGCATTTTACTTCGACTGTATAATTATTGACTATATGTAACTGCAATCTTGAAGTGAAAAGTTAGTAATCGTTCGTAGTTCTGTTTGGAACCAGCAAAATGTGGTGAAGGAACCCAAAATATATTATAATATAATTATTTGAATATGCAAATGAGGCGTTATCTAATTAAATATGTGGTAATTTTCATACATTTCCAGAACATAAATCTGAACGTTGGATAAATTCTTGTTTCATTTTGTAGACATATTAGATACAAAGGTTTTTACATTTTAGATATATCTTTGTATCACTCCATAAATCAGAAAAAATACTGTCAAAAGCCCCCAAAAAATAATCCCTTTTCGCCATGTTTTTATAGTAATAAATGTTGTATAAATGAGGCTCTGAATGATATGTGAACAAACCCCTCTGTAGAAACCTTCAGAATATATTTAGGAATGAAAGTGTAAATGTAAGGTGGATGTAAGAGCTACTGAAGAGGAGATTTCGGGATCAAAGTCTGAGAACAAACTCATTTAGAGAAAACGGCCTTTAAAGATGTTTTGTTAAATTAGACACATTTTGAAGACACTACAGGTGAATAGGGTAAATAAAATAACTAATAGATATCAACATGAAACTTACCGAGTTGATTACTGACTTTAAGATGAGTATTTATTGTATTACAAGTTTTCTGAAATGTTGTGTTTAAATGTGCAAATGAGGCATCATCTAATGGTAACTTTTGATGAATTTAGAAGAAATCTACAGATTAAGTAATGAAATAAATGTTTTCTTTCCACAAGTCTGACAGAAGACTTGTTGTGGAGGAAAAATAGAACAATATCTCGAAAATGACCAGTTAGTTTCTCATTTTAAAGGACATATTGGATCCTCAATGATCCATTTATAAAGATTTTGGGAAGATAGAAATACATCATAAGTTGCTCGTAGCAGTATGTGTGTGTGTGTGTGTGTGTGTGTGTGTGTGTGTGTGTGTGTGTGTGTGTGTGTATAAAACTTCATGTGTGTTCCTTCAGGTCTGCTGACCGCCTGGTAAAAATAGAGTTCAGCAAGTGCAAAAAAAGCAAATAGAGATATGAGAAATAAAACGGAGAGACGGTGAGACAGACGGAGGGAGCAGATGGACGAGAGAGAGAGAGAGACAGTGAGAGAGAGAGAGAGAGAGAGAGAGAGAGAGAGAGAGAGAGAGAGAGAGAGAGAGTATTGAGTACTTACAGGTGCTCTGGAAGGTGTGGACCTGAATGTCCACCAAAGGAAATGATTGTCTGAAATTGTACGTCACTGAAGTTTTCTTCTTCTGGAAGATCTTCGTCACCTGAGGAGGAGAAACGAGATGAAGGATTTAGGAGGAAGACGGACGATTTAAGGAGAGGAGAGGAGGAGGAGCAGGAGGAGGAGGGTTTGATTATGCTAATCTTCGTCTTCCTTTATTTCTTTTGTTCATTTCAAGGTGAGAGTTGAGGCTCTGAATGATATGTGAACAAACCCCTCTGTAGAAACCTTCAGAATATAGAGAGGAATGAAAATGTAAAGTTTGGTGGATGTAAGAACTACTGAAGAGGAGAGTTCTGGATCAGAGTCTGAGAACAAACTCATTGAGAGAAAACGTCCTTTAAAGAGATGTTTTGTTAAATTATAGATATTTTGAAGACACTACAGGTGACTAGGGTAAAGAAAATAACTAATAGATATCAACATGAAACTTCACCAGTTCATTACTGATATTAAGATGATTATTTATTGTATTACAAGTTTCCTGAAATATTATGTTTCAATATGCAGATGAGGCATTATCTAATTGTGATCTTACTTGTATTTTTCTCAGATAGGAAGTCAGACGTTTTCTCACGTTTTCTGGAGTGCAGCATTAAAACAGGACCGGGGCATTATGGGATAAACGGTTGCTCTGGTGACGCACAATCATTTCCTCTCTCACAGGAGAAGATCCTCAAAGAATTTTACCCGAAAAACGTCCCAAAATAGTGACAGCGACGCAAACACCCACATGCACCGAGGAGACGGGGAGAAATAATCTCTCTCTCTCTCTTCCACCAAAACACACACACACACACACACACACACACACACACACACACACACACACAGTGTACAGTGTATTGATTACCATCAGCAGGTCGTTAAACAGGAAGACTTCTCTCTGGTGGACGCCGCTCCTCTGAGCTCTGTTCGGATCTGGAACCTCGAACAGCTGACAGCAACACACCAACCTGCGATGAGGCAGCGACAGCACCTGCAACACACACACACACACACACACACACACACACACACACACACACACACACACACACACACACACACATACACACACACACACATGAATTTATCGTGCAGCAACAAGAAGATCTGCAGCCATTTGTTCAGGCTCAGAGAATTTGTGTGGGTTTTCACACACGTCTCATGTTGTGATTTACAGCATCGTATGAATAATACTTCATTCCTTTAATTCTCACAATGGTAAATATTATTATATTTTTTATTGAAACCAGTATGAATATTAATCAATTCTATATTATTAATTTGATCGACCATCCATCATACCGACACAATTCTTCTTTTTATTCTCTAAAAACCACCAGTGACGAGCTTATTTAGAATGAAGAAAAAGGAAAAGGGGTGAAAACCTATATTTTAGTGGCCAGCAAGGTAACGAAAACAAGCGTACCCAACAACACGGAGCAGGAAGAAGAGAAAATACTCTTTACGTTGGAACACTTAAGCTTAGTTTATACTCACCGTCATGAAATAGTTAACTGATAAAAACACTGTTTACATGTCTGAGGATTTTACGAAGAAGTTCAATTAGTTTTTAGATACTTTAGAAAGAGGAAGTCTTAAAAATCTACATTTGAGTAAATATTTTGCAGTCAAATCAAATTGTTTACAGGATTTTTAACCTTTGTTTCTTTATAATGCTTTTAATACTTAACAGACACAGAGGTGCACACAAACTCACTCACACACACACACACACACACACACACACACACACACACACACACATACACACACACACACACTCTCACACACTCACTCACTTATTTGTCGTAAACGTGGAGCCACATCTTGAGAACACGACTCTGTTTTTAATTTAAGCTTTACGATCAAATATCACCTTATAAATATTGTGATATGGATTTTGAACCATTTCAATGAGCCGCATCTGCAGTTATTTGTCATTTAAAAATAATTTACATATATATTTTTCACATGAAATATCATTTTGCAAATGACATCACTGTATTTGATAACTTCACAAAGACTCTCAGATGTCGGTTTGAAGGATCTTACCGGCTTCTTGCCGACCACCATCCTCTCCACCGCCTGGACCTGAGACACGTGGTCGTCGTTGGTCCTCAGCTCCCATTTCTGGATCCTTCCATAGATGTTCACCAGCAGGTCTCTGGGGATGTCCTGACCGTTATCAACACCTAACGGGATCACACGGGGATCAGGGTCCAGGTTCAGATCAGATCAGATGAGTTGAGTCAAGTCAAGTCAAGTCAAGATAAGAAAGGATAAGATAACATAAGTTAAGTTAGGTTAAGATACAAGATAAGATAAGTTAAGTTAAGTTAAGAAAAGATAAGATAAGTTAAGTTAAGAAAGGATAAGATAACTTAAGTTAAGTTAAGAAAGGATAAGATAACATAAGTTAAGATAAGTTAAGATAAGATAAGATAAGTTAAGTTAAGAAAGAATAAGATAAGATAAGTTGAGTTAAATTAAGATAAGATAAGATAAGATAAGTTAAGTTAAGAAAGGATAATATATAAGATAACATAAGATAAGTTAAGATAACGTAACATAACATAAGTTAAGTTAAGAAAGGATAAGACACCATAAGTTAAGTTAAGTTAAGATAAGAAAAAACAAGAACAAAACAGGTAAAATAAATAAGTAATCACACAGTAAAGGTATAATAAATAAGTATAAACCGTAAAAAAACAAGAGAAACTAAAATATGATATAATTGGACTGAATGGTTGTTTATATTCCACAGTGGATGCATCAATCCACTTGGCAATATAAATATTATAAACGTTCATAAACATACAGAAAAACTCAAACAACAAACACAAACAAACACATCCTTCCTGTCAGTAACATGGTTTTCTTTACCCGGTTCATTTCTTTCTTTTTTTCAAAGTTACAATCTATCAATCAAACAATAATCATCTAATGGCGTTTCAATTCAGTGAGAAGATCCGGCTGAGTTAAAAGAAGCTCTAATTGACTGATTTTATGTCATTCTCAACACATAAAAGCAACATCAATGGTTTGTTTTTGTTTTCCCGAGTAAAGGAGGAAGTACTCCGATCTGTGACTCACTTAAAGTAGCAATACCACAGTGTAGAAATACTCTGTTACAAGTAAAAGTCCTGCATTCATTCCTGCAAGTATCAGCATCAAAATATAGTCCCAGAATAATATATATCAAAAGATTGGATTATAATTGATGATTTTTACTTTAATGTTGCAGCTTGTAAATGTGGAGCATTATAATATCTATCTCTCTCTCTCTCTCTCTCTCTCTCTCTCTCTCTCTCTCTCTCTCTCTATATATATATATATATATATATATATATATACACTGTTGGTTGGCTTGTGAGTTTCAACATGGGATCAATACAAACTTAATCCATATTAATGCGTCATCAGTTATTTGTCAATTTATATTTTGTTTTAATAATATGAATCTGCAAAGTAGCTAAAGTTGTCAAATAAACATTGTGCAGTAAAAGGTTTAATATTTTCCTCTGAGATTTAGTGGAGTAGAAGTAGAAAATAAGTAGAGTATGAGTATGTTAATAGAGTACTTGAGTAAATGTACTTTGTTACTTTCGCATGTTCAAGTAAAGTTTTCACATTTTTGTGTCTACAGAGTGATTTTATATTATTATAATAAACTATTTGTTTGATAGTTTGATTTAAATAAGATGAAAATGAATAGAATATATAAAAAAGCTATTTTTTTGTTTTATTATGTTTTTACGACCATATTTCTTTCATTTCTTGCTGACAGACAATTATTTTTCCCCTGAATGCACTGATTTCAAGAGAAGAACCACCGACTGACCCCGCAGGTTCTTGACGAAGTCCTCCAGCTTCATCTTCCTCTCCGGCTTGACGTTGGGACTGTACATGTCCGTGTTGAGGAGGATGATGGCGAAGGCCAGGATGAAGATGGTGTCTGGATTCTGGAACTGCCGGATCAGCACCGGGTTACAAACACAGTACCGCTGACTGGAGAGAGAGAGAGAGAAGAGAGAGAGAGAGCGAAGAGATGAAGGAAACATCAGGAGTCACTGGTTCCTCTGTGGGGTTCAAACCCACGTTGCGGTTCAGTACCTGAAGGCCTCCACCAGTCGTTCCACCCGTTGAGCTTCACCCTGAACTTTGATCTGAGCCTGGAACTTCCTCAGAGCGTCGTCTAGATCCATCCCCGAGAAATCCATCTCATCCAGAACACAGCTGCAGAGAAAAGTGATCACCGTCAGCTGATACATACAGGAACACTTGAACTGACTTTACTATTTAAATCACTTCAACTACAAAATGACTTTACTATTTAAAACACTTCAACTACAAAATTACTTTACTGTTTTAAGTACTTCACCTACAAAATTATAATTATTCATGTTTATTAATTACTTTACTATTTTAAACACTTCACCTACAACATTTTAGTTGATTCATGTTCAACTATCCATCGATCATTCACCCCTTGAATTCTTGAAGAAAACTTTCTCCACGGTGAAAAGTCTTGGTGAATGGAAGTGAATGGCGGCTGAATTTAACTCCTGCAGTTTAACCCAAGTCTCATTCGTCCAGCCGTATGCTCACAACTTAACAAACAAATGCATCTTCACTAAAACATATTTAAAACACTTCTGTAGAAACAGTTTCACGCAGGCGACTTCTCGTAAAGATTCAAGGACTCAGGGATAATTCATTGTCATTATGCAACACAGGGATGCAAAACGAAATGCAGTTGGAGCCCGTTTGTAAAAAAAAAATGTAAAACATGACAAACAGAACTAAAATAAAACAATAGAACATTCCTGGAGTGCACTTTTTGGAATTTGCATCATAAGGAATGTAAACAGCAGCAATAAAAACAAATCTCTTCGCAGATAAAATGGCCGACATCTTCACATTAAAAACTCAACATCATTTAAACATTCAGCTTTAAATATGTTTGTGCTGGTTATCTGCGACTGGATGAACGAGACCTGAGAGTTTGTACACGGATATTTTCATTTAGTTCTGCTGCTGTTAAAAAGGGTGCCCCATTTACTTCCATTCATTAAGACTTTTCTTCTGTTTTTAATTCTTCATTCGCCATTGAGACAAAAACTTGAGAGGAACTGATATCCAGATGGTCGTTTTGTCGGTGAAGTGTTTCTTTAAAACAGAAATATATCTCAGTTTTAAACATTTGCACAAACAGGAAGTGGTGTGGATGTCTCACTCACTCGAGGACGTCCTTGTTGAACTGCTGCCGGCTGCCCAGGAACTCTCCGATCATCTGCCTGCTGAGTCCTTTCCTCTCCAGGATGAACCTGGCGACGCCCACCGGTGTGTCCGACACAAAGCCCCTCTCGATCAGGTACTGGATCCCCTTCTCCGGTTTCCTGCAGCCCAGACACCAAACTTAGCTTTTCTTCAATTCGATGTTCGATTTCCCGTTTCTTGATTTTATTTGTTTTATTTGTTGTAACTTTTGAGATGTCTCATAATGTGGGGTTAATGGTTTTCTCTATTCTACATATTAAGGGGGACTTAACGCTGCGATACCACATAAATAAAAACATTATGAAATGGAGCACAGTGTTGAGTATGATTGATTATTAACTCTTAGAGTAACACGCTTTTCTCTTCTGCTTCCTGATTAATGAAACAGTTTGGTGATCAATCGCGACACAGGTGTATCTTTTTTTAACAATGTGACAAAGTGCAGCTCATACTTCATAATAGACTTTAAAGATAAAGTGAAATGTATCATAATCACTGCATGACAATATGTTTTGCAGGAAGGAAGTGGCGTTTCAAAGCAAAAAAAACTGAATTGGAATCAGGATGGAAACAAAATAAAACTACACTTAACCAAATTATCAAGCGACTTTCACCTGCAGATTTCCTTTAAACAGGGGCCTGGCTCAGAAGATAGTCAGCAGTAATGAATGTTAAGCACAGTGAGCTTGTGGGGTTGAAGAGCGGAATGTATTTCTCGTTTTAACTCTACTAAAGTCAACGAGAAGATGAAAAGGCATGATTACTGAAGTGAGGGTCGTACTTGTTGAACAGGTTGAGTCCGATGCGGTATTGCCGCCGCTGCACCACGTCGTTGTTGAAGGCGGGAGAGTCCCAGCTGTGGCGGCTCTCCCTCTGATAGGTCTGTTTCCCCAGCGCCGCTCCCCCGATTGGCTCCCGCAGGCTGTCGCGCGACGAGGAGCCGGAGCTGCAGTTGTTGACCGTTGTGTCGTCGTTGGAGTTGGTGGTGGTGGAGTTGACACTCTCGTTGTCTCCATCCGAGCAGAGCAGGTGGTGGTGGAGGAGGAGGTGGGGGTGGTGGGCGAGGTGCTGCTGCTGCGCCTCCAGGTTCTGGAGTGCTGAGGAGGAGGAGGAGGACAGCGGCGAGGGCGTGAGCGGCGGCGGGAGAGGGGAGAGAGGCGGCACGGGGGAGGGCAGCGGGGAAGTGGGGGGTTCTGGGTAGCCGTGGGGGAGGTGGTGGTGGTGCAGGTGGTGGTAGTGGTGCTGGCCGAAGTGGTGAGCGTGCTGCATGTAAGGGCCGCCGCCGCCGCCACCGTGCACGTGGTGCATGTGCATGACGTGCTGCTGGCTATACTGCGGGTGGTGATGGAGGATGGTGGGCAGGTGGGGGATGGGCGACGGGTGGGGGTGAGGCTGGGGGTGGGGGTGAGGCTGGGGGTGCGGGTGAGGTTGGGGGTGGGGGTGTTGGAGCGGGTGAGGGAGCGGGTGGGACGGCAGGGCCCGGGCTGAAGGCATCGGTAAGGGGACGTTGGCCGGGCTGCGGGTCTGTCCCTGCGCCGTGGCGACCGTTCGGCCGTTCGGTTTGTGTTTGATCGTTCCCTGCGGAGAGTCGGCTTCGCTGCTTCCTCCTCCTCCTCCTCCTCCTCCTCGTTGCTCATCCTCTCCGCTCTCTCCTTCCTCTCCTCCTCCCATCCTCTCCCTCTCTCCTCCCCCTCGCTCGACTCCTGACGGCTCCTGTTCGTACACCAGGCGTCCGATGGAGCCTCGCTCTGACCTGAAAGTAATAATTCCAGACATGGTGAAATTAAAGTGTCTCAATGCGTAAATTTACTGAATATTTGTCTTTCTCGTGATCAATTTAGACAAAGTAATTGTGTATCATGATAATCTCTATATATGACTTTATCACGATATGATTCCATTGAAAGATGATAAATAACGATGTTTACAAATGAAACATAAACACGATGCCTTGTTATTACACAGACAAGTATCATGTCCTGAAATAGTAACCAAGTGCAATCTATTGGTTTTGTGTACAAAGACACAAATTATCTGTTTTTTTTGTGGCCCTCAGGATAAAAATTATACCAATAGAAAGTCAATTAGGATCCTTATTCGTGGTGGACACACAAATTAAATGCGTCCACATGACAGTCAGAGCAAGTTATGTTGTAAAAACCCACAAGACTTTCAACCAGAAGGCTGGTGTTTGACACCACATTGTGGTTTTATGGTAATGGTTTTGTTGTCTAAACCCAACTGTTCGGGGTTTTGTTGCCTAAACCTAACGAACACAGAAACTACTATAATGTGTTGCTGTACTCGAAACCAATAGATTGTATGTCGTGTGCTACAGATTGAAGGCCCTGCACACCCACACAGATTTAACAATGAGCTGTTTAGAAGCTCTCTGATTGGCTATGCTGACCTGTCACTCATGTCCACTGAGCTGTCACTGGGTGGTTCGATAGTCAGGACAGGGAGGTGTCCTCCTCCTCCTCCTCCTCCTCCGGCCCTCCCTCTGTACTCCCCTCGACACTCTGTGCAGGGGGTGCTGCTCCTCCGGCTGGCACTGCTGCCTCCCTCCGTCTCTCTGCTGTCCTCCCTCACCCCTGCACCTCCTCCTCCCCCTCCTCCCCAGTACTCCGTGTCAGAGCTGGAGGCCGGGTGCGAGAGCGGCGAGGACGGTGGGCGGGAGAGCGGCGAGGAGGGCAGGCAGCCGTCGTCCATGTAGAGCGTGACATCGCTGAAGGAGGTGGCGGTGCTGTCCTCGTGCATGGCGGCGCCTCCTCTTACGCCTCCTCTCCCTCCCCCGACCCCCGGCCGGCCCGCCACGCGTCGGGAGGACGCGTTGGCACTGCGCCACGCGCACTCTCTGTAATCTTCGTCCTCGTCTTCCTCCTCATCCTCCTCCCCTTCCTCCTCCTCCTCCTCTTCTTCGTCTCCCTCCTCCTCGTCCTCCTCATCGTCCTCCTCTCCGTCTCCTCCTGCGTCCTGTGAGTCTTCGCGACCAGACTGGCAGGTGAGGGAGTCGTCGATGGAGTCGGCCAAAGACTTTACCTGCCGTCCAACACAGAGACGAAACACGAGGACGGATTATTTTTAGATTTACATTGATTGACCTCGACTGCAGAGAGAAAACTTTATTATCAGTTTTACATCAGAGACATATTTTATTTCTGATTTACCCTCTTTTTTAAGTTTTTTTAGGAAGAATCCTGTTTTAATTGGTTGCTTCTGTTGATTGCAATCAATGAAAACTTCCTCCATTTTTACCAGTAGATGGAAGTCAGTATAAGAAACAAAATAGGAGCAGAACAGACGGTTTCCATTCTAATCAACGCAGCAGGAAGGGCAAAGCTGCGGCCATTTTTACATGCACCGCAACTTAAACTTAACCGACTCACGGCAAGATTCTGAGATCCCTCCAGTTTCCCAGCAGGTTTTTAATGTGAAACATCGACACAAAGTTTGACAAATCTTAACTCAAGGTCCACTTACTAACTTTCTCCTGGAGTTCTTAACAGCATCTCAAAGAGTTTGCTCAGCTGTCATCACGTGACCTAAGTATGGATGATGAAAAGCCATCTTCATCCCCTGAGGAAGACCGTGAGATGCAGTTGAAAAGCTAAAGAAAAAGCGAGTAAGCAGATCTTGAGTCTGTTCAAGTTCAGGAATTTCCCACTCCACTCTGCAGGAGGTTTTGACTTTCACTGACAACGCCTCCACACGTCTGCAAGTCGATGAAACAGGTAACAAACAGGTGTGTTTACCTGCTTGGAGAAGGAGTCGTCCATGTCTCCCGTGTCTTCCGACCCCCGCTGACCCGCTGACCCTTGACCCTGCGGCAGCCGCTCATCAAACGAGTACTAAACCCACCGAAGAACAGAAAACAAACAACCATTTGTACCGTTTTGTTGTGCGTTTCTGTTGTGTGTGCGTTCTATAGTGTGTTTATGTGCGTGTGTACCTGCATCCTCATGTTGGACAGGATGATGCGCCGCGTCATCCTGCTCTCCGAGGCGGAGCTGCGAAGCCTCTCGAAGTTCTTGTTCATGCGGTACTGCCTGAACGCCGTCTGGATCGTTCTCGCCGCTCGCCGGGACACAAACTGGCCCCCGTACTTCCTCTCCAGCATCTCCACCTATCGGGTATCGAGGAACGGAGGACAGAGAGAACTCTGTGGCTAATCATCATGTCGAAGAACAAGAAATAATATTACTGTGGCTCAGTGGTAGAGCAGGGGTCCTTCAATCAGGGGATCGGCTGTTTGATCCCCGGCCCCGCTAGTTCATGTCGATGTGTCCTTAGGCAAGACACTTAACCCCAAATTGCTCCTGTAATTGAGTTTACGGTGTGTGAATGTTAGTTAGAATCCTGATGGGCAGGTCGCACCTTGCATGGTAGCTCCTCCCCCCAGTGTATGATGAATGCACTCATTGTAATTGGCTTTGGATAAAATCGTCAGCTAAATGAAATGTCATGTAATGATACTGAATCGTAGAAGCCAATGGAAAGCTCATGTTGAGAGAGTGTTGTGGTAGTAAGGTAGTAATAATACGCACAGTATTACACAACTAATATAGAAATGTATGTATAATACCACAAGAAATACAGAGAGCATGTTTTACATATTCATAATATATGTATATTATGAAATATATTCTATGAAGTCTATAAAGAGTGCAATTGTTTTATTATTACTATTGTATTTTTGAGGCAGTCTGAGGTTATTTCAGGCTTTTCAAATGTGGACATTTTCAACTTGATAATTCATATGAAGTCCAGGTGAGCAGATGTCACGAAAAATGTGGCTCCAAATCATGAGAATTCGTCCCGAATCCTGTCACGAGTAGTGGAGTAACGGACCGTTATTGATCCTGATCCGTTCTGACCCCCCTCACAGTTTAACATTAACCATCACAGAGTAAATAAAGTTGTACTGACGATGGTTCTCCTCCAATATCCAGTAAAACATGTGATGAGACATCATTGATGTTTTTCTGGTCTCTGATCTCTGATCATGTGACATTGTAAACAACCAATCAGTGTTTAAACCAACAGGAGGAGAGCTAGTAACGTTAGCAGCACCGCTAACGGAGAACCAACAGAGGTTCACTTCAGTTACATTATGCTGCGTTCAGGCTCTGCTCAGTGAACATGAGTACTGGCTGAAGGTCAATTATAACGTTATCATGAGGTGTTCACATGTAATCTAGTAAAATGTAGAGTTGCTGATGAACTAGAATAAATCCAGGTGTTTTCACATGAATATAAAATAGATATTAGAGATGAATTATGAGCTGTTTAACTTCCTAACACTCTCTAAGCTCATTATTATACTTCATTAACACTAAGAATGACAATAAAAATACAATATTTTATTTCCGTATTTGAATTGTGTGTTTTTATGAGAAAAAAAACACTAAATTACTATAACAAAGTAAAAGTATAACATTTAGTATTTTTGATGGTTTACTGACTGAGGCTGACAGCTGTCGGACCTTGGTCGGAGCTGGGCGATGCTACGATATGATTGGCCAGTCTGTGCTCCAAGGGGCGGGACTTGGTCTCCCTAATTCACTCGTTTCTGTAAACCTGAATGTAGACTTCCATCATGGTAATCGACTTTAAGAAGCAGCATCGATAACAGAGTATCCAGAGTAAACACACTGTTACTAAATGATCGATCATACACCTTGGTTTTGTTTTGAGCTGATCTATTGTTTGTAATTGTTGCATTTGTTTCTTTGAATGTTACTCAATCAAAAATGTTATATTACATCAACCGACAAAACTTTAGATCACAACTAAATATTCAGAATTGTGCCGTGACTTTGTGGGGAGGGTTACTAAACTTCATACGGAAACGGTGTTATTGCCGAGTACGTTACACAAACAAGGAATTTGGCTTGATGACTATAAACACAGTAAAATAGGAGAATTAACAACTAAATATGACAAACAAACAATCTTTCTTGCCCGCCTCAGGGTCCTGGAGGCGAACACGTCGTGGAGGGACAGATTGCAGCTGTTAACAACTGTTATGTGACTTCAACGGTCCTGTTCTTCACACCAAACGACATACGGACAGACGGAAGTGGCAAAGAAATACAGAAGCTGGGAAGCACTGGAATTAAATGTGATGAAATTGTGATGACACGGCGCTGAGAATCAGCCCACGATGATGTGTGTGTGTGTTTGTGTGTGTGTGTGTGTGTGTGTGTGTGTGTGTGTGTGTGTGTGTGTGTGTGTCTGTGTGTGTATGTGTGTGTATGTGTGTGTGTGTGTGTGAAACAACATGTGTAGGCGTTCTGACGTGCATTGTCCTCTTGCTTTCTTTCAAAAGGTTGCGTCCAACTCAGAATGTAACAGACCCGATAAAGTGAAGACTTGTTAACGTCCTGTGGTTGTCGTACCTTCTTATCCTGGAGGTCTGTAGAGAGCTCATAGCTGTCGGATAGAGCCTTGCAGCGTTTGCTCTCCTCCTCCTCTTGCTTGCGGAGCGCCAGGCTGGCCGGCTGGTGTCGGCTGTGCTGAGCCCAGGCAAGGCTCGCCGGGCTGGGGGGAGAGATGGGAGAGCTACCCTGAAGGGAGAGGGGAGAGGAGAGGGAGGTCAACAATTAAATATGCAACTTAAAGCTACAACAGATAACTTTCATGTTGTGTTGATCATGGCGCCCCCTGTGGACTAATGTGGTAGTGTTTCTGAGCACCAGGGTCCTTTTAGAAAACCTCTCATTTTACTGCCCCTCTCAGTCCTGGTTCTGGTTCTCCCGTGCCCCTCTTCCCTCCAGCAGGTCCTGGGTCTTCAGCAGCGTGGTGTCGGTGTCGGCTCCCAGAGAGGAGAAGCTCTGCTCCTGGAGGAGGAGGAGGAGGAGGAGGAGGAGGAGGAGGAGGAGGAGGAGCAGGAGGAGGAGATGCTGCTGCTGCCGGGAGCAGAGCTCTCCTCCAACCTCCTGAGCTCTGACTGCAGGTCCGAGGCTTCAGTGAAGCCGGATCTGGGTCTGTCCACGGTGGACTGGTCTCTGCTGGAGTCTGAGCTGAAGGAGTTTCTGGTGAACCTGCATGATGTCATCTGGTTTCACCAGAATCCGACCCGGTGGCACCGATGACGAGCTTTAAGAATAACTATATAGAAACAGACCATCTTCTCTCTGATGGTCTCGTTTACTGATGGAGGTCAGATAGAGGATCAGGACTAAACTGAGACTGGTTCAGGACCAGTTTTTCTCAGAAAAGCCCTTTCTGGCAGAAAGATTAGTAGTAGTAGTAAAAGTAGTAGTATTACTTTAAAGAGTAGCACAGTTTGTGGTGGAAGGGAACAGGTTGCTGTGGATTAATGGGTCAAATTCAGGACTTTCAACCCGAAAGACTAAAGATTGAGTCCTCTGAAAATTGTATTTTTTACACTTTATACACACACCGTATCTAATGTGCAAATAGCAGTGCTTGCTTCTGTCACCTGGGTGCTATCAGCGTCTGCCTTAATATTTATATATCTTTAGTTTGTAGCATTCAGGGGATGATGCCTTAGCTGCCAGAATATTTCACCTCGCAGTCAGTGGTGAAGGACGAATCAAGTAAAACAAGCAGCAAAACCACAAGATAAGCTTCTTAAAACCTGCATGTTATGAACTACTTTCCACCTCTGCTGGGGGTTCGGGGTTCACATTGAACTGCTTTTGGTGCTGCTGTCTGCAGCGCTGACCTCCACAACGACCTCTAAACCAGACACACAGGTTGGCCCGCTGCCGAGCTAACAGAGGCCCTAAAGCAGAGCTGTAGCTCAGCTAGTGACGGCTGAGGATGCTAAACAAGTTAAATACAACATGTTACTGCTTTGAATTAGTTATTATTCCAAGGTATAAAGTGAATAAAATGAGTAAAGAGGTTATTTTTGTAGCTTTAGACATTAATGCTAACAAGCATCTCATCATTTCTTAATACTCATTCCTCAACCAGGAGTCAACATCATTATAAAAAACTCATCTGGAAAGCACACAAATGTTTATCCTGTAAAATAAAGGTTAATAAATACAAATTAAAAAGAGGGAGGTGGCAGGTAAACAAGCATGATGCATTGTTGTCATTTAGCTATCTGTTTACAACCTTCAACTTGTTTTGAGCGAATATATTTTAATCCTTCTTTAAAACTTATTGTTGTATTTAAACGTAGGATAACAGCTTCATCACCAGAACATCGTGGAGACAACAAAAGTAGTTTATTTAGATCGAATGGGTTTCGATAATAAAACAAAACAATAGCAGTGAGAAACAACAAAGCTTTCCCATCTGAAACGTTTCACTTCCTGTTAGAAATGTCACGCAGACAACTTTAATGACTATTTATTGGTGTTTTTTATGTGTGTGTGTTCAAGGGTCAGTACCTGCGTGTGTGTGTGGGAGGCTCCAAGGGGCCCGCTGGAGGAGGCGGAGCTGTAGGGGTCACAGGGGCTGGAGAGGGGGCTGTTGCTATAGCGATGGAAGGGAGGCGGATGGCCGAAGGATGAATCAGAAAAAGTGAGCGCCTCTGGACACTGAGGATCGCCCTCCACACTGAGAGAGAGAGAGAGAGAGAGAGAGAGAGAGAGGGAGGGGTGGGTGGGGTATCAATCTGCTGATATTGATCAAATCATGGACTGGGATCGTTTAAGAACATTGCTGTTGTTCTTCCTGTAATGTATTTTTTACAAAACAATACAATCAGATCTTAAGTATAAATATTTGACTGTCAGGAGAAAGTGGAACAAAAGGACACCGGGATGAATGTTTGGAAGGAGGAGAGGAATAATCTAAACAACAGGAAACTAAACGGGGATCAATTATAATTAAATTAAAAACAACTTTATTAATCGAAAAAGGCAATTTGATTTAAGCCAAGTAATCAGGAGACAGACATTTACAAGCAAAAGAGCTGTTTAAGGCTATAAAAAAAACAGATCAAGAGGAAGAGTGAAAACAATATGAGGAAGAGGGAAAGAGATAAAGAAACTGAGTGAGGTAGTGGAAGAGGAAACAATAAAGACGTAGAGAGGTGTCATTGGTCAAAAGGAGGAACTAAAGGTTGAGGATAAACAGGGAAGTGGAGGAGGAAGACGATTCTGAATGCACCAGATCAAACCAGACCAAACAGGACTGAACCGGATGAGACCAGACAAACTGGAACAAACAGACCAACCGGCATGAACAATAAATGAAAGAGTAAATCCGGAACCAGATAAAACTGGAACTAAATTTGGTCCACCCTGATGAAAGTGTAACCAGACTAAACCACAAATATCTAGATTGAACGAGAACAAACTGAACCAAACAAGAAAAAAAAAACAGACTGAATTGAATCAAACTCGAACAGCAACTGGATTAAACCAAAGTAAACAGTCCCAACCAAGACTAGATTACACTGGACTAAAGTACACTAAACTTTAACAATGCACCACTGCACCTGATCAAACCGGAACAAACCAAATTAAAATGGAACAAACCTGAATTAACAGAACCAGAAATATCCCAAAATAGACTCATTTGGACAATTCAAGACTAACTGAACCAAAGTAAACAAGATTTACGTACACAAACCTGGAACAATCCAGACATGCTGCACCAACCCAGACTAACCTTGAACAACAAGTGAACCAAACCAGACTAAACTGGACTTTGGCCAAATAAACCTGGAACAAACCGACATTTTGAAACCAACTAAAGTGGAACAAAACAGAATAAAAATAACCAGAAATTCCCCCCAAAACGGACTGAAGACCAACTGGACCAAATTAAAGTAAACAAGACCAAGCAAGACTCAAACAAACTTGGGCTGGATGAAACCAGAAGAAACTAGATGAAACCAGACCATCAGCTCTGATCAGTCGACAGCTCAATAACTGGAAACCCTCCTCGCTCACTGGTTCAACATCCTTGTCCTGCCCACAGAAAAACGACTGATACACGATCAATCAAACAATTGATGAATCGAGGAGGAGACGAGAGGAGAAAAGAGGAGGAGCCTGTGTGACGGGCATCATTAGTGTGTGTGTGTGATCATCAAAGGGGCTCTTCAGTGTTAATCTAAGACACCCGTGAAGCTGGCACCAAAGCTAACGTGAGCACTGCCAAGCTCACACACACACGCACACACACACACACACACACACACACACACACACACACACACACACACACACACGCACACAGAGTCACATGACGATGACTCATGGCTAACAGCAGTGTGTGTGGGTGTGTACAGTGTGTTGTGGTTGTGAGAGACCCAGCATGAGCGTGTGGGAGACACTGGATGTGTATGTGTGTGTGTGTGTGTGTGTCTGTGTGTGTGTGTGTGTGTGTGTGTGTGTGTGTGTGTGTGTGTGTGTGTGTGTGTGTGTGTGTGTGTGTGTGTGTGTGTGTGTGTGTGTGTCAGAGATGAAGAAGAACCTAAAGACATTATTCTGGGATGATGTTGCGTTTACGTCCCTAAACCTGGTTGTATTAAATTCTCTCTCTCTCTCACACACACACACACACACACACACACACACACACACACACACACACACACACAGCCAAGACGTGACTGCTCTCATAAATCCCAGTGAAGCTCTGCAGTAAAAACTGAGAGGAAGGTACTCTAGATAATTGCTAACTGTCTCTCTTTCTCTTTCCTCCTTCTCATCATCATCGTTATTCTGTCTTCCTCTCCTCCTCCATCACTCCATCAGTTTGTCTCTCCTCCTCTCTCATCTGATCATTCGTACCTCTTGTTTCTACAGCTCTTATTTTCTCTTCTCCTCCCGTCACCTCCTTTTCTCTCCTCACATCTGATCTTCATCTCCCTCTTTCCTTCGTCTCCTTTCTCCTGTTCCTCATCCCATCATTCTCCTCTCCTCTGTTATCTCCTCCTCTCCATTCTCTCCATCCTCTAAATTTCTCCTCTCCCGTCCGTCTCCTCCTCTTGTCTTTGTTTTCTTCCTTTCCTCTTCTCTGAGTTCCTTTGCTTTAGTTTCCTCTTCCTCCTTCTCCTCTTCTCCTCTTTTGATAACCTCTCGCCTGTTCTCTCCTTTACTGTTTCTTTTCCTTTCCACTTTGCTCCTCTCCTCTTCATACCCTCTTTCATCCTCTACTTCCATCTCCTTTTCCTTTATTTAATCTCCTCTCCTCCTCTCTTTCCTACTCCCTTCTTTGCTTAACTCTTTTTTGCATACTTTCCTCTCCTTTCCTCCTCTTTGGTTTACTTCCTTTTTTTATTTCCTCTTCTTTGATTTCATTTGCTTTCATTTTATCTCCTCCTCTCCCCCTCCTCCTTCTCTCTCGTCCTCTCCTTTCCTACTGCTCTCCTCCCCTCTACGTCTCTCATCTCCCCTCTCTCCTCTCCCCTCTCCTATCCTCCTCCTTACTTTCCTCTCCTCCTCTCCCCTCATTTTCTCCCCCTCCTCTCCTCTCCTCTCCTCTCCTCTCCTCTTCACTCCTCCCCTCTCTTCCCCTCTCCCCCACTCTCCTCCTCTCCCATTCCTCAGTTGATGCTGGCCAGCTGCTTGCTGATGAGGTGCGCTGATTTATCCTCCAGTTGTGCACTGAGCAGCAGAACTCTGAGGTCACTCAGCAAACTTCAGGTGACCCGAACATCAGGAAACCGTCAGAAATGATCCAGATTAAACTTCTGTCCCCATCCCCGTCGCTTAGCAACAGCTGAAGACATGTTTAACTCCTCTTTGCATGTAAAAGTTGGTATCAGAATTGTTTTATCAACGTCCCCAATACAACGGTGTCCTTTCCTCTTTCTGTTTCATATTGATCGTCTCACTAAAGTCTCTCTGAATGTCCCTTTTACTGATTATCTAAAAATCATCGATGTAATCTGTATTTTTTATTTAGTGACTTGTTTTGTATTAATGCAAAGGGCTCAACATACATCATCCATCAGAACGTCTCACACAAACAAACATTTACTTTAAATTTAATTTAATTTTTTCTATCTCCCGCACGTCTGAAACCAAACGACCTTCACTTTTTCTATTCCTGCAGACGAACCACGAACATAAAACACAGCACTTTGTGTTGGCAGATGATACAAAGTAATAATGTAGATTAAACGCGGCGTGCTGCAGATCGTGGAGAGTATTTAGACCGTTTGACACACTGCGTCCTCCTCTCACAGATCCAATGCAGCCCATTAATCTAAATAGACTGTTGTGAAGCGCCTTTCTAGTCTATTTAATTCTATTCACACACACACACACACACACACACACACACACACACACACACACACACACACACACACACACACACACACACACACACACACACACACACTGATAACAGAGGCTGCATGTACCACCTGCACATCAGGAGCAACATAGGCACATTCTTGGTCATCGAAAAATGGACTGGAAAGGGATCGAATCTTCTGATTGAAAATCTGACGATAATTACAGTTTTTACAGCTTCTAGCTGCGTAAACGGTGTAGTTTTCCTGCTAAAGTCCAGCAACACGTGTGAGTTTCTACTCAAAATAAACTTCCTTCCGAATATCAGTGATTGAAAATCGTATAATGCAAATAAATCAACCTAAATAATTTGTACTGTACTGTATCGTAAAAGATAAAAAAAAAAATGAGTGACCTTAATTATTTTCATTTTAGATTTCAAAGCCCGTTTGTACTTTTAGTATCAAAAGTCTCATCATGAATTGTGCATCAACTGCAGGATCGAACCGCCGATCTTGTGATTGGAAAAGACGACTCGCTCTACTTCTAAGGCTCAGCTGCTCCCCCCCCCCACTGCTTCTGCTCACTCTTTCTTTATCAATAAATGAGTCTATTATTATTTTGAGATTAATCCTTTTCATCTATTCAATATGAGAACACAGCCCAAGATGTCGCTGTGATTCTGGCAAAAATGATTATGATTCATGATATTATCTCGATAATAACCAAGATACCAGGAAAACATACTGGAATCAATTTACTTTACATTTTGTTTAGACACAAATATTATTATTATGTCACAGATGGGACGCAAACAATCTTAAATTAGATGATAATAGTTATGTTCATGATTTAAACCATAATATCCCATAAGGCCTCATCCCTTACGCGGTGAAGTCTCCTTCTGTCTGACCAAACCAACGAAAACTTGTTTTTTGGAAAGAAATGCTTCATCTGCTATTTATATAAGATGATGGAAGATATGAGGCGAGCAGCGCTGCGTTTGTGTCCAGATGGTGCAGAGGACGTTAAAGTATTGTTCAGTCTGACTTTCAGCGAGAAAAGTGCTACTAAACACAGAATGTTTAGAGCAGTAGACAGAAAACAAAACAGATTCCACATCTTTGGTTGGAAGAATAATTGTATGAAAAAATTGAAAGAAAGAAACAATAAGAGGATCTTTGTGAATACATCCTGCAGAAAAACCTCCAGAGCCCACTGCAGTATGAAAACACTCAGAATTAAACCTCGGCTCTGCAGCTTGTTTCTCCTGCGAAGCCACATGAGTCCAAGGGAGAGGACACGCACACACACACACACACACACACACACCCACACCCACACACAAACACACACACGCACACACACACCAGATAAGTCGTTTCAAAACAGCTTCTCATATTTACATTTCTTTCCATTTCTCTCAGCTGTAAATTTAATTTTCGCTTAAACACACACACGCACACTCTGTTTGTGTTTCTGCATTCATAGCCAGGGGCAACATACTGGTAGCAACACACACACACACATACAAACACACACACACACACACACACACACACACACACACACACACACACACACACACACACACACACAGATGCACTGAAACGTGGATGCAGTCAGTAACACACAGCCTCCTCTGTCCTCCCACTGCAGCCAGTCGGCTCCACCAACAGGCCCAGAATATAAAGAGTCAGTCGGTCGCCCACGACAACGGCAGTCTTCAAAATACTCACGTCGTGCGGCGTCGGGGGAGGCGGCAGGTTCTCGGGTACACCTCCACATTTTTAAAGCACGAAGAAGAGACGCTCGAACCGTCGTTAGTTTTAACGTTTAGTCAGTTTGTGAGCAGGAATTTGTTAAACCTCTGAACGCCGAGCAGTTTAGAAGTAGAGATAACTAGAACGTGTCTTTAGTGCAGAATAACTCAGTTATTATGACATAAATCATTAAAAAAGAAAGAAGCGCAAGTTGACTTTCTTTGATAATTTATTTTACGAAAATTGGCAAACAAGATAATCTAAATATCCAACATGTTTCCACAAGTGTTACCAATGTTAGAACAAAAATGGAGGCTCTACATGTTTTATATATTTATCTATTCACATGTTTCCAGCCTCTCCTCTCTGTTCTGTGTTCAGCAGCCTGAATTTAAGTCAAAGTTTCACTGATTTGTTGTCACATGACTGTTGGTCTCAGATGAATAAATTATGGCTTCATAGTTTCACTGAGGAGCTCAGAATGTTATGTTTTTTACAGAATCTGTTTAAAGTAAACGGTATATTTGTGGAGAGATTTATTTTAAATGAGACACGTAGAATAAGATGTTGATAAAAAATCACAATTTTAAATTTCCCTTTGGCTGCTTTTTCTGACTGAAGTGTTTGTCACACATGATGTGTTCGAGGACCGTCGGAAAGATGACAATCTGACGATAATTACGTTTTTTACAGCTTCTGGTTGTGATTAATAGTGTCATTTTGGCGATTGTTTAAAGAAAACATGATTTTCCATCCCGCCGGCAGGTTTTGGGGTTCAGAGAGTCTG
Organism: Ophiodon elongatus; assembly: GCA_016806645.1. NCBI lineage: Eukaryota > Metazoa > Chordata > Actinopteri > Perciformes > Hexagrammidae > Ophiodon > Ophiodon elongatus. The sequence goes on from JACSYO010002163.1 coordinate 702,396, forward strand.
ACAGAGAATTGTTTATTCAACGTATCCTCAACGGTTCGTATGATATCTTACAAAGGGTCCTAATTTTTTGTCTGTTTTCCTTCAGAACTCCAGCAATACGTGTCAATTTCAGCTTTTCAAAATAAACTTTCTTCAGCAAATTTTCATTGAAAATCATATAATGCAAATAAATCAACCTAAATATTAATGAAAAAACAGATTTGTAACTTTTGTAAAATATATAAAAAATGTGAGTCAGCATTTGCTTCATTCTGCAGAACCGAAGGGTCCCAACTGATCTCTAATTGGAGATCTCTCCAAGGACATTCACAAGTTCATAAGTTACAAAAGTATATATACTTTACTAAACACTCAGTAAAGTACAGCAACAGGAATGAATGTCAGTAAGTGCGTCCATCTTTGTGTTATTTACTGAGCATCAAAGCAGAATCTCTGCTCAGCAGTGAGCGCGTGCTGCTCTGATGAACCCGACAGGCGGTGACTCCACACTAGGATGAAAACAACAGCAATGACAAACAGGAAGTGAGGGCACGGCGATGTGACAGAGCGGGCAGCGACTCTGCGGCGAGACGAGAGGCCGGTCTCACAGTCTGACACCAGTACATGAAGGAAGAGGAGGAGGAGGAAGATGACCAGATGATTCACTGACCTAACTGTCTCACACACTCACTGTCTTCTGACTGACAGACCAACAAATATCTCCAGGGGATCAAAATAAAACCTCCCAAAAATAAATCCAACATTTAGAGCAGATTTATGAATTTAGAGACCACGAACACTTTTCACTCATGGTCTGCTCCCGGATGTCAAAGCGGACCAGCATGGTGGTACAGTTGGAAACGTATTGTGCGTTCCAGTACCTTTACTACCGTATACTATTTGGTTCCAATACAAAATGTGTCACAGGCAGTATGCCTAAAATACCAGGATGTCCTCCTACATCCAGGCGCATTTTTGCAGTATGCAAGCCAACAGGTTTCTCTGGCTATTCTGACCCACAATCATCCAGCAGATATACGAGCAACAAGGTCAAAGTTCAAGGTGCCATGTGGAAGAAGTATGTCCCAATCAGGCGGCAACATCCGGTTGTGCAGAGTGAAGCCGATGCTTCATGTGTTAAACCTGCATTCTCTCTACTGACCATCAGGGGGCGACTCCTCTGGTTGTATAGAAGTCTATGAGAAAATGACTCTACTTCTCTCTTGATTTATTCCCTCAGTAAACATTGTAAACATGAGTTTATGGTCTCAATCTCTAGCTTCAAGTCTTCTTCAATACAGCATGATGTTCATTTAGTAAATTATGGTCCGGAGGTAGGAGGTCAGGGACAAACCAGGACTTTCACCCAGGAGACAGCTGTTCATGTCAAGCGTGGAAACAAAAGGCAACTATCTTATTTCATGGTACTTTTAATACATCATGTACATGCTTGGCGTAAGTTATGTACGGTAACCGTAACAAAAATACTTATTTTAAGTAACAAACATTGATTTGAACCCAAACCACGATTGTTTCCAAAAAAGTAATTTTTTATTCCTACACAAGTTCTTTGCTGAAAAAAATCAGACCATTCATCTCTCCTTTTTCCTAACAAGAAATACTAAATAGTAGCACTGGAGGCTGACAAGTATTCCTCATCAGAAATATACTGGGATTAAAAATATCTGTTTCTGAGGCCAGATAGTCTGAGGGATTGGAACCAGCGACCGCCCTGCTCCTCTGCCCCGTAGGCTCGCAGCGCTCTACATTAGGATGCAACAGGGACTCTGGGAGATGTGTGTTAGTGAGGCTTGTTTTACCAGAGAGAGAGAGAGAGAGACTGTGTGAATGGTTTGTGTTTCTCTATTGATTTCTATGTGTTTTCTGTGGCTGGTCGTCCAAACAGGCACCAAATGGCACCAAACCCTGAGGCATCGAGCCCTTCAACCAAGACATGTGTGTCATCCCCACCTCTCTCTCTCTCTCTCTCTCTACTACAGATGGTCTTGTATTTGTTTCCATTTTAATGTCCTCTCTCTCTCTCTTGCATGCCTATGTTGTCTTCGTCTCTAATACCAAACCGATTGCCGAATATTGAAATTGGATGATTCCACAAAATGCAAAAGTGATTTTCATAATTGATTCCTAGAGTTAAAACTCAGGGAGACTATAGTTTGATTAAAGTGACAGTTAAGAGCTTTTAACTGGTCCTGAACCAGTCTAATTTTAGTCCTGATCCTCTATCTGACCTCCATCAGTAAACGAGACCATCAGAGAGAAGATGGTCTGTTTCGAGTTATTCTTAAAGCTCGTCTTGCCACCGGGTCGGATTCTGGTGAAACCAGATGACATCATGGAGGTTCACCAGAAACTCCTCCAGCTCAGACTCCAGAGACCAGTCCACCGTGGACAGACCCAGATCTGGCTTCACCTGCAGCCTTGGACCTGCAGTCTTAGCTCCGGAGGGAGGAGGAGAGCTCAGCTCCCGGCAGCAGCAGCATCTCCTCCTTCTCCTCCTACTCCTCAGACCCAGGACGTATTGCTGGACCCGCTGGAGGGAAGAGAGGCTCGGGAGAACCAGAACCAGGAATGAGAGGGGCAGACTGTCAGACCCTGCTACAGTAAAATGAGAGGTTTTCTAAAGGGAGTCTGGTGCTCAGAAACACTTCCACTTTAGTCCACAGGGGGAGCCAGAATCAACACAGAATAAAAGTTCCTCGTAGTAACTTTTTTACACCTTTTCAGTTTCCTTTGGTAAACAGTTACAGTGTGTATGTCCAGGGCTTTTATTGTGAAAGGTAAGAACAGAAAGAGTGGATCGGCCTTTGTCAAGGTTGAAAAGAGTAATAAAGCTATTTATCTTCGTTTAAATTTGTGTGTTTTTCACTAAATTGTACGGTGTGTAATTCCATTCCTCACAACGTGATTGGTTGATGCCTTCATTCGCGGTGTGAAAGCTCAGAAAAAAAACACTGCGCTTTTTCATCATCGACATCTCAGGTTCTGCTTGATCGATTTTTATACTTTTAGTTTAAACTGTCCATCATGAGTGCTTCAGTGTTACAAGAGAACAGTGATGAAATCAGTGGAGGGCTCTCTGTTTTAAAACCGGTGAGCTGTGGTCTATAGTCGCATTCCAACTCGTCAAATCAATGCAGTGGATTTATATTAAGTCAAACAATAGAGAGACAATCTAATACATAGATTGAGAGGCTGGATGTTTCCTCTGCAGAGGTTCGATGGATCTGTACAGCTCTGATAAAGAGAACACGGGTTAAACAAACATGTTCTCTCCTCCACAACTGATCTGATTTAAAGGTGTGGTTTTAGTCTCTTGTGGTTTTGCTGCCCGTTCCAGTTCTACCTCTCCCTCTCTCTCTCTCTCTCTCTCTGTCTCTGTCTCTGTCTCTCTCTCTCTCTCTCTCTCTCTCTCTCTCTCTCTCGCTATCACTCTCTCTCAGTAAATTGTCAGAGCGCCAGAGGCACATCACACTGTTTTTTTTTGGGAAACGGAAAAGCAGAAGATGTGATTTGATTAGCTCTGACTGATTCTGGCCCCGAACACACCAACTGATCCTGGATCCCTTCTGTTTCCTGTCCTTGTTCAAACACCTCTGGACACCGATGTATACCCACCACTGACTCATGAGCTCTGCCTGAAGCCGATAAAACTCTCTTCATTATCGCACCACCCTCCCGTTCCCACCCATCATCTCCCGTTTCCTCGTCAGCTGTGATGAAGCCGGGCAGCATCTCATCTGAGCGAATCCCGGAGCAGGAAACGCTCGTGTCCCCGGAAAAACTAATTTGGCCGCGATGAAACGAGACAGGACAAAGGATCCGATTGGCCGCTTATCAGATCTGCAGAGTTTCGTGCGGTGGAGTTAATTAGATTGGACAGAGAAGCTGTGATTGGCCATATGAGATGTGGCAGAGATTGTGATTGGGTGGAGGCGGAGAGGATGACAGTTAAGAGGATGAAGCAGCGTAGAAAGTTCACACAAACATGAATACATGAAGCACAACATAACAGATGACCACGGATGTTATTTAACTCACATCACAAGCACATTTGGCCCTTCGTTAAACCCAGGCGGCAACCTCTGTTTTCTGAACAGTGAAGCGAAAGTTTCATGTGTTAAAGCTGCATTCGCTCTACTGACCATCAGGGGGCGACTCCTCTTGGACTCAATTCACAAACACAGTGATTTGAGTCTTGACTTTGAAAAATGACGTGTGAGCATCTCTGTGTTTGATTAGAAGCTGTCATTAATCAGAGAGCCAGTGTAATTATACAATAAGGAGGCAACCTCCGGTTCTGAAGAGTGAAGCCGATGCTTCAGGTCTTAAAGCTGCATTCTCTCTACTGACCACCAGGGACGACTCCTCTGGTTGTATAGAAGTCTATGAGAAAATGACTCTACTTCTCTTTTGATTTATTCCCTCAGTAAACATTGTAAACATGAGTTTATGGTCTCAATCTCTAGTTTCAAGTCTTCTTCAATACAGCATGATGTTCATTTAGTAAATTATGGTCCATTTAGAGTCAAACAGACCATAAAGCAGGGTATGCTTTAGGGCGGGGCTACAAGGTGATTGACAGGTCGACACCAGAGACCTATACGGTGTCTCTATGTCCCTCCTCCTCAGTCCAGATATGATCACTTCCTGTTCAAAAAAGCCAAGATGGCGACAGGCAAAATCGCCAAACTCGAGGCTTCAAAACATCAGTCCACAAACCACTGGGTGACCTCACAATGACTACGTCCACTTCTTATTTACAGTCTGGGATTAAACCCCCACCTTTCCGTTCTTCCCTGACACATAGACCTGGTTTTAAGGCGACCATATTTTAAAGCCCCTAAACGAGACCCTTAAATGTACCGAAACCTTGATGCAGACACATTCCCGCATCAATGTGTCAAATAACCAAGCTTGGTCAGTGACCTTAAGCTTCAAACTACAACGCTTTTGCACGTCTCAGTGTTGGAGTGTCAATAAATACTCGTTACATGCATAGGGTCTTTTCAAAATAAAGGTTTGGGAAAAGAACGTTGTTGATGTCAACTTGACTACATATGTGACTTCCAAGCGTGAGTCACGTGATTAACAACTGATGTGACAAAATGTCAACGTTTACTTTTAGTTTTGCACGGGACACAAACAATGGTCTCCTAGAACAAAAGTCCTGCGTGGGTTCAAAATAAACTTCCATTTTCTCATGAAGTTAGGTTTAGGAAAAGAACGTGGTTGATGACAACTTGACTTGGCGTCACTATGTTCGATTCCAGCCTTGGGATCTTTGTTGCATGTTATACCCGTCTCTCTCTCCACCATTTCTAGTCTCTCCTCTGTCAAATAAAGAAGCAAATAAAAAGTTAGTCGGCTAAACTAACGTTTTTTTAGCTCACGTTAGAGCAGATAAACATGCTGTCTCATACATTTCTGTCGGTTTTGCTTGTGTTTTTTAATTTTTTTAAACTGCTAAGAAAAGCTTCTGTATGTTGAGTCATCCAAAGCTGAGTGCATTGGGGGTTTAGCTAATGGTCCATTTTCACTGGACATGGATGGAGCTTCAGTTTGAGTTACTCACCGACCAGCTGCCATAATGAACTTGGATGAAAACGTCACCAACGCTCATTCAAGTCACCTTTAGTTGTTACATTTAAAGCATCAGGCCAAAAAGGTACCAACGCGTGTCGCTCTGGATTAAATAAGTATTTATAACATTAGCTTGCTAGCTAGCTGACACATTCTTAACTCTTCATCAATGAAGAAGAGGAGCTGCTCTCTCTGTAAAAGTCATCGAGGTCCTCTGCAGCTGACCTTTAAACGTCCGTCCATCAGGCCTCTGTGTTGTTATAGTGGGTTATTATGAGTAATGGCTGCTGGACATCCGGTCAATCAAGACTTATAAAGCCTTCTAATGATGATGATGATGGACGGACAAACGGCTTTTACTCAGCTGACCTCACGTGACCTTTGTCTGTTAAAGGCAACTGGAAACTGATTGAAGGTAATATGTTACTCCACGATGGACATATTATTACCGCAAGTACTTTACAATACAGTACAATTTTGAGGTACTTTACTTGAGTATTTCAATTTTATACTTCTATATCACTACAGAGGTGAATATTGTACTTTTTACTTCACAACATTTACCTGATAGCTGGAGTTACTTAACCAAAAAAACATATGATCAGATTATAACATATTACACTGTGCTGTAGATTAAAATATCCAGCAGTATATAAAGTAGTCCTCCAAAAGTCCTCCATCAGCTGATATCATAATAATATTCCAATAATTTGATGTATATAATAACGTATAATAACTCCCTGCCCAACAAGTACTTTTACTTTGATATTTTGAGGACATTTTGCTGTTTATATTTAAGAGAAATCTTGACTGTAGGACTTTTACATGTATTTTTACAGAGCGGTACTGCTACTTTTGAGCATTCATACAGTACTGAGTACTTCTTCCACCACTGGTGTATTTATATATCACATGTAACTTTTACATTCCCACCTTTGTAGCTTCTGTATTTTTCCCCTCAGTACTGCTACGATCCTCTGGATCACAGTTTCTTGTGTATCTCAGAGTTGAAGGAACCTGCTCTGCTGCTCCCCTGAGTGTCAGCTGATACCGGAAGAATTAAAGAGCTCAAGTCAAGACTCGGATTTTAAATGAAAGCAGTTGTAGACTATTAAAATAAAGGAATAACTTTCAGCATGTCGTTGCTTTGTCAGGCTCAGTACAAGATTTATTTCTACGACTACCTGAGTGAACTGAAGACAGCGAGAGGACACTCTTAATTCAGAGTAGGCCGTATTAAAACAGTTAAAATCACACAATTTAAGCATTTAAATGAACACAAGAAACTATAGAAAATCTAGTAAAACTAGAATCCGCGCCTCACTTATCCAAATAAAATAAACAGGGATTTGGACAATTCTATAATTCCTACAATTAATATGCTCTCCTCTAAAGGCAAAAGACACCATTAACAAAAATGGTAATTTTACCTCACTGATTAATTCAAACTCAACAGGAACCAAATACAACTCCTCTAAACTGTCTTGGTTAGTCGTCCCACTGCTCCAACAATCAACAATTCTGGTTGCTTTCTACATTAGTAGTAGAAGACATCACTTTGGGCTCCAGGAAGACTGATGGACATTATTTCACAGGCGAAATAACTTGTCCTTAAATCCAGAACAGAATCAGCAGATTGATCCATAATGAACGTAATGGATATAATATAATAACTGCCCATTGAAATTGAAAACCCTGGTGTCACACCAGCAGCATGGCTATAAATACACCTTCCCACGACACCAACGCCATCTGATGAACATGTTCCATGTAGTTTAATAAGAACCTTGACCCATCTGTGACCTGAACGCAACACCATGTGAAGGATCTCAATCATCTCTGAGGGAACATCTGGCCGTTGACCAAACGGCCTCACAAGTGTGGAATGTGGTCGGGAGCTCCTGAACCAGAGAGTAAGAGGACCTTGAGTTGACATTGTTTGGTCAGTTGCTGTTTCCCGGGCAAGAACAAACTCTCAATCTCAAGATGAACGCAGTTTACATGCAGCTCGGCCCAAAACACACTCACACGGTCCCGTTCTAATCCCCATGTAATAAACTGTTATCTCTTTTTCCTCTGCAGTTTTTACAATCAGCAAACAAAGCATTAACATTTCATCGTCGCAGAGCTTCTCCGGAAAAACAAACACGCCAAATAAACCATTAGCGCCTGTTGGTTTAATGAAGAATGAAGCCCTCCAAGAACCGCGGCTCTATTTACAGTGCAGATAAAAAACAGACTGTTAATGAAAAAAGATTCTCTGCTTTTCACTGAGTCGACTCTCATCAGCAGCCGGAAGGGACTGGGGGCAGGGGGAAGATTTCTACTAAGAACTGAAAATATGTCAACGAAGCATCTTTGTAGAGGAGATTTACAGGAGAAACATGACATGATGATAGATGCATGATGCAGGGTGAAGGTCTTCTACAACGGCTACAAGAGCTGGAGGCGAAATAAATAACAATGTGACTTCTGGAACCAAAAACTAGAGTCAAATTTGGCTTCGAAATGTGGCTAAAATCAATATCATGGTATCAAGTAGAAGGGCAGTTGGAAGCGCAGACCTTCGTTAAAGCCGTTTCTAGAAGTGAAAAAGAATGAGTGTATCTTCCCTGTGATTCGGATCCACTCCAAAATGTTATAAGTTCTTCCTCTGACCATGAAACACCTTTCTACCCAGTTTTACTGTAATCCTGCTAACAAACAGACAAACAAACCAGCAAACCAAACCGAAAACATAACCAATGCCATGGAATTCACAGATCAAATTCCTGCTTCCCGGAAGACGAACCATTTAGAGTTAAACAACCCGATTTGTGAGGTCACAGTGACCTTTGACCACCAAAACCGGATCTTTGAGTCCAGGTAGACGTTTGTGCCAAATTTGAAGACGTTCCCGAGAGATCACGTGCTCCAGAATGGGCCAGACGGACAACCTGAAAACATGATGCCACAGCTGTCGGAGTGTAACAGTTCTGAAACAGAGACCTGAACCGCGACACAAACGTCCACGGTCTTGTGTCGCTAAAAACATGTATTTATTGATTACAACTATATTTGTTTTCCCTGCTGTACAACCTCCAAGTTCTGAGAAGTGAAGCCATTGCTGAAGTGTCTCAAACCTGCATTCTTTCAGCTCGGAGGTTTCCAGGCAACAGCCTTGCTTCTCTGGGATTAAAGCAACAATGCTGCTGAGTCAACGCCTTCAAAAAACGTTTCCCAAACAGGCCGGCATGACTCAGTCCATGTCTTTTCTTCCTCAACACTTCCACCGGTAGGGCAGAGAGCTAATGAAGCACCACACTGCTGGGGCCGAGGATCAGATTCCCACCTGTACCGCCGGGCTGAAGAGGACTTCTCTAAGAAGTACTAAAACAAAGGAAGTAGCTCAGTAATATTGTCTAAACAGAGAAATAAACGTCTGTAATGATTCAAGACTCTACAGCTTCCTGGAAGGAATAAAACCACAGGAACAGAGCAGTGATTGAACACAGTTCTACTCCAAAGGCTACCTCCAGTTCTGAACAGTGAAATCAAAGCTTTATGTGTTAAAGCTGCATTCTCTCTACTGTCCATCAGGGGGCGACTCCTCTGGTTGTATAGAAGTCTATGAGAAAATGACTCTACTTCTCTCTTGATTTATTCCCTCAGTAAACATTGTAAACATAAGTTTATGGTCTCAATCTCTAGTTTCAAGTCTTCTTCAATACAGCATGATGTTCATTTAGTAAATTATAGTCCATTTAGACTCAAACAGCAGGGTATGCTTTAGGGCGGGGCTATAAGGTGATTGACAGGTCGACACCAGAGACATATATGGCGTCTCTACGTCACTCCTCAGTCCAAATATGGTAAAAAAAACAAGATATCGAGGACCAAAACACCAAACTCGAAGCTTCAAAACATCAGTCCGTAAACCAACAAGTGACGTCCACTTCTTATATACAGAATATGGTTCCACCCCTCGGTGACGTGGGATGGAATATTCTCATACGATCTCTTCTAGTCATCATCAAACCTTTATGATCATATTTAATGTCCTTTATTTCCTATTATAAGCACCACACCGGGTCTCTGTTCTCTGTTGCTTCCATCATTTAATTTCCCCTCAGGGATCCAGAAAGTGCACCTCGTCTTATTACATGACATTGATCTCATTCATGTCCATTCATTCATTAGGAAGTAGTAAAAAGAAAAAATCAATATCATAACACTATTATATCTGGCATCATTAATCTTAACGACAGCCATAAGGAAGCCCTGAGGAGGAATTTGTGCAGCGAAGCAGCTTGAGGTCTATTTCAGGAGGTTTGTGTGGCAAGCCGAAATCATTTTGGCCGGATCGCTTTGGTCCGGTGTCATTGCCCTCTGATCCGTCTGAAACAGGATGAATCACGGCTGTGAAGGTGAGAGAGAGCGTGTGCAGGAGGAAGAGTCCAAATGACTGTAAAGTCTGCAAATCTGCAAAGTGCCCAGCAACACCACAGAATTTACTTAAGAGAAAAGAGACGTTCAGATGAAGACGCTGTTGTTGTGAGCAACAGCGTCTTCATCTGAACGTCTCTTTTCTTCACCTCTGAACTCAAAGCAGTTTCAGGGCGTTTTTTCACTCCCATCATATTTCTCTCTCTTGATTTTGATTTTCCGAAATTTATGTTTTTTTACAGAATCTGTTTAAAGTTAACAGTTTATTTGGGGCGACATTTTAAATAGTAGAATAAAATGTTTTTGATGAAATATCACAATTCTAAGCTTAATTTTGGTAGTTTTTTCTGATGGAAGCGTTCGTCACACATGATGTGTTCAAGGACCATTATCTGATGATAATTATGTTTTTTACAGCTTCTGGCTGTGACGAACAACGTATTTTTGGCGATTGTTTATAAAGAAAACACGCTTTTCCATCTTTGGGGTTCAGAGGACGAGCTCAGGTGAGGAGCTGAGGTCAAAAAGGAAGTTCCTGTCCGCTTCAGCTCTTCTGTTACTATCATCTCAAGCAGCAGACAGAAGAGGTCAGAGGTCACAGATGCTTGACAAAACTTAAAGCAAAGTAAAACTAAAAGTAAAGGACGGACTCTCTTCCCCTGCCATCTGGGCAGACAGTTGTTATCCAGCTCTCCACTCAGGGTGGCCATGGCAACAACCACAGCGCTTCCTGTGGATGCCAAACAAGCTAAAAAAAAAGGTGAGTGGATGCCACCTGGCCAGCATGAAATGGCAGACAGACACAGTTAGAGAGCAGCTCAAGAAGAAAATCAAACAGGTTTTGACAATAAGCTTTTTCAGAGATGTTCTGCTTGTTAGAAACAGAAAAGGTATAGGCCTATTAAAAATGATTAAAATCAACTGGGATTTGAACAATCACTATAATTCATTGATGTATAAAAGATATAATTAATATGCTCTCCTCAGAATCAACGGACTCCATTGACAGAAACAGTCATTTTACCTCGCTGATCGCAAATAAATCATCTAAACGGTTTTGGTTAGTCGTCCCACTCTTCCAACAATCAACAACTGTGGTTGCTTTCTACATTCTTAGTGTTAATGAAGTCTAATAATGAGCTTAGAGCGTGTTAGGAAGTTAAACAGCTCATAATTCATCTCTAATATCTATTTTATATTCATGTGAAAACATCTGGATTTATTCTAGTTTATCACCAAAAACTACATTTTACAAGATTACATGTGAACACATCATGAGAACGTTACAAAATATCATCATGCAACAAAATGTTTTACACCGATTTATCCAAATTCCATTCAGAAAACCAATTGTTTTTTAAGTTATTTGCTTGTCGTCTTGCAGAGAACTAACAAAGCAGGAATTCAGACTTTTTACAAATCTGCATCATTATGTAGTTCTTTCAGCATAATTTGTTTCCGTTTATTGCAATTAAATCACCGCAAAAGTGTTTATTTTGTGTTCATACAGCCGTAGTAAACCAGCCGATGTGTGGCTTGATAGATACAATGAATACAGCCTCCTGATGATGTTATGAACCCGGACACGACGGCGTTTAGTTTCCTAGTATATCTGGGACTTCTACAACATGAACAAAGTGGTTATTTCAGCCAACGATTGATGAAACGTTGTCTACACGGTGGGAGCGCCCGCTCCTCTCCGGCACGTCTATCCGGCGCTTCGTCAAACTCCCACAAGTATTGATGATGATAAATAAAGACAAAGTTTGAATATGTCGACATCTGGGTGACAAATGAAAAACCAATATAAACTCTACCGGAGGGACTGACGTCATTTTGTCCTATTTTTAGGACACTTAATTCACATTCATTTCATATTGACATATTCGATAAAAATCAATCCACCCACCTCCCAACAACCAATGTTACACGAGCCGACGATAACAGGGTTCACCTTCTTGTTTACATCTCGCAGCAGCTGGCACTCTTGGATGAAGCCCAGAAGAAACCACGCTGAGATCTGCCACATCATCACACCCAGCTAGCGGTCAAATGAGAGCGCACAGCTTTTTATAAATAGATGCTCACAGACCACAAAGGATCACAGAGCACACGCCACTTGTTCTTTGTAAAAGGGACGCGAGCATGGACAGATTATGAGACAATGAGCCGCAAAATGTCCCCAAAGCCATTTGCCATCAATTTGCATCTTTAACCAGAATGATGAGATTCTGATTAAGGTTGAAAACTGGTCTTTAACTTTAGTATTATATTGTTTTAGCCATGAATGCTCATAAAGTCTCCTCCGGTGGTAATAAGTGTTCCATCATTAGCTTCATGGGGAATTCAAAGCTCACTCCTTCATCTGTTAGCAAACAGTACCAGCATTGATTAGTTGTTTGTTATATGATCCCTTTAAACAGACTATTGCAATTCAATGTGAAAAAAACAAAACAATAAAAGCTTTATTTCCCCCTAAAAGTGGTAAAGATTTACTCAAGGTAACAGTCTCTCCTCAGACAACGGTTCCTATGATATCTTACCAAAAGTTATACCTAATTTTTGGGTGTTTTCCTAAAAAAGCAACACGTGTCAATTTCTGCTGTATTACATGCAGACAGTATTTAAAGAATAAACCTCAGTCTTCAAATAATACTACTTAGTTGTGTGGTTATGGTTGAAATAACTGCTGAAGTGATGTTACTGAAGTACGCAAGTTACGTGACAAGTAAATCGACTTTGACTTCCCGTTTCACATGGGGATCGAACAACGGTCTTCTGCGTGAGAGATCACTTTTTGTTTGACTCATCCACTGTATTTTGTGGTCTTTGTACTTCGTGGTTCATGATTACGTGGATTACATACGGATTGATTTTGTGGAATATCTGCGAATTACAGCGCATTCATTTTTGTAGGTAAAGCTACGACAGCCTGGACGAGGACAGCTTGAATATTGATAACATTATTAGGCATGTGATAATAACCGTAACCTGTTTTTCAACAGGAGTTAAGAGTAAAACCATAGACTGTGCATAAGAAGTGGATATAGTCATTGTGACGTCTCTCATTGGTTTGTGGATGTTTTGAAGCCTCAAGTTCGGCGTTTTCTCCGTCGCCATCTTGTTTTTTTGCGACCAGTAAACAGGAAGTAACCATATCTGAATTGAGGAGGAGTTACGTAGAGATGCCGTATATGTAGTCCCGCCCTAAAGCATACCCTGCTTTATGGTCTATTTGACTCTAAATGGACCATAATTTACTAAATGAACATCATGCTGTATTGAAGAAGACTTGAAACTAGAGATTGAGACCATAAACTCATGTTTACAATGTTTACTGAGGGAATAAATCAAGAGAGAAGTAGAGTAATTTTCTCATAGACTTCTATACAACCAGAGGAGTTGCCCCCTGATGGACAGTAGAGAGAATGCAGGTTTAAGACATGAAGCATCGGCTTCACTCTTCAGAACCGGAGGTTGCCTCCTTATTGTATAATTACAATGGATCTCTGATTAATGACAGCTTCTAATCAAACACAGAGATGCTCACAAGTAATTTTTCAAAGTCAAGACTCAAATCACTGTGTTTGTGAATTGAGTCCAAGTCCCCATCTCTGTTTTATGTTCTTGTGCTTGTGATAAAAAAAACTCTTTAGTTCACGCTGGAGATGAAGAGAGCTTCCTCACACTGTAATAACTAGATTATTATTGTAAAGGCCACGGATAATTCTCATACTCAAAACTGTTTTCGGTAAACAGTTCAGCTTGTTTCTACACTCATTAATTCAGCTTCCTTTGTCTGAACAGTATTTTGTTTTCATACTGTTTTTATTCATTCAGGGTCCACGACACTGGGAGACAAAGTGAAGGTGATTAAAATGCAAAAGCGATCCCGGATGGCAGGCAGTGACTTGTTTTCTGCGTATCTCTCGGTGTCGTATTGGCTGCTTCTGTCGACTGATCCGAGGCGCTGCCATAAATAAATCCTCTCTCTGTCTTCCATCGCCAGAAACGCTACCTGCAGCACGGCCGCCCGCCCGTCCAGCAAAGTCACCGCGGGTCACCGGCTGCACACACTGCTGCAGGAAACGGACTCAAAACAGCGTTCTGTTTGTGCTGACGAAGGGGCGTCGGCCACAAGGAGGAAAAGGTCGGGTGGGGAGGAGGAGGAGGAGGAGGATCGAGATTTAAAAGCACTAATTAGGATAAACAAGCAGGAGAGGGAGGAGGACAGGAGGACATCATGAGTGCAGCTTTAACGAGGAGATGAAAAGGAAGTAAGGAAGAGAAGGAAAAGGGGAGCTAAAAGAGAGAAGTGGTGGGACCTGAGAAGGGGATTGTGGGATTAGGAGGACAAGATGAAATAAAAAAAAGAGGAGGAGAAGCGGAGTAGTGTGGCAGTAGGTTGAAAGAGGATGATGAGATGAAGGCGGGGTAGAGAAAAAACGAGAAGGACAGAGGTGTGGCAGGAGGAAGGAAACAAAAAGAGGATGCTGCCTAAAGATCATGTTGAGAAGGACAAGGACAAGAACAAAAAAGGAGGAGGCTGGCAGGAGGTTAAACGAGGAGGAGGAGGAGGTGGAGGAGAAAAATACTGAGAAGGACGCTGTGAGAGGATTACAGATGAAAAAAGGAGAAAAAAAGAAAGAGAAGAAGAAGAAGAAGGCAGAGGAAAAGGAGAATGATACACAAGAAAAAGGAAATACAGAGGAATGTGGCTAAAGGTCAGCAGGTGATGTGAAGCACAAGGACAAGAAGAAAGAAGAGGAGGAGGAGGAGGACAAATAATGAGGGATGAAGAGTCCTCAGGGTACTTCAGATGAACTAGGTTGTATGTCGTGTGGTTTGATGAGGTCTAAAGGTGTTTTTTCCAACTTACAACAACCTGATCCGTACATCCAGGCCAGTCGCTACTGAACACGTGCAAACTATAAATCATACACCTGGGGTCAAAAACTCTCGTTCAGCCTATTTTCCCCCTCATAATGCTCCAATGTGAACAACACATCTGTGTTGAAATCATCAGGAGGAGAGCAAGTTAACGTGAGCTGTTAGCAGCCGGTTGGAAGCACAGTCCCGCTCGGCTGAACAACAGAGCTAACAGCTAACGTTAACGGAGGTTGCATTTAGTTACATTATGATGCTTTCAAGCTCTATTTGGTAAAAATGGATATTGGGCTAAGGTAAATTATCATGTTAAATGTAGTTTGTGTTGAGAAACTTGAATGAATCCAGTTGCTTGAAGGAGATGTTTTCCACGCAACCTAAAAAACACCCAAGCAGCTAATGATACATCATTTAAACTCAATCAATCAAAGCAAATATTTTAATATAAATAAAAAAGAATTGATACATTACAATAAATAACTACTACTACACATAGCGGCGACATTGCTGTAAGTTAAACATTTACAGAGGGAAGTTAAAGCCAAAAAGCCAAAACGTTGGGGAGGGAAATACAGTGGATAATTTAGTTCCTTCCGAGACCCAAACAAACGTTTTGTTAAGTCTGCAGGAAATTCCTCTTGTTATTATTACTACATTGACACTGAATGTAATGTACTAGTGGCCAAGTGACCACGCCCACCCCCAACTCCCCTGTTCTGATGTTTTACTAATTCTTATCTGGTCTCTATACTGCCTGCAAAGCTCTGAAAGGAAGGAAACAGCACCAGATGAATTATAATCACCGAACAAATTGGACATGTGCAGCGATTCAGAGGTCTGCAACCAGAGCACTGTGGGGAAACACGTCTCTTCTTCATCATGATCGGCGGACTAAGAGAAAAAACAGGGTGCTTGAACCTCTTTTAACTTTTAACAAACATGCCTTTGTGACCAATTCCCATTTGGCTCTGTTTAAAATAGACGGTGGCAGTTAAGAAAACATTTTAAGACCCGATTCAGTCACATTTCTGTCAAAACAGACCGCAAACAAGTTCTCCAACTTCTCTGCGAAACAAAACGTCTTCAGGGAATTACCGGTTAACTTAAACTACTCACACAGCATCACATGCATTGAGACGCAGACGTCAGACGACGAGCGCGTGTGATTCTCGGGTCTATTTCTGAGCTGAGAAGTCTGTTGCATTTCAGGTGAGAAAGTGAAGCTGTTTTCTAACGGTGACGAGCCACAACAAGAAAAATAGATTCAGATTGATCATCACAAATCTCTGCGGTAATTATCTTTGCTCCCGTTCTTGTGACTGAGTAGAATTCTCCTTTCATCCCAACGTCAGAGGGAAATGTTCTGCTCCATGACAAGATCTGAAATCATTATTATGACTTTTTAGATTTATTATTCACACTTTATTTTATTGGTCATAGTTTCCTGATAATTTCCTAGAAATTAATGAGCCGACGTGTAAAGAGATATAATATGTCTACAGAGGACTGTGTCACTAATTACAGGGAGAAATAGGGACACCAATTAACCCTTTCAGCCCCGGCCTTTTCTTGTTCACTTTTTCTTCTCCTTTAATTACAGGTTTTGCAGAGTCTCTGGACGTCTCGGCTTGGTGTGTTTATGGTCGGGGGTTTGATTCTTGTGTGTGTAGGACACAGTGCAGGATCCAGACGGCGGCATTTTAAAACCGTACATAACAACAAAGTAGTGAGGCTCTCACTGTACGTATGAAGAGAAGTCAGAGGCGGCGCCTCGTTCATTCCTATGAAAGTGACCATGAAGCCAAACTGGATATATAAACCATTCAGTCAATTCTTTATCTTTCCAGACATTGACATGAAATAAGAGAGGGGGGGGACAATGACTTATTTTCGTGATGAACAGTATTTGGCAAATAGTAAATAGTATAAATAGTAGAGACAATGACACGCGAAACTAGCAATACTTTCACCATGTTTTTGTTTTTGTTGTTATTGACATTAACAGTTGAAACTTCGTTCTCGGGCTTCTTCAGTGTAACATGTTCTCTCACTAGCCACAATTATGGAAAACAACAAAATATATTTTCATAATTATACAGATGACACACATATTTAAATAGCCATAACAGGCAGCAACCTCTGTTTTCTGAAAAGTTAAGTCAAAGCTTCGTGTGTTAAAGCTGCATTCTCTTTACTGTCCACCAGAGGTTGTATAGAAGTCTATGAGAAAATGACTCTACTTCTCTCTTGATTTATTCCCTCAGTAAACATTGTAAACATGAGTTTATGATCTCAATCTCTAGTTTCAAGTCGTCGTCAATACAGCATGATGTTCATTTAGTAAATTATGGTCCATTTAGAGTCAAACAGACCATAAAGCAGGGTATGCTTTAGGGCGGGGCTACAAGGTGACAGGTTTCTACCAGAGACGTATACGGCGTCTCTACGTCACTCCTCCTCAGTCCAGATATGGTCACTTCCTGTTCACTGGTTGCAAAAAAGCCAAGATGGCGACGACCAAAATGCTGAACTCGAAGCTTCATAACATCCACAAACCAATTAGTCACAACGACTACGTCCACTTCTTATATACGGTCTATGAACCATATCACAAAGGGACTGTGGTCCCCTACGAGCACTCAGTAGCTGCATTGAACAAATCAATGATAGGATAGGATGAGCTAAAATGTCCCCCAACTAAACCTAAAAACCATGAAGTGGTCATCTAGAATCCTTAATGTTAAAGACCACAAACAACGTCAGTATAATTATACACCCACACAATCCACACTAAGACACAGACAACAGTTACTGATTTCTGAACGGGACCTGTTTTTCCTTTTTGGGGTTTTGGAAATGTTTTCTGTCAACGTTTGAAGGTTCGGCCAACTGATCCTGGTTCAGTTCCTGGACAGTTTTACACCAAACTGAAAAGTAGGTCACTTAATGATTACCAGCGCTGGACTTAATAAACTAAAGGCCTGTGAGATGAGATTAATTTCATAGTAGATGTCAAAAACATGATACAATGAATGTTTAGTAAGAGAGTGATGCTCTTTCTGTTTTTGGACTCTGATGTAGAGATGTTTCATAATTTAAACTCACTGATGAACCATCTTAGTCTCCAACTATTCGACTAAATGAAACTATCAAATAGAGAAACAACGTCGCTGCTCAACACTCACAACTGTTTGTCAGTAAGAGAACGTGAGGAGGAGTGAAAACAGTCGGAGTGACCATCTGCAGCTGATGACGCTTCATCATTTCTTTAAAGGGCTTTCAGCTGATGTAACGGCCTCTGGCGGGGCGGCCATGATGGAACAACAGTGGCTCCGTACAAGATTATTTCTTTGTGTTCATATTTGGTTCATTTCTGTATTTCATAACTGATCCATGTGATTGATTTTATACCTACTGATATTTTATAAATACAATAGCAGTTAGCACATCATTAACTAGCGTTAGCACGTCTATGCTATGCTCGTTACTGAAGGTTTACTGAATTTATTGTAATGATTGTAACAGTGAATAAAGAGGAACAGTGTTCCTTTAATTTCATTGTCTTCTGTCTGGATCTCCAGGCGATGTGGTGGTTCACTCTTACACTTTAGCTTCTACCTTTTCAACCGGTTTTCATCCTGATAAATATCCTTTAAACGCATATTGACGACCCATTGGTCTGCTTCTCTCTGAAATCTTTTTCCCCAAATTGTTTTTATTTATATTATTTATTTAGGGAGTGCAGTTCGTGACAGTGTGGGCTCCATGGTAACCGTTGATGGAGTAGAATCGGTGGGCGGGGCTTAGCAAAAGATACATTTCACAAACTGCTATACCCACTTAGACCCTGTCAAATATTTAATCTTTCCTGATTTGGTCACCTTCAGAGATCAATAATCAGCTCCGATTGGGTTGGCGAGAAGTTCACAGTGAAACTCACATTTGATGCCTGATTTCACCACGAACCCTCAGAGCCACAGAGCTGCAGCGTCGGAGCAGCTCGCTGTTCACGGAGAACAGATTGTAGGAATATTTAGACTCTGATTCAGCCGCGTCGTCCTGCAGCGACATTCACCGCCTCGCTTCATTTCTAACCTGCGTTTGGAGGGTTGGCGGGTGTTAATTTCAAGCCCTGGAAGAGCCTGACTGCTGTCGTCCTGCCCGGACAATTATTTTCTCGACTCGTTTGAATACACAAACACACCACAACCCACACACACACGCACGCACACACACGCACACGCACACGCACACACACACACACACACACACACACACACACACACACACACACACACACACACACACACACACATAAACATATCTGAGCAGCTTCTGGTTGTTCTGTTCTTCTTCTGGGGGTGTTTGAAGCCCACGAAATGCTGCAGAACACAACACACTGATTACTCTCACACACTCTCTCACACACACACACACACACACACACACACACACACACACACACACACACACACACACACACACACACACACATTACAAGCCACAGTTGGAGCAGCGCAGGCTGTTTATACGAGCCCGTTTCTCTCCCTGCTGCAGTAAAGCTGGTCGGTGTGTATATATATACGAGCAGACATAATAAGCCCTGATCATCCACCCACAGCCCTGCACACACACACACACACACACGCACACGCACACGCACACGCACACGCACACAGTATAGCGCAGGGTAGTTAGCATTTCTGCTGCATCATGCCTCAGTCTGTCTGAGGAAATAGGAGATGCAGAGTGAAGGACCAAACTCTGAATCTGCCAAGGACACTTTCTGTCCAACACAAGAGGACAGTAAAGACTTCAGGCTTCTACTATCTCCATTACATTTGTAGGGACTCTACTTTCAGTTTAGTTATTCTCAGGAAAATATCTCTTAAACAGCAGCGACGGCATCCAACGCTTTGATCCAGAGTGAAATATCTCAACAACCTGTAAATATTCAGAATGGAGGATTCAGAAGATGATTTGCAATGTGTTTGGTGCCAAAAAAGGAGAGAAGAGTAAACAATAATTGGAAATTATTTTCTATTCTTTGTGAGGGTAACATTTAGCGTGTAACCGGTATAAACTGAAGATAAAATGATTAAAAGAAAGACAGAAATTACGAATATTTTGTAAACATTTATAGAAAATGCGTGCAGATTTTGTGAAAAAAAAAGGATCTGCTTTTTGAGGAAGCTCTCTCAGAGTCAAAGCAGGGAGGAGGGGGACTAAACCGCCTGAAAGATTAAACATGAACAGCAGATCTTATTTAAATCAAAAGCAGCGATGTTCAGCTCTGAAGGAGGTTGGACTCGTGGAGGGAGCTGCAGTGCTGGAAGGAGCAGCAGAGAATTATTAAGGTGTGTCAGGTTATAAAAGCTGCGTGAATACGATTGGACGCCAGCTGATAAAGGACGACTGAGGCAGCTGATGATGATGATGATGAAGAAAGTGCTCTGCCTCAATGCTTCATTTGCCACATTTTTGTATTTTCAAGATTCAATCATTCATCCCTAATCAAACACATTTTGTTTTGATGCGTTCAACAACACAACATTTGATCACTTAAATATATATATATATATATATATGATGGCTGATTCTCTTAGAGTGAGAAGTTGAAATGCATGTGCTTGTTTGTAGAACCGGTGACGCATTAAGGATGCAGACTGCTTCTGGATCAGGGATATCATTAGGATTGTATAGATACTAGAACTCTTATTGATAAACTGCTGGTGTTTCCTCCCTTATACTTGTGAGGGTTTTATTGAGTTTGAGACATTGAGAGTTCTTCGGATAAGTGAGATGTTTTATTCTGAGTACTGGTCTTTTACCCCGAGCCGGTCACAAACATTCACTGGGGAGATTACCGGATCAAAAGTATCTTCATCCACCGCACTGCAAGTTGAAAACTGCTTCCCACCAGGAAAGGACCGTGGACATGAAAGCTGCTCTGACAGCAGCTTGTGACGTCTGAGACGATTCTAGCTTAAACTCCACTGAGACCGAGGCCACGACGGACCACCAGCTCAGATTCTCAATCATGTAAGAAGTGGATCTACCTGCCGTCACCTCTTACAGGCTTTTTGAGCACCCGTGTCCCTTTGTGGATTGTAAGCAGAGCCGTCTCGAGAGGTATGCGACCTCGCGGCTCTTCAGGACCTCACAACGCCGAAGTGAATGTCCTGTCTGTCTAGTGGAGAGGTCACATGAAAAATGAAAATCTATGGGATTATTGTGTTATGGTCTCAGGTCTCAAGTCCCAGATGAGTGCAGCCTCCAGAGCCTCCTTGAACATCTTACATGCAACACAAATGAAATGCATTTCTATTAGATTGTGCTGCAAAATGTGACTTGAACGGTGCTGTGGGCTATGTGTGCATGTCAGTGCTGATAACAGCCTCCCATGGTCAGATTGCACGGCGCCTCGCAGCCCTCCTGCTACAGCTGTGACTGTAAGCATCCATGTATCAGGACTTTAGTTACATTTAACCAGGTCTGACCTGACAATATCTGAGCTCAGTGTGTTTCCTGTAGTCTTTATCAAAGAACAACACATGAACATGTGTGTGTGTAGTGTTGTTTTTAATGAACGAGTAAAAAGGGCCTCATGTTGTTGGGTGACTGTAGCTCAGTGGGTAGAGCGGGTTGCCCTGTAATTACAGGGTTGGTAGTTTGAGCTCCGGCTCCTGCTGTCCGTATGCACAAGTGTCCTTGAGCCCCAAGTGGCTCCCTGGTTGATTTACAGCAGCCCACTGCTCCTGATGCTCAGTATAGTTGAAATGTTCAGTTTCATGTATGTGACGATTAAAAAGAGTTTTAAGTTACTGTCACTCAAAAACTCATTACCAAACAGAGCCATTACTGAGACTGTAGTTCACTTTGTGTCATTACACTCCTTCTAAAGCAACAATTACATTTATTCTAGAGCAACAATATATTAATTCTAGAGAAATAATTACATTTATTCTAGAGCAAAAATGATTTTTATTCTAGTGCAATAAATACTGTTATTCCAGTGCAAAATTGTACTTATTTATTTTACTTATTATTTTAGAACCTGTGTTATCGGCTGTAAATGTATGTTTGCTGAAGTTGTTTTGTTTTGTTCTTTTAAATGCACTGATCAGGAGTGGCCCTCCTAATTTTGTTGTAATATGAACAACGACAATAAAAGCTCACTATCTATTCTGTTGTGCCCATTAAAATACAGAAACACATCCAACAATAAATCCTAAGATTGACGACTAATCCGCTGGCGCTCTGTTAATTGATTGAGGCTCCGATTACGACCCTGATGAAATAAAGCGATGCTTCTTCTTGTTATAATCAGATGATCAGTGTTTATGCTCTTAGTGTTGCCATGATAATAATCAGACACAGTAACACGAGGACGGACAGCTGAGGCGAGGCGGCAAACATCTCCAGGGTTCAGTTAAAAACCTGAAACAGTTTTACGTGAGGAGGAAGACCATTGAAGAATCAGAAAGGAACATGTTTGAGAAGTTCAGGGGGAGAATCACAACTTAAATGCTCAGTCACCACAGTCGGATGTTCAGCTTCACATTCCTGCTCCCCAGAGGACGAACCATTTAGATTTAACATACCCTATGAAACTATGTGGAAAAACCACATGGTAAACAATAACCATGCTGCCTTGTTAACGCCTATATGACGTTATTTTGAGTGTTGATGGAGCAGCTATGATGTTAGCATAGCCCAGCACTGATTGAGCCAAACTCCATTCAGAAAACAAGCATTTTAAAAGTTGCTGGCCGACGAGTGACTTGCTAGAAACAATGAATACATCTCGGTGAAATTCATTTTATTTTAGCCAGAAGCCATTTTGTGAGAGCTGGTGCCACATGATCAAGATGGTGGTTATTTCAAAGCTTTAATAATGACGTTAGCGAAGATAGATGAGAGCCGTAAACCTGACGTGCACGGTGTAACTTCTTTGCTGGACGTGACGTGTTGTGTCAGTCGGTATCAAAAAGCGACACCTCCTTTCAAATGCTCGTGACTTTTCTCCTGCCTCGAGGTGTGAAATGGAAACCCATTAAATCTGACTCCCCCCGCCCCAGCCCTCGTTTTCATCAAAGAACCGGCGAGATCGAGATGAAACACAAAAGGCTTGTCATGAATGGAAAACTACATTGCCTTGATTCAGTTTTTTGTTTTTTTATTACAGACCATCAAGGTGATAAATAAGCAGATTGATTCTGTTTGGTTGTTTGATGCATGAGGATGAGGAGATATGAGCTTCATCAGCAGGGAGGGAGACAGAGGAGGACTCTGGAAACAGGAAGTAGTTTGATATTCAAAACCATCACGTCAGCGACGACAGAAGAATCCTTGTATGTGAACACACAGTTGGCCAATGAAGATACTTCTGATAGAAGCCGTGTACAGCCAGTAGTGAAAAGTCTCCAAGTACTTTTACTCAAGTTCTACTTCAGTAATTCCATTTGAAGGTCATTTCTACTTCTACCCCACTAAATCTCAATTAATGTTGTACTTTTTACTGCGCTACATTCATTTGGTAACTTTAGTTACGTTGCAAATAATGATTATTAATAACATATAATGAAATTATGATATTCTATTATCAATATTCAGGGTTTTGTCTGCTAATCTCAAAGTCGAATCTTCACAGTGACAGAAAAATGTGGCTATGAAACATCGGATCATTCCATTCTGGCTATTTGGTGGCGCTGAATGTCTCATTTTACATAGAATTGCTTGGTTTCTCCCAAAGTCAAATTCAAACAAAGGGACCAGATAGATGGACAACCCAAAAACATTATGCCTCCGGCCACAGCTGTCGACGGAATGGAGGCATAAAATATAATAATAATAATAATATATATATATTTGGCAGTCACCAAAAAGGCAGTTAACAGATTCCACCAGATCCTTTTGACACATGTTATGTACCATAACTCCACCATCAAGACACACAATAAATATCAAAGCCTTAAAGAAAAACTGCCATAAGACTCACAGTTCACATTTATGCTCCCCAGAGGACGAACCACTTAGATTTAAACCACAATATGACCTCTCCTCTAGCGCCACCTTCAGGACAAACTGTACATCTTCATCTGCTCCACCAGTAAAACTCTAAGAGCAGCTGAATCACCAGTATGTTATAATAATGGTCCTCAGCCTGCTCAGCGTTACTAACAGAGCTTACAGCCTGAATCTGTCCCAGAAAGCCTGAGCGGGTCGGAATCAGCTCGGAGGTTTCCAGGCAACAGCCTTGCTTCTCTGGGATTAAAGCAACAATGCTGCTGAGTCAACTCCTTCAGCAACGTTTCCCAAACAGGCCGGCATGACTCAGTTCATGTCTTTTCTTCCTCAACACTCCCACCGGCAGAGCAGAGAGCTAATGAAGCACCACACTGCTGGGGCCGAGGGTCGGATTCCCACCTGTACCGCGGGGCTAAAACGAAGGAATGTTATGTAATGTTGTCTAAACAGAGAAATAAACGTCTGTAATGATTCAAGACTCTACAGCTTCCTGGAAGGAATAAAACCACAGGAACAGAGCAGTGATTGAACACAGTTCTACTCCGGAGGCTACCTCCAGTTCTGAACAGTGAAGTCGAAGCTTCATGTCTTAAACCTGCATTCTCTCTAATGTCCATCAGGGGGCGACTCCTCTGGTTGTATAGAAGTCTTTGACTCTACTTCTCTCTTGATTTATTCCCTCAGTAAACATTGTAAACATGAGTTTATGGTCTCAATCTCTAGTTTCAAGTCTTCTTCAATACAGCATGATGTTCATTTTGTAAATTATGGTCCATTTAGAGTCAAATAGACCATAAAGCAGGGTATGCTTTAAGGCGGGGCTACAAGGTGATTGACAGGTCTGGGAGTTGTCTGTGTTTTCGTCTTAAAACTTTAAGCCTTTCACAGTGTGTTTTCACTTTATGAAATTGATCCACCCACCCTCTCCCGTGTGGACGGTCCAAAACCAAGATGGCGACGGACAAAAACCAAGATGAGGAAAACCAAAAACCAAGATGGCGACGGACAAAATGCCAACAACACAACTTTAAAGTGGATATGAGTAACTTGTTAGAAAACAGTTTCTTATTTCCACATCCAGCGGTCACAGAGCGAATGCTGGCCCGATGTTCATGCAACTTGGTGGAAGGTTGCAGCATAAACCGAGGAAGAACCCAATACAATGAAGACGGAAGTTCATTTTGAAAAGGCTGTATGCATGTAACGAGCAGGATTCAGATGTAGCAGGATTTCGGTCTCTCTTGTTTTTATAGATATAGGTAAGTATTGTGTTTCTATTGTAAATTTTAATTTAAAGTGATGAAATGATCAGGACACATTTACTGCTCTGTGTGTCTCACGTCTGACACTAACAGGCTACAAACAGCTGGTTTCTGTGATTACACTCTGACAGTCACATGATTCAAACTGAGATTTTACTTTGGATGAAAGTGTCCGATTCAGTCTGTCTGTCTGTCTGTCTGCCTAGCAAGAGAGAGAGCGAGAGAGAGAGAGAGAGAGAGAGAGGGAGAGATAGAGATAGAGAGAGAGCGAGAGAGAGAGAGAGAGAGAGAGCGAGAGAGAGAGAGAGAGAGAGAGAGAGAGAGAGGGGAAGAAGAGAAAACAGAGTCTCTGAAGTTTTACATTCCAGTTGTTGAGGTCAGTACATTAACTGTAAGTACTGTAAGTACTGTATTATCTTTTCATGCTACTTTCTACTTTTTACTCCACTACATTTATCTGACAGCTTTAGTTACTTTACAGATATGAAGAGTTTATGAAATATGAGGCTTTATTGTTTTAGAAACTTTACTGCATAAAAAGTACTTTTACTTTTAATACTGACAAATTAAACTTGCATACTTTTCTAAAAGTAAATTTTTTTATGCAGATCTTTTGCTCATAACCGAGTATTTTAACGGAGATAATTTAATGAGTACAATTAGTTAAAGTCACAGTGAGGAACTTTTATCTGGTCCTGAACCAGTCTCAGTTTAGTCCTGATCTCTATATGAACTCCGTCAGTAAACGAGACTACCAGAGACGATGGTCTCGTAATAATAATAATTACTATTATTATTATTATTATTATCATTTGTTGTTTTTAAATGTGCTCTATAAATACATTGACTTGCCTTAATATGAATTAAAAACAGAAATATTATTAATAATACAAATACTACTACTACTACTACTACTACTAATAATAATAATAATAATATGCTTCTGCACATCTTACATTGTCCACATAGTAAATATAATTAAGTTATTTTATCTGTAATTTTGAGAAATACATTCCCTCCTCAAGACACCTTACAACATAATATCCCATTATGTCTCCCTCATACAGTCCACAATAATCATCATTATTTTTATAACAATGAGTGTTTGATAGTCGCAGTACGATCATCCCACTTATCTGTTCATCTGAACGTGAAACCAAACTGCTGGGAACTCAAACACATCTCACAGCTGGACACCTGGCTGCTTGCTCCAGCGTCTGTATTGTGACGCTGAAGGTTGAAGTCAGCTGGTATACGGGTGTGTTTCCGTCTCACCTGAGCCGGATCGGGAGGCTCTTTTTCTCTTTTCTACTCGGCTCAGTTTTGAACGATCCCCCATCTCCACCGGCTGCGCAGCTTTGGCAGCGTTTCTTTTTTAAATCACTGTCATGCCAACAAAGCAGACTGGAGTTTGAATTTAGGACACAGACAATAAGATGCACAGTGTATGACTTGTATCATGTTTCTGTGTGTCAGCTGTTCATTATTACTGCAGATCTTAAGGTCGCTCCTCTCACTGCATGTAGAGTCATAAAATATAACTCAATATTAATAAAGAGTGCCTTAAAATGCAGAACAAATTATATATTTATATTATTTGTCTTACAAAGTCTGCTAAATGTATAACTTATTGTAATAAACTATAGTAACATTGTATTAAATTAGATTTTTTTTGTTTTTAGTTGTGAGGGAATTAAATGGAGAAATAGCATATTGTATTACCCTTTTTAAATAAACAGTGACATGCTGGCGTATACTGTAAAATTACTGTAAAACTCAGTTATTCTACTATCACATACTGTAATTCAAAATACAATAAGATACTGTTAAAATAAATTACAGTATTTATCATGCTATTTTACGGTGAAATTATAGTGAACTTTTACTCGAAATACCAAAGTGTCCTTAAGACGTAATGTCCACTGAGGGGATGAAGCCCTCGTCCTTAAGGTAGACTGGGGTGATTGTGGGGTTGGTTTTAATGTGTTGGGAGGCTGATTCCTCCTTAATGTTCATTTAAAAAGTTTAAGGTCGTTGCATCAGAGACGCAGAGAGAGAGAGAGAGAGAGAGAGAGAGAGAAAGAGAGAGAGAGAGAGAGAGAGAGAGAGAGAGAGAGAGAGAGCGAGAGAGAGAGAGAGAGAAAGACAGGTAGAGAGGTAAAGGCACGCGCACACGTGCATGCGCCAAAAACGACAGGTCAACAGTGACAACAAAAATAAAAAATAAATCGCCTCCTCTGCTGCACATGAACAGCCCGCCAACCCCCAGCAACAATAATACTGCTAATGATACACCAGTAATACTACCACAGTACTCCTCATACTGCGACCAGCGCACAGCGTGACACCCCGGAGCTGCTGTCATGTCGCATTTCATTAAGATTTACAACCATAAGGAAAAACACAAGCCCGCGCGCAGCAGCAGCAGCAGCAGCAGCAGCAGCAGCAGCAGTGCCGCATCACCGGCGGAAAACACGCAGTGAGGAGCAAATCAGCGATGTTAAAAAAAAAGAATAAAAAAAAAAAAAAAAAAAAAAAACAGCAACATCTTCTCCCCCTTGTTGTTGTTTTCTTACCAGTACAGCAGCTTGTTGTGCAGGATCGCGGGCGTTTTGTCCGAGGCGCAGTTGATGCACCACATTGTTGCTGATGATGAACGCTGCTGCTGCCGCTGCAACAACAAGCAGGAGGAGACCGAGAGAGGGAGACAGGTGGGTGAGAGAGAGAGAGAGAGACAGGTGAGGGAGAGAGAGATACCGACCGACTATCCAGGGCTGCCTCAGCCCTCTCTCTCTCCTGCTCTGTGTCCACCTCTCTCCACCCCTCTCTCTCTCGCTCTCTCTCCCCTTCCCTCGCTCCTCGTCAGCAGCGCATCATCTTCCCTCCTTCATCGGTTCTCTCTCTCTTTTTACAGGAACTGAAAGTGTTTATAATCTCCTTTCTTTTTCTTCAAACTTCCCCCCCTTTGTGATATAAAGGATAAATGTGCTTCCACAGGATTGAACCCCTTAAAGGGCCACTTCAGCCGTTTAGTGCTGCGTTTGTAAAAAACATCAGGGACTTTCAAGAGACAACTGATTTGTATGAAAGGAAATGGAGAGACCGGCGATATCCTGACTTTTAGCAGTACTGAGGACATGGTGAAATTCAAACCGGCTTGAACAACAGATCCATGAATGCTCATCAGACCCATGCAGCAGTTTGTAGAACAATGAGACAGGATCCTTCTGCTGGAAAGTGACCACTATATTTGCTAGAATCTCAAGGTGAAAAGTAGAAAGAAATAGTGCGCCGACCACAAAAATAGATTATTGCAGAACTGACATTTACTGTCATTGGAATGGTACAAAAGAAAATGGCAATTGTTGTTAGTTGTTATGGTAAAGAGTACATGAAGTTAAACACAACTAACCCATTCACACACCGATGGGACAGCCTTATCGGGAGCAATTTTGGGGTTAAGTGAGCCAAAGTACACGTGGAAAGGGACTGGAGCAGCCGGGGTTCGAACCGCCGATCCTCATTTTATGTAAGTGTACCATTAAAGCCAGCTACGTGCTTAAATGCTGCGCTGGTTATCAGACAAACAAACACAGGACTTTACCTCAGGGGCCCACTGTTCGTGTCCCGTGTGAGACCAAAAGTTGAGTTACACGGAGTCACTCATTCATGTGACGTCACGTTCGTTGCTTAGTTTACAGGCATACTTTTTAAAATCCAAACCATGATGTTTTTTCCGAACCCTAAATGTATTTTTGTTGCCTAAACCTAACCTAACGTGTGACATTAACCATATGTAACCACGGTAACCGCCACTGTTTCACAACATTAACCACATGTTACAACGGTAACCAGGTGTTACAACGGTAACACCACCATTTCACAGCAACTAGAAAGACACAAACCGAACACAAAAACATGAAAAATTACTACAAAGAGAGTGGTGCGTTATTTAGCTATATTTTCTATGAAAATACTAAGATATTCTTTTATTGCAAATACAATATTCGATAGTAGTAGTTCGGATGTTACAGTAGCAGAAACATTCACCTTAGAATGCCCCATTATCGTGTTTACGTCCAAGATTTATGAAAAAAAGCATTTATGCAAAGATAACAGAAGCTGGCCCATATGTGAGGCAGGACTCTGAGAGGTTATCAGCTACAGAATACACTTATTTAATATTTCATAAAGCGTTGTAAGTTATGAGAAAACACGTCTTTGCTCACTTTAGTATCTGCGGTACGACTGTTCAGTTTCAGCTGAGAAAGACGATAAATGTCCAGATTGGTTTCAGATAATTAAAGAAAACAGGATGAAAAGTGAGAATTGTGAGAGTTTGTTGTGTTTGCGTAGCAAGCATGAGATGAGAATCTCAGGGATTGTCACACTATCAAAACAGAAAACAGAGTGTTGTGCTGCTTGTTTCAGTGACGAGGAGCTTCCCGGCTTCAGCCGCTGACGGAGAGTGTGACAGCGGCAGAGTGATGAGTGACAGCTGACTGCTTCCAGCATGTTGACGGTGTGCAGACAGGCTGCAGCCTCGGGGCAGCAGGCAAAGTGGGCAAAACGCCAGCGTCACATAGACCTAAATATTCAAGCTAATTCTGCTCCATTGTAGAGCTGAAAAACTGACATAAGGAAACATATATGCATTTTAGCACAGTGTGTCTGTATGTTAAGACATGGGGTATTACAAATACTCATGAAGTTATACTAAAACTCAATATAAATCACTATCATTGGAGCAGAAAGATGCAGAAACAGCTTCAGACTGTCCAGAGAAAATGACAGTATGTTCATCCATTTATATTGAACTGTGGGAATGAGGCTCGAGCACGTGCGTCCAGTTCCACAATGATTTAGATTTATGAAACAGAAACAGGAGTACGCAGGGCTTTATAAATCAGACGAAAAGAATACGGATGCATATTTCTGTTTTTGTAGGTACACAGAGCTTAAGAGCTTAAGTCCTGAGTTTTATTAATCTGGTGCCTGGACAAAGGCTCAGAGGAGGGCCTCTTGAGATTCACCTGAAAAATGTCACTGAAAGGGACTTTAAGAAAACACTACAAAGAAATGCAAAACAACTACAAAGAAATGCAAAGCAACCGTAAAGAGACCAAAAATTACTACAAAGAGAGGCAAAACATCTACAAATATACGCAAAACAACTACATGGAAACACAAAACATCGACAAAAAAATGCAAAACAACTACAAAGAAACACAAAACGACTTCAAAGAAACAAAACAACTGCAAAGAAACTCAAAACAATTGCAAAGAAACTCAAAACAATTGCAAAGAAACACAAAACAACTGCAAAGAAACGGAAAACAACTACAAAGAAACAGAAAACAACTAAAAAGAAACACAAAACGACTGCAAAGAAACAAAAAACGACTACAAAGAAACACAAAACAACTGCAAAGAACAAGTCTTTCTATTAGAAATCTTCAGATTGTGTTAATAGACTAAATCTAAATTAATGTGTACATTTGAGAACTTATTTGGGGTTTTTGGTCCTAATATTCTGAGGGTGGTAGTGCGTTTTGGGGCCTGTAGCCCTGAACTAACTGACAAACATGGCCAGTCCCATGGAGCCTTAGTGTGGCTAACAATACGCAGAAAGAAAATCTCCATCGAGGAGGTGACGGCTTGGGTTTGTTTGTGTATTTGTCAACAGGAAGTTGGTAGAAGGTTGTAGCATGGGACGAGGAAGAACCCATGAAATCCTGGAGGAGATCTGACATACAAACTATATTTTACTTTCGTTAACATTTCAAGAAGGCGGAGGTCTGCGCTCCCCGAGTTCTTTAGTCAAACACCGTTTTGTTTGGTTATAATTTAGAAGCTCCTGTCCAGTGACGTTGACACAAGAAGACACAATCCAGAGATACATATGAACATATATCACTGTTATTATTGATTATTGATGATGATTAATTATTTCCTTCTATCATCAAATCTCTCTCTCTCTCTCTCTCTCTCTCTCTCTCTTTTTCATCCATCCTTCAATCTCAGGACAGTTACCGTGGGCAACAAAGCGTGAAACATGAAAGAGCTTCCCCTCGGTTTCCACGGCAACAGGGAGCTGGGGCATTCCATAATTTTCTGCTCTGCTCGGTGACAAAATGTATTGACCCACACATCCTTCTCCCCCTCTCTCTCTGTCATCCTTCAGTTTCTGTTTCTTCTTTCTGACCACTTGTCATCGCTCCTTCCTCCCTCCTCCTCCCTCCCTCCTCTTCCCTCCTCCTCCCTCCTTCCTCCTTCCTCCTCTCTCCTCCCTCTTTCATTTAGCTTTGGCCTAATTCTTCTCTTTTATCGCTTTCCATGCGTTCTCTGTGCCTCCACTTTCTCTCCACCCCTCATCCATCCATCTCCCCCTCTCTCTCCTCCCTCCACAGTGACTCTTCAGCCTCGGGACAAACTTCTATAATTCATCATTACTTCTCATAAGCTGCCCTCCTCCTCCTCCTCCTCCTCCTCCTCCTCCTCCTCCTCCTCCTCCTCCTCATCCTCCTTCTTCTTCTTCTTCTTCTTCTTCTTCTACTTCCTCCTCCTCCTCCTCTTCTTCTTGCTCCCCCTCCTCTTCTCCTCCTCCTCCTCCCCCTCCTCTTCTCTTCCTCCTCCTCCTCCTCCCTCTCTTTTATCTCTCTCCTCTAGTGTCTCCCATTCACTCCTTCCCATTTGAGTAAAAACAAAGAAAAGGAAGGAGATAAATGTTGCGTTGTAATATTTCAGGGTCATTCAAGGTCAAAGGGTCAGTTCACATGTTCAGACCAGTCAGGTGTCCATGGGAACAGTAATGTCTCCTGGGAATCAGGTTAATATGTGACTGATCTGTGTTCCCGATAATCGTGGGTTCGGTTAAATGTTAATAAACACTTTTTTTCTCCACGGTTGTTCCCAAACCTTGAACCAAGTGCTACCTAAACATAACCATGAACCACAAAAACAGGTTTATAATGCTGGAGACACTACACAGTGTGTTACAAAGTCATATATTTGTGAAGAATAAACAATGAAACAACAACATTTGTTTACTTTCCACGTACGTAAAAATATTTCCTCATGTTTAAGGGTCTTTGTCTGAGATTTTGGGAGCATTTCTGTTTCAGCCAAATGGTCACTCGAAGGAGTAAACGTAGTCATGGTGATGTCACTGATGTTTTGATGCCTCGAGTTCATCGATTTCGGCTGTCGCCATGTTGTTACTAATAAAAAGAAGTGACGTAGAGACGCCGTACACGTCTCTGGTGTCACCTGTCAATCACCTTGTAGCCCCGCCCTAAAGCATACCCTGCTTTATGGTCTGTTTGACTCTAAATGGACCATAATTTACTAAATGAACATCATGCTGTATTGAAGAAGACTTGAAACTAGAGATTGAGATCATAAACTCATGTTTACAATGTTTACTGAGGGAATAAATCAAGAGAGAAGTAGAGTCTTTTTCTCATAGACTTCTATACAACCAGAGGGGTCGCCCCCTGATGGTCAGTAGACAGAATGCAGCTTTAACACATGAAGCATCGGCTTCACTTTAAAGAACCAGAGGTTTGTCTCTTGGTCTGAAACCTGTAGTTTTTAATTGAGAGTTTTCTTTTTAACTTGAAAAAAAAAGAGAGAATCTGAAAGGAGGAGGAGAAAATTAAATAAAGTGTGGTGTATTTTGCTCTCCGACAAAAGTAAAAAGAAGGAGGAAAGGAGAAGAGGAGGAAATGAGAGAGAAGTGGAGGAGGGAGGATGGGCATAGGAAGGAGTGATGAGGAGAGAGAAAAGCAGGAAATGATGCAAAAGGTTGGAAGGAAAAGAGAAAAAGGGAGGAAGGAAACAAGGAGGAAGGGGGCATGAAAGGAGAAAGGAGGAGTTTTGGTGAAGAGGAAAAGAACAGCTCTCCTCCCTTTTTATTTACTAACTTATCTTATTGTTTACTCCTTCCAGCATCCTTCCCTCTTGTTTCCTTCTTTAGTACTTCTTTCTCTCACTCATCCTTGTTTCTTCTTTCCCATTTGTTTCCTCCTTCCTTTCTTCTTTCTGTCTTTCTTTCTCTATCTGTCCTTTCCTCCCTCTTCTATCCTTCACCTCTTCCATCACTTCTTCTCTCCATCTTTACTTCTTCCTTTTTTCTGTCTCTTTTTTTGTTCCTCCTTTTTTATCTCTCCTACTTCCTTTCATGTTAATCTTCTCCCGCTTCGCTCCTCTCCAGTCGTCTTCCTCATCTCCCTCCATCTTTCCCTTTTATCCCAACCTGGTCCCCACGCTTCTCTTTCTACTTCCTTCCCTCCTCTATCCTGTTTCCTTTCCTCATTAATGGTTCTTACGATCAACTTTTTCTCAGCCAAATACAGATACTGAGAGAGAGGGAGAGAGAGAGAGAGAGCAGGAGAGGGAGAGAGAGAGAGAGCGGGAGAGAGAGAGAGAGAGCGAAAGGGAGAAAGAGAGAGAGGTGGAGAGAGAAGGAGAGTGAGAGAAAAAGAGAGAGAGAGGAAGAAATGGGTGGAGAGATAAAGAGGGAGAAAGGGAGAGGGAGAAAGGGGGAGAGAGAAAGGGAAAGAGAGAGAGAGAGAGAGGGAGAGAGAGAGAGAGAGAGGGGAGGAATCGAGAGAGAGAGAGAGAAAGAGAGAGAGGGGGAGAAAGAGGGAGAGAGAGAGAGAGAGAGAGAGAGAGAGAGAAGAGGATGTTGCTTGGAGACGGTTGCCGTGTAACATGAGGGGAAGAGGAGAGCAGGAGTCAAGTGAGGAGTTGCTATGACAACGCAGGTTTCACGCTGTCACTGATTTCAGCATGTGGGAGGGGCCGAGGATCAGAAGCATATGGAGAGGAATGCAACACGCACACACACAGATCCGTCACCTATAAGAAGAACATGCTAGCAGCCTGTGAGTCTGTAGTTCTGCAGGTATTTGATCGTAAACATTAACATGTTGATGATGAAGGTTATGATGGTTCATCCTGAGGGACAATGAACCTGTCATGGGAACCCATCCAGTCGCTGCTGAGCTATTTCAGTCCGACCAACTGACTCCAGAGGGTCAAACTCCAAAAACACTGCCGCCTACATTACCCACAATCCAACACAGAAGTGTCTTTTTTATTATCACAATCTTTAAAATCCACTCCTCCACTGTAACGCAGGCTTTCTGTTGTAAATGTGTAGTATTTAAAACTCAAGTTGACATCACCGTGACATCATCAGTGTCATTATCTTAGTTAGTTAGTAAGCTGAATTTGACTTCCCCTTCTCAGAGCAGACACAGACTGTATATAAGAAGTGGACGTAGTCATGGTGACGTCACCTGTTGGTCTGTGGACTGATGTTTTGAAGCCTTCCGTCTCCATCTTGGATTTCGGCCATCGCCATCTTGGATTTTTTTCATCGCCATCTTGGTTTTTGTCCGGTGCTAGAAAGTTCCCAGAGCTATTTAGCGACGTAACCAAGTCAACGAGCGCTTGAGCACATTTAAACGCCGACTCATCGAGAAGTCAGCCGGTCACACTCGACCCCGTTTTGTTGCTTTAGTCACTCGTAGCGTGAACGCAGAATTACTTGGGGTTCGGTTGTAGTTAGCTCCACCCTCTGGCGTCACTTCTGGTTGCAAAGAAACAAGATGGTGACGGCCAAAACACCGAACTCAACGTAACAGTGAATACGTCCACTTTTTACACACAGTCTCTGTTTGAATATCAAGTTTTGTGTTACTGCTGCTGAGAGATGACGTCATCCTTCACTCGACCACAAGAGGGCGCTTGTCAGGAAAAACGTTTGAAGTTTCTGAACAAATGACGAATGCGGATTTTTTCTTCTTTTTTCTGCCGAGGACAGTCTGCAGCAACAGAGCGAAATGTAATCTGCTGGAGATGCACTGCAGCAACATACTGCACCACACACACACACACACACACACACACACACACACACACACACACACACATACACACACTCACTAGCCCAGTCACTGAGTAAATGTGTGTATAGACAAGGCTGCAGGTGTATGTATGTCACTGGTGCATACTGTATGTTAGCACACCTGATGCCATGTGTGTGTGTGTGTGTGTGTGTGTGTGTGTGTGTGTGTGTGTGTGTGTGTGTGTGTGTGTGTGTGTGTGTGTGCAGCAGCTTGGGTCACCTCCGGACATGTCAGCAGTCATTTATATTACATTTTCTAAGTTTTCTTTCGTTTATCTCTCCGACGTTAAATCCGAACCTATGAGCTCCTGAGCAGAGTCAGATCTGCATTTCCCTGCAGGAGGAGGTTAGAGCTGATGCCAACAGAAACAGAAACAGGAAGTAGTTCGACACTGAAAGTAGGAAGTAAAACCACGTTCAGACAAAATGCTGAACTGCCAGCATATTTACCAAATAATATAAATTGTTCCTTTGAATTTATAACAAGCTGCAAAAGATATGCAGGTACAGAACAGAAACAATCCATTTATTCTGAAAGGTGAAGCCAAAGCTTCATGTGATAAAGCTGCATTCTCTCTACTGTCCATCAGGGGGCGACTCCTCTGGTTGTATAGAAGTCTATGAGAAAATTACTCTACTTCTCTCTTGATTTATTCCCTCAGTAAACATTGTAAACATGAGTTTATGGTCTCAATCTCTAGTTTCAAGTCTTCTTCAATACATCATGATGTTCATTTAGTAAATTATGGTCCATTTAGAGTCAAACAGACCATAAAGCAGGGTATGCTTTAGGACGGGGCTACAAGGTTTGAATAGGTCTCTACCAGAGACGTCTACGTCACTCCTCCTCAGTCCAGATATGGTCACTTCCTGTTCAAGAAGTAAAGTTGGCCGCTTCAAAACATCAGTCCACAAACACATAGTTCACGTCACGACGACTACGTCCACGTCTTATTTACAGTCTTTGCTAATATCCCATAAAACACCTTTAAAGAATGTCAAAGTCGACATAATTTAACATAATCTACATGTCTCAGTCCAACATCCAAACTAAAAAGTACCTAAGGAACAGTTCAGCATTTTGGGAAATATGCTGCAAAGAATTCACATTTTTTTGTTATTCCAGCACATAAAATTATTATTTTTGCATCATTGTGTTGTTGTTAATTGAATATTTAGACATCAGAAATAAAAATGCACAAAGATAATTAATGAACACTAGACTAAAACTAAAACTAATAAACTGACAAAAGCTTTTATCAAACCAACACGAACACGATGAAAGTGGAGATTTAATCAGGTGGGATCTCATTACTTACATTACCCAGCATGCATCTGTCACCCTCATGTTGATGCCTGAGGGCTGTAGATGTACTTTATGAACGTACTCCGTGTGAACACGACGGGTTAAAGATGTAAATTGATGCATTAAAATGCGGCCGTACAATATGATCCGTCTCATTTACATTCACTTATTCAGCGATTTAAATGACACAAACTAAACATACAGTCCATGAGATTCTATTATAAGGCGGGTTTTTCCTTTAATTTGCCAGTAATTTGTTTCAGTCCCGAAGCCAAACCCATTAACAACCATTTAAAGCAGCAAGGAGCTCAGTTCTGCTCTGAACTATCAGTCATCTGTTCCCTGACGACGACCCAGCGTGTTGCTCAAGGGCACTTCAAGAGCGCTGACAGGGAGTTAAACCTCTCCCATCGCTGCGCCTGTCACCGCCAATATCTGTTTTCCCATAATTCCATGCATTGTGTGGAGGTGCTGCCTCTTTGTTGTGTTTATTCAAACTATACAGGAAACAATGTGGGTTTTAAAAAACAGAGAAACAGAAGCAGCCGGAGGAAGAAGCAGCTGTTTTTATATTAAATATACTGAATATTAAAGAGCAAGGAAGCTTTTTAGGAATCGAAATAAAAAACAGAAGCGAAGTGAAGAGAAAATCTGTGAATGTGCTGAACAAACCTCCATCCCGCCCTCTGACCTCTGAACCCTCAGGTGAAACATATACATGATCACTCACACGTTCAAATTCTACTGGTGCATTTCTCCCCTCATTGTCCTTTAAAAGGGACATTTTGATTGATCGCTCTTCGAACACAGAACCTGATGTCTCCTCTTCCCCCATTTAAAACACGCTGTTGCTCCGTCATCACCGCGGACACACACACTATTTGTGGCAGCAGGACGGTGTTCGTGGGATTGAGTCAGAATAAACCACGCTCACTAGAAAAAACAAATGTGGATTAATCCGCCCGCTGAAAATGGTCCCTGACAAAATCACTATTTCCTGACGTTTGTTGGGTAAAAACCACAGTGAGCAGATGTTTTTTTTTTTAGAAAAGTGAGTCAAGCAGGAGACCTGCATTCAGGAACTGGTTAAGATGGAGCATGGGACTTTTGTCTCCTCCCTCTGGCAGTGAGAGTAAATACCAGAGATGCTCCAGAGAAAAGAAAGAAACTCAGCGTTCAGAGGAAGGATTAAAGTCAGACCGGGGGGGGGGGGTAAGAAGGTAAGAAGGTATCGATATGCAGTGTGAATATTCAGACAGTTCTGGATACCCCTGAACTGCACACAGCATCCATTCAACCTCCTGCTGTGACACGTTCAGAAATACAAATGTGGACTACAGAAACATGTGATTGTGGACAAACGGACATTCAAACTGTTCACGACGCAGCAAATGAACGAGCTGAGACGTGAGCGATGTGTCACAATAAACGTCCAAACTACCGGACCACCATAAAACGCCCCGTTAGTCCCACTGAACATACGACACACAGCGAGTACCGAGCAGAGGACAGGATCCGGTGCTGGGACTTGTTCAACACAACACACTCACCGCTGGTTTGGTTTCCCTGCAGCGTCTCCGTGGAAAACGTCCAGTGAACACACACACACACGCACACACGCACACACGCACGCACACACACACGCACACACGCACGCGCACACGCACACACACACATACACGTCGGCTATCACGTTCAGCTCATTTAAGAGCAGCAGAGATTTGGACCAAGGTCCCCGTGACCTTCTGCAGGACAGGAAGCATTCATCTTTAAAAAAACGAAAGGCCTTAAATGCAGCAGGAAGACAGACGGAGACGTCCTGATTTAGAAAACAAGAAAAGACAAAGCTTCGTTCTTTTCTCCAAGGTCAGAGAGAGCTCTCTCTCTCTCTCTTTCTCTGTGTGTGTGTGTGTGTGTGTGTGTGTAGCTGTCAGTAGTTCAGATGGTAGCTGTTGAAGTCTGAGGACAGAAGGTCATCCTGCTTTGATGTGTGTTTGCATAGACGGCGCTCTCACAAAGAGAGATTCTAACAATAAAATTACACAGAGTTCTGTGGCTACTTGCTCTTAAACTAGTTTTAGACTAGTTTTGCCGTGCATTATGGGTAAATGAATTAATCAGAGGCCATGCTTCTGCCCATGAACTTCTTTCTTTCTTTCTTTCTTTCTTTCTTTCTTTCTTTCTCTTTTGTTCCAAAGACATTATTTTTCCTATAACTTTCAAATATCAATATCTGTGTGGAGGTGATGGAAAATACTTATAAAACAAGTCCATTATTCTGACTTATAGAATCATTAGAGCTGTTAAAAATAACGCTGATGAAGATCAAACTCAACCAAGTAAAAACATCCAATTTTAGACATCATTTTTTATAGTATGTATCATGAAAAAAATTGAAAATAATAATAATAAATCACTCAAAAAGGGAGTTACAAACAATAAAAAGATAAATTATTTTGGTTAAAGGGGTGAATTTATGGAAAATCTGTCCATCTTATAGATGAGTCTGTCTGTCTGAGTGCAACGTTCTTAAGAAACATTCACTTTCACTTATTTTTATATTAAACATAAACAGATGCAGTTTGCTGACACACACACGCGCGCGCGCACACACACACACACACACACACACACACACACACACACACACACACACACACACACACACACAGATTTGTATGTGTTGTCATGTCATCCATCAGTGTGGGAGGGCGTTAATACACCGAGTTCACACTTCTCTCTTTTCTTCTTTTCTGTCCTCCTTTCTCTTATTTATTTTTTATCTTTTGTCTGTCGTCTCCTTTTTCTCCGTGCTTCTACTCTGACTTTCTATTTTCTGTCCATGTACTGTCTCTATCTGTCTTTCTCTTTGTCAGACACTTAACATATCAATCTGAGTCTGTCACAGCAACACCAAGCTCCTTCAGTGGACGTACATTGGCGAAGAAAAGTTGCCGGGAGCGATTATATTAAGGTCTGTTTAGTAATGTTTGGTAATGTCTGACAATATTATGGGAAGAACCCTACAGAAACCCTACATTTTTCTTTACTTTTCTGTTTGTTATTGGGTCTTTATCTCTGAAGGAGAAGTCTCGTTCTGAAATCTGGTGTCACATCCACGTTGTATAAATCATCTAAATATTCAGCCATGACGTTGAAGATATTCTCGATAACACTAAGACACTCTACATTTATGTTCTCCAACTCAAAAAACTCTGATAACTCCTTTCTCCAACTCTCACTCACGCTTCGATCGTTGTCTTCTGGCAGATAGAACGAGACTTCTTCTCGAGCGACACTTGTTTAGACACAATAACAAACAGACCGGATCGAGCGAAAGGTAAAGAAAAATGTTTTATTTGTCCGTAGAGTACATCGATGGTAAGCAGTCGCCCGAGAGATTATATTTCAGCCCGTTTAATAGCTGCAGCGTTCTCCTTCATTACGGGATCAATTACAAAATATATTGTCCCCATTAGTCACGAGACTAAGAAACTTGAGAAAATAGTGTCCAGGTGGAAAAATACCAAAGTTACCCTTAAAATCTCTCCTTCCTCGTCATCTTTTTCTTCTCACCTGATGCACTGTCTTTATGTCTCTCTCTTTACCTCCCACCACCTCTGTTACCTCATCTCTCAGCCCATCCCTCTGTAATTACCGCCTTCGTCTAAAGAGGATTTGCAGCGACGGGAGACTTGTCTCGCCCCCGTCTGCTGCTCTTTTATCTTCTTCCCGTTCTCCAATTCTTTTTTTCCTTGCTTCTCCTCCTCTTCGTTTCCCTGTTCCTCCCCGAACACACTCTGCCTGAGTTACAACTTTATTCAGCTTGTTTACGCCTCACTCACGTCCGCGCTTGTTTGTGATCTCGTTTCCTGCATCTCTCTCTTTTTCTTCCCGTCCGTCAGAATATTTCATTGCGTTTGTGAGTTCGCTCATTTCCATTTCATTTGTGGATGCAGCTGTCAATGTATTTGATCCTTGAAAAAGACGAGACATGAACAGCTTCCTGCATGTGGGAAAATGTAGTTTGTTGGAGGTCACATGTTACAAAGTCACGCGTTATAATAATCTTTTCCTGCAAAACAGTCCAGTCACAAACTCAGGAAAGATTACACTCTCTTGCAAAATGTTCAGGTTTTGTTCGAAAGAGCAGACTTGAGGCTTGAGTTTCCTACATCAGTGGGAATTTGATGCTGCAGGCTCCACCTTTGTGATAACGCTGAAAAGATTTAGTGTCACTATTCATAGTTCTGCTGGAAATGCACGGCAACATGAGATTATAGAGCCGAGTATTAAAAGCTACATCCTGCTGAGAAAGGTTGGGGAAAATGACTAAATTGAACTTGGTATTCATGCTTTAAAGCAAAAAGTTCAACATGTTGGAAATAAACGTATTCCCTTTCTTTCAGAGAGTCAGGTGTTCGGAGGGATATCAGCCTTGTGTGTGTGTGTGTTAAGCTGGAGTCAAGACGTAGTTAGCCTAGCTTAGCATAAAGACTGGAAGCAGGGGGAATCATCGAGCCAGGTTCTGTGCAAAATAACACATCTTGTATTTAGGGACGTTTCGGTCATTAATGTATTTATTAAAAAGGGACAAAGTGGCCGATATTGTTCAGGATTTGATCAAATGTCAGTTAAATAAGAGTTACTACGACAAACTTTCATGTTGTGTTGATTCTGGCGGTTCCTGTGGTCTAAAGTGGTCGTGTTTACCAGAGTCCCTTTAGAAAACCTCTTATTTTACTGCAGCAGGGTCTGACAGTCTGCCCCTCTCAGTCCTGGTTCTGGTGCTCCGTGCCTCACTTCCCTCCAGCGGGTCCAACAATATGTCCAAAACAAAGCTAATAGGGTTGATGGGAAATGTGGTCTTCTGACGAGTCAGGAGAAATATTAGCATCAACACCCCCCCCCACCATGCTCCCATTTCTTCATTATGCCAAGGTAGCATTTTATTCGGCAATGATATACTGGTGTTTAAAATGCATCACACAGCACTTTCATGTGATAAAGTGGATTTTTCAGTTCATGTTCTCCCTTTTCATCAATTTGTATCTCCGTCTCTCTCCCTGTCACTGTCATTCTCTCTCACTCGCTCGCTGACACTCAGCCTTTCTCTCTCCCATCATTTCCCAGACAGCAGACAGTTGTGCAGCGTCAGGCTTCACATTTATAGTTGAGGTTTGAGTGTGTGCGTATTTGTGTGTGTATCTTGAGCCAACAGAGCAGAGGATGCAGATGCAGGACTACAAACCTCAGCAGCCTTCACTAATACTGTTACTGGCTTTTGCCCCGCTAGCTGTGTAGAGGCCTGACAGTGTAAGTTCATTAAGAAACATTCAAAGTCACAGTTTACTGTTATGCCATGGCTCAGTTAAGCGCAGCTGTCTTACCCAATCAGAAACCAGCTGTCTCATACTGGGCAGTTCAAAACCTCCACTGGGACCAGAGGGACTGGAGCCAACATGTTGTTCAGTGTTATACAGTAAAACACCAAGCAAATGCAATGAAGTGGTAGATACTAGCCAAAGAATAGCACTCAACAGCATCAATATCAGAGCTCGATCAATACATGGCTTATTTTATTATATATTATTTTATATATAATATATATGTGTTTGGGGTCATTAAGAAACAGTGTCACCATTAGTCTACATAGTTTTTCCACCAAGACGACGGACAAGTTTACTTTTCAACTGTAAGACGACCTGTTCTCTTTATGTCTTGGTTATTAGGTCAAAATATTTAGGTCTTAATTAGGTCTTTAAGTTTGTTAGTTTGCATTAAAAGAAACAGTTACAATCAGCGGTACGTTTATGTTATGAGCATTTTGCAGTATCAACAGATATTAGCGGTATGAAAGCATCAATATCCATAATAAACGTACATGAAAATGTCCAGGAAAGGTCAAAATTTAAATTGTTGTTGCCATCTTCAGCCCTTTTTCCTTAGAAGGGTAGAAAAATGCTGGTAAACTCTCCCAAAATACGTCTGTCAGCAGGGTCATAGCATCCCAACTCCAGGCTTCATAGCATCAATCCACAAACCAACGGGTGACGTCACCATGACTACGTTCACTTCTTATATACAGATTATGTAAATAACACAATAAAGTAACAGTCTGACTTGATATCAGCTTTCTACACGCTGCTGCTATTCCAGTTAAGGACATGCATGACTTTTATACATTTTTGCTCTCACAACTCTCACAGCTACTGTAGCCACAAAACGAATATTATATATACAATATTATCTAATAGAGACCCAAACAGGCCATGATAAACATCCTTTGTATAAGAAGGATTATACCCCCCCCACCCCCCACCCCCCCTCCCCCCGGCTGTCCTGCTAGCTACGGCGACTCGGCGGCAAACATCCCAGCAGCTCGCTCGCTTAAATAATTGAGCGTTAGTGCACTTGAGTGTCTTAACACCTCACTTCACTTCACCGCGGCCCCGACGGGACCAGGCAGGCTTATTTTTGGGACGTTGCCTCTTCTCCACAAAGTTCTGCCCTCAAAATTCACAGCAATGAAATGTTGAACAAAACACGCTTTCAGCTAAGATCAACGACAGCATTTCAGCATTTTGATAATAATTAAAAAAAAAAAAAAAATTATGATGAGCTTCAGAGAAACTGGACAAACATGAATAAATGAGTGGTAGAAATGAAGCTAAAGACGGTGGATGATATTCTGATTTGGATGTTTGGATCGTGATTTATGGTCATGTGTGCTGGAAAAAATTACTTTTTTGTTTTGTTTTCTAGGTAAGTCGCTGAACAAATAGGTCAAGTTATGAATTTTTCATCGCATTTACACCCCCCCCCACCCCACCTCCAGTTCTGCTGGGGGTAGACTGCAGCCAAACAAATAAAGAGGAAATACTGATGAAATGGATCAAATGTTGGATCGTTCTCAAACCTTAAAATTCACCTCACAGTAGAAAGTCGACTCCCTTAATCTGATGAATTACTGGACAATAACGAGAGAGCTGCAATCATCACACAAAAAGTTTTTTTTTTTAAGAATATTAAGTATGGAAAAAGAAATTTGTATTTCTAATGCTTTCTGCACCGATTTGTGAAATGTATTTCCCAAGTGAACTCTATCCTATCATAACATTTTTATTATCAATTAGTGGGAAATCTCTGCTATTTTGCAGCAAACACTAGTGATGTAAAATGAGAATCTAGTATATTCTTTGCTTTAGTTTCGGTCTGCGGACTGTCGGTCTTTGTATTGACCTTTCTCTGTTCAGAATAATCATTTTGTTACTTTTGTTTTGTTTCTTAAA
The DNA here is from genome assembly GCA_016806645.1 of Ophiodon elongatus. Lineage (NCBI taxonomy): Eukaryota > Metazoa > Chordata > Actinopteri > Perciformes > Hexagrammidae > Ophiodon > Ophiodon elongatus. The sequence continues at coordinate 746,094 of JACSYO010002163.1, forward strand.
GCTTGAAACAAATCTGTCAATGGAACGTTCTGACTGAGGTTCTGTGATGAGTTCAGTTCGGGATCCCTGCTGTGTTTGATGTGATTGTGAACTGTGGGATTCTCTTTTGTCAAACATTTGCTCTGATGAAGGTCAAGTGACTGAAAAGCTTCTTTTGGACTTCAGTGTGCAGAACTGTCTCTGTCCATATTTAATGTTTTTGTGCTTCTTGAACTCTTAAATAAATGATAAAAAAAAAGTGCCGTTTTTAACTCAGTGTGTGCTAAAAGCAGCCGGCAACCTCCAGTTCTGCCGAGTGAAGCCAATGTTTCATGTCTTAAACCTGCATTCTCTCTAGTGTCCATCAGTATAGAAGTCTATGAGAAAATGACTCTACTTCTCTTGATTTATTCCCTCAGTAAACATTGTAAACATGAGTTTATGGTCTCAATCTCTAGTTTCAACTCTTCTTCAATACAGCATGATGTTCATTTAGTAAATGATGGTCCATTTAGAGTCAAACAGACCATAAAGCAGAGTATGCTTTAGGGCGGGGCTACAAGGTGATTGACAGGTCTCTACCAGAGACGTATACGGCGTCTCTACGTCACTCCTCCTCAGTCCAGATATGGTCACTTCCTGTTCACTGGTTGCGAAAAAAACAACATGGCGACGGCCTTAATCCAAGATGGCAACAGAAGTCTTCAAAACATCCACAAACCAATGAGTGACATCACCATGACTACGTTCACTTCTTATATACAGTCAACATTTTGCCCTATATGTTACATAATCTTCAATACGTTTTTCCTGCCGTGTTTCAGTCCGCCATGCATTTTTTAATTCATCAAGAAAGATAAAGAGGATGCTGAAATGAGGATTCCACAAATGAAACAGAAAAAGTGTTCTGCACAAATTCGGCACTGACATGATGAAAAGATGCCTCGTTTTTTTTTTAACGGCGTAGGCAGGAAGCTCCACAGTTCGTCTGACCTAGTTCAGGTGCGCTTGATTCAAATCAGCTGAAACAACCGGAGCAAAGCGGGGAACAGACGTTTTGTACCAACATGGCTGACGCGATTAAATCTGTCAGGGTTACAACATCCTCCAGGTGTCGGTGTGACACTTTACGTTTGAGCTGTCAGACGACCGCACAAGCCGCTAACTGGTTTACCAGCGTAATTACAAGCCTCTTCATAACAGCATATTTTAAGAGTTGTGGAGAAAAAAATGCAGGCGTTTCTCCCAAATAGGACAAAGAAGTGAGATCAAATCATTTCACATTGTGTCGTAACATTTTACGATTATTCTTTTCTTTTGCAAACCATTTAGTTAACTTTCTCCAGCAGACGTTACCAGACATAAGAACTCAAGTTCACATCCTTTACCAGCTCTGCCTACAGAACAGTTGTTTTTTAATTTACGACAAAAAAATATCACTCAAAAGTCCTTGATTTAGAAGTTTCCCACCGGCAATTGAACGAGGTAAACTTTTCAAATCAAACATTGCTTAATCAATTTCACATAAAAGTGTGATGAGAAGAAACTTTCCTTGGAGTTGTCCCTATCAGGCACTGACTGGACCTTCTTTTATTCTTAATAATGTAATACGCATTTAACATACCAAGTTATAGTTTTATGTTAGAATTAAGATCTGCATGTTTTTATAGCGAGCAACTTTAATTTCATGCACAAGAAAGTTTCGTTATATAACCGAATAAAGTGCTGTAACAAGAAAGATTGCTGTTTAAACTGAACAACTTAATACGTAATAATAAGAAAATTATCTTTAAAACATTAAAAATGAAAGTGGATCAACATTTCCTTGTTGTAGCGAGAAACCGAGTAAGTATGTTTCTGTCCTAGCAGCTGAAACATGCTGCTATATTTAATATGTTTTTCCTGGGTACAGATGCACACAGTTAGGCTGCAGTGTTTCTACATTAAAATCTGTGATTTAAAGATGTTAACTGGTAAATATTTTGTATAATACTTTGTATAATATCTGTCATTGTGGCTAGGCTGTAGCTCGCTGGTTTAGAAAGCTGATGGCAATCTGGGACCTTCACTCCTGTCACATTGTCGTCTTTGTCTGAGAGAGGAGGGGAAAAAAAAGTCCCTCTCAAAAGATCCTAAGAAAACATAAATGATGCACGACGCTGGAACAGACAAATGTCTCTTTATGCCCCAGTTGCTCCAGTGTGCTGGTGTTACTGGTCGGCTCCCAGCAGCTACAGCCCAGCTCGACCTTCCTCAGTTGAAGAGGAGGAAGAAGCGGAGCTGCTCCTCTGTGTGTTTGCAGTATTTAACATGAATTCATGTTTGATTTAAAACGAGTTGCAAATGTATTCAGCTGCTGCTTCACACGAGAGAGCGAGGGAGGAGGAAGCACGCAGGGCTGGATTACTATACTTCTGAGGTCACGCATAGAAAATAATGCCTCTGACCATCACAGCTGCATCCTTAACCTTCATCTGACCTCAGCCTGAACCTCCTCCTATCGTCTCCTAAACTATAAATCTCATGAATGAACCGTAAACCTAATTGTAACTTCCAAGATGAACCTAAACCTGATTCTAACTATAACCTCATCCAACCTTAATTCAACCAAAACCTATTTCTAAACTTAATCTAAATCTAATTAAAACCAACCTTAAACAAAATCTCTCCTCGGTCTATAAAACATCCATCCTATACTCAAATTAATTCTAATCGTAACTCCAGAACCAATTCTAATTTAAAATAAATGTATTTAACCTTAATAAAATAAATAATAATAATAATAATACAATTAAATTGTTCTGTTAGCTTAAACCTAATCAGAATCCTGATTTAAGCCTAGTTCTTACCTTAAGATAACCCCCAACTTCAAACATAATTCTAACTTAAAACTTCTGAACCTTATTCCTTTTTTGCTGATCTCAAATAAATTCAAAGTACAACCTAATCCTGATCATAACTGTAACCTCACCTTAATCCAACCTCAAATGTATCCTCACTTTAATCTACATCTAAAGGCCTTTACCCACCGGTGGCGTTTTATTCATGCGATTAATTCCCAAGTCAAAATATTTTTCTGACCCTTTTTGTCATACATTCTTGCACACAGAACACAAATATTACGCAGTTAATTCATTCGAAACATGATTTTTTTCGGAACAAGGGTGAATTTTTCTGAACTTTTGCACCACAAATAAAACCATCAACCAGTCTGAACCAAGATGGCAAACTGTATTACTCCTTTCAACCTTGACAAAGGCATTGCAGACCAGATCCACTCCTTCCGCTCTCACCTTTCAAAATAAAAGCCCTAGACGTATAATATTAGCAGGCGAGTGTTTCGCAACATTGTGTCGTTCATTTGTCACGACCCCCCCAGTGTGTAAAGACCCTAACCAGGCGGCAACCTCTGGTTATGCCAAGTTAAGCCAATGCTTCATGTCTTAAAACTGCATTCTCTCTACTGTCCATCAAGGGGCGACTCCTGGCGACTTTGATTGTATAGAAGTCTATAGAAAATGACTCTACTTCTCTCTTGATTTATTCCCTCAGTAAACATTGTAAACATGAGTTTATGGTCTCAATCTCTAGTTTCAAGTCTTTTTCAATACAGCATGATGTTCATTTAGTAAATTATGGTCCATTTAGAGTCAAACAGACCATAAAGCAGGGTATGCTTTAGGGCGGGGCTACAAGGTGATTGACAGGTCGTCACCAGAGACAAATACGGCGTCACTACGTCACTCCTCCTCAGTCCAAATATGGTCACTTTCTGTTCACTGGTTGCAAAAAAAACAAGATGGCGACGACCAAAATTGCCAAACTTTAGGCTTCAAAACGTCCACAAACCTATGAGAGATGTCACCATGACGACTACATCCACTTCTTATGTGCAGATTATGGTAACAACTTGAATTTGCCAGTGTTGAGTTTGTCCGTCCTGGGCTACCGTAGCAACATGGCGGACTCCGTGAAGAGGACCCGCTCCCTATGTATATATAACAGGCTCTTTCTAAGCTACCTAAAAAAAACACAATGATTCTTAGTTTCTGGTGATTTTACATTAAAGAAAACATAGTTATGAATATTATATTCCATTCCTGCCAACAAATCCTCCATAAATCCTGCACGCTGTTCCTTTAAATTATGTTGTGTGCTGATTGTCAGGATGTCGCTCAAAAGGGGAGCTAACATACGGAAACATGCGCGCACACACACACACACACACACACACACACACACACACACACACACACACACACACACACACACACACACACACACACACACACACACACACACTTACTACCAGAGTTAAACCTCATGCAGCACTAAACTACACAGAATCACATCTGATGTTCATCCTGTACTTGAAACACACACACACAGAAGGTATGTGCAGGTATGACAAGCATGATAAACTTGAAGTTCACACACACACACACACACACACACATACACACACACGTACAGCCTCCTATTATTAGCAGCCAGATGCTGAGCAGCGGCGGAGCTTCTTACCGTTGTGAAGACAATGGAGACGCCTTCCATTCATTTACACAGGAGAGAATAAAACACACACACCTTCACACCTCTCTCTCTCTCACTAGCACTCGCTCGCCCCGTCTCCTCCTCCTCCTTCTTCTTCTGCTTCTTTTTCTAGAGCCTGCCCTCCCTATACTCTCTCTCTCTCTCCCTCACCTCCTCCCTTGCTTTGTCTACCTCTCTCGCCCAGCCACTCCCCCAACTCCTACTCCCTCCCTCCCTCCCTCTCCATCTTTGCCTTTTCTTTCAATTTAACCTCTGTCCTCCTTTCCTTCCTCCTCCCCCCCAGCTCTCTTTCTTTGCCCCTTCCTCTCCCTGCCTCCTCCACCCCCCCACCCCCCTCCTCCTCTCTCTGAGTGTATTCTCTATGGAGATGCATGGTTGCTTTCTTGACAGCCTCTCCTCTCCACGTGTCTGCTTGTGTGCGAATGTGTGAGTGCGACTGTCAGTCATTTAGCCATTCACACACACACACACACACACACACACACACACACACACACACACACACACACACACACACACACACACACACCACACACACACACACACACACACACACACACACACACACACACACACACACACACACACACACACACACTTTCTTTGACAAACATCTGATAGCTGTCTCCATCCTTCTCTCTCTTTCTGCACATATTCACATCTTCCTCTTATTAACTCGTCCTCTCCCTCACTTCCTGCATCTCTCTCCAACCCCCATCCCCCCCACGCCCCCACCCACCCCACCCACCCCACCCTTCACTGACGGAGCAGCTGGCAGCTTTTGCAATCTTTGATTTCCAGCAGCGACACACCCCTGAATGTACAAACACGCGCATATTCAGCGCTGTGCTCATAATTTATGCGTGCATCATCGTCACATGGGCGCTGAAGGCGAATTAGCATGCATGCTTATATACAGTATATATATATATATATATATATATATATATATATACACACAGAGAAGGAGACTCAGTGACAGGTGTGTTTGTGAGTTTTGGACTGGAAGCCTCCGTAATGTGACTGCAGACTGTTCACATTAAACTCACAGGATTCTCTCTCCTTCCTCTATTCAGGGTTCTTCTCAAACAAAGCTGAAGCTTCACTGACGAAAATTGACTGCTGTCATTCGTAGATATCCAATGACATCAAATCATATGTTATTGTGAGTATAAAGACTGTAAAAATACTAAGTATTTCACCATCTTTCCTCCATCATCACTTCCTCCCCCTTCCCCCCCGTCTACCTCCTATCCCTTCCTCATGTTGGTCCACTTTTTTTTATCTTATCCTGTACTTTTTTTGTCTACTTTTCTCTCTTCCTCTTCTTATTTACTAGCGTTTCATGTTTACCTTTCCATGTTCCTTTTCCTCCTGCCTTTTTTCCTTCTGTGCTTCTTATCTCATTTGTCCCCTTTACTTCAACCTCCTCCTTTACTTTTCTGCTTTCCTCCTCTCCTCCATTATCACTTCCTTACCTCCTCCTTTCCTTCTCTGTCACATCTCTTTGTCCCTTTCTAGCTATTGTCTCACCACTCTTCCCATCCTCCTCTTTCCCTTCATATATCTGCTAATTTTTCTTCCTCTTCATCTCTTCTACCACCTGTTTCCTCCTCATCATCTTGTGTCCTTTATTTTCTCCTCTATATTTTGAATGTTACAGGAGTACATCCACAAACCTTTCCTTTTCCACCTGCTCCTTTCCTAGTTTACTGCCTCCTTTCCTTCTCTACTTTCCTTCCAGCTCATCTTCTACCTTCTCTCATTACCTTTCCTAACATTTTGTCGTCCATTTCCTAATTTCCTATATTATTTCACCTGTGTTATATTTATCTACGGCCCGATCCCAATGTGACCTTAAACCCTGACCCCTCAGGGACTTAACTGACGTGCCCTGGTAGATGGTTGAGTGTGAGAAACTGTGAGGTCTTGAAATGGTGTAGATACGCATGGGACGGCACTTTGCTGAGACATATGACGTTACCATGACAACGTTGTATCATGTTATGTATAGTTGTGGGTATTCATTTTATAGTTTGTGCTCCCTTCCAGGCTCTTTCTCACGAGATGAGATGTAATTTCAAATAATCTGTTAACTCGTTTTTGTCGAAACAGCTTCAATAACAAAAATAATTGTTTGATGAATAAATCTGTGTAATAAAATCTCCGCTTTCATTCCTGAAAATGTCTTTGAGAGACTCAAACACTTGCCTTCCTTTCATTTAGCCTTCTTCGCTTCTCTACTTCCTATTTCACTTTTATACTTCCTCTTTCCCTTTTCTCTACATTCAGCGTTCTCTTTCTACTTCCTCCTTTCCTATGTTAGTTCCTTATCTCCTCCTCACGGCTACTCTTTACCTCCATTTCACTCTCATCCTTCTTCACGCCTCCTTTCCTTTACGATACCATTTTCCCTCTCAACTGCCTTCTCTATGTTCTCCTGTACACCACTATTTCCTCCCCTCCTTACTTCCTCCTTTCCTTTGCTCGTTTTTCCTTTTCCTTCATGACCAGTTCCTTTTCTTTCCACCTCTTTCTGTCCTCTTCGGCCTCCTATTTATGCCTTTTCTCTTACGCCACACCTTTCATCATCCTTTCCTCGACCTCATCTTCCCTAAAACATTGTCCGTTATTTCCTTTCTCTTCTCTACCATCTTCCTGCTCTCTCAACCTCTAACTGCTCTTTACTGTCCTAACTCCGCTTTTTCTCTCTTCCTCTCCTAAATCTTCCCCTCTTCTCCCTCCAAACATCCTCTTTTCCTTTGACTCATTTTACTTCCTTTTCTCTTTTCCTCCTCTACATCGTCATTTTCTCCTCTATCGTTTCCTTTCCTCGATATCCACAACAATGTCTCCCTTCCCTTTCCTTCTCCTTACTTTCCCCCCTCTACCTCCTTCATTCTTCCTCTACTCTTAATTCCTTGTTTCCTTCCATTTTGTAGAGGTCCCTCTCTCTCTCCTTTCCTACTATCATCATTTTTTTCTTTTTTCTTCGACATCGTGGAATATTACATTTCAATTTCATGTATTTTTTTATTTCTCATTAATCTATGTTCAATATAACTTTCTACTACTTTTTCAATATCATTGACAATCTCTCTCTCAATAAGATGCTCAATATTAGTTATTTATTTGAGTTTCCATTGAGCTATGGTGTTAGTGTCACTTATTATACACTTTATTTGATTGATTTATCTGTATTTGTCATCTTGTATTTATCTTTGTTGTTGTATTTAACTTTTTCTATTGTAGTTGAATTTCTTTACTTGGACTGTGGCTCAGTGGTTGGCAAGGTCATCCTTCAATCAGAGGAGGAATCGGAGGTTCGATTCCCGGCTCCACTAGCCCATGTCGATGTGTCCTTGGGCAAGACACTCAACCCCAAATTACTCCTGTAGCTGTGCCACAGTGCATGAATGTTAGCTACTCCTGATGGGCAGTTGGCACCTTAGCCCCTCCCATCAGTGTGTGAATGGGTGTGAATGGGTGAATGATAAAAAATCCGTTGCGGGATTAATAAAGTATTTATCTATCTATGATGACATGTAGTGTTAAAGCGCCTCGAGAGCTTTACAAGTACAGTCCATTTACTTTACTCTTATTGCTGTTGTGTTTTATTTTGCAATGGTGTCAGTATTATTTATTTTACACTTAATAATTGGTATTCTATTGTTCATATGTTTATATTGTTGTTCTATTGTTTTTAGTTTTTCTTCTGTTGTAATTTTTAATTAAACTCTGGCACAAGAATTTCCTTCGGGATTAATAAAGTTCTATTTCATCAATGGAAAAGAGAGAAGACCCAGGGGAGGACAGGAAGAGGAAAGGAAAAGTGGAGGTAAAGGAAGATGAACCCTCAGAGGTCAGAGGTCAGAGGTCGACCAGGCGGTGCTCTGCCTACCTGCGGAGTGGCGACCAGGTCCCAGAGGAGCGCAGACAACATGGAGCACAAAGGTCACACAAAGCCAATACGCCGAACATCCCGGCGACCCTCAGACTCAGCTGCCTCCGCGGGGTCGCCCTTTGATGACATCACTCCACCGCCGTCTTTTCATCAGGTGCTTTCAGTGACACACACACACACACGCTCCTGGTCTCGGGTTTACTTCCTGTCAAATGAGCTGAGCCAGTTTCAGTCCGTCAGGTTTGTTCACATCTGTCAGTCATCAACCAATCGGCATCAGCTTTTCCCCAACGAGTTCCCGTCGTCGTTTGGCCAATGAGAAAGAAGCGTGTCAAAGTTTTTCAGGGAACAAAAACTGTCTCACTGCTGCAGTAAAGAAACAGTTTTACCTCACAGCTACATATAAAAAAAGGTTGTTTTCATGCATCGTTGCTCCCTCTTTCAAAATAAAAAACAAATGCACTTATTTCCAGAGTATTTACGGTCGCCGTGGGCTCTTCCTCTTTAAAAGCCCCTTTCGTCTCCTTGTCTTCCCCCTGGAGCTGCTCAGGGTTTTGCCTCTCTCCTCGAGGAGGGAAATACAAACACCGACATGTGGCGTCGCAGCAGGCCGCTTTTTTTCCCGGCAGCTTTTCAGGCCGCAGAGACGACGCAACTCTGTCTCTCTGTTTCTCTGTCAGGAAGTCAGACGGCGTCGGCTCAGTCTGTTTTTATATATTTCATATATTAAAGTGTTGATTCCTAAAACCATTTCAATCACTACTAGATCACTTGTTCTTTCACGAGTGATGGGACAGGAAACGCACCAAAGTAAGAGCAACGTTTTCTTTAAAACTGACACATTTGAGCTGCTCTTTCATATCTTTGTAAAGTGAACATTTGGCGTGTTTAACTGTCGTTTCTGGATGTTTTTTTCCCACTATTTTTCTATTTCATTAACAAACTTAATGACGAATATAATCAGCTAATTAATCAATAATGAATGTAACGAATCAAATCTGACAACACTACGCAGACACAGTCATGGTGAAGGGGATGAGTTTTTGAGTTTTCACGTCTCAGTTCTAAATAAAAACTTTTTGTTTTTACTATTCATGTTTTCTTCACTCTGATTGCTGCTTATTTACTCATAAATATTTCATATTATAGAGACGTCTTCAAGACGTTTTTAATAATACATTCAATAAAGAGAGAAGTAGGGTATTTAGATTCTCTCCCTGCTTGAACAGATTAACTATAATTACAGTTTCAGGAAATATCTCCAGGTAATGACACGATTAAGTCTCCATGTTGAGATAATGATCCTAAAACCCGTAGAGACACCGTGGCCATCCGCCTCCGAGGGTTCAGTCTACAGCTGCAACAGCCTTTTTTTATAGACAGACAAATAATTTAAATGATCTCATGACTTTTTAGTATTGAGAACATTGTGGGAATGTTTTATGCTTCATCTTTCTTAATGAAAACGTGAATTGAAGTTTAACACTCACAGAATTTCAACCTTTTTTTTGACATAATCAGATTTTAACTTTCATGATTTTTACATTTGGGGTTTCTCACTTTTTTTCTTCCCAATCACCCAATTTTTGGTCCATAACTTGTTAACGTTGATTAAAAACTATCTTTGCAGTTTGACTTTGGTATTTTTTTAGCTTTGGGTGAAATATATCAAACAAGTATCAGTAAACTAATCTCTTTGTTTAGTGTTTTAATGGGAAACAATAAAGAGTTGGAGAAAACAACTATTGTATCAACAGTTTAGTCACTTTTCAAATAAAATGCCAAACATGTGGTGGTTCAAGCTTCTTAAATGTGGGATTTGCTACTTTTCTGTGTCATTAATGATAATAAATTAAATATCTTTAGATTTTCAACAGTTGGTTGATTAAACAAGCAGTTTGGGAAAATATAAAAGGCATTTTTCATTATTTTCTAACATCGTATTGACAAAATAATAACAACAATAATTGATTAATCCAGAAACTAATTGGCAGGATTAATGGAGACTGCAAACAATCTTTAGTTGAAACCCAACGGCAATTTTTTTCATTTCTCAGTCAGTCAACCAAAAAGCTGGATGGTCAGATTATAAATGAAAACAGCAGAATATCAAGTGAATGTAATCTAATATTAACCATGTGGACTACAGCTGGCCTTCACACACTAACGGACTGCAGCGGATCAATAACTGGAGCTTCAACATTCAGAGGAACTCAAATATTGAGCTGCGAAGGACGTTATACAGTCACTTCCTCTGCAGGCCGACTCCCCATATTTATACGTGTGTGTGTGTGTGTGTGTGTGTGTGTGTGTGTGTGTGTGTGCGCACACATATCTCCCGGATCAATACGGGTTCAACAAGGCTTCAGACACAGCTGACGATGGCATTTGGCTAAACATCTAATTTCTCTGTCGACAGCTCTCACTGCAAGACGCCGAGTGAGTCAGTAGGCTAACGAGCTGAGAGACTTTAATCCCTGTGGGAAGCCACGTAGCTCCTGGCTACAGATTAGCTCCCTTGCTAGCAGATGAACTCGTTTCACAGCAAACCTTGTTTGTTTAAATGGAGTCAGATCCCCTTAAAGGCAGAAACACTAGCAGCAGAAGCAGGGCTACGCACAAAATCAGACTATTTATCGGCCCATTCCCTCCGTCCTCCTCATTAGCTCCCGGCTACAGATTAGCTGCATCGTTAGCAGGTGAAAGCCTTTAATGAAATCCTCTCTCTTATTAAAGCGACTGCGAGTGAAAGCTGGAAGGAGAAGGAGTTAAAAAAACTGCTTTTAATTCCCAGTTTCACCTCCAGTCCTGTCATTCACTTCTGAGCTACAGATTAACACGCTAACGAGTGCGTGCATGTCGATCAGTCGGTACGACTCATCACATGAAGGATGAGTCACACGAAGAGTTCAAGTGATCTTAAGTTGACCCCTTGCTCTCCATGGTACTTCCTGTTTTCTGTACTTCCTACTTCCTGTTCCCCTTCGGCTGGTTTCTAAAAGCTCGATAAGAAAGTGTTTGAATTCCAGTCAGGTTGTTGTAAAATCCAATTTCATCCTGCGGCCAAGAGAGAAAAAGTGCTGAAGTGTGTTTTCCTGAAGTGTGAATGAGTTCGATCCGTGTTTCTCTCTGCGGACCTGATCGCCTCCTCCTCTTCCTCCTCCTCCTCCTCCTCCTCCTGCTGCTGCTGCGGCCACCTCCTCCTTTTCTTACTCACTAAGACTTTAATCGAGTTATCCCTCGCTCACTTCTCCCCTTAATTGACTGCGGCTTCAGTCTGACATAACAGGACAGTTTGAGTGAGCATGCCCCTTTAACGTTTGCTCTTAGAAATAATTTTAGATATTTATCAAAAGTTCAGGATACAAAAACAGCATCAGAGACGTTTAATTCCATAAATACAAAACTGAGATTCGTCTTGACTGAAGGGAGCAACGTGGTGATGTTCTATTTTTGTCTTCGGGTTAAATAATCCCTGTGTTCTTATGTTCACTGTCCGACGCTCCACAGGGTCTCTTTCACATCGTGGTTTGAAAGAGGAGACTCACAGGATCACGGTGAGCTGGACCTGGTGAACAGACGTCGTACCGTTCCAGAGTTACGTCCTCTCAAAGTTATTCATGTTACTCATCTTCTGTTTTGATTTGGTTGAGAATTGTGTGGAGTTTGGAGCATATGTCCCCCGGTACAAGCTAACATTTGTAAGGGATTAGTGAGGGCTAGCTTTGCAGTTCAACGTGCAAAAGAATGAAGGGAGTTGGACATTTCAAACGCAGTTTGAATGGTGAAAATCCATTGAGCAACTGGGGTGATATCAATGTCTGAAGTCTTGTCAGCAAATGTTGAGGGTTTAGGTTTCAAGGAGAATAACATCCGGCTGTAAGCAGTGTAGTTGGGTGATTTCGACCCCAGGACACATAAATTATATTTAATGTGACCTGGAGAAAATAAACAATGCTGAGAAAATAAAACCTTTCTGAGAGGTCAGCCTTCATTTGACTCTGATATTCGACTCTGATATATATATACATATATATATATATATATATATATATATATATATATATATATATATATATATATATATATATATATATATATATATATATATATATATATATATATATATATATATATATATATATATCCCTCATTTTATTTTATATAATTTTCTCTTATTTTCTCTCTTTTTATTTTATTTTCTTGTATTATCTCATGTTATGCTTTTATTTCCTCTGTCTCCTTTCATCTATGTTCCCGGTATTCTTTGTGTTTTGTGTACTATTCATTGCGTAATGAACTTAAAAAAAGGGTGAAAATACATACTTTCACTGTAAAAACAAGAAGAAACAAAATGGTCAAATGCACAACGTTTAAGTGAAATATCTTATTTCAAATAATCTGCACAATAAATGTACAGCTTTTTCCAAAAGTATTACAATCCAACACTTGAAGCATTTAAAGTTCTGCTGAAAGAAAAAAAATAGGTTATTTTACAGATTTGTTATTTTTTTTAAATTATTACAATCAACCACCCTGAACAAAGTAACGGCACAAAATGTTTTGGCGAGAAACACCGTTATTTTACAGACTTTTCTTAAATTATAGATTGATGAACATTTCTGAACCACCAGACCTCATCTTTGCTGATTGGTTGAATGTGATGACATCACAGCAAAGTCAGAGACTTAACGAGAACAAAACAGGCAAAAAGTTTCATGAATCATTTCTTTAGAATCATAGGAGTTTTTAATCTTAATCTTCATCATTCACCACCATTATCATCATCATCCTCATTGTTGACCATTATCACAGTCGTCGTCATGACATCATCAGTTGTTAATCATAGCACAGAAACAATCATCATCACCTCCATCATCATCATCATCAGATACATTCTCATCGTTTGCAGTGGATAATAGATTTATTTTGTATTTCATAACTTTTTATAATATATTGTTTATCATCCATTGTCAATCTATTTTTTTTAAATAATTTACATAAGAATAAAGTCAACAGACTGAAGAATGACTATCTGTATATTTACATCATGAGACACAGAGAAAGAGCGATAATCAAGAATAAAACAGCAAATGACTGGATGTAAAGAAAACAGCGACTAAAGAGGAGAAGAAGAGGAAGAAGAGGAAGAAGAAGCAGCACGAGTAGAGAGATAAGTGTGTGTGTGTGTATGTGTCCCACCCAAACCCCCATTTTGTCACCATGGCAGCAGCATTACACACGACCGTTGCCACGGTAACCACTAACAGCCGCCCCGTTGCCCATTCATGACTGTAAATGGGAGTTTCTGATGGAAAACTTGATTTTAAAGAGGAAACATAACATTTATTTTTCCGTCAGTATGAGATGCATCGCGATCAAACAACTCAGTGGCCCGAATATTTAAACTGCAACACTTTACGAACCACTCTAGCATCAGTCTTAAGATGCATCGGGGACGGCGGGACAGTTTCCACTCGTTAATGTCTTTTCAAAATAAACTTAGGTAGGTTTCCTTAGGTCTTTAGGTTTACTTACACAACACAACTCGGTTGGGTGGCGTCAGTTAAGTATGTAAGTTACGTAACAAAACTACGGCAAAATAAGTTAATACATTGACGTGGTTTCACTTGAGACATGAACAGCGGTCTCCTGGGTGAAAGTCTGTGTTTGTTTGACCCCGACCTCGTCCCTGTGCTGAACTTCTGGTCAGTTGCTCTGAGCGTCTAATACTGACGTGGATGTGTTTTCATCTGAAGTGCTAAAAGGTAAATGTTGTGTCACATTTATGATCCATAGAAGTTTCCCATCTTTAAGTGTCCCATAAACACAACATATTGGCATGATTAAGAAGGAAAAGCCAGGAGCCTGAAGGGAGCACGAACTGGTCAAGGTTGAATGAGATGTTCTCGGTTTACCAGAGTACCATGTCGAAAAAAAAAGAAGATGGAAGGAGGAAACGGCCTCAAAATATGGAACAATCTTGACTCGTGGTCCTTTTATGAGCTGAAATTAGTGGACAATTTACTTTTTTCAACACATGAGCAAAAATTACATTCCGTCTCTAACCTTTAACAAGGTGCTCTGAGCGCATAAAGATACAGTTTAATGGCGCTTTATGAGCAGATATCGTATTGCCGGTGTGGACGTCGTCGGGGAAACATATGAAATAGATAAATTTGTAAAGACTTGGCAAGATATCCATCAGCTATAACCTGCTGATCCAGAGCGGACACATGGAGACAGACGACCATTCACACCATTAGAGTCAATGAGAGACGATTAACCGACTGGCTTTGAGAGAAACTCCACACAGTGAGAAAGAACCCACGGCAACACGGTATGCCACTCGGCATCACACATGTTCATTAAAAACATTTAAAAACAGGTTATACTAATTGTCCTGAAAGCGTTTAAATAAAGTATGTTTTGATGGATTTTGTCAGGATGATGGTTTGAACAATATTTCAGCTGTCTGTCAGAATTATTCATCAAAGCGTGTATTAACCCTCTGAACCCCCAAACCCGCCGGCGGGATGGAAAAGCATGTTTTATTTCAACAATCATGACAAGACGTCATAATCATCAGATTTTCAACCTTTTCCTGCGACGAACGCTTCCGTCAGAAAAAGCAGTCAAAATGAAGCTTAAAAATGTGATATTTTTTGTGATATCAAAAACATTATATTCTACGTGTCTCATTTAAAATGTTACTTCGAATAAACCATTTCCTTTAACTAGATTCTGAAAAAAACATTAAATTCTGAGCTCCTCACTGAAACTATGAAGTCATGATTGATTCATCTGAGACCAACAGTCACGTGACAATAAATCAGTGAAACTTTGACTTAACAGGCTTCAGGCTGCTGAACACTGAGCAGAGAGGAGAAGCTGTAAACATGTAAATAACTTATTATATATATATCATGTATAGTCTAAAATTTTTTCCTACATTGGTAAAACTTTTAGACACTTGAAAACATGTTGGATATTTAGATTTCAATTGTTTTTCAATTTTTGCAGAAGAAATTATCAAAGAAATTCAACTTGTGTTTTTGCTTTTTAACGATTTATGTAATTCTAACTGTGTTATTCTGCTCTAAAGACATGTTCTATTTCTCTCTACTTCTAGTCATGATGGTTCTGTTTCCAGAGAGGAGCAGGACTTTTTATATTACAGAGAAAATCAAGAGAGAAACACTGCTTTGAGTTCAGAGGGTTAAATAATCACCAACTAAATAAATAAATGAATAAAGCTGACTTCACGGCCACCATTGAATTACCCAAAGATAAAGATTCACAACATACATGACCAGTTAATATCTTTATTTAATTTACTCTTTGCACTCCCGTCTATTATGCGTCTCTATGCTCATTCATGAAACACAATGTCATCCATAGCAACAAAGAGCAGCTTTGTGAAAGAGTGAACGCTCGGTTCCATGTCGGAGGAAATCATGGTGGAAACTGTCCTTGGGACTGAAGAGAAAGGTGGTCCCTAAATTAAGCAAAGCAGACTGACTGCTGCCCCCTGGCTATTATATTAAAGACACACACACACACACTGTCCTCTGTCACAAAGTGAAATATAAATCCAGATGCTTCAGAAAGCTTTTTTTTTTTTTTTAAAGGTGAGGATTCAATCAGAACGTAAACAAACAAGCTGACAGCTACAGAAACAACCTGAGGAGACCTTTGAGCCCAAAAGTGGTTCTTTCCTGAGGCCGACTGGAGCTGGTATTGTGTTTGACGCTTTATAGCAATTGTGTGTAAAAAGTTATGTCCACTAACGTTATGAATCACCTTTTATATTTATGTTTTTTTAATGGCGCTAGATGTGGTAGGAACCACCGACTGTATATAAGAAGTGAACATTGTCGTCGTGACGTCTCTCATTGGTTTGTGGACTGATGTTATGAAGCCTCGAGTTCAGCGATTTGGATGTCACCATCTTGGATTACGGTCGTCGCCATGTTGTTTTTTTATTAATCAGTGAACAGGAAGTGACCATATCTGGACTGAGGAGGAGTGACGTAGAGACGCCGTATACGTCTCCGGTGTCGACCTGTCAATCACCTTGTAGCCCCGCCCTAAAGCATATCCTGCTTTATGGTCTGTTTGACTCTAAATGGACCATAATTTACTAAATGAACATCATGCTGTATTGAAGAAGACTTGAAACTAGAGATTGAGACCATAAACTCATGTTTACAATGTTTACTGAGGGAATAAATCAAGAGAGAAGTAGAGTCATTTTCTCATAGACTTCTATACAACCAGAGGAGTCGCCCCCTGATGGACACTAGAGAGAATGCAGGTTTAAGACTCAGCAGGAGGTTGCCGCCTGTGTAGGAACGGAAAAATTATAGAAGAAAGGTTGATGTTAGAGGCTTTTAATTAAGATGAACTATAACATTTTAACTTCTCATTCAACAGCAAGAGATCGATGTATGCATTTAATCCATTTCCCCCTGTTAATTACATTTGATCGACTGGTTGCCCCCCCCCCGCTCTACAGGTTATCGATTGTTTTGCCAAGAGGCGACGCGTCTCGGTGTGATCGGGGCCTACATATTGAGTTAGTCTCTCTCTGATTGAAGAGCTTTAAACTGTGATTAGTTCAGCTGATATTACGACAGTAACTCTAAACTAACCTCCTGTTTCTATTGTGAAGTCTGATGAGGAGCTTTGCTAGAGTTAACTCCAGCTTGTTCCAGTGAAACAGGAAGCTGTTCCTGTTTAAATCTAAATTTGATGTTTCTTTGACCAACGACTGCTGATTTCTTCTCTTCTCATTAAGCTGTTGCTCAGAGGATCTTTGTCTGGTTGAACCATTGAACAGCGTTTTGTTCTCCATCTACTAAACTACATAACATCTATTAGAAAAGAGACTTTCTAAAAGATAAAACACATATGTATATATATAGAGTGAGAGAGTCGTCGTCGCACACCGTCCAGCTTTGTGACAGCAGGTTACTAACTTTAGATTGCATTCTCTGAATAAGTACTTTCAAATCTCATCTATGTCTTCGTGTTTGAATAATGAAAAACTTTCCCCTCAAGTCAGATGAAACAAAGGAAACTGGGTCACAGCAGCAGTGATGAGCACCAAGTTGGACTGTAGAGAAACTAAAAAGGTAACGAAAGCCGACGAATAAATTAGTAGACATGAAAGTGGATTATCGCACCGTGTTGATGAGAGCTAACAAGGCGACTTCAGCTCCCAGTTCCCGGCACGCCGCACACTTCTGACTCCACAACATGACTCATCTGCCATCCTGTGTGGAAAGTAAAGTTATATAATCACCACAGAGACCAGCGGAGCCCGTCTAACTGTCTGTCTGTCATTCTGTCTGTCTGTCTGCAGATGTGAGGTTGACATGTAGTAATGAGCTGCGGAGGAAGAAGGAAAACTTCTGCAGACGAGGGGGAGATGTTTCTCACAACGTCAAAACGACACAAACAAAATCTGTGATATCTGCATTTCGCGAAAGAAAAAAAAAGGACCAAAATATAAAAGTAAAAAAACTGTTAACGGGTCATTGCATTGCCGCTGCTGTTTGTGTGTGTGTGTGTGTGTGTGTGTGTGTGTGTGTGTGTGTGTGAGCACCAGTGAATCTTCAATGATGAGTAAAACTAACAGCACACTAGAGAGTTGGAGCTATGAATCTAAATATATAAATATATTACAACTCTACTTAAAAACAAGTGAGGAGGAGAAGCTAATAAAATATAAAAAGCTGATGAAGTAAAATAATTTCCTTCATGACTCCTGATCACGTCAGAGGGATGTAATTAAAAACAGCCGAGTAGGAAAACCTTTTTCCAGTCGTACAATGACGTATCAATGATAACTCAAACTTCTGAAGACATTTTAAAAATCACAAGTGCAACAAACATCATCCAGTTCAGCTCGGTTCAGTTAGCGTGTCTCCGCGTAATGAGTTAGCATTACCGTTGCCCTCGAATGGGTGCAACTCAATGGATTTGCAGCAGTCATGTCATTAGTTTCACCTGTTACAAATACAAATTTCTGCTGGTAAACGCTTTAAAGTGCAATTACTTTAAATGTCCAACAACTATAAACTTTGCTGTTGTTTGAACTAGCGATGGAAAGCTAAACGCTACTAGACAGAACTCTAAAACCAGATATTCATACGTTAGAGTTGTTCAGGCGCTTTTTGTTCATGTTTTGTGTCTCTTTGTCGTTGCATTTGGTCTCTTTGTTGTCATTTAGTTTTTTCTAAGCTAGCTAATAGTGCAAAACAACCTACTATCTAAAGTTGCTTCACATCTTAAAGGTTCATAATACGCGATTGGGAGCATTTCGATTGTCTCTCAAAGGCTCCAACAGTGCTAACAGCGCTAACAGTACAAACTACTGCAAACGTGCCGACAGAACAGTTGTTAACTTGAGGGGGAACTGGAGGTTGGTTGCTACACTTCCATCTAAATCCTATCTTCTTAATACATTGATTGTCACCAGAGCGTTTTCAAGTCAAATTTTACGTTTCGGACTAAAGTTCATCATAAAAGTGCTTCACTATGACCTCATCAGGTAAATTTACTAGTTTTTATATTCTAGAGTCTACAATGCTGATATTTAAGATTTCTTGAACATCCAAACATCTCTGAAAAACTAACACTAATTTGGGTTAATTGCAGCATGTCCTTTGGCTGTAGTGCAGAGTATGGTAGAGAATACATTCATACACACTGGCATTATATTATGACACTGAGATGAACGGGATCCTTGCTACTAAAAAGGACGCAACGCTGTTTCCTTCAATCACTGTCAGTTAGCACTTAATGTGACGGTAAGCGCCTCATAATCGTGATGAAGTTGTAAAACAGACGGAATTTCAATCATGACGGATGTCAAAACGTGTAATCTTTTCACATCTGAGTTAAGAACGAGGAGTCGCCCCCCTGGTGGACATTAGAGGGAATGCACGTTTAAGACCGAAGGTTGTGGCCTGTTCGCAACCTCTACTTCTTCTTCTACTTGGTTTACTGGCGGATTACAGCCACGTGAAAAAGTACAGCGCAAACCAGTTCTTGGAAACCTGTTTTTTAGCGACAATTAAAAAGATTGCTGAATAATTGAATGGAAAAATGACGACTTGCAGCGACACGACCATCAAATCTCTTTGTTTCCTCACAAACTTGTGGTGAAGTATTAAAGTGTGATTCAAGGCTCGACTGAACATTTCAAGCGTTTGGTAGCAAAGAGGCGCCACGGACATTTGTTGAGTATTGTTCTCTAGAAAGCTGCTTTTAAATGATAAAGAAACTACAGGGGGACGTAGAAACAAAATTATGTTTTCAAGACATATACACATTGGTTCCATTTACTGGGTTAAAAAAATAAGATGTGTATTTTCTAAACATTTGTGAGATAATCAATGGTTCATGTGTTCCGCTTTGAACGTAATAAATTCAATTCTCTCAAGTTTCAGCTCTGAAAACATCACGTGTCATCGCGCTGCATATAAAACTTTGGATCAAAGCGTTTTACTTGGTGGTTCATTAACTGTCCCTCTTCATCACGCACAGTTTAAAAACCGTTCACACTCAATATGAGTTTACGGACACGGGGAGATTCTCGTTATCCGGAGACAAAACGTATTGCTTTTTAATAATTCACACATCGCGAGAAGAAGGTGAAGACAAAACCACAAGCTGCTCACTTTGACCGATGGAAATAAACAGATATACGTTACACAGACTAAAGATGAATTTGTCTGATATTTTCCGCTCATACAGCGTTTTCAGCTCATGAAACCTTACATTTGCTCGATGGGTTTTTGGGTGTCAGAGACGTTTGATTTTCTTTAACTTGGCACTGTGGCAGGAGAATA
Source organism: Ophiodon elongatus (assembly GCA_016806645.1). Lineage (NCBI taxonomy): Eukaryota > Metazoa > Chordata > Actinopteri > Perciformes > Hexagrammidae > Ophiodon > Ophiodon elongatus. The sequence goes on from JACSYO010002163.1 coordinate 766,389, forward strand.
ATACCTCCTCCTATCTTACTTGGCAATGAGGCGGAGAGGTTTTCCTCTTTCTCATCTTTCCTTTGATTTATTTGGCACTGAATCAGCAGGATGTCTTTCCTTATTTCCTTTTTTCTTTTGGAAGGGAAGGAGGGAAGAAGGGGAGGAGAGGAGGAGAGTAGGAGCAGGACGGAGTCGAAGTTACAAACACACAGACGAAAAGGAGAGAGAATATAGAGAAAGACACAAAGGGCTCCACTGTTTGACTTCCTTCCCTTCATCATGACCACAATCTGTTTCCTCTCTCCCGGAGGGGAAGTCACTGAGTGTGTTTACGTGCACTTTACTGATTAAGGCAATACTCTGAAACCATTTTATCTGAATCTACATGCAAACCAAGCATCACTCTTTTGAAACTTCTCTTCAGATATATATATATATATATATATATATATATATATATATATATATACATAAATATTTATTTATTTATGGATTATTTTTAATCCAAAATGTTCATGTTCGTATGTTTGACCAAACCAAATAGCTGAGTGGAGACAGCTAGTTGGATGTGATGGGAACAATTCAACACTGGCTTTACTGGAGCAGCTTTTAACATACTTCATTTTTCATTTTGTGTCAATTGTATTGGTCTCTTTGGAATAATTTTTTTGTCTTTTTGCAGTAATTTTGTGTCTCTTTGTAGTCATTTAACACCTATTTGTGGTCCCTTTGTGTCTCTTTGTGTTTCTTTGTTGTCATTTTGTGTCTCTTTGTAGTTATTTTGCGTCTCTTTGTTGTCATTTTTTTTACTCTTTGTGGTCCCCTTGTGTCTCTTTGTAGTCGTGGTCTATTTGACTCTAAATGGACCATAATTTACTAAATGAATAATAGAGATTGAGACCATAAACTCATGTTTACAATGTGTACTGAGGGAATAAATCAAGAGAGAAATAGAGTAATTTTCTCATAGACTTCTATACAACCAGAGGAGTCGCCCCCTGATGGACAGTAGAGAGAATGCAGCTTTAAGATGTGAAGCATCGGCTTCACTCGGCAGAACCGGAAGTTGCCGCCTGCTTTCACCTAAACTCCAACCCGGCTTTGCCGACATCAGGCGTCTCTGGTGACCAACATTCGACCCAGACTCAGAGACCCACGTGTGACATCAGAGACATCATGCCGTAGTTATGTAGCTCTTTCTATGGATGAAGATGAACTTGGTCTGCATGTAGGACGGAATCAGAAGCTTGTACAGATTTTTGCGTTCCTTCCACCAATCTCATTATAATATGTATGAAGTTCATAAGATGTTACACCTCATACAGGAGATGGATCATTAAATGAATCATGAAACCAGGTTCAATCATGATAAGATAAATATAAATATTGCCTTAAAGCTGATCAGTCTGATGTGCACGTAAACAGACTAATGCCGACTATCATCCTCATATCACTGACGTCATTTTATTACATCTGAGCACTCTGTTTTGTATGTGTGTGTGTGTGTGTGTGTGTGTGTGTGCACTGTACACATTAGGCACCAGGGTTCTCCCTAAAACTGTAAACGGGGGGAAGCACTTCAAGTGTTTTCTTTTCTTTTTTTCTCCGTCACAGAGTTACTTTAAGTCACTCGGGCGCCAAAGTCGTAAAAAACATTACTGTGGCCATGTGGCGCTGAGAGCCGCCGCTGAAGTCTGACTCTGCAGTTTAACTCTATTGGGTGAAACAGACCAGCGATCAGTCTCTAATCCTGACTCAGTCAATTTAGCGTTGCGCTAGTTTTCTACATTTTTTTTTTCCTTCTTATGACCTTTTACACCAAACTCTGTTCTCATTTCGGGCTATTTAGTGCAACCTGGCAGAACAAGAACATGAACGTTTCCCTGATGTACTTCGGTTACTGTCTGGCAAACATTTGATGCGCCGAGCAACACTTTTATCTGTTTATTTTTTTATCCAATGATTCACGCTGACTGCCGCACGCTCGCTCCGGTGTTGCAGATGCAGATTGTTGAAATAAGAAAAACGACCAGTTATAAGGAGAACCCTGGTTGCAGTATGTCGGGACGGTGATGACTCTACAAAAGACAGAGCAGGAGACCAAATCATAAGACTCTACTCGCACTAAGTCACCAGGAGACCAGAAGGGAACCTCAGAATGATGTCGGCCATGTTTGGCTTGAACAGTTCATGAATAGCTTGGCGAACTCTCCCGGCGTTACGTCCCACCAAGACCACAGGGGTCTTCAGTCCTTCGTTCCAAAGAGTTCGGCGTGATGTGGTGAGGACATGCTGTAAAACGCGCCAGAGCCCTGCGGAGACAGAGTCGCCTGCCGATGTCGCCTGCCGATGTCTCGATGCTGCAGGGTGGCGGCCCTGGAGCACGTCGAGCGCCGTCCAGCTCCGTCTACCTCCGGCTCTGGGCACAGCGGGGTCATGGCTTCATGCTCGGACAGGGAGGGTAAACTGGTAAAGTCCCCCATTCAGACCCGAACCAGGAGACGAGGGGTAGAGACGAGGACTCGTCCGACGTGTTCACATTATGCACAACAACAAAAAAACGCGGACTCCTTGCCAGCGTTCCGCTGAGTCACTGCGTCCAGCCGGAGCGGGTGTGAGCCTGAACGTCTCCAGGTGGATCGGACTGCAGTGGCAACTAATCAGTCCTGTCGATTTAAGGCTGCAACGCAACTTTTACTGTCCAACGCAGGGTGTCCTCATCTAATCTTTATGAAAATCTATCGCCAGGTCAAACAAAACAAAATTAAATAAATTGGATCAGCAGCAGACATTGCAAACATTGCAAAATCTTGCTTATTTTGCACAAGAACATTTTCTCCATTTTGCAATCAGCCTGGAACATTCTCGACAAACAAACTTTTAATTTGAAAACCTTGTTTACGAAGAAAACCCCACATTTTCCTCCTTTTGTTTTGTTGTATTGTGTATGTATTTTGTTTTTCTTTACCCCCCACAGGTGTCATCGACAGTTTTCTTGCGGTTTCGTGATCAAAGGTCGAAAAAAATTAAATGAAAATAAATAGAGAGAGACAGACAGCCATGGAGGAGGGAGGACAAGGGTTTCGTAATCCCACCCTCCCGATCGATTTACCGAAGAGAGTCGGGCGCGGCGGGGGAGTGGCTCACGGTCGCCCCTGGTTACCTAGAGGAGGGGCTACTGCACTCAGAGGCGGGGCAACAGAACTGATGGGCGATGTCGTCATCTTCATCCTCTCTGAGAGACAGACAGACAAACAGACAAGAGAGACAAAGACAGAGAGGGAGAGGAGCAGGAGAGCAAGAGCAGAAGAAGAAGGTAGACAGAAAAAAGATACGAAAGGATGGTGGAGGAAGAACAGAATCAGAAAAGAGGGAAGAGAAGAAGAGCAGTCTGGTGATGGGGTTTAAGTTCAGAGTTGCAGTACTGCAGTCGGCCACTAGATGTCAGCGTTTACACATCTCTAACTGAAGGAGTGACCTTATGAGTTTATACTTTTCCAGGCGGAGGTGAAGCAGCGTTCCCTCGACGCCTCGGGACACAATTAATCTCTCAAATTATAAACTTTACACAAAGTCAAAGGTGACCAAACTCACTTGTGAGTCTGGATGTTTTACTTAAGGGGGAGGAAAAGGAGGGGAGGGGTGGGAGGGATGGATGATGCGAGTAGAGGGGTGAGGTGACGGGCAACCTTTGGAGATAGTGGCCAGTGCCAATGTGAATTAATGCAAATATGATGCCAGTAAAAAAGTGCAAATGAGTGCGATAATCAGGGCGCCTGTAATCCATCACTTTGGTCCTATTCAGCAGTTTTTATGTTTCCTTGTCTCAGTTAAATAATGTAATGCCTTAAAAAACGGGCAAGAGACTAAGAGGAGATTTAGCTCAACAGTGAGAGATTCATATTATTGTAATTTTTTATGTGCAGAACTCTTTTTTTTGTGACGTTATCTAAATGTCTTTTATTTGCACACTGTTTGCTGCTAAACTTCTGTGTCAGATTCAAATCAACTTCACGTATACTCAGTGCAGGTTTCGGAAACATTGAAGCGGTTTGAAAATTAAAGAACGAAAAACAAAACAATTATTAAATAAAATAAACTGAAAGACATTTTAGTGTAACATACAAACGTTGTTTTCAATACTGGACTTTTTAGTTTGAAAAGCAGCCTGACAATGATGCTGATTATTTCATCAGTGATTTTATGGATTTTAATGACACTGAACGAATGTTTGAATCTGTGAACAAATCAGATTATTTCATCAGCTCTCCTTGTTTTGCTGCTGCAGGTCTCAGGTCTGTCTTTCAGGTGTTTCCTTTTTCACTCTGCAAGATCCGTACGCTTCTCTTTTGGTTTTCTTTTCCATTTGATGAGCCTGCACCACCCGCCAGATGTGAGAAACCACATTTACATTTTCAAGATTTAAATGAATCGGTTCCGACTGTTTCTGCTTATTCTTTAAAGTAACTTCCTTTTAGTTGTATATGTTCTGTTTTAATCAACTATGGTTTTCCCAAGTGTTTTTTTTGTGGGGGGGGACACATTTTTTTCACCGTGCTTTTTAATGACACTGCATAATGCACGTCTCAGGGTGTCAGACGGCGGCGTTAGCTAAACCTCCTGAGAACATTCTGTGTTGAGGAGATTGAGTCGCTCTGTTGTTGTGTTCGTACACGTTGAAACACAACAGAGGAGGTGGAAGAAATAAATTAATCTCTTCTCTCTGCATCTTTAATGCTTCTGTCCCGGACCCTGAACATCACAGGCCAGTTTGTGATGTTTCCAGTCAGGATGCTTTCTATTGTTAGTTGACAAGAACTTGGAACGGGAATTTTAGCCTCCTTCAGTTTCCTTAAGAAATACAGCTGTTTATGAGCGTTTCTTCACCAGGATGCAGACGAGTGAGGACCACATCAGGTTGTTTGTGATGCTGCCGTGAACAAAAGGGGGCCGAGCACGCGGCCCTGGGGGGCTCCGGTGTTCAACACTAGAGTGGAGGAGGTGCTGACGGTCTGTTTGTGAGGAGGCCTACTAACTCTAAGTTGCAGCGTGAGTTGCTTGAGTCCAGAGTGCTACGTTTACCATCATTTTCATGGAGGGAGATGGTTGATTTAAGCTCGGCTTTCAACACAACCAACATTCTGATGTCGGCGTAGGCTGGATGGGGATGTTGTTTTTGTTGTGCTGGAGAACAAGTCTCTCAAAGTACTTCATCCGAATGGGGGTGAGTGTCACTTAGACTAGACACTGCAGACGTTTTAGGTCCATGGACGATGGTGGATTGTCTTGAACCGGGTGGGAACTCTCTCCTGTGACAGTGATATGATGAAATCAGTGAGCTGGTCGGCTCACGTTCTCTGTACACGACCAGGGACGTTATCAGGCCCAGCAGCTTTACTCTGACTTTAATATGACAGTGGCCTATCCTATGGAGGCGGGGCTGACTTGACAGCTGACTCTTTGTTGAGGAGATCAAAGCGAACATAAAAGGCGTTCAGCTCATCTGACAACGTGGCCTCACACATGACGGGGGCTCTCCTGATTTTATAGCCTGTAACATTCTGGAGCTGTGGTCACATATCTTCAGTGTTGTTGGTGTTGAGCTCTGGCTCTGCTGTATGCTTCCTTGTCACCTTTGTTTCCGGATACTACCCTCATCTCTCCATTCATCCAGGCTTTCTGTTTGGGGGTGTGTGTGTGTGTGTGTGTGTGTGTGGGGGGGTGGGTGATGTTGTCGTCTTCGTGATCATCACATCATCAAAGATCCTGATATATGATGTCACAGTTGATGTATGTTTGGCCGGTTCAATCAGCTGAGTGTATGTGGACAGCAGGAGTGGGTAAATATGTCTGATTGTCCAGAGTGGGGGAGGGGAGGGGGGGGAGGGTCTTTATAGCTGCCAGGAATATTTGTATAAACATGGTCCAGAGACTGATTTCCTCTGGTGAAGACGTAAACATGCTGGTGGATTTTAGGTAAAAACCTAACCTAACCTGTTAATAAATATCATCAGCTATAATAAAATGTTTTGTCAGGTGTCTGCTGATGACCATTTTTTTTTATTTGCATCGGGAGGAATGTAAAACACTGCTGAATTCTCTGGGCAGATAATATGGCCGACATCTTATCATTCAAATTTTGACATCGGGGAAACATTGTCCATCGACTTTGAGCACCAAGCATCGTCGATGTAAACACACTCTTCTTACCAAAGTCCCTCTTTCTGTCGGCGCGGTATACAGTCTGCAGCTTCATCCGGGATGTTATGATGTCTCTGATTTCTTATTTCATCATATTTTCCAGCCACCAGACATTAGCGGGGAGCAGGCTGGGTAGTGAAAGAAGTTTGGGTCCAAGCTGCTTGGCTCTTATCCCGGCCCTCTTCCCCTCTCTGGGCCAGTCACACAGCTTTCGATGGCGTTTGGTCGGTAGGTTTTGTGGTGCGATGATTGTCTCAAAATCAGCTGCACTTAATCCAATTTCTGATGTTGACAGGTGTATTGTTGACACAAATCTAATCTGCACGTGCCACCGTTGCCATAGATACGGCTGCCTGGAGACCTCAAGCGATTTTAACGATTTACTCTCCACGCGTCTGTTTTCTGTGGCTGTTTTTATTTATATTTTGGAAGTTGAACCTCAGCTCCTACAAGAAGTCTATAATAAAGTGTGTAGCCAAACTACACTCAGACCCTTAGAGACATATATATCCCCATTGAAACACATCAAAACAACATTTTAGTACTCACGGCCAGAACAGCATTTCTCTAGAATTATGAGTTCTATTACACCAGGATTTCAATAGTGGCTTCTAAACTGTAGTTTTTACCATTTCCACCATTTTCTTATGTTTTGTCATTTTGGGTCAAACCTATGCTATTCTCCTGTTGTCCACTAGGGGCATCACTGCTGAATTATGGAGCACTATAGTGTCTGATGCAATGTTGTTGCTAATCATTGACATATCCCAGACATTGAAAAAAATAAAATAAAATTATATTAACTATATTTCTCAGATTTTTTTTTCATACATAGCTACCATTCGATATTCTACATCAGAACGTCTCATGGGAGACGCGTTATCTTGTGTCCTTATTGGCCACATTCATTCACTTTTTGTTTCTTCGGCTCTTGGAAAGACACCTTTTGTATGTTTTAATGATTCAAAGCTTTCTGTGCTAATTATAACGAAAACGTGACAACTCCCAGATGTGTACTCTTAAAAAAATGTGAAAGTAAAAAGGTGATGTTCTATTGCTAATCCCGTCTCTCAATACTTTCTGACTTCCTGTCGGGAATCGGAAACAATTTATTAATCTTATTTTATAATTTAAATATATTTATTCCATGCAATCTATTTGTTCATTATTGTTGTTTTTACTTGCTGCTTCGTGTCAACAACAAAGTTTTGATGTTGTTTTTCTTATGAAATCTTTAGAAGCTACCACGTGCAGCAAACAACGACATTAAAAACTATTAAAAAATGATAATGATGCGACCGTTGAGTCTTTAACTCTTAAACCGACCTGTTTGTGGCGCTCGGATTCAAGATAGGTTGTTCCAGAGCCGCATGGGCGATGGGGTGGGGGGTGGGGGGCGAAAAAGAGAGAGGTGTGATGTGATGGCGTTTTGGGGAGAATGTGGATGAGAGAGAAGGAGCGACTGGAGAGGCTGCTTCACCTTTGGAGCTGTTTCATGTGTGTCGGTGGGAGGAGGGAGGGGGGAGGTAACATAATATTGTAGGTTATTACAGCACTATGGGGGAGGCAAGGCGGGGGAGAGGGAGCAGGTGAGGCTTCATGTGACGCCCAAATGCATTTAGAGCAAATTTGACAAAATTTATTTTGACAAAACAATCCCAACTCAAGGCCCACCCCCCCACAGCTTTTTGCAGTATCACATGGTCTTCACAAGGACCTGGTTTACAGTAGGAAATGGAACACAAGTTTCAATTGTCAAGAGTGAACTTTTATCTTTAATTGAGACTTTTAAAATATTTTCGAGAACAAAATAAACAAAATGAAAAGATTTAGGAGTTAAACATTGATAAACTTGGATCCCCTGCAAATAACATTGTTTTAGGATTCCTGTTTAATAGTTGTAAACCATACTGGTCCTTGTGTACTTCACTGCAGGCCTGATGTGCAGAATCCACTTAAAGATTCTAAGACACTGACCCCAGTTTGAGTTTTACACTTAACTTTTCTTTCTCTCATAACTTGCAATTTTGGATTCTTTTTTATTGTTGATTAATCTGCAAACTATTTTCACAATTAATAGAGAATAATGACTATTTTCTCATTTAAAAAAAAGAATTATTTCTTCAAATGTCCAAAAAATAAAAATGTTCTGTATATTTTCACATTGAGGCAAAGAAAATCAACAAATAGAGAGTGTTTGGCATTTTTGCAACAGATTTTTGTTTGGTCATCTAACTAATTGTATTAGCTGTAAGTAGAGGTGTAACGGACCGCTATTGATCCCTATTGACCCCCCTCACAGTTTAACGTTAATCATCAAAGTTTTCTTCTCCAATATCCAGTAAAACATGTGATCAGGACATCATGGATGTTTTTCTAGTCTCTGATCTCTAATCATGTGACACTGTAAACAACCAATCAGTGTTTAAACCAACAGGAGGAGAGCTAGTAACGTTAGCAGCACCGCTAACGGAGAACCAACGGAGGTTCACTTCAGTGACATTATGATGCGTTCAGGCTCTGCTCAGTGAAATTGATTACTAGCTGAAGGTAAATTATAACGTTCTCATGGACAGCGTGGCAACAAAGGGATCTGTTTCTGCCAATATGAATCATCAACGATCATAAATTTGTCATCTATATATAATATCAGGCATCTCTGAAAGTGATATTTGCTCTCTTTTTCCTTTTGTGCCGATCCGATCCGTGACTCTGATCCGTTGGACCTCTACTTTTATTAATATTTTGTATTAATATTAGAAAGTTAACGGTGTGTCTTCAGTCATCAGTTGCGATGGCCATAAGCAGGTGTTGCATGATCACTTCACTCATAGCTCACTTTGATTTTTGCCTTCTGTTTGTTGTTGTTCTTTTAAATTTTTACGGATATAAAGGAATGCACATTAACATCTGTGTCTTTTGGTCACTGTGTTATAATTTGGATGGAACATCTGGGCAGACGTTAAAAGTTCAGCAATCATGACGCGCGTCAAATTCACTCTCAATGCGTTGGGGGTTGGGGGGGGGGTCACTGCTACTCCCTGCTGGTGGATGTGGTCTGGGGGTGGGTGGGAGGGGGGTAGGCTACCGGGGGCAGTGTGGGGGTGGGGGGGGGGACTCTGGCCCTTACCTTGCCTGCTCGTGGTGCTTGGCGGGGGGCAGGGCGCAGGGAGGCTTGGGCAGGCGGAGGCGCGCGGGACAGCAGTACTGATGGTAGGTGGCGTGGCTGTTAGGAGGTAGGCTGGAGGAGTAGAGAGAGGAGGAGGAGGAGGAGGAGGTGGAGGAAGGAGTGGTGATGCTAGTAGGGTTGTTGGAGGAACGACAAGGGGTGTTGGTAGTAGAACAGGTGGAGGAGGAATAAGACCTGACAGAAAGAGATAGAGAGAGAGAGATAGAAAGATAGAGAGTTGGGGAGAGGGAGAAAGAGAAAAAAGAGAGAAAAATAAAGTCAAGAGAGAAACAGAGAAAGGTGGACAACAACAACAACAACAACAACAGACAGGCACACGTAAACAAACACTATTAGCACAGTTAGCATTACAACACACTATCAGCATTAGCTTAGCACACAGTATTAATAGCAGCATGTAGCGATTAGCAAACAAGTGTAGCTAGTGGTGTTAAAGCCAAAAGCTTGAATCTATCAGCATTAGCTTAGCACACATTTTGACAGCAGCATAGCAATTAGCACATTTTTACGACCAACTAGCTTAGCTTATGGTTAGCTTACCATGTTAGCATTATCTTAGCATACAATTTAAATGGCAGCAAACAGCAGTTAGTGTAATATCTGAACTGTCGTCATACCAGCATACAACATTAACATTCTATCACAAGTGTTAGCTTAGCATTAGAACGCACAATGTATATCAGCTCATGGTTAGCACACAGTCAGTCTCGGCCCTTAGCGCTAGCGGTTAGCATCACAGCGGTACATGTATAGTGTACAGTGAGTCAGGAGAGGGAAGATGATGCACAGATATAAATAGTTTCCTGTATTATTTAGAGGAAAGCCAGTCGTGTCCTGCTCGCTAACCATGATTGCTGATTAGCTGTTTGGCTAATTCCTCGCTAACGAATAGAGTCTTCCACTAATGTCAGGCGGTAGTTTAATCATTTGATCGATGGTCTCATCCAGATCAGGTCCAGGTTTGGTACCTGGCACAAGAATCGTTGCTCTCCTTGATGTCTATAATGGGCCTTGAACCGGTGACCTTGGAGCTAAAGGATGGAACTAACCCTTCGCTGAACCCAACCACCAGGCAAATTACCAATCTGTCTTCGGGGAGCTGTGTGATGAGTGTTACTGGGTTCACTGGCCGTGTCACATGTCTCCTTGACAGGCCTCACTGTAATAAAGCTGAAGGTCACCATGTGATGTTTGAACTATAATCATACTCCATATGTAACACTGTGAGGAGTTAAAATTACTTTGTTGCAAATCGTCCCAACCAACCAGAACTACTTTATGTTTACAATGTGTTTGATTACAGCAGCCTTTTTTTTTTTTAAAGAAAGGCTGAGAAACATTTATCTCCTTCTAACCTCTCTAAATAATGAGTATCACTGTTACACAACGTTTAACCACAACGAGTTCTATCTTGGATTACGGCCGCATACGTCTCTGGGAGAGACCTGTCAATCATCCTTGTAGCCCCGCACTAATGCATACCCTGGTTAATGGTCTTCTTGATTCTAAATGGACCATAATTTACTAAATGAACATCATGCTGTATTGAAGAAGACTTGAAACTAGAGATTGAGACCATAAACTCATGTTTACAATGTTTACTGAGGGAATAAATCAAGAGAGAAGTAGTCATTTTCTCATAGACTTCTATACAACCAGAGGAGTCGCCCCCTGATGGACAGTAGAGAGAATGCAGCTTTAAAACATGAAGCTTTGGCTTCACTTTTCAGAACTGGAGGTTGCCGCCTGTGTAGGACCCTTGTCGAAGCTGAGCGATGCTACGCTATGATTGGCCAGACTGTGTTGCAGGGGCGATACTTAGTAAAGGGTCAATTAAAGGACACCTTATGATGCAAAGATGTTATTACATGGGAGCTTCCCACTTGTAAAATGATCAACATCCAAGTGTTAATTATGTCTGTAATGCTCCAATACATCCAGCCTGTAAAAAAAAGATTTAACTGCTAATTTAATCATCTGTCCACACAATGTTTTTTAACTCTTCATCATACAACCATCGTTGAATGTGAGATGACAACAGTCATTCAGCGATCACATTACACCACAGACCGTCTCAAACGTGGAAACATAATCATTCTAAATGGGCCCCAGTGTATTTACTGTTGCCATGTTTTAAATGCAGTAGATGTCAGGAAGTAAACTTGGACCAAAGCTGTTGCCCTAGCAACAGGATGTGAATAAAAAGGGTCTATAAAAATAAATTGTATTCACAAACATATTGTGAACAAGATAGTATTACTCTTAAGACAAATTATGGAAGATATGTAGCAAACATTTGTGATGATTTCTCTAGTTTGTTAGAGTTTACACCGAGTCAAGCAGCTGCCATGTTGAGGTCTCCTCCGATACAAGAACGTCGCCAACATGGAAATCTTTTTTCATCACTACCATCTATAGTGTGACATGGACAAGGCAACTACATGTGGCATAATAACACCAGAGCTACTTTATGTATATAATATGTTTGATAACAGCAGCCTTTTTACATTAGTTAAAGTAAAGGAACAGAATTAAATATTGTCAAATGTTTAAATGTGCTTGTTTGCATTCGTATGAATACAAACAGAGGGAGTGGAAAAAGAAAACGTCTGATTCTAGAGATAATGAAAGTGAGCTATTAACCTGTGCGAGCTCACTATTAATAATCAATGTGATTGGAAAGGGGTTTTCGACCAATTGACCTTTGGCTAAGTCCCTACCCCCAAGTGAGCTAAGCTACCGAGGAGCCCACACTGTCACTAACTGCACTCCCCTGAAGAAATATTACATCATTTTTAAAACTCTTTCTCTCGTGTTCACACAGGTTTTAACAGCTGCCATCTGTAGCGTTCGTCTCCCAACGTGGTGGAAGTTATAGTTGCAACGGGCGCCTGCAGCGTTTCTTCAAAGACTGGCACGCTGCGGATCAGCCTGAAGAGCTGAACCAACGCTTCACCGAGCTGAGACCTTATTCTTCACAGTCCATCCCACTCGCTGCGATGTGACAGTTTGCTGGTCCGCTGCACGGCTGCACACTCGGTGTCACTGTGACTGGCTGCGGGCGTGATGTACGGCCACGCCGCCTGAATGCACACGGTGATACAGTGCTGGATGTACAGTGTAAATCCAGGCTGATATACAGAGACTGGAACGTCCTGTTGACCCTCTGTGCTGGAATCAGCTTACATAACGTCAGCTGTGAGCTCTGTCTCTGCACTGAACTCCGCTACATTTACTTCTATGTGGTGGATGAAAGGATTTTTTTTGGGATGCTGGCGTTATGCATAACACTTATGAAACCAAAATAAAAAACTTCTTGACCATCTAAACCCTGGATTATCTTTGTAAAAGTAAAGCGATTTCTGATTTCACACCTAAATTTAAATACCAATCCTTTGGCGAAACACATTTAAATGAAAATCACATTTCTTAAAAATTAAAGTCGCTTTTGCTCCGCTTCCACTCTCAGCTGAAACCACTTAGATCGCAGAAAAACTCAGGAAAAACAGGAAAAATATGAGTCTACACCTTTATATCCATGACATTTCTGGAGGGACTGTTTGTCAGACCGTGTTGGCTTTACTGCAAAGAACAGTTTGGGGTCAGATAAGAGGATGAATAAGGAGAGTTTGTTTGCCTTTCAGCGGTTTGTATAATAAATTAAGAATATGACATTGTTTGTTTGTAAAGAGCAGAGAAAAGTGAGAGAAGCTCGAAGGTCTATTTCGGCTAAATAGTACGAGCTACAGTAGCGTACTAATGGTGTAAAACAGGCGGCATGTGTTAAAGCTGCATTCTCTCTACTGACCATCAGGGGGCGACTCCTCTGGTTGTATAGAAGTCTATGAGAAAATTACTCTACTTCACTCTTGATTTATTCCCTCAGTAAACATTGTAAACATGAGTTTATGGTCTCAATCTCTAGTTTCAAGTCGTCGTCAATACAGCATGATGTTCATTTAGTAAATTATGGTCCATTTAGAGTCAAATAGACCATAAAGCAGGGATGCAATCTGAAGCATTGTGATCATCAAATCTGTGTTTAAATCAAGCTAGTAACGTTAGCAGCACCGGAGCTAACAGCTAACGTACGAAGGTTGCATTTAGTTACATTATGATGCTTTCAGGATCTGTTCAATAAAAATGAGTATTGTGTCTGTGGTGCACGGATGAATTTAGCTCTTTCTGGTGTGACCGGCACTTTAATATATAGTTAAGAATCCAAAGAGCCAAAAAAACACAAAAGAAATCTATAAATCTATAAAGAAGCAGTGGTAACAAATATTTTCAGATCAAATAAAAAGGCCCAGAGTCAGGAACTTCTGCCCTAAGGGTAACTTCTCTCTCTCTCCCCCCGTCTTCCTTCTTTCTGCCCTCAAAAAGAAAGAACTCCCCTCTCTCTACCCAATGTACCAGTTGTATTAGTATGGAGTGAGCGAGCTGCTCCCACTGCATAGCAGGCTGGAGCTATTCATTACCATACTGCTCCCATACTGCAGAGGGCGAGAGACACAGATACAAACAGAGAAGAGAGAGAGAGCGAGAGAGAGAGAGAGAGAGAGAGAGAGAGAGAGAGAGAGAGAGAGAGAGAGAGAGACGAGTGCTGCAGAATGTGACACAGGTCAGACTGCCACAATCAGTTATTTTTAGATCAATAATCCATATATCACTGTCGTATTAAGTGCTACCTCAATCTGATTACTCCAAACTAATGACATTATGGTGGAGGTAATTGGTCGACCCAATTTCACACCTTTTCGTATCACTACTGCTCATGTGTCCTCAAGTTATTCTGGCTGATAAGATGTTCACATTAAATAAACTACAGTTAATGACAGATATACACAAACATAACATTTTAGGAATTCCTCGTAAAACTATCTTTACTACAATCAGATGAGAAAACATCAGTTTTTCTTTGTGGGGCAGAGAGAGACCCTGGGTACATCCCAAGTCTCTTAATTGTCGTTTCTTCGCTCCTCGATCCTCGCCTGAACCAGAAGTTGTTCTGCGCCGCCATATTGACGGCCAAATGCATTTCGCCGGTAGAAATCGGCCGTAGGCATATACGCAAGGCACAGAACACAGTATAAATACAACACATAACAGCATGAACAGGTAACAGACTACAGAGAGAAAACGTCTCCACTCTGTTAGTGTCTTTATGAGTATAAGTAGTAGTTTAACACCATTAAATTAACTGAAAACATTATATGATCATTTTTATTAATATTTTAAGTGGATTGTTATTGGAATGTGAGCTAAAAACTGTCCGTGAGACCGATCATATGTTCAGACACGAACTCCGTTAAAAGTCTCTCCAGCTGTTGAGCCGACTAACAGCTGATCCAGATGTGATCAGCTGATCCTCCGTCATCAGAAACAGACGTGGCTTCACGTGACGCTTCAGAGGAAAGGACGTCTCATTTCTCTTAAAACATATTTCCTCGTTTCCTCTATCCCTGCATGGTTTCCTTGCATCTCTCGATGCATCCCTGGTGGGCGGGACTAAGACGCAAGGAAAAGACGCAAGCTTCGCACACAGGCTGAGAGAAAAAAAAATCATCATTTGCATATTAGCGCAAGTTGACATTTTTCAAGTTGAGTGAGAAGGTGGCGCGACGCTGTGTCATGAAAGCCTATCAGCATTGAGATTCTCCTGTCATCATTGGCGTCCTGACAAAAGAAAATATTCAATGTTGTAATTCATTTATAATGATTCATGTTGTCGCGGAAAAAAAAGAATCGCGCTGAAGTGACGCAAAAAAAACCCCCCAGAGAATTATTGTCCCTGTACACAAAACCAATAGATTGCACTTCATGACTTTTTCACAAACTGCCTTGATACTGTGCTGAAACATTGCAGCCATCTTTGGTCACCAGGACCTCCACGATAGCATCATATCTTTATTTTAAATGTTGACAGAGCAGCTAGAACTGATCAATCCTTCACTGAGTAAAAAATAAACCTCCCATATGACTTTTTACTATTAGTATGTAGATATTTGGTCATCCTTTTGATCAGCTGAAGAAGCTTTGCTGCAGTAAAATTCACCGAGCTGTGTCGGCATTCGGACGATGTTAAGAACTCAGACAGGATGGTGTTTGGTTTTCTGACGTATCTGTGACTTCAACAACACGTACAAAGCAGCAATGGTATTTTTTTCTCCAGCCATGATTCATGAAACATTAGTATCTATATGGAGGCCCTCCTCGTTAACATTACTTTAATGTCGCAGCTGGTAGAGGTGGAGCGCTTCATACTGCTGGGTAGCTTGTGAATCTTTATCCATAATTATACATCACAGTTACTTGTTGTGATGTATAATAAATATGCAACCAACTACTTTCACTTTCCCTGTTTGCAGATTCATGTCGTGTGAAGCAAACAATCAGATCCTGGTTGCTCACAGAATGATGGAAAAAGGACAGTTAACCTCACTTTTTTTATTAAAATACTGTGTTTTGCTGCCTCCCAGTATTCTGGGACCAGCAGTATTAAACCAGTGTTATCAACAGTAAACCAGTAACACCAGTAAAGTATAAGTCACTTTAAGGTCAAACTGAAATAACAAATATCACATTTTGAGCAGGGACACATAATTTAGTGATACGACAGCTCTTTTCTGAACATATTAATGGGAACAAAGGCCGAGCCTCAAGACTCTGAATAAGCAACAGTTGAAAGGAGACAAACGGTCAACTTCCATGGATGTACTGGAAAATGGATTCACTGTTTAACCTTCTAACACTGAGACAAGGAGACTTTAAAACACACCGTGTGAGCTATCAACCATTAGAGATATAGATAGACCGACTCCAGCAGGCAGAGGTAGGGTGCTGCTTTAACAGCTGTTATGTAAGTCTCAAAATAAGTGAATAATTATGCTCCCTGTGTGTGTGTGTGTGTGTGTGTGTGTGTGTGTGTGTGTGTGTGTGTGTGTGTGTGTGTGAGTGTGTGTGTGTGCAATCACAATGTACAATTTCAAAATGTCAAAGGGTTTATGTAAGCGTGGAAGAAGGCACTCCAGGTGTGTGTGTGTGTGTGTGAGAGAGATAAAAACTACACAAAGTACTCAGTTACTATTACTTTCATAGAAACTCTGTGTATGTAACTGCAAACCTTTGACGGATGTGGTGATACTCAGCTGCAATACTTCACCCTGTTTGGTTTCCATAGCTGATTGGGTAGTAACTTGAGCTCTCTATAACGGTTAGTTAAAGTGTGATGTATAGCTGTGGAAGCTATATTTCACAACATGCACGCACACACACACACACAGTCTCCCACTCCCTCCCACTCTCTCCCACTCTCACTCCCCTGTAGGTCTATCGCTCTCTGATATCTCCTCTCTCTCTTAGGTTGACCGTATCATCACTCTGTCACGGTTTGTCTCTCTCGCCAAACACACACACACACACACACACACACACACACACACACACACACACACACACACACACACACACACAGACAAACAGACACACAATGACACGCACACACACTTTGTCCTTGACCCCCATCATTACTCTCACAGTTCCTAAAAGTTTAAATAAAGTTTGACTTATTTGCACAAGGCTCTGGGCCAAATAATTAAGAATGAGATTCACATGAGATTTTTTTTACAATTAGATCAAATACAGGGATGAAAAACCAGATGCAAAAAGAGACAGACTCGTCCCTTCATTACCCATCATGCCTCCTGCCTGTCCTCAGCTGGGCCCCGTCAGCTCGGCTCAGTCAGATTACAGGCTGCTCTAATCTGATTACAATCTCGTTAGTTCATCTACCGTCCGCCTGTCGCTGAGTCACTGCCACATGCCAACCAGCCTGTCATAACACACACACACACACACACACACACACACACACACACACACACACACACACACACACACACACACACACCGCATCCGTCTCTCTTCAGCATTTGAAGGGTTTTAATTAAATAAAACATCACACATACATTAAGGAGGATTCTTTCTGTACTTATATTTAAGACAATTCTCCACATCCGGTCGTGTGTAACAGATATTCAACTCTGTTGCGTCATGTAATCTCATTGAACATTGAATGCAAATACAAGGAAGACGGATTAAACAAAAGCAAAGAGAAAAGAGAGAAGTGAACTTTAGGTTCTGATTCTGTCTGCATAGTTTTGAGGATTTATGGCTCCGCTTTTATGTTAGAAATGTTCATATCATATCTTTTTAGGTAAAATCTTCATTTGTATTTCAGCCTCTTTTAGTTCATGAACATTACAACCGACTATTTAGATATATGGTCAAATAACCGTGAACAGTTTGGGGGACTGAACCTGAAATCTACTGAAGGTGTCAGTTCTCCTCAATTATTTGATCATCTGAATAACCTTTCTTTTTAAATATTCTCATAAATACAAACAATATTATATGAATAAATATAAATTCATCACAGCAAGGCACAATAAAATAATGTAAAGTATTATTCAAGCACTAACTGAATAAGTATGCTGCACTGAATGAGTTTACATGAGAGTATAAATACTTATTTTATCTCTGGAGGTTGCTTAAGTGCCGGAGTAGATTTTTAAACGCTCTGGACAGCAAATTGGTTGTTCCTACGGTCAATAATGGATAAATAATGATGTGGAATATGCATTTATTACTTTATAAGTTTTGATAAACAAACACAGTGGGTCCCTGTTTCACCAAAAGCCTAAGAACGGATTATAAGTGTTATGTTTTTACATAAATCTAATTCAGATATATTTATCTATTAAACTACAAATCAGATGATGCAGAATCAGTGTGTGTGTATGTGTGTGTGTGTGTGTGTGTGTGTGTGTGTTGACACTAGCGGTCAGATAACAGCCTCTCAGAGGTGTGAAAGTCTTCTTGACAAGCTCACCGGAAGGAAGTAGGAACACATAACTGACATTAATTGACATTAATTAATCAAAGAATCTCCTCTGCGAATCGCCACCTTATCGTCCTTGTAGGGTCTCCGATGACAGACTGGTCCCAAGGGAGGGGCCAGAATGACGGACAGACCGGGGACCCCCTTTCTGGAGCCAGACCCATGGGGCCCGACCAGGCAAAAAAACCTAAAAACTGAAACGGAGCCGCCACCACGTGAGCCCACACTTTGCAAGTATCTGCATTGGTGTTGACAGCAGGGACTTCGGCAGTTTGAGGGACGTGTTGGGGAACAAGCGGTACAAGTTTGGGCTCACCTGTTTGCTTGGCACTGGGTCTCTTTCCTTTTGCTGAGTAAATGTTGTTTTTGAAAGGCTAAACGCCAGCAAATTGAGACTGAAGCGGAATATTTCATTAAATAGAAACATGTTGTGAATTCTTCTTTTCTTTCTCATGAATGAAGCTTCGAAGCGTCAAACTATGTGTGTGTGTGTGTGTGTGTGTGTGTGTGTGTGTGTGTGTGTGTGTGTGTGTGTGTGTGTGTATGTGTGTCTTCGCCTCCTTTTCTCTAAAACCAACCATCAGCTCCCTGGTTTTGCCGACATCGAGCAGTAAAGTAACCCGTTTGTAACCTGTTAATGTTTGTGTGTTAATTATGCTCTCGCTGGGTTTCTCGTCGTTAGTGACCTCATGATTTAACGAGAACACTTTCTGAACGTTTGTCCTCAACCCGAAGAGTCCAAATGACACGAAGATGGAGCGACACGGAGAGATCATCATCATCATCAGAGCGAGAGACGCTGCATTTCAGTTTTAGCTGCTCCCAGGAAGGAGGCCATGCCAACAGTGTTGTTAAGGGCAACCGTTTCAAATGAAGAAACATGTTGTCACGGTAACAAGGACTTCGTGTATGAGTGTGTGAGTGCATATGTGTGTGTGTGTGTGTGTGTTTTAAATAGATCCTCCACTGCTGCTGCTCTCAGTTGATTTACTATCCCCAATAGGTTACATCTGGAGGGTGTCCACACACACACACACACACACACACACACACACACACACACACACACACACACACACACACACACACACAGTGTAACTGTACACACATGATGTAAAGTGAAAGCATACACAAAATCAACTTGATAAGTCCATTATTATTATAAATATTGATCTACAGCACCCTGAATGCATTAAACACCATAAATGCTCTTTCAAGGGCAGATAATAAAACTCCCGTCCCGTGTTTACATGATGTGCACAAAAAATATTTTAGAAAACTTTTTAGTGCTTCATCTAAAAGCCTGCTTCCATCATTAATGTCTTTGTGTTGACTTTATGTATGATACTTTTAAAATGTTGTGTGGCTACTTATGATGCGCACAATGAACTCCCCACGGACACAATGTACCTTATTTAAGTGATTCAGAGAACTGTGGGTGGGATATATATTTTTTTACAGTAAAAATCATTGCTTATATATTTAGAAATACTCTCACTTTATAAACTTTTAAAGGAAAAGCTTGTCTCTGAAACAATATTCAGGCTCATTTGAACATTGAAGCAGGTTTTAGTTGCTGTTATCTGTCTGTTCTTACTGGCTGTTAACATTTCTTTGATTAAAGCAATTTCTATGCAATTAGTGGGCGACAAAATTCAAGTGGATCTCTGGCATAAAATGACTAGTACAAGTTCAACATGTTGGGAAAAACACTTGATACCACTCTCATGTGTGGTCGGGGTTAGCTTAGCTTAGCACAAAGACTAATAGCTAACTGACATCTGGCAGTTAATACACACAAAGAGAAAAATGAGAAGATCTTTTATTAATTTAGGAGGCAGGATCCACATGAAGGAGCTAAACCTTAATCTCTCCAGAAAACTAATGCACCTGGATTTGACCTGTACGGCCTGAGCCGACACACACACACACACACACACACACACACACACACACACACACACACACACAAACACACACACACACACACACACACACATTAAGGAGGAATCTTTATGTCCTCATATTTAATTCTCCACATCCGGTCGTGTGTAACAGATTTTTTAACTGCAAGATTATCTCAAATTTTAAATCCCTCTGTTACGTCATATAATCTCACTGAATGTTGTATAAAAATACAAGGAAGATGGATTAAACAAAAGCAAACAGAAAAGAGGGAAGTGAACACACACATCCACGCACACAATTGAACCCCAAGGTGTTGTCCTGCGGCTCGGCTCTGAGAGGTAATTCATCACTTCTCTATTCATATCAGCTAGCCTAGTTTCCCCTGCAACGCACGCACGCACACACGCACACACACACACACACACGCACACACACACACACACACGCACACACACACACACACACACACAATGCAGCGAGTGCATGCACGCGCAGCGACGCAGCGACAAACAAATACCAACACACACAGAGGTGCAGGCCAGGCTGCTGATATTTAACTACAGTGCAGCTCCATTCAACAAGCCTGCGGCAGAAAGCACTGATGCAGCACACACACACGCACACACACACACACACGCACGCACGCACACTCGCACACACACACACACACACACACACTTTGCACTGAGCTGCTGCTGTCACACTCTCTGAACAGCTAGCAGATGAAGCTCACATTCACACCAAACCAAGTCTTCAGGGTTTCGACTGCATTTTAAAGGATCAGTTCATATAAAACAGACGTGGATACGGGTGAATCAAATATAAATGTGAGCTTCTTAAAGTGCGGACCATCGTCTGGGTTGGTTTGATTTGCACATGCCCACATGCAGTATGTGACACATGTTGCAGACTATATTAATATACAGAGCCACCTGTATGTCTGTCGCCAGTTTCTGTGTGTGAGTTCCCTCTGGTTCAAACAGAGAAGAGCACCAACGAGAGACAGGATGTTGATCTCTAATGGTGGATGTAGTCACTATAGGGATGTGTATTGTCAAGCACCTCCCGATACAACACATCACGATATATTGTGATATGATAAGATAAAATACATATTGCATTATTTTTTACTTAAAATGCGTACATCATCAACACATTATATGAACAACTCAGTGGACAAATTGCATCAAAACTACTTCAAAGTATTTCAGTATTGCACACTGAGCAGAGAGAAGTGAAAACACACTGTGAACGTGTTAAAGTTGTAAGACGAAAACACGGAGAACGCTGTGGTAGCGACCTGTCAATCACAAGGTAGCCCCGCCCCTAAAGCATACCCTGCTTTATGGTCTATTTGACTTTAAATGGACCATAATTCAACTTTAAAAAGCACCGTAACAGCCTACAGCTGGACACAATATTCTATCTCGTCACTAAATTCTTTACACATCCAGATTCTGGGTTAAAAAATACCCCATAAGATGTTTCATTAACCGCAGAAGCACACAAGTTGACTTCATGCTGAAACGTCCCTGTGGTCTGCTTTATGTTGGACGAACAACACGAGAGCGTGAAATATTTGCATCATGCTGTTGCTCGACATTATGAACAAGCTAAAGACGCCACTGCAGCGACATTAAAGCTCCGGGGACATAAAGACCAAAAAAAAAGAAGGGAGGCAAACGTGACGCTGTCTTGTTCTTCAGGGTCATGGTAGACCAGACAAAGTCACACATTTTGTTTTTGGTCTACAGGACACAATTATTAGAGAACTGCTGTAGCAGTAAAACCTTAACACAGTGAGGGGGGCCGGGTCACATGGGGGCGTGTCAGGTTGGGTCAGGTTGCCAAAATTAGATTTGCACATGTATAACTAAAATCATAGTAACACGTTATAATTCATACAAATGTTTGTGTATGAATTATTTAGAAAAATAGATGTTTCTGTCCTCACTCAACAATAGTAGACTACTTATAGGGACCATTGTGTTAAATGCCAGTATTTAAAGATCAGGCTGCACTATAATATTATTAGTATTGTAGTATTTGTAGAGTTAGATTCCGTTTTCCGATCCAAACGTTTACATTAACTCCAAAGCTTTTTTTAAGTCATAAATTCAAATCCGTCAAGACGCCGTCACTTTATTTATGTTGACGAAAGTGATGAGTTATATTCATAAAAGAGAGTTGATTTGATAAATAAAAAAAAAGATTGGCTCATTTAATACGTTGAATCGCTTCATTCAAATTGAGGATTTTGTTCAAAGATTTGTATGTTGTCGGGAAGCACGGACCTAATAGATGCCACATATAGCTGTCACCTCTTAATTTGAATTTTTTTTTTTAAATTTGAGTCACTCTGGTTTCAACAATATCTCACATATAATAAAGTCAACTAATAGCAGTTGTATTATATATCCCAGTAGATGTGCTAACCCCTTTCCTCTGTTAGTCTCGCTCACGTACACGCTTATATACTTAACTCAGGGAACGTTCAACAGGCATTCTGGGTAATGAAGAAACCCACTAACTCGAGGATGGAAGTATAGCAGAAAAGTTCAGCAAAGAAACAAACATGTAATCCCTCATTAGCTCCTGCTGTTGGGTATCCTTGATGACAGTGAGCAGCTGAAGACATTTTTGCTGGCAGCTTCTTTCCCAGCATGCAGCGCGACCATCCTCCCGGGTTTTGCGGTACTGTGGATGGATTACCGACGATGTCATCAGACCGAGACGCACAGCAGCAGACATTTTCTACCAACGACACAGGAGATACTGCACTGCTGGCCTCAATACACACACACACACACACACACACACACACACACACACACACACACACACACACACACACACACACACACACACACACACACACACACACACTTCCTGACTTTTGGGGACATCATTAGGAATGGGTATCATTAAGATTTTATAGATACTTGTACTCTTATCAATACTGCTTATCGGTTCGGTTCCTTATCTATACTCTTATCGGTTATTTTTGATTATTTTGTGAGAAAAAAAAGACGATTAATTCAGAAAATAATCCACATTTCTTTATTATTCTCGTACGTAAACAAATAGTTTTTCTTGAGCAGCAACACAAGAAGTTCTAAAATCTTTAAACTCCTTTCTCAGCTCATCAATGATCTCAGTGATTATCTTTCATTGATGATCCCTTATCTTGTGATCAAACTCCGTATGACATCACTAACGTTACCTGCCGTATGACATCACTAACGTTACCTGCCGTATGACATCACTAACGTTACCTGCCGTATGACATCACTAACGTTACCTGCCGTATGACATCACTAACGTTACCTGCCGTATGACATCACTAACGTTACCTGCCGTATGACATCACTAACGTTACCTGCTGTCTCCACAAACAGGTTGATGTTCTGCTTGTTGGTCACATGTTGTGATGAACTGCTGCTGTTTCCTCTTTTACTTGTGAGGCTTTTATTGAGTTTGAGACAACCAGAGTTCTCAGAATCTACTGGAGTCAAATGTAGAAACACTTTGGATCTTTGTCTCCTCTCTGCTGTGATGTGAGTCTCACGCTGTACTGAGCCGGAGACAAAGAGACAGAGAGATAAAGAGACAGTGATACAGAGAGACAGAGAGACATAGAGACAAAGAGACAGACAGAGGAGGTTTGAGACAAGGAAGTCTCACTTCGAAACTAATAAAGTACCGATAGCAGAACCGATATTTTACTACTTTGAAACCGGTTTTCAAGGGGGCATCACATTCCATTAACTTACATTCATTTCCTGGACCCTAACACCTCACCTTAACCTGGCCTTAAACCAAGTCTTCACCCTAAAATGTAATGATTCGGTTTATGGGGACGTGATATTGTCCCCTCCCCCAAGAAAGGTGAGTCCCCACAATGTGCCAGTTTCCCCACAAGACAGGTAAAACAAACTCTCTCTCTCTCTCTCTCACACACACACACACACACACACACACACACACACACACATATACACACACACACAGCCTCATTTCCTGTGATAATAACACCAATAATTTTAACAATAATACGTTTACTTGTTTCATGATCTCTTGGATGTCCTATCTGGACCAGATATAGTGACATGAATAAGAAAAAAGAAAAAAAACGCAAGTCAGTTGGATCATTTCTTTTACAAAAATTGGAAAAACACTGGAATCTATATATCCAACATGTTTACAAGTGTGATCAATGTTGTAAAAAAATTGGAGGCTCTTTGTGCTATAAATATTATCCTCTCCTCTCCGCAGCAGCCTGCAGTTCAGTGAAAGTTTCACAGAATTATTGTCACATGACTGTTGGTCTCAGATGAATCAATCATGACTTCCTAGTTGACCTGATGAGTTTAAAATTTAAAGTTTTTTACAGAATCTGTTTAGAGTAAACGGTTTATTTGGGGCAAGATTTTAAATGAGACACGTAGAATAAAGTGTTTTTGATGAAATTGATGAAACACAATTTTAAGCTTAGTTTCTGCTGCTTCTTCTCACGAGAGCGTTTGTCACACATGATGTGTTCAAGGACCGTCGGAAAGATGAAAATCTGATGATTATTATGTTTTTTTAACATCTTCTTGCTAATAAACGGTGTGGTTTTGGCAATTGTTTGAATAAAACATGCTTTTAAATCCTTGCAGCGGGTTTTGGGGTTCAGAGGGTTAAAGTCCGCATCTTTTCCTTTCAGTCGGCTGTTCGGTACAGAACCCGACAGACGCACTGTAAAATCAAACTCACGTCAGCTGGCTGCCAGGATATTCTCGGTGCCATCTGTGTGCTGTGAGATCTGCTGCCAGATATCAGCCTTTACAGCAGGACTTCACACACGTATTAAAGCGCCTTTATGCAACTAAACGTTTACAAATGAACAAAATGTTTTTCACTCAGGTGAACACCAACGGGGTTATTATTCGTGATGTGTAACGTCATATATTCCTTAGTTCACACTGGACAAAAGTTAACATTTCTGTATTGTTTGGAAGTTTTGATACCATGCGGATGAGGACTATAAACATGTATACATATATCTAAATATAAACATATATATAGAGTATATGTATATATATATATATATATATATATATATATATATATATATCTTCAGGATAAAAGACATAGAAAAAGTTTAAATTTAAACAGGAACAGCTTCCTGTTTCACTGGAACAAGCTGGAGTTAACTTTAGCAAAGCTCCTCTTCAGACTTCACAATAGAAACAGGTTAGTTTAGAGTTACTCCCATAATATCAGCTGAACTAATCACAGTTTAAACCTCTTCAATCAAAATTTCCTGATCAATAATCAAACTAATAATCGAACATCAAGTTCAACAAGATTCTGTCATGTGACACTATGAGGAAGTTTCACTTTCAAACTATTTCACATGTAAATAAAACATTTGGTGTCGCAATTACACAGTTTTTATCTCTGTTAAAATAGTCATTATTAAAAAAACTGCTTATGTCAGAACAAATATGAATGAACACATGAATTAAGACGTTCAGTATTTTAAGTTGTACTTGTGCTCCTGTTGAGGCTGCAGAGCTCATTACAACCCACATTATGAAAGTGTTGGACAAAACAAATAACAACAACAACTGATGGCTTCTTCTCTGTAGCAACGGGCGCTGAGGCTCATGGGTATTGTAGTATTTAGAGCAGTCCACCATACGTCGCTCGAACACTGACAAAAGGTTGAAAACCTCTCCTTTAACCTCCAGTAATGTTTAGCTTTATCTGGTACAACACATGGATTGCGCATTATCCCTCTTAAATTCACAATGAAATAAAGTGTTTCTATTTTGAGGAACATTAAGGAGATAATTTAAAGGAGTGGAAGATTAGAGCAGGGAAAGGGAAACAGCAGCTCTCAGAATATTTCTTCTTTTATATATTATGCAGTATACAGTATATATATATATTTATATATATGAATGGTGATTTCAAATAAGACCAGCAGTTGCTGAGATGTCTGATGTTGGATGGAGAGGCGAAAATGTGGTACGTTAGCAAGTTAGCATGTTTAGCATCCGTTTGCCGATCGGTTTACCTTCCTGCTTGGTCACAATGATGTCACTCTGCATCACAGTGATGTCACTCTGCGTCACAATGATGTCACTCTGCATCACAGTGATGTCACTCTGCATCACAGCAACTCAGCTGAAAATGCAAATGTCTGAGTGAGTGGATGGAGATTAAAAAAAAAAAAATTATATAAAAATCTGAAGAGGAGCCGAGTGTGTCTGCTGTTATGAAACCTACGGCACGTTCTCCTTCCTTCACCTCCTCCTCCTCAGCCTGTACCCATCTGTTGCCATGACAACGCAGCATTTGTCCCCTCCTTCTCGAGGAGGAGGAGGAGGAGGGCTCCGCCTTCACCACCACCAGCCGGCTCCGTGTCTCATTTCCATGTTGCCAAATATAACAGACAGACGGACTGACAGAGGGAGGGAGAGACATGACGCCGTGCACGATTTACTGACTGTGCGTGTGTATGTGTGTGTGTGTGTGTGCGTGTGTGTGTGTGTCTCAACATTCAGGTCAGCTGTAGAATGATTACACCATCAATCAACAAGACTGATATCATCTCTCACACACACACACACACACACACACTCTCTCTCTCTCTCTCTCTCTCTCTCTAATTAGATTGTGTGAGTTGCAGGGTGACTACGGTGAGCCAAAGGGGACAAGTTTTATTAAGAGATTTTTTTAGATTTTTTTGCAACTTAACTGGACTGGAAATGATTTAAGAAATGGTGTAAATGCAATTAAAAGTTCATTTCAGTTATGAAAAAAGATAATTTCAAGGGATTTTTAAAATGATTGTCCTTACAGACTGTGACAAGCTGTTTTATAAAGATGTTTCACCCAGACAAGAAAGAAACGAGAGAGAGATGAAGACATAAAGTAGAAATCGACGAGCCCCGATATTATAAGATGACTATTATCTATATATTTTGTATTAAAGGTCATGTATTACGTATAAAGACACATAAAGACTCTTTTTAGTCCAGTCATGAAATATTAATATACCTGATACAAACATTTAAAGTTTCAAAGCAGTTTAATATTTTATTAGATGAGCACGAACCCTGAAGTAGAAATGCTGAAAATGTTAATTAAATGTAAAGTCCCAATTATTTAATTCAGGTGAATTCAGTCTTTATTATTATTATTATTTTAATACATTTTTGGACCAGATTGAATCCAAGATGGATGCCCCCATACTGCCACAAGTAGATGATAGTTGACAGTTTTATAATCTACAGCTGCTCTGACACACACTTTAGAAATTGATTTAAAACAGATCAATGAGAGATCAATAAACAAGCTGATCTATGGTCCGACAGGTTGTAACATACCGATCCAGACACATTTATTCTGAGGATGAGGTTCATCTGAAGCGAGGAAGGTGATTGACAAGAGACAGAGAGGGAGACGTGAAAGTGGAGAGGAGCTTTTATCACAAACTAACTACCGTTTTCAAACGTGGACAAAGCTTCACGAACACATTGACTCCTGAGTAATCAATGAAGTCAGGCTTCTATATATGGGTGAGCCATATCATGTAGTTAATGATCGCTGTATTAAAGTTATTGTAGCTGTTATATACAGTCTATGATTACGACCCATATTTAGGTTTGTTGTCAGGCAGCGACCTCTCGTGGCCGTAGTAATTGTGACTGTAACAAAGAAGGAAGTCAGGTGACGTAGTGTGAAGAGCGACAAAGTCAACGTACGGAACTAATCAGACTTTCACTCAGAAGACCGCTGTTCTTGTCCTGTTTGAAACCAAAAGTCAACGTTGACTTGTGTTATTTATTAACTTGCATACATAACTACGTTAGTTCGTAACCACATAATGTACTACGTCACATACTTAACTACTTCATGTACTTACGTCCGTTACATAAGTACGAAACACTTATTTTATCTACTTATTTTAACTCAAACAATGATCTTTTCCAAAACCTAACTAAGTAGATTTGTATCCTAAATATAACCACGTAGTTCGGTTTCATAACGCTAAATAGATCGGTCATGTCTGTTGTTCTGGGAGTCATTAGCGAAACTATTGACATTGAAGTGGACGTAGTCATTGTGACGTCACCCATTGGTTTGTGGACGTCTGTTATGAAGCCTTGAGTTCCAATCCCTTTTGGATTACGGCCTTCGCCATGCTGTTGTTTTTTCTAGCCAATGAACAGAATTTAACATATTTGGAATGCGAAGGAGTGACCTAGAGACTTCTCTGGTAGCGGCAGCAACCTTGTCAATCACAGTAAGCCCGCCCTAAATCATACCCTGCTTTATGGTCTGTTTGACTCTAAATGGACCATAATTTACTAAATGACCATCATGCTGTATTGAAGAAGACTTGAAGCTAGAGATTGAGACCATAAACTCATGTTTACAATGTTTACTGAGGGAATAAATCAAGAGAGAAGTAGAGTCATTTTCCCATAGACTTCTATACAACCAGAGGAGTCGCCCCCTGATGGACAGTAGAGAGAATGCAGGTTTAAGACATGAAGCATTGGCTTCACACGGCAGAACCGGAGGTTGCCGTCTGGGATAAACTGGACACCATGCAGGGTGAAGTCAAAGCCATGATCACCAACATAGCCTAAGTTTAATATAGATACTGATCAGCTGAACTTGAACGACTTGACTACACATCAACATTTGGGAAAGTACAACAGAACTCCAAAGATGAATCCAAATCTGTAACATATTTTTATTTATTTTTTACAAGTAAAAGTGTGTGACGGTTATAAAACCAAGATTCCTAGTTACACATCAGCCTCTGCTGACCAGGAAATATGTGAAGTGGAAGGTTTCTAAGAACGTACGTAGACAGCACTTTGTGTGACCCGACCTCATTAAAAAGACCTGCGTGCTCGTCTGTAATCGGCATCCTGCTTGATCTGAGCGGTTTGATTGGTGCCGTTTTGTTGTTAGAAGCATGTTTAGCTCAGGAATATCAGGCACCAGTCAGCGCTGATGAGGTGCTTTTAGTCGACCTCCGATAAACTACTGATGGAAGACTTTCAGCTTACTCGTTTGTTCACGCACGCAATGTGAGATTTTTGTTCACGAATTTAACACATTGAGGACGTGGGTGAGCCTCTACACTTGACAGGACTGTTTCCAGGACACTGAACTAAAACCACACAAACGCACGCACGCACGCACACACACACACACACACACACACACACACACACACACACACACACACACACACACACACACACACACACACACACACACACACACCTGGTGCAGCAGTGCTGCTGACCGAGCTCATTTACACTCCTGTTATCGTCATCAGCACACAGAGGATGAGATGTCAGCAGCTGTTTACAAAAACAGGGTCAAAGAGAGAGAGAGATGCTATCTGGAGTCCAAAATTAAAATCCTGTCGACATCGTGTCCACTTTTGTGTTGCTGTGAGCAGGAAAGGGCTTAAAAAAAGAGACATAATGGATATCTATTCTTGGAAAACACATGTCAGTGCACACAGAACCGGTGGCCATTAGATCGTCATGACCACATCTGGAGATGGTCTGGATCACACTGTGGTCAGGTTAAACAAAATGTAAATATAATGAATAATAAATAAAATATATTCATATGATTGATGACTTTTTTTTTCCATACCATTGCTAGAGATTGAGACCATAAACTCATGCTTACAATGTTTACTGAGGGAATAAATCAAGAGAGAAGTAGAGTCATTTTCTCATAGACTTCTATACAACAAGAGGAGTCGCCCCCTGATGGACAGTAGAGAGAATGCAGCTTTAAGACATGAAGCATCGGGTTCACTTTAAAGGTTGCTGCCTGTTTTATACCTGAATCCAGTTCTTACCCACATTTAAAACCTTTATTTCTCACTTGATGTGAGGTAACATGAGGTCAGGGATGACATGACCGCTGTGACAGAATGAATGCCACCAATAGCTGAAACACTGAATTTCATGATGACAAAGAAATATTCCCACTGATCTGCTTCATACGGTCTGTATCAGCGCAGATACCAGATATACTGTATGTGTTGACAGAGTTTTAACCCTTTTAACACCGTTTCTTCTTGTCCAAAGGAAATATAAGTAGAACCCTAAACTGTAGCGCCGCCTCATGAGACTCAAGACTGCAAGACGACGGTCACGTGAATGACGAGAGAAGCCAAGCTAGCACTGTTGCTAATTTTCTTAGAGGATCATTAGGTTTAAGTTACATTAGCCGTATTCCAGGTTTATATGCAAAGGCCCAATAACCAGATGTTGCCATCCAGATAATGTATCCGGAAGGAAGGAAGGACGGAAGGAAGGATGGAAGGAAGGAAGAAAGTACTGAAGGAAGGAAGGAAGGAAGGAAAAAAGATAAAAAGAGGAAATCTGCAGAAGAGAACAGAAAAGTGAAGGATGCATCCTCTTTAAATTTCTCTTCTCTTCATCCATGTGAAATCCTACAGATCTGACTCCTCTGACTCCTCCACACCCACACTGCAGAACCACATCACTCTCTCCCTGTTCATTACCATAACTGCTCTTCATCAGTCTTCCCCTTCAATACGATCAATGAGATGTCACAGCGCTGATGTCTAATGATGGTTATGGCACCGTCACGTGTTCGTATCATCTAAAGGTTTCTCTAATCATCGTACCAGCAGAGGTTGTGCTCCTAGATTTGTAGTTACTATAATGACTACATAGATCTGGGGGTAAACCAGAGTGTGCCATATGAATATTGTATTATTTCTTGAATACTACAGACTTAAACTGTGGTCAGAGTAAATCATAGTTATTATATTTTGACATTTAGACATTGCTGAACACGAAGCGACAGGACGGTGAGTTCATCGTTTCCTCGTCTTCAATCTTGAATCTTTAATGAAAACATTTTGGATCATACCGACGTTTTACATTTTTGATTACACTTCAAAAAATAAAAATGTCTAATTCGAGATCAGGCTGCTGTGTGTGTAGTTGACACTTAAAGTAAGCACTGTGGTGAGTTCATGTGCTGCCAAGCACCGAGCGTCCATGATTTTATGTAACTTTTAAGCCACAGAGTTTTTCAGTGCATTAAGTTTGCTGGAAAGAAACAAAACCCGAGAATTTTAGTACCAATAACAGTGAAATTCCACGATTCTGGATACCATGATACAAATCACAAACAAAACAACAATCTACTTCAACATACACTCCTTTGTTACCATTTATATTCTACAAATGTATCATTAATCACTGATGGTCCACCTGAAGTTTCTAGCCAATAACACATCAGGATAATATTACAATTTACCTTTGCCAAATAAAATTTTTTACTAAATAGAGGTTGAATGCATCATAATGTAATCCAATGGAACATCCGTACACTTAAGCTGTTAGCTCTGTTATTTAGCCAAGCAGGACTTGCTAACAGCTAACGTTAACTAGCTCTCCGAATGACAAATAATTGTTTTATTCACAATTTAGCATTATCTGGGAAATGTTCTATCGTCCCCAGGACAACGGGACACCATTGTCCTTGAGCCCTGATCCCAGAACCTGTGGTACCTTTAATTCTGTAGAAAAAATGGGTTTTCAGAACTTTGGAATTGACTTGCTACCGAAGTATCGGTTCTTAAGACATCCCTGTATACAAGTAGCCAACTAGCTTGCTCATAAGCTCTCTGGCTACTAACCACCCAGCAAGACCAGTGCGGCAAATAGGACCTACATTTTATGAACCACAAACCCTCAAAAACCCTCTAAATTTCATCTGCGTGTTATTTTCAAAACGGCTACGATAAGAGAACGATAAACAACCGAGTGTAAGGCTCGATGTTTGCAAATGCAGGTGTTTGATCCGCCTTTGTAGCATAATAGGACCGTGGACACAGTTTGTCATATTTTATATGCTTTTCATTGCAAAATGGCTACCATAAATTAAATCTATTTAGAGAAAATATCTGTGTGACAGAAGTTTGAGACTCAACACTCAAAGTTCAGAACCCTTAATCTTTCAACTGCTTCTTCATGTCCTACAATATTTACTGTCTCCTTGTGTTTTCGCTGCTTCAGCCAGAGGTGCTGCAAGGTAAATCTGTGTGAGGGTGCTTTGCATTTTGCTGCATCATGCCCAATACGAAATCACTCAGAAACCGGTGTGGGCAGCTCTGCAACATGCCGTCATGCCTCTGTGCCATAATCTGCCCCAGTGCAGTGTGGGATTTATTGGATCACACTCAGTCACTTGAAGAGGCAGCGAGCAGTCTGATTTTACTGTGTGATTTCATAACGAATCAGCCTCATCTTCACTGCTGTCAGACTCCATCATTGTTTTTCTGCCTGGTACCTCACTTGCAAGCTGGAGGTTAGCTTTTTCTCACAATATCAGCTGTACCTGAACGTCCCATGACTCAGGGCTCTGAGGATTTCTTTTTTTTATTCCTCAAGATGCCTCAGAGGAACGCAGATCTGACAGTCTGAGTCGCACTCTGTGCACAATCTATTTGACTTTTTGGCTGTATGTATGAGAGCTTATAAGACAAAGCAATAGTACTATTAAATCTGTCTCCATGAGTCATCACTGCGTTTCCCCAGCTTTCATCTCTGCAGGTCTCTCTGTGTTTGCAGTGGAAAGAAGGCAATGTCCCACGTTCCCCAACAGCAGTGCGAGCTTCGCAAAGCTTTACGCGAGGTTAAAACCATTTCAAATGTTAGGGCGAGTGTTGTCCTTCAAAACAGGTTTTCCACAGTTGCATAGCAACAGCAATCGCCATGACCAGCGCTTCCCACGGAGAGCGGTTCAGTGTCACCAGTTACAAAAGGAGCTGCCTGGCGCATGCATGGGACAACTGCAACCCTGCATCCCTGTTGCCTACAGCACCACCCGGCCCCGTGCACGGAGACGACAGCGAGGCTCCGTCGTCCTCGATACTTCCTGATAGGATGCTCCTAAGATAGCGTTGCCAGGCAACAAACCCAATTCCAGGCAGCGAACATGATTTCTGATTGAAAAATGTATTCAGAGCAACAAAATGACAACAGAATAAGAGCAAAAACTAAAAGCTACTGAGCTTCCTGGTAAGTGGTTACCATGGGGATTAGTACAGCCAACACAGCGTGTTTTCTTTATGGTATCAGCAAGAACAACCAATCCTATGGCTGAGCAAAAATATCCATGACATAACACTGTTCAGTCTGTGCTCCACCAATTATCAGTGATAGAGATGCTGTAGTCGTTTAGTTTGTCTGTCTCTGGAGTCTCATGCACTCCTGCTCTCCTGCAATATGTAAATTCCCACTACAACCTTCCACTCTGTAGCCCTATTAGCTGATAGAGGGATGAATAATTATCAACCCCATACACCCACAGAAAGACAGCACAGGGGCCACAGCTGTCCCCTCTCCTTTGGAGGAAGAAAAACGTCAATGTTAGACGTTATTTGTTTGAGTCCAAGACGCTTAAATCACATTTAGCAAAACAGCTTTGCCTTAAAATCTGTTGCTTGATTTTCTTTTTTTTTTTGCCAGCGAAGAATCAAGCAAACAGATGTTTCCACGTGGGCAAGTATTTCTTGGCTTGCACAAAAACCTGCATGAGAAAATCTGCAAAGTTAGTTGCCATCAAAGTCAAAGATTTACACGAGTGTTGGCAAAACAGACAGTGGGGTTGACAGACTGGCAGCCAAGTATGAGTTTGACATTTTTTGTGATTTAGGATGCCATATTAACGCTAATGTCCTGCAGTAGATTAGAGGCAAATGTTAGCCGTTAGAAATGACAAAACTTTATATCTAAAGAAGCATTTGAATGTACCAACCATGAAATTTCAATGCTGTGAAACAGAGTGCTTCTGAGGGAACCCTTTTATACCTCCTCAGTATTGTTGAGCCGTATTCACTATGGCATCCTATGTAATTTTCTTTCTTATGAAATGAGATTTACAAGACAATTTCACTATTTTGCCAGAAATTCTGAGGTATAAACTAAAAAGTTGGTTTCCAGCAAGAAGTTGTCCACCAGCAGTTAGAGGGTGAACTTTGTTTATTTCAATCCACTATTGTGATCAGATTTACCTTCCTTTCGTGTTATCTTTGGCTTTGGTTGTAGTATATCTTAAACTTTAACTTACGATTTCTGGTGGTGGAGGGTGTGGGCGTGGTGGTTGTTGGAGGCGTGGGCTCTGTGCAGGCGTTCAAGCCTCTCCTTCTCTTTCTCCACAAAGTTGGTGTTGGTGCCAGTGCTGGTGGAGGGCATTCGGGTCAGCCGGCTGTGGGCCCGTGGCTGATCCCTGGGTGGGATCGGAGGTGGGGGAGGTGGAGCCGGGGCGGAGATCGGAGATGGGATCTGGGTGGGGATCGAGATGGAGGTTGGGACGGAAGCCGGAGTGGAGACCGGTATCGCTGTCGTACTGGTGCTGTTGGAGCTGTTGTAGGAGTGGTGGGTGGAGGAGGAGTGGTGGTGGTGCTGATGGTACTGGTGGTGGTGGCTGTGGTGGAGGGGGATGGATGTGGGAGGCTGGGGAGGAGCTTGGTATTGGCTGTTGTGGTGGTGGTGTTGGTGGTGGTGATTCTTGGCAGAAATGGATGTCGATATGGGCTGAGTCAGCGGAGGCGGCGGAGGAGGAGGAGGGAGAGGAGGCTCGGGAGGAGGAGCAGGCGGAGGAGGAGCAACGGGTTGCCGGTCCAAACGCAGGGCCTTGTTCTCCTGGCTGAGCCTGTCCAGTTGGACCTCCAGCTCCTCGATTCGGCGCCTCTGAGTCTCCAGAAGCTTCTGCTGGCTCTCGATGATGTTGTTGAGTTCAAGAAGGTACTCCACAGCCCGGTTTGGGCTTTCTGGGCTGCCCTGGCCCGGGCTTTGATTAGCATCCATGACTTTTCTGGTCTAAGAATTAGCACAAATGAATGGCTCAATAACAGCTAGGAAAAGGCCCAGTGACCAAGGTTCACTACTGCTAAACTAGAGAGCCTAAATGCTGTTGGCTGTTACAGTTGGTTAGATCCAGGTTGTAATCTGAAACTTCTGAAGTAGACGAAATGCTGCCTGAGTCAGGGGCTATTCAGATTATGTACTCTACTGTCTAGTCTACAACCTAAAACCTAATGTCTAAATAACTACAAAAGTAAACCCTATGGCCCTAAGCCCTACACCTTAAAAACTAAACTACCCTTCACCCTCCCCCCCACCAGAGGTAAGTGGGGGGGAGAGGACTTTTTCTTCTTTGAGTTCTGATTAGAAGATCAAGATGGACCTCGTCCTCGCTGGCTCCAATCAGAGAGGTTTATCGAGTCGTCGACCATCCCCTGGTTCAGTCAGGTGTTTCTGTTGGGGTTCAGACCCATGACGGTTAAAAAACAGAACAAATAAAGAGAGAGAGAGGTTATCTTCTCCCCTCAATAAAAACAATTTGTCTTTCCGTTTGTCAGTGCGTCAGTTGTATCCACTCTTTGCACTCCATGCAGAAGATCAGATCATTGGTTTCCAAGAAGCAGGTGTGGAGACCAGAGCTGACAGAGACTTTATTTGTCCCTCCGTATCAAAGATGCACATTATCATTGTTGAGAAACTGTAGATTGTTCAACATGAAGGGTACAAGTGGTATTTTCTTCTGCATCCAGTGCTGTAGAAGAGATGCAGACTACAAGACTGTGTAAGAACTTCTTAACAAGCTGACTAACTACAGGCTTCCCTGACGTGCCTTGTAATAAAATCCTGGGATCCTGGGATCTGAACCCCTGTGATGAACTCTCCAAATTAAGAGTTTTTTGAGCAGAAAAAGAGACGATAATTCAAATCAGACCTTCTCCATCAACAAAACCGCTTGGAACCAAACCTTGAGAAATCAACGCAACCCAAAGCTCCACAAAATTAAAACGCAACGTCCATTGAAGATCATCTCCTGAGAAACGTGGAAGAGGAGAGGTTCACCTCTTCCAGGTCCATGGGTTCACCGGCAGGACTCGGCCTGTCACCCTGCAGGTGGTCTGTCGGAGGAAGTGACGCACGAAGGTTAAATGTCATGTCAGATCTTTGTCTTCTTCCTGGATACAGCGAGGCATCTGGGATTCACCGTCATTATCGTCCCGCTGGATGGCATATCCAGATCCTTCTGCATGTCATCCATCCGTTACATGAAAAAGAAGAAAAGAAAGAGTAGATGAGAAGATAGTAAGAGTTTAAAACAGGAGCAGCAGACTCAACCGGAAATATGTCATCTTTATTCCTCTTCATTTTAGTTACTTGCTTACTTCCCTTGCTTTCTTTTTTTATTGTAGATTAGATTTTCACACCCGTTTCTTACTTCTGTCTTTCATCTTTACGTCTCCATTATTTTATTTTTTGTTTCTTTCCACTCCTCCTTGATCTCTCTTTTCTCTTTTGCTCTCCTTATGTGCCGTTGTCGTCCTCTATGTAGTTCTGTCTTTTCATATAGCTGTTACGGTCTCATCTCTGTTCCTTTCATACACTCTCTCTCTTTCTCTGTGGTTGCTAGGGGTGTGAGGTCTCTCAGAGCCCATAAATACCAATGACATGCTCTGTCTAAGCCATCAGAGACAAGAAAAATCATCACACCCCATCAGCCTCTCCTCCTACACTCGATCACTATTCCTCCTCCATCCTAGTCCGCCTCTTTTTGTCTCACCCTCTCTTTCTTTGAATTTTCTCTTTTGTCCCATTTTATCAATGCAATTGATTTCAACACTGTTCTGGGTAGCCACATGCAAGTCGCAGCTAGCCATTCCCAACGTCACACAACATTAAACACAATGAGGGCTGCATCACAGAAACGTCCTGTATTAAGTCTCAAGTTGATTTCTTAATTGACCATTGCCTAAAGCCTACACTTTGTCCAATCACAGCTTAGCAACCGTAACTAGACACTAGAGGTTGACTGATTATCTGCCTGGTGATATTCAGCATTTTGACGAATATTGCAACAAATTTGCTACTTTGGCTCTGATGCAGCCTCTTCTCACCCCCTCTCTCTCTCTCAATGTCCCACCCACAGCACTTTCTGATTGGTTACAGAACACGAGTAGTAGCCTATGAACACAGAAGTCTGTCTCTGACGATCTGCTCCGTTTTCAAACGTAATGCAGCAAATATTGCCGAAGCAGTAATACACATCACAATTCTCTTAGCTGAAGTTGCAAAAACACCACTGGTAACGTTATGCCGTGATGGGTCACGGCAAAAGAGGAAAAAGGTATTACAATAGAAAAATAGTTACTGGATGTAACTTTAGTTCCATGAGTACAAGAACCGCAAAGAGAGGAAAGCCTGGGTTATACCATAACCTGTATATAAAAAGTGGACGTAGTTATCGTGACGTCACCCATTGGTTTTGAAGCCTCGAGTTCAACATCTTGGATTATGGCTGTCGCCATGTTGAGGGGGAGCAACGTAGAGACAGCATATATGTCTCTGGCAGAGACCTGTCAATCACCTTGTAGCCCCGCCCTAAAGCATACCCTGCTTTATGGTCTAATTGACTCTAAATGGACCATAATTTACTAAATGAACATCATGCTGTATTGAAGAAGACTTGAAACTAGAGATTGAGACCATAAATTCATGTTTACAATGTTTACTGAGGGAATAAATCAAGAGAGAAGTAGAGTCATTTTCTCATAGACTTCTATACAACCAGAGGAGTCGCCCCCTGATAGACAGTAGACAGAATGCAGGTTTAAGACATGAAGCATTGGCTTCACTTTTCAGAACTGGAGGTTGCCGCCTGATTCACCATAGAGGCTTGAGAGAAAAACAAAGTCCTCTTCAATGATTCAAGGTAACACGTGGTGAGTAACTGATGTACAGACGGTCATTATAGGGGTGAAATATTCCTTTAATTTGATAATCTCTCCTGTATCTACTATCTATCCCACATGATGGGAACCCAACTACAGTGTCGTTTAGGATTCTGTTCAGAAAGCACCACAGACACACAGTAGTTCTATACTGTCCACTTGGATGACGCATTCCACACGTGCACATTAGATTGCAGACCTGTCTGGACACGTCAGTGCAGTCACAACAAAGTGACGGTACACATACTCAAAGTATAACTTCAGCTAAAGACAGAGTGAGGCCTCGGGATATACTTTCCACAAAGACAGTTGAACAGACGTGAGCTGTTGCAGAACTGTGATGAGGATTGTTGGATCTCTTTGACTCTCTTTCTCCCTACGGCAAACCAACCTTCTCCATTTTCTCCGTCCATTCGAGTAGCGCTTTGACAGCGCTTCAATAGTTTTTTTTTTTAGGTTTCGTCTGGATGGAGACTTTTAAAAAAACGAAGGAGGAAAAATTACGTTTTCAAAAATACTTGTGTGGACGCGGCCTAAAACAAAAGTTCATACTGCGCTATCACAGTGCACACACACACATACAGTTGTGTTGTTGTGATTTTTGGGGACATACCATTGACTTACATTCATTTCCTGGAGACCTAAACCTAACCTAACCTTATCCTAACCTTAAACCAAGTCTTCCCCCTAAAATGTTCAGATTAACGTCATGGACACGTTCATTTTGTCCCCATGAGGAAGGTGAATCCATAAATATGGGACTGTGTAAACAGATTCATGTCCCCACAAGTCATGAAAACACGCCCACACACACACACACACTCACACACAGAGGAAATGGCTAGCTCTTTGGTCTCTGTTGCAAAGCGGCCAAACAGTTTCAGTTTTTATATCTCTTCCCATTAAGCACATTCAATTATTCATGACTCACTAACTGACCACCATCCCTCTCTGCCTCTCTCTCCCTTTGTCTCCGTCAGGGTCTCTCGATCTCTCTCTCTCTGTTTGTGAAGGCTCTCTGCAGATGGTTTGGTTCATGTTTCGGTTCCAAACACACTTTACACGAAGCGAAGGCAGTAAACCGAGATGTGCGTTTAGTGACTTAGTTAAGTAAGTAAGTGTGATTGTGACATAACAAATGGCACAATAGGCTTCAAACGCTGTTTTTCTAATGAAATAAATAGTTCATAGCTTTGAATTCATAGCTAGTCTGGCTCCGGTAGAGACGGACCTCCTCTAAATTTTTTGGAGCTTCATAGTGAGTTTCAGCTCCTCGTTTGTCCGTCCGGCCACAACTTTACTGTTTTGGTTCACTCACTGCTCTCATAGCGTCATTTTTCAGCGAGGAAGCCACTGTTCACTACCTGCTCAGCAGCAAACAGCAGACAGACTCAGTCAGAGACTAGCTGGTGAACATAGTGGAGCAGTTAGCAGCTAAAGAGACAGATATTTGTCTCAGGAGGTGATGGAGACCAAAAACAGAGCTAAGAGAGAGGTAATATAGGAGGTTCCACAAACACAAAGACTCCTAATGAATCGTCATGTTGCTATGTGACAGCTGGATGTGGAAATTCAACATAGAAGGTGCTGATATGTTAACGTTGTGTTCACAGCCAGACTAGAGGCCGAAAAAACACATATTGCACTTTTAAGTTCGACTGTTTCCAAAAGCCATTAATGAACTTTCACGCACAGTAGTTTGAGTGACTTGACCCTTTAAAGTGAGTCATTTACCGTACGACATGATGACATTTTCTGGGTTTTAAATTCAAAACGAGCTCTGAAATAACTCCTCACTCTTTGTGTCGTACGTACTTTACATGCGCACAGAATTTATCAAAGTTCAGGCGGTTTGAACAGGTTTTTCTCCTATTGTGATTTTACATTTAACAGTAGCTGGACTTTTTTTAATTGGCCAATTTTACAGTCATGTTATCTGCCATCGACCCACACACACGCACGCACACACACACACACACACACACACACACACACACACACACACACACACACACACACACACTTCATACAGCCCACACATATTTCACACACACACGCACACGCCAGCTCACGCAGCCTACTTGCACATCACGTACGTGCACGCACGCATACACGTGAAACATCATATACAAGCTCATGCATGCATCGCACACTACATAGGCTGCACATGCACATACACACTCACATAAAAGTCCTCATGGCCTACATAGCCAACAGTCGCACATACATGACACAAATACGAACGTGCGCGCAGGCGCACACACACACACACACACACACACACACACACACACACACACACACACACACACACACACACACACACGATGCAGCACCCTGAAAAAAAACAAAAACCAGGAAGAGTCTCACAGGTTTCAGCGGCTCCTGCAGAGGTGATGGAGGGATGAAGGTGGGGGTTGGAGGAAGAGGAGGAGGAGAGAGGATTATTGATTCCTGCTCATCCCTCTATCTCCTCCTCCGCTGCTGCTGCTGTCACCATCATCTCCCTCCGAGAAAAAAAACAAAAAAACACACAACTGCTGCTGCTCCGCCGTTTTTTTTCTTCTTGATCAGATTATGATCAATTCGATCCCTCTTTCTTTCCCTCTCTCTTCCTTCCTGTATTCCTCTGCTTGCTTCACTGCTGCAGGCCCGGCTCCTCTTCCTCCTCCTCCTCCTTCTTCTTCTTCTTCTTCTTCCTCTTTTTCTTCTTGTTGCCGAGTCAATCTCTTTCTAATTATCATTCCTCTGCGTCTGACAGCCGAGCGATCCGCTGCTGCAGCGCTGATGATCTCCCCCTTCTCTCTCTCTCTTTCTCTCTCTCTCTCTCTCTCTCTCTCTCTCCCTCTCTCTCTCTCTCTCTCTCTCTTTCTCTCTATGCGCGTGAGAACGGACGGTGCTCTGGTTATTATCCCTGGTAAAATATTAGGCTTTTTTTTCCTCCGCTATTCTGCCGTAGGAAGAGGAGGAGGACGGAAGGGAGGAGGTGTCGAGTCCAGACTGGCAGCCTGGATAGATGGATGGAGGAGGTGGGAGCAAGAGAGTGAAAGGAGGGAGGACAAGTGTGTGTGTGTGTGTGTGTGTGTGTGTCGGTAGCAGAGAGGAAAAACGCACACAGTCACGCGGCGACAAGCGCAGAAATCACATCACCGCTGGTTTACCGCACACATATCACACATGTATTGTAGAGGCTGGGGTACAAATGCTAAAGGACTCAACACGAGCTTCAATCCTGGAATATTATACGAATATTATGGAGAAAAAAAATGCTGCAGAAAGAAGAACAGATTATAGGCTGCAGGTAAAATATATTGTGGTAATATTATAGGATTCACTATAATACTAGGAGTTCCAAACTAACTTGTGTAAGTCGTCCGGTAACAAGACCACAAAATAAATAAAATAAAATATTATATTATATTACATATATTAGGGCTATAACAAATGATTAC
The DNA here is from genome assembly GCA_016806645.1 of Ophiodon elongatus. NCBI lineage: Eukaryota > Metazoa > Chordata > Actinopteri > Perciformes > Hexagrammidae > Ophiodon > Ophiodon elongatus. The sequence continues at coordinate 807,851 of JACSYO010002163.1, forward strand.
TCATCAATACATTTTCTGAAATTAACATTTATTTTTTTTTATCTTAAGCCCAGGGTGATGCCTTCAATTGCCTTATTTTGTCCGATCAACAGTCAAATATTATATATTTTATATATATATATAAAATATATAATTTATATTTTATTTATATATATGTATGTATATAATATATATTATTTATATATATATATTTATTTATATATATAATTCACTGTCTTGTATCGACAAAGAAAAGCAGGAAATTCTCATAATTGAGAATGCTTGCCTGCTTACCCACTCCACTCCCGTGATCACATCATCCCTGTTCTCCAGAACCTCCACTGGCACCCCGTCCCACAACGGATCCAATACAAAGTCCTTCTCCTCACTCACAAAGCCCTCCATAATCAGGCCCCCTCCTACCTCACCGACCTGCTCCACCACCACATTCCATCCCGTCGGCTCCGCTCCTCTGATGCCAACCTTCTGTCTATTCCACTCAGGACCAAGCACCGGACATGGGGTGGCAGAGCCTTCTCCATAGCTGCCCCCTCCCTCTGGAACTCTCTCCCCAAACACATCCGAGACTGCACTGACCTTTCTATATTCAAATCACAAATCAAAACCCACCTTTTCAGAAGTGCTTTTAATATATGGCTAATGTATGTTCCATGTTTTTAGTGTATAGCTCTTTTATGATGATTTTAATGTTTGTAAAGTGTCTTAGAGAATTTTAAAAAATGCACTATAAATAAAATGCATTATTATTATTATTATTATTTAAGGAGCTGGAACCAGCAAATGTTGCTTGGAAACAATTATTGGCATATCACAATCGTTGAATAATCATACTTATGTAATGACGTACTTATATAGATATCATGAAAAGAGGCTGCAGTTAAAAACAGGTAATTTACGTAATCTTAAAGAAGCCAAACAACGGTGTGTTAAACAAAAACTCCACACGACTGATAACCAAAAGACAAATATAATAGTTTTTTAATGGTCGGCCACATATCCAGCATATAGACGACTCGCTCACTCTCAACACAACGGGCTCTAAACCAACTCCAGAGAAAACCCATCCTCGTCATTATTTGACATTCGGATTAACTGGAGTAGCATATACAGAGGGACAGTCCACTTAAAGAGGAGGTGGTTGGATGGACGGGTCAAACCAACATGGACTTTCACCCAACTTACGTACTTAACTTATACTAAACTTTTACGATAGTTACATAACAAGGAAACTTATGTTACTGAAAAATCTTATTTCCACGGTCTTTTCCTAAACCTAAACAAGTACTTCTGTTGCCAAAACCAAACCAAGTAAATATAAAAACTAAGTAAACCTACGTTTAGTAGTTTATTTACGACCAAGGCAGGGCGCGACCGTGACCACGTCAAGACCAAGTCCAAGGCAGAGTGAGACCAAGTCAAGACCAAGTCAAGACCAAGGTTGGGGGAGACCGAGTCAAGACCAAGTCAAGACCAAGTCAAGACCAAGGCAGGGGGAGACCGAGTCAAGACCAAATCAAGACCAAGGCAGGGCGAGACCAATTCAAGATCAAGTCAAGACCAAGTTAAGAACAAGGCAGGGTGAGACAGAGTCAAGACCAGGACCAAGGCAGGGCAAGACCAATTCCAGACCAAGACCAAGGCAGGGCGCGAATGTGACCACGTCAAGACCAAGACCAAGGCAGGGTGAGACCGTGTCAAGACAAAGGCAGGGTGAGACCAAGTCAAGAGCAAGTCAAGACCAAGTCAAGACCAAGGCAGGGCGAGACCAATTCAAGACCAAGACCAAGGCAGGGCGAGGCCGTGCCAAGACCAAGGCAGGGCAAAACCACGTCAAGACCAAGACCACGACCAAGGCAGGGTGAAACCGCGTCAAGACAAAGGCAGAGCGAGACCAAGTCAAGACCAAGTCAAAACCAAGGCAGGGTGAGACAGAGATAAGACCAAAACAGTGCAACACGAGAAATATTGATAAAATATGCAAAAGACATTGCAGAGAGTAATGATGTTAACAAATAAGTAAGACACTTTAGTTTTTCCCTGCAGTTTTGGTCTTGAAATATGAGACCGAGTTAAACCCATCATATCTTTCCTCCAGGAGGCTGCTGTTCGTTCCCCGCTTGAAACGAGAAGTCAACGTTAATGTTTTTGTCACATAATGAAACTTCCGTAGTTATTTTAACCCGAACGACAATCTCTTCCAAAACCCAACTACGTAGTTTTGTTGCCTGAACCTAACAGAGTTTTCTATGAAAAGTTTAGTTTGACATCTGTTGCTGGACTTTTGTAAGAAAACCAGGTGACAACCTCCGGTTCTGCCGATTGAAGCCAATGCTTCATGTCTTAAAGCTGCATTCTCTCTACTGACCATCAGGGGGCGACTCCTCTGGTTGTATAGAAGTCTATGAGAAAATGACTCTACTTCTCTCTTGATTTATTCCCTCAGTAAACATTGTAAACATGAGTTTATGGTCTCAATCTCTAGTTTCAAGTCTTCTTCAATACAGCATGATGTTCATTTAGTAAATTATGGTCCATTTAGAGTCAGATAGAGCATAAAGCAGAGTATGCTTGGTTTTCTCATAGACTTCTATACAAGCAAATTAGAGCATCTGTGATCATTCTCATATGTTGATAAGAGAAGAACGCGTTTAGTCTAAAGCTTCATATTCAACAGGCTGATTAATTAAAGCTATATTACAGTAGATGACACAGTTAACGAGATGCTGAAGGCTCACAATTCAAATACATCATCTCGAGGGAACATCAGGACGGAGGCCACACCAGGCCTCCAGATATTAGAGCTATCAATGATACAGAGGATCAATATACCACCCAATAACATCAATACACCACCCAATAACAACAATACACCACCCAATAACATCAATACACCACCCAATAACAACAATACACCACCCAATAACATCAATACACCACCCAATAACATAAATACACCGCCCAATAACAACAATACACCACTCAACAACATCAATGCACCACTCAATGACATCAATACACCGCCCAATAACATAATTACACCGCCCAATAACATCAATGCACCGCCAATGTTTCTCATCCCTCTGCTGATCATCAGATGACGCTTTCAAAGAGCGTCTGCAGGAATAACATGGGGGGGTTCTGCTCGCTGTGTTCCGGCATTATGTGACGGGAATACCAATTAACAGTCAGCACTAATTAACGTAGCAAGCGCGAGCACGAGCGCGCGGGAATGAAATCACTACAATGGAAAACGGGAAGGTTTTTTTAATAAGGCTCGATTGTAAATAGAAAAAAATAAATAAAGAATCACCGGGGCTGAAGTTGATCTTTTTCTGCGGACATTCATCCGGAACAGAACACACACACGCACACGCACACACACGCGCGCGCGCGCTCTGCCGTTTAACGCACAGAGCTGTCGTCACGCAGGAAAAGAAGGTGAAGCTTTGATAAAAATGAAATCACCTGTATTGTGAGTCCATCCACTGTCCTCCGCCGCAGACGAACGATAATCCCCATCACACACACACACACACACACACACACACTCACACACTCACACACACGAACTCACACATACACACACATACACGCACACACCAGTCTCTGTCATCAGGACGCTGCTGGGAGCTATGGCTGCAGACGGCTTCAAAGATCCTCTACGACGAAACAGGAGCAATCACTCTGTTGCTGCTTCTCATTTTTAACAGAGTTTCAATTTAACTGCTGCCAGGATTAGTATTAATAACCAGCTAATAATACAAAAATTATACACCAACATTTAGGAAACTGGCCAGTTTGAGTCTGAAGATTATGAATGAAAATGTAATGAAAATGGCTAAAATATATTGGTTTGATTCTGCATTAATTTTTACAATGAAATGATGACGGTACTTGCAGATGACAAGGTAGTAAAACATGTAAACCTTATTTTGGTGTATACTTTTAAACTAAAAGTAAATCTGGTTTGAATTGAAATCAAACATTTGTTTACAAGATATCAATGCTGAACTTATGATTTAAGATGAGACACGACAGGCAAAACAATGAAATACACAGATTTTGGTCTGTTCATCTTTCATAACACATCTTCTTTCATTCTAGTGAAAATAAAACATTTATTTTACTATTTTGTCTGTAGAATTCTGCTATCCACAAAGAATTACCATTAATAATGCATCATTTGCATATTGAAACACAACATTTCAGAAAACTTGTAATACAAATAATAATCAACTTAATGTCAGTAATGAACGGGGGAAGTTCATGTTGATATCTATTAGTATATGTCAACAAAAAGCTGCAGGCTAAAGCTTATTGCATCACTAGATAACTATCACTGAGAGAACCAGACACGAAAATAATCTTTGTTCAGCTCATAATTTCCTGTCTGTATATTTAAAACAAATACAAATAAAAATAAAACATCATCCTGAAGTGTCCATATGTCCACATTCTGTAACAAATCTACATCCTGGACAGCAGAAATATTGTAATGTTAACAACTTCTGGAAACCTGGATGCTGAAATAACAACAGAATGAGCATCATGTCACAATGTCATGATGTGAAACACTGGATGGACATCTTGCTTCTGTCTTCTCTGTAGTTCATTTATAGCCAATCAGAACAGATCATATGACCTCCATAACTAAACCACAATGACGTCCTTACACACAACGTGGGACTAAAACTGTGTTGATCAGAATCTATCGATTCATTTAAATTTAAATTAAAAAGCGAAGAGCAGTGAGGCTGAAAATAGCAGCAGAGTGAGAGCTTACTATTTTTCTTTACTCTCTGATGGCTCTGTTCATCAGCATCCCGCATGCACTTCTGTTGCTGCACCTGCAGCTTCCTCCTCCTCCTCCTCCTCCTCCTCCTCCTCCTCCTCCTCCATCATACCTCCTTCTCCCTCTTGCTTTCCCTCCATCTTCCTTCCTCATTTTTCTCCACTTGCTGTTCCTCCTCCAAACTCTTATTCCTCCCTTCCCTCCCTCTTTAGCTTCTCCTTCCCCTCCTTCTGCTGGTTCTCCTCCTCCTCTTTTTTCTTTCTCTCCTTTTGTTTCCACCGCCGGTTGATGCCCCCCCCCCCCCAACCCCCCCTCTCCCCCTTTGCTTCTCCTCCCTGTGTTGATTGCCCTCCTCTTTCCAGTCTTCCTTCTGGTTTTACTTCTCCTCCTTCTCACTTTTTAATTTCTGCTTCCTTCCTTTCTTAGGAATTCAGGTTACATACAACTGTACAAGAGGAGACTATAAGGAGGAGAGGAAGATGAGGAGGGAGGATGGAAAGAACGAGGACAGAGGACAGAGGAGGAGCAGAAAGGAGGCAAGAAGAGAGGACTGGAAGAAGAAAGAGGATGAAAAGGAGGAGAGGAGAGGAGAAAAGGAAGGGAGCAGAAGGAGACTTGCTGCTCTAGTTTCTCCTTTGACGTCAGCCTCGGGCTCGACGCATGAAGATGACATCATACCAGGAAACCAGAATCCCACGGACCGCCATTTTGGAGCGGATAAGAGGAGGTGGAGGAGTGAGAGGAAACCAAAAAGTGATCAGATGGTCAGTGAAGTGTTTGTTGCGGAACACGTTGTGTTTTCTACAAACACTTCACACCTGAACATTTGTATTTGTACACAAAAAGGCTGTAAGCCATGATGTCATGAACACAGACATGTTTCATGACAAAATTCTCAAAAGTTCTTGCAAACACGCTGCAGGTTACTGCAGGTGTTGAGGAACAGATGGTCATCTCAGTCATGTGATGCTCTTCTGACTCCTATCTTTGGATCTTTTCTTTCACAATCCTCCTCTTTGTTCTGTTCCCTCTCTCCCTCCTACTCTCTCTCTCTTCTCTCTCACTCTCTCTCTCCCTGCCTGTCTGTCTCTCTCTCTCTCTCTCTCAAAACTAATTCGAAAAAGAATATTTTTTTACAAAAAATCAATAACTTCGGCTGTGTTACAACCCGATGCAGTTTTACTGATGTAGAAACGTTTCCAACCTGAAAGCCTCAGAGAGGAAGCAGCCATACGAAAAGACGATATTACAGATGTTCATGTATTCACGTATCAGACTTATTGTCTGACTCGTATACGAAGTCCACGTAAACATCCAAGTCTCTGAACTATGACGGGGAAAGCTCTGATTATTCCCACTTGGTGCTGACATTCATTCACATGAAGTGAACGTCAAGACGTCACACATTGGTTTGAAGCCTCTAGTTTGATGTTTTGGTCGTTGCCAACTTGGATTTTTGTAACCAGTAAACAGAAGTGACCATATTTGGACTTTGGAGGAGTGACGCCGTGGTTTTGAGGTTTTGAGGTGTTGATTTTGGCGATTTTGCCGTCGCCATGTTTTTTTTGCAGCCAATAAACGGAAGTGACTGAGGAGGAATGACGTAGAGACGCCGTATACGTCTCTGGTAGACCTGTCAATCACCTTGTAGCCCCGCCCTAAAGCATACCCTGCTTTATGGTCTATTTGACTCTAAATGGATCATAATTTACTCAATGAAAATCGTGCTGTATTGAAGAAGACTTGAAACTAGAGATTGAGACCATAAACTCATGTTTACAATGTTTACTGAGGGAATAAATCAAGAGAGAAGTAGAGTCATTTTCTCATAGACTTCTATACAACCAGAGGAGTCGCCCCCTGATGGACAGTAGAGAGAATGCAGCTTTATCACATGAAGCATTGGTTTCACTATGGAGGCCTGAGAGAAAAACAAAGTCCTCTTCAATAATTCAAGGTAACACGGGGTGAGTACATGATGTACAGACGGCCCTTTTAGGGGTGAAGTATTTCTTTAACATGGTGATCTCTCCTGTATCTACCATCTAACCCACATGATGGGAACACAACAACTTTTCATAATGCTCTGAATGAAGTTTCAGAAGTTCTTTCTGTCTGATAGGACGGATTGTAAATGTTAGCTCGGAATACTGCAAACTAACACAAGCTCCGGTATTATTATAATATCCGTTTCAGAGACACGGATTTGCTCTCCGTCCTCCTCTGCATGTATTTATAACAGCAGAGTTCAGGAGAGTATAATTAGTTGGAGCGATTAGAGGTGTGTGTGTGTGTGTGTGTAGATTTGATGCCATAATGTTTGTATAGTGGCGTGTGGAGGAGTGTGTATCATGTCGTGTGTGTGTGTGTGTTTTTCTTCAGGGACACAGAGATACAGAAAAGGAGCATCACAGCTGTTATTAAACCTCCCACTAATGTGTGTGTGTGAGTGTGTGTGTGTGTGTGTGTGTGTGTGTGTGTGTGTGTGTGTGTGTGTGTGTGTGTGTGTGTGTATGCAGATTGATGTCTCCGTACAACGAGATCCATGTTCATGTGTGGGCGACTGTCACGTGAATATGTGTCTGTGTGCTGTTCATAGTGAATAGAAGAAAAAGAACGACTACCACCTTTTTAAAGGGGACATTTTATGCTCATTTTCAGGGTTTCTACTAGAACATATTTACATGCTTTAATGTTGAAAAAAACTATATTTTTCTCATACCGTCAGTCTGAATATACATGTATTCACTTTCTGTCTTTAGCGCCTGTCTCTTTAAGAGTCCCCTCTGTGAAAAAGCCAAGTCTGCTTTGATTGGCAAGTAAGAAAAATATGGTGCACATTTGCAAAGACACTATTTATTAATATTGATGATTAATTACATTTGTTTTTCTAAATTTACTATATATTTTATCTGTTATTCTTGATTAGATCTTTTTACCTAGTTGTGACCTGGTCTAAATAAATAAATACAAATATAATAAATCAACATTCGTTATATGAAAATAGTTGTTAAATCTATGAAAGATAGGCTTGTCCTTTGTTTTCATGGACGGCCGAATGATGAGTCACTTAAAATGTTGCTGCCGCAAGGAATTGTGGGACGGCATTATCTTCTTTCCTTTGGTAAACGATGGTCCAGTGTATATATGCTAAAGGAGCTAAGAAAGGAAGCATTGAAGCACTTTGTTCATTAGCATTTAGAGAATTCGAACCAGCCCTTATCATGGTGGCCACTTATATACTTCAAGTTAATTTTACTCAGTGAGGAACCTCCACATTAAAAACAACTTTTCAACCGCAAGCTTTGGCCATTAAATTCTAATGAGTCTGCATGTGACAAAGGGAGCCTCCGGTTCTGACGAGTGAAGTCAAAGCTTCATGTCTTAAAGCTGCATTCTCTCTACTGACCATCAGGGGGCGACTCCTCTGGTTGTATAGAAGTCTATGAGGAAATGACTACTTCTCTCTTGATTTATTCCCTCAGTAAACATTGTAAACATGAGTTTATGGTCTCAATCTCTAGTTTCAAGTCTTCTTCAATACAGCATGATGTTCATTTAGTAAATGATGGTCCATTTAGAGTAAAATAGACCATAAAGCAGGGTATGATTTAGGGCGGGGCTACAAGGTGATTGACAGGTCTCTACGTCACTGCTCCTCAGTTCAGATATGGTCACTTCCTGTTCACTGGTTGCAAAAAAAGTCAAGATGGTGATGGCAAAATCGCCAAACTCGAGGCTTCAAAACATCAGTCCACAAACCACTGGGTGACATCACTATGGCTACATCCACTTTTTACATACAGACTGTGGTTTTAGGCACTAAGAACAAGATAAAGTTTTAAAACAAAGTTCCCAGAAAAGAGCAGCTGTCTAAAGTTATAAAGCTGCAATCTCTGGTAGAAAATGTATTTATTGTGCTTGTAGTTTCCTTAAATATCAGAGTTTATAATATGCGATAGGCCAATTTCTAGAAAGTAACTAAGTAAATTTACTCATGTACTGTCCTTAAGTAACATTTTTAGGTTATTTTACTTCACTCGAGTATTTTAAATTTCAAGCTATACTTCATACTTTTACTTCACTACGTCTCAGAGGGAAATATTGTACTTTGTATCCAGCCTTATTTAACTGACAGCTTTAGTTAGTTTGCAGATTAAAGCAGTGATTCAACATTTCTCGACATACTGTAAATGTGAACATGCCTGTGTGTGTGTGTGTGTGTGTGTGTTTGTGTGTGTGTGTGTGTGTGTGTGTGTGTGTGTGTGTGTGTGTGTGTGTGTGTGGAGGCCGAGGTGTCCTCAGCTGCCTTCCACGTTAGCAGATACTTTCCAGCAGCGTTGGTTTATCCCTTCTGTGCCGTTTGCTAATGCAGATCCACCTTTTGATCTGAGATCAGTGTGTGGGCTACAGAGCTGCAGAGCTGTGTGGGAGAACAGAGCGTGATCGCACTCCACATCCACGGCCAAATGTACAGGAGAGGTGCAGAGGATTTACAGATCAGTTCGTCATATTGTTCTCTGTTTTACAGCAAATACAAAAAAACTGTCAGGTCAGGGTTCACATGAAGAAGAGATACTTTAATCTCTTGTATCGTATACTTTTATATGATAAGGGATGCGGTGGAATTAACTGGTTATATTTTAAATGTAATTTTTATTTTCTTCTTAGTGTGGAAACGTTTCTGAAAATCATGAGCTGCTGATTTTAGAATAACAAAAATGACATGACTTGGTGTTCAATTCAGCACAGATCGTGTTTTTAAAGGGAGAGGAGGTAAAGACAACTAGGAACCAAAAGAGGAAATAAGGAGGGTAAAGAGAAGTAGGAGACATATAAAGGAGGAAGGAAGAGGAAAAGAAAACTAGGAACCAAAAGAGCAAATGAGGAGAATAAATAGAAGTAGGAGGCACAAGAAGGAGATAGGAAGGAGGAGATGAGAACTAGGATAAATGGTCCAAGTGAAGAGGAAAGTAAGAAAATCTGTCATAAACAGTTATTAATGGTGCATCCGATTAGCTCCCATCTCCCAACCAATCACCAGCCTTCCTCTGCTTCCCACACACCTCTTCACTAATAGAATGTAACTCGTTAGTGAATCATCATAAAACAAATCTATATTTGTTCAACTGATGTTCGTTCATCTCCTCAGCAGTAACCTTCACATCCTGGTCCTTCAGGACTCAGCGGCTCTGTTGAGCCGTGCTGCTCTCTGCTGGAGATGCTGTTAAACTGCACGTTGAATAAAAGACAGTTTGGTTTCCATGTTATGATTTAAACACTGAACCTTACTTGACTTTAACATTTAATATTAAAGTATTGTTCTTTTATATTTGTATATAGATCACACGTCTGTGACTGAATATCTATCAGGGCCAACAGGCCAGACCTCCATATCGAAATAAACATTTTTAGACAGTACAATTAAATAAGAGTTTTTTTTTGTTGCCACGCACTTCTTCATGCTTTATCTTAAAGAAATGCTACACATCTGATCTTTGACTAGACTTTAATTAGACCAAGAGGTGCTTTTCATTTGAATAACTCTTTTGAAGAGGAAGAGTGAAAAAAAATAAATAAAAAGGAAAGTTGAACGGTTGAAAATAAATATTTATTTCCGCCTTCAAATCTTGTCAATTGTAACCTGACCTTCAGATTTATCAGAGTCCCCTGTATGTTGAGAATTAGTGATGTAAAACTGTTTTGAAAATGGCTGCTGGGCCAGTGCGGTCAACCGGTTTGGTAGTTGAGCTAAAACATGTAAAAAGTGTGGTTGGTGCAGTAATCACTCTCAGACACAAGGTGGCAGCATCACTATTCAAACCCAACCAGCAGCGAGAAGCTGCTGTCGATTCAAACAAACCACAGTGAGGCCGAGTCCCCATGTCCCCCCTAAAGCCTTAAACCCTGATCCCTCAGGGACTAACTGACGTCACCTGTCAGATGGTTGTGAGAGACTGTAAGGTCTCGAAATGGTGTAAATACGAATGGGACAGCACTTTGCTGCAACATATCACGTTACCATGACAATGTCAAACAATATGATGTACAATTGTGGGTATTTATGTTATACTTTTTACTCCCTGATTTGAACGTCTTCCAGGCTGTTTCCTCATGAGATGAGGTCATTTCAAATAGTGTATTTACTTGTTTTTGTCAAAACAGCTTCAATAACTAAATAAAATATTTGATGAATAAATAAATAAATATTCTCTGATTTCATGTGTTTTTATGTTCCATCTCTAATCCTTAATGTTGTTGAGTGAATGTAACAGGCTTAACTCTGCCGTCCTCTTTTGTCTCCATGCCGCCACTGGTTACCCCGTGTTTAACGTCACATTGCAATGAATTGTGGGTAATTCCCTTGGGCAAAGTCTGCATCTAATGCTGACTTACGGAAAGGGTTCATAAAGGGCTCAAAATGTCTGAGAGACTCAAACGCTCGACGATGTGACAGTGGGACAGCCCTAAACCCTCACGGACTTTGCGGGAGCACGCCTCAAAGTCCGTGAGTCCGTGAGGGTGGAGATTGGGATTGGGCCTGTATATTCTTTACACGCTGCCTTCCCACCATGCATTGCACAACAAAAGTAGAAGACCAAAATATTAATACAAAAGTTGACAGAGTTCACAGCTCACAAAACTCACATGCACTCCTTATTTCATCTGCCATGTGTGAAGTTTATAAATGTGTAATATGAATCTACAGTGCAGAAATGTTTCTACTACTATGAACATTTACTGTTAACAATATAGAGCTGTGGTTAACGGGCCTACCAGACACCATTTTGTGGGCCTTCACCTACAAAATGTCACTCAAAGAGGCATGTGCAAACCAGAAAGAGACTCTAAATGTCCAGGTCATGGGTGGGAGAGCCTTTCCTTGGAAGGAAAAGTAGTTCCGTCTTGTCAGGGTTAATTTTCAGGTGGTGTGTGGACATCCACTGAGAGATGTCAGTCAGACAGGCAGAGATTCGTGCTGCTACCTGTGATTCAGATTGGGGAAACGAGAGGACTTATTCCAAACTTAGATGTGGTTGCCGATACAACACATTATTTGCCGATACAACACATTATTTTTACACAATAGTTTCTTTACTGCAGTTCTTTTGGACGTCTTAACATCAGCTGATTTGTGTTCGCGGTCTATTCCAACATTTCCTGTCAACTACGTTACCCGACAAGCTTTACTATCCTCAAAACAGAAGCGAACAGCACAAATGCTCTCACATGGTGACGGTAAGACTGACCTCAAGCTTTGTTTTGTTTGCACCACACTACCTCAAATCTGTCTTAGTGACTAATGGGAGAACATACAAGCTTCAGGTCAATGCCTCATCAATATTCAGCTTTGAATGATGAACTTTTTTGCTATCGTGAGCTGCAAACAGTCTCAGCTTCATCTCAACATCACAATTCACACACACACTATTTTGCAGGTAGAGTATCAGTGATTAGATTAAATGCTGGGATATATTGACATATTTACAGGTATTGTTTTTTTTATGTTAATACTCATTTTCTGGATTATATATGTTTGTATTGCTTTTCAGTACATATTCATTACGTTATATGACCTTGGTCCGACCCACATGGTATCTTCCAATCATCACGTGCAGCACAGAAAGGAGACAAAGCAAGTAGCTGCTTTCAGAGGAGGTGTACATTTCTGGAGATGATCTACATGAGGGATCGGTACCAACTCAGGCACTTGAGTCAATGTTGTGACCGGATCACTTTGGGTGGACGCTGGAAATAAAAAAACATAAAAAAAGGAGAACTTCCTACTTGGAGTTCTACAAATAGTGATGGCTGGTTCCAGAAGGTGGCAGCGATGCAACATAACGAATTCCGGTTGCCATGAGACACCAAATGAGGAGGAAGAAGAAGGTGCAATGTATGGTAGACAATAAATGTCACAACTCCAGCTTTGCATTTGAACCGAGGCCTGATCCCAATGTTCCCCCATAAGGCCTTAAACCCAGAACCCGCAATTCTGTGCAATAAATTCTTTGCTTCCATTCCTTTGATTTAATTAGTTTTTATGCTACCTTCTTAAACCCTTAATGTTTTCGTGTAAATTGAATATGACAGGCCAAACACACATGGCTCATCCTCTTTGTTTATCACTTCCACTTGTAACCCTGTGTTTAACGTCACCACGCTATGAATTTTGGGTAATTGTAATGAGGCAAAGTCCGCAGGAATACGGACTTACGGAAAGTGTTCATAAAGGGCTCAAAAAGTCTGCGAGAGAATCAAACACTCGAGTTGAAATGACATCACTTGTTTTTGTATAGATTTTAATTTCTGTTTAATTTTAAATGCGTTAGTAATAAGTGTCATCAACGAAGTACGTTCATATTTTCAACCCCCCCCTTTAAATTGCTCGTCACTTGAAGGCTAATTGTTGGTGTGTTTTTTTTCTTCACCTTCACTGGACAGTTGAGAGTGAAGAGGCAGACAGGAAACATAACAGTTGGAATTAAACCATGAACGTTGCGTTTATGTGGCATTTGTTAACAATTTGGCTATTCTCTGACGTGTCATATTTTTTAAAGATGTCCACAGGATAAGACAGTACTCTGGAATTATCAGATGCAGATTGACCAGACATTTTCTGAGAGGATGACCTTTTGATTTTATCTACCCCTTGACCTTTCCTCTACAGTCACCTTCAGGGGAAGTTAACACAATGTAGGAGAGAATTTATGGTGACAGAGAGAGAAAAAGAGGTCGAAGGTATTGACCGGTTTAACCTCTTCAGGTCTCACATTGTCCCCGAATGAATTCAAGGCCCTGCAAAGTTAAAAAATAACAGTCAAACCGGCTTAGCGTGAGTCGATCTGGGAGATGTCAGCGGCGCGTAAACAACGAGCATCCATCCGTTAAATCCACCTCCACTGTGTCCTCGCTGATAGTGTCTGAGAGGACCGACTGTCTTCAACACGACGAGGAACATCAGAGATTTACTGATCAGTTTTACAGAAGGCTCCATGAGGAGTGGAAGTATAAATACAGATGTAACAAGTACGTGTTACCCCGTGAGTTCCCCCCCCCCCCAGCACAGAAGACTTCAAGCTTAGTCTTGTTAGTAACCCTTTTTATTGAAAGCCCAGGTTCGTTCCCGCGTCGCACCTCGTCCGCCTGACGCTCTGGCAGCTTGTGTACCTGCTCTTCCTCCCTTCCCCTCAGTCCCTACTGGGGTTTATATAGGGGAGCAAACCCAATCAGCCAAACCCCAAACCAGCTGAGGCTAATTAAACCTCTTCCGGCCCCGTTCCCTGAACCACTCCCACACTCGTCCTCTCTACAGCTGAGCCCAACCACGCCCTCGCCACCACAACAGAGTATATAGAACTGGTGAATGTGTTACCGGATCCGTGTCTTGTTTATACAGCGTGCTTTCTTTTGCTTGGGCTCCCTGAGGCCAGACATTTAGACAAACCATAAAGTTTACAAAACTGAAAATAAAGGATAACAATTGGATTCAGTGAGATTAAAACAGCAACAAAATGCACTAAAACCACAGACTGTTCATAAGAAGAGAACGTAGTCATGGTGACGTCACTCATTGGTTTATGGACTGATGTTTTGAATCTTCAAGTTCGACAATTTCGTCGTAGCCATTTTGGATTACGGCCTTCGGCATCTTGGCTTTTTTGCAACTAGTGAACAGGAAGTGACCATATCTGGACTGAGGGGGAGTAACGTAGATCCCTGTTGTCGACCTGTCAATCACCTCGTAGCCCCGCCCTAAAGCATATCCTGCTTTATTGTCTGTTTGACTCTAAATGGACCATAATTTACTCAATGAACATCATGCTGTATTGAAGAAGACTTGAAACTAGAGATTGAGACCATAAACTCATGTTTACAATGTTTACTGAGGGAATAAATCAAGAGAGAAGTAGAGTCATTTTCTCATAGACGTCTATACAACCAGAGGAGTCGCCCCCTAATGGACAGTAGAGAGAATGCAGGTTTAAGACACTAGAGGTTGCCGCCTGGTAATAACTGGCACTAGAAAGCATGTCATTCTGAACTGTTGTAGTCATCTAAACTTAAAAACGTAAAAACATATAATCATACTTTAATCATCAGTGCACATTGTAGAAAAACGAATGAAATAAATCAGGGAATGTTTTACTGACTTAATTGAAGCACATTTCTTCTGTGAAACATGAAAACACATTTCAAACAATGCTGCCTCTCATTATCACCGTGGATTCTCTCCTCGGAGGTCTGTTGGAGTGACACTGCCGTTTGATCACAGACTCATTGACCTCAGGTTAAACCATCAGAAGAATAATTAACCCTCTCGTCTTCTCAAAGGTGAAAAGCAGCGCTCGCTGTTTTTTCTTCATTAGAGGATAAATCATGCGCTCATCCTCTGAACAAGTATTGTGTGTTTCACGGCCTGATGGAGCTCCAATAAGACATATTTCAATGAGCCTCTCTGTTGTCATCATCACCATCAACACTGTGGTTTATTTTGACTCAATCTGACGTACAAATACTCACCAGACCACCAAATGTGGATTCACATTAATTCACATAAAAATAGTCCCTACAAATTTACTTTTTTCTATTTGTGTGATGAAAACTACACACAATTATTGTTTTTTATTATTTTCTATCTTGCAAACTTAAATACATACAAATATTTATTATTCTACAAAATATCCCTCTGTACTAATAATCTCTCCGTCACTTCAATTCTCAGAGAATATAGATCCAGGAGCACAATTAACAGGATTTACTCCTTTCAGCCCTAAAGCCCTAAAGCCTCACTCTCTCGTTCTCATTATGGGCTTTTTTTTTTAAGCTATCACACTTAAAAACATCAAGTAAAGCTTGAAGCTTGTGCTGCTTTGGATTCAGGAACAGATGTGAAGATGAGTCGATGAGCACATGAAGAAGGAAAGAAGCAGCCAATCAAACCTCATCAGGTCAACAGTTCAATTCAAACTGAGATTGAATTTTTAAGGCTCGACTACATGAAAATAATTAATAATAAATAAAGTTATTGTGTTGTATTGTGCAGTACAGTGTTATACTATACGGCGTTTAGTTTCCCGAGATATCTGGGACTTCCACATCATGAAGAAAGCAGAAATAATGCTTATTTCAGCCATGATTGATGAAACGTTGGCCACACGGAGGTTGTGTCACATTACCGTCTTCATGTCACCTTTGTCTGTTTTGCTTCCTTTTTTTATTTCTACAGAGTTTGGTGTTTTTTTTTCTACAGTATTTCCTTATTTCTTGAATGTTGCTGTACATTTTATCCAGTGACATCACTGGAGAGCAGATGATTTTGTGCTGATTTTGATTTCATAAAAAAATCACTTCTAAATTATGTGAAAAAACTTCCGAAGGCTGATCTTTAGTCCCATGAAATGAGGATTGAATTAATCTGAATGAACATCTTTTCTTTTTCTTTGAAATAATATAACGTTAACAGTCCTTTGAAGAAGTGAAGGAAGCATTATTCATATACATTTACATTTGACATTTGACATTTGACATTTGACATTTAAATCCATAATAAAAGTTATTCTAAAACGTCTTAATTTTCCAAAAATGTCTTCACTCTTTGAAGACAGAAACTCACACATACAAACAGAGAGGTGAGAACAGAGTGACGTCTGAAACATTGAAATATTATTGACGAGACGGACGTGTGATCAAAATAGATTTTCTTTTCTTTTCATAATTCATTTTTTTTTTTATCTTTTTCATTTTGTTTTTGAATAAATCAACCAGCGGATGAATTAAGGTGAATGCATTTTATTTGGAAAAAGAATCCAAAAGATGAATTGGGGTGATTGGAAGGTGAAGGTGCGTGAGAGGAATCAGACTTTACCATGTAAAACTGTTATCTGTCTTATTGAAGATGTCACATTTAGAGGCTGTGGTTTATGAATAAATGTCTCTCAAAATGAAAATAAAAAATAAGAAGATGAACTGAGGGGATAGGAAGTGTCTTTCACCTCCTCTTCTCATCTACTCTTTCCTCCTTTTACTCTTCCTCCAGCCTCATACTCTCATCACCTCTTCTTTCTTCACCTCCTCTTCCTCTTTCTTTATGTCTTTTTAATTTCTCTTCTCTTCACCCCTCATGAAAGAGCTGACGATGGATACCTCAGATTAGGTTTAATGGCTTTTAAAGTATTTTTTTATCGGGTATTATCCCTTAAATATACAAATGACCTCATTTGTATTATTCTTAATGGTCTCTGCATTCTTGTTTCTCATATATATTTAGATGGTCTATTTGACCTTGTTTTATTGTGTTTTTGTAAAGCACTTTAAGCTTTTAATAGTGCTCTTTATATAAAAATGTATTAGTATCATAAAAATAATAATAATAATAATAATAATAATAATAATATTTTATCAGATATGACGAGCCCTACTAGCGAGCTTGGTCGCTAACGGGACAAATAGTTTCGGTTTCGGTTCAAGAGAGATATTTTTTATCGTTGAATTAATGAAGACCTCGTTTCATTAAATAGCATCCGCAGCTCTTTGAATTCAGTTTATTCAGTAATTTGTTTAACAATGATTTGGAGAATCAAAATGCACTAAAACTGAACTCTGCAATTCCATCAAAGTGATTCGATCGGGTCAGAAATATGTTGCTGGTCTGACTCGTATTCTCTCCTCTGGTTTTTACTTCATCTCTCTGTAATAGCTTGTCAAAACCCACAGCGACTATCTGTGTCTGTGTGTCTGTGTGTGTGTGTATCTGTGTGTGTGTGTGTGTGTGTGCGTGCGTGTGTTTTAAAGGCTGATGCTCCAATCTGCTGCTGCTGAACTGTCACCCTGTCACATCCAAACCCCCCCTGCAAGTGTCTCTGCATGAGTGTGTGTGGGTATACAGTATGTAGTCCATGTGTGTATTTGATGATGAAGTCTACACTGGGTGTGTGTGTGTGTGTCTGACCTCTAACCTCCAGAGTGTGTACCGAGCAGTTGATTGTTGGAGCTTTCAGACTGTCAGCATGTGAAGATTACAGCCTGTGTATGTTCTGCACGACCATTAATGTGTCCCCTGACACACACACACACAAACACACACACACACACACATGCTAATTCATCCCACGACTACCACTCTCACCCTCTCTCTCTCGCTCTGTCTCTCTCGCTCTCCATTATGTGCCTCAGGACTGAAAGCAGAAAATGGATTTCAAAATGACAGAAATTAAAAGAATAAATAAAGAGGACATGAGAGTGTCTCAGTGTCGACTCAGGAACAGAAACACTGGTCTGTAAGAATTGTCTCACTGCAGTAAAGATCAGATATTATTTAACTTGTATTTACATAAGAAGTTAATTTATGTCGATGATACACATGCAAACGTGAGGTTGACGGCTAAGAAACACTACATTACTACAACTAACTACATATGTTATGTATTTTCGTGTTTGGGTTGATAACATCATCCGGAGCTGTATTCACTGTATCTAACAAACCACATGTCGGCTAGTTTACTACAGCTGTATGAACCCAAAATAAACAGCTTTGCTGTGATTTAATGGCAATAAACAGATAAAAAAAGATGCCGAAATAACAACATAATGATGCAGATTTGTAAAAAGTCTGAATTCATGCTTTGTCAGGTCATTATCCGGTCTGTCTGTTTTCTGAATGGTAACCAGTGAAGAACAGAACTGGTTTTAAGATTATTTTAGTAGTTTTATAAGCTCTGCATTTCTGAACTATATCCTACAGACTCATCATCATTCTACGTTCTCAGCTGTCTTCATTGCTGCTCCCAGACTAAAGACTGACTCCACTTAATTATTAATATAACGGTACAATTTTTCCTGTTTCTGTCACAGTTTATTTATGGATTTAGCTTTTTTTAATTAATCATTGAATTGCCTTTTTAAATGTGTCTGTAAATCACTTTAGTCAACGCTTTGAAACGTGCTCCATGAATAAATTGAATCTTTGTCACAAAGAAAGAACAGCCGTCACTCTCAAACAGCTTTTTACATTCAGCTTTTCACTAGTTGATGCTTGAAAGAAACCAAAAAGGTTTTGTTTTTTGTATTATTTAAAAAAGATTGAAAACAAAAGTCCATTATATGCTTTTATTTCTCATATGATGATTGAAGGCATCTTCTTCTTGATAAAAAAATTATTGCTTAGTTCCCCATCAAGGGAATACAATTTCAACACAATAGATATTTAACACAAAATGAAAACAACTAAACAAAAAACAATGAGACAATGACATAGTGAAAAGGTTTATAAGAACCTTATTAAACACAACCACAGACTGTATGGTTACAACTCTGGTTAAAATTATGTACATTTCTGATTATTTATGTGTTATTTGTCCATGTGGGCTGGGCATCCGTATGCACACGATACAATAAGCAACTTCGTAGTCGTGGAAACAGTTAGTCTCTTCTAGATAGATAGTCAAATCAATACTCGCATGCAAATATTTCACATCAAAACTTTTTCAATAAAAGGTTTGAATAAAGCAGCGTCAGTCGGTCTGTCTGAGATAAACTGTTGTATAAACTAAGATACTGTAAGATTTTTTTACTGTCAATGATTACATTTTATTTTAGTGATAATAGTTCTCTCTGTAAACAGTTACAGTTTATATGTTTAGGGCTTTTATTGTGAAAGGTAAGAACATAAGGAGTGAACCTGGTCTTTGTCATCGTTGAAGGGAATAATACAGTTTTACGAAGCTTCTTTGTTGTTGTTCATTATAGTTTTCAGTATGTCCGTTACACACAACGTGATTGGTTGATGGTTTTCATTCAGAGTGTGAAAGCTCTGAAATAGTCGACCTTATTCTGACATCGTTTTTTTACAAATATTTGCATCCTGTGTGAAAGAGCTGATGACAAAAACAGAAGTGTGAAACATTAAATATTAACATGCAAATTAATTGCGCTAAAATAAAAGCTAAATGACTTGAAAAGAACTCTCAGTTTGGATAATAGCGACTGAACCGTGTGCAGACGAATGTGTGTGTGTAACAGTATACACACACACACACACACACACACAAACACACACACACACACACACACACACACACACACACACACTCACATAGACCCACGCACACACACACACACACACACACACACACACACACACACTCACGTACACACTCACATAGACCCACACACACACACAAAGTGTTTGTGCTAAAGTGACAGAGAGAAATAGATGTTTGGATTTGCTTTAACACACATCAACAAGGAGGTTCAGTCAACAGAGTGTGTGTGTCTGTGTGTGTGTCTGTGTGTGTTGCTGACACACCGAGCAGAAACACAAGAGCCACGACAATGTGTGGGTGACAGGCGTGACAGAGTGTTGACATCGCAGAGATCGCAGAGGCATCTGTCTCTCTCTCTCTCTCTCTCTCTCTCTCTCTCTCTCTTTCTTTCTCTCTCTCTCTCTGCCGATGTAATTACTGAGTCGAGCTGATAAACTGCTCTCTCAGGACTCACCATCAACAGGGAGGAGGAGGAGCAGCAGAGGAAGATGGGAGGAGGAGGAGGAGGAGGAGGAGAGGTGGATGAATAGAGGATGGAGAAGACGAAGAAAGAAACAGGAGGAAATAAAAGGGCAATAGGACACATGAGGAGAGGAGGACGAGGAGTAAAGGAGATCATAAAGAGGAGAAGAGAAGTAGAAGGGTGTGAATTGGGAGGTAAATATGGAGAAGGAGGTGAGAGAAAAAGGAAGAGGAGGGGCGAAGAACAAGAATTAAAGGGATCAGGTGATGAAGAGAGGGAGGTGTATTGATTCAGTGCTCTGACAGCAGGGATGTATTTCATCTGGATAGAGCTGCAGTCACAACCCACCCACCCAAACACACACACACACACACACACACACACACACACACACACACACACACACACACACACACACACACACACA
This sequence comes from Ophiodon elongatus, assembly GCA_016806645.1. Taxonomy (NCBI): domain Eukaryota; kingdom Metazoa; phylum Chordata; class Actinopteri; order Perciformes; family Hexagrammidae; genus Ophiodon; species Ophiodon elongatus. The sequence goes on from JACSYO010002163.1 coordinate 828,577, forward strand.
CACACACACAGCTGACCTGTGTGTTCACATCATAGGCTGCATTATTCACTATTCAATCATTACAGGCTATACAAAAACAACAACAACAAACAATAGTATGCTAGCAGCTTTGAGCTAAATGCTAGCACCAGAATGCTAATGTTTACTGTGTTTAACTTAGATGCGTTACTTAGAGTTATTTCTTATATTTTTCCAGATATTCTATTGTCCCTCAAGCTGTCTTCTTCACTTGCATTCAGAGATGTTTAGTTTCGGTACAGAAATCAATTTTATATCATGTCTTTTGTCTTTTGCAATGTATTTATCGTCATGCAAAAACACCAAAACAAAATGTGCAAACCTACTTCCCAATAAACTTCTTACAGTGTTTTCTAAAAAGTAAAAACTCACCAAAGTCGCCAGGATACTTCATCTGGAAACCACGAACGTCAATCCATGTGATAGTTGAAATGTTTCAAAGCGGCGGATCGACCAACAAACACTTCTCTGGAGTCACATGGCAAAAAACAAATGGCATCGAACTCTACTAAGATTTTCCCAAAATATTCTTCTCTTTTTCTTCATTGTGTCGAAGCTTCTGAAACATGGCCCATGGCCCTCGTCAGTGGCCTTACGCTTCAATGGTGACGTAAAGAACGAAAGGCTTTCACCCAGGAGACCAGTGTTTGTGTCTTCTCTGAAACCAAAAGTCAACAACTTATTTTAAGTTACACACTTAACTTATAGCCGACATAACTAACAAACGTAGTTATTTGAACTCAAACCACGATGTTTTCTTCAACCGAACCAAGTTGTCTCCTGTGAACACGGAAGTTTATTTTGTAAGTAACGAGCGTCATAGTTTGAAATTGAAGTCCACTGATGTGGTGGCATAGTGGCCAATTGTGTAACTACAACTTCCAGGTCCGTAACATGATGCCATGGGGCCCAAAAATACCTTTTCCCCATAGACTTAAATTGTGAAAGAGCCTTGAACAGTTCATATTTAGTGCACTAAAAGCTGAATCCAGAGTAATCGTGTAAAAAACACGCGAGTGCGCTTTATGAGCTCTATGCGGCCTCTGCAGGTATGCGGTACATTCGGGTAACTTTTTTCTTTCTTTCTACATCCATCAAAAACAAACACAGGACTTTCAACCAGGAGACCAGCGTTCGTGTCCCAAAGTGTTGTTGAATTATTTTAAAGTTACGTTAAGGATGTTTGTGACGTGTTTTCCGAACTTGTTCACGGTTTAGTTAGTTCATTTTATTTTAAGCCCAACCATGATGTTTATCCGAGAACTAAATGCTTTTGTTTCCTTATTCTATTGTATTTTTAAAAAACAATTCTGTTGTAATCTTTAAAGAAACTCTGGCACAAGAATTTCCTTCAGGATTGATAAAGTTCTATCTTATCTAATCTTTTACTCAGGCCATATTTTGTATGTAGCTCATTCAGTGGCTGCAAAGTTGTTATTCTTCAGTCCACTGTATGCTAGCTAGGTGACGGACAGCAGCTATTTTTACAGTTGCCTAGCAACAGCAGAGGGACACTAATGGGCTTCCTGCGTGATCAGCTGCAACTGGTAATCACTTTAAATTAAAAATCAATATTTCCTGTTGTAGCTCTGTAATGAGATGAGAGTGTTGATTTGTCTCTCTCCTCAGTGGTCACACACACCATCATGTGTTCCATGTTTTATGTCCTTAACTGGATTGGTGGGCGTTTATGAAGAGTCATTAAAAAAAATGTATATTAATAATGTATGTTAATGTGAGGATAATTCATGAATATGTTTGTTTAACTGTGTGTGTCTTTGTTTGAGATAGAATGTTACACAGGGATGATTAAATTGAATTAAATTAGATTCATATAAATGTCAGCAAAGGTCGTTTATCAGGAGACAAATTGGTTTAAACCACACACACACAGTCGTGTTTTCATGACTATTGGGGACATCACATGAACTTACATTCCTTTTCTGGAGTTTTACCCAAACCACTACCAGCCTAATCCTTCCCCTTACCTGAATCTAAACCTAAACCTAACCATACCCTGAAAATCTTCACGCTAAAATGTAATGATTGATGTTATGGGGATGTGTATTTCGTCCCCAAAATGAAAATTTTTTCCCACAATGTGAATATGTAATCAGATTTATTTCCCCACAAGACAGTTCAAACCAGGCGCCAACCTCCGGTTCTGCCGAGTAAAGCCGATGCTTCGTGTCTTAAAGCTGCATTATTATTATGCTGTTATATAGAAGTCTATGAGAAAATGACTCTACTTCTGTCTTGATTTATTCCCTCAGTAAACATTGTAAACATGAGTTTATGGTCTCAATCTCTAGTTTCAAGTCTTCTTCAATACATATATATAAAATATATATATATATATATATATATGTATACATATATTTATCTCCGTCCAACATCTCCGGATAACGAGTATCACTGTAACACAACGTTTAACCACAACAAGCTCCAAATCCACTAAACCAGCCTGAACATGAAGAACATCTGAAACCTTTGATGAGATTCTATGAAGCAGAAACGAATAGTTATTGGACCCTGATCAAAGCTGGATGATGCTACTCTATGATTGGATAGACTGCATTCAAGGGGCGAGACTTAGCAAAGCGTCATTTCAAGTAATCATGGTGAAGTTATAGTCGTATCGGACAAAGTAAACCAGAATGCAGTCCGATAGTTTTTCATATTTTTACCTACTTTCCCCAGTAAGAGAAACAACACACCAATCAGAGCTGGACAGGTGAGATTAAGAATGTACGTCTTCTTCCTTCATGAAACATGCTGACAAAAAATTGGATTGATGCAGCAACTCTTACATCAACACATCACTCCGATCAACGCGTCGACCCAACATCACAGATACGTCCCTCAATGCTGACGGAAAACAGCTGACCTCAACCGGCTGTTCTTACAGAACGTTTAGCTAAAACCATGGAATTAAATGTGCTGTAATTCGTAGATATCTCACAAAATCAATTTGTCTGTAATCCATTAATCATGAAGTATGAACAAAAACCTACAGATGTAACTTCTCTACTTAAGTAATGTCACTTCCGTATTATTCAAACCCAAACTAACATCTTTTTCCTGAACATAACTAAGTTGTTTACTCTGAAAACGGAACTTGAAATGCAATGAGCGGAAATTAACATTTAAAATCCACACTGTAAATAATTACTGTTAATTCATGGAGGATTTACAACGGTATCTTATAGTATTTCATAATAACTAACAGTTAAATGTTCATCCTTCGTGGGAATTTTATAAACTTCAGCAATATTTGTTGTATATGAAGTATTGTGTTTTCTACTTTTTTTTTTAGTTGTTGGGAATTAAACGCAAAAGTAGCAGATTGTATTACCCTTTGTAAATAAACTGTGACATGCTGTTATATACTGTAAAATTACCAGAAAAAACAGTTATTTTACTATCACATACTGTAATCCAGTAAACAATAAGATACTGTTCACAGAAATCACAGTAGCCGTAAAATAACAGTGAATTACTTGAGAAAATGCAAAAAAAATACAAGGTGTAACATTTCGTAACTGTTAACATGATGTCAGACTGAAAACATTTCAGATCAGCATGTCGGCTTGTTTCTCGCTCTGACAATAAGAGGAGAGATGTGGTGCAGCTCAGACAGACCTGAGAAACAGGAACAGCTTCTACACAACTGATGCAGTAAAAGAATAAAAGCATGCATGTTGGCTCCTCTGCTCCTGTTCTGCAGATGGAGTTTCATGTTTGACATGTTCACCAGAGAAACTCAAACGTTCCCGCTGGTTTCAAGCTGTTAAAGTCGACATTTAGAAGAAGAGAGGATTCCCCCTGACAATCGTCATTACAGACGATAACAGACACAGAAACATGTTCACACGTGTGAAAGCCCAAGAACACTTGAGTAGCACGGAGATGAATGAACAGGTAAGGAACAATAAGAGGAGAGAGAGAGAGAGATAGAGAGAGAGAGAGAGAGAGAGAGAGAGAGAGAGGGGAAAGGAGGGGAGGAGGGGAGCAGGGATTCAAAGCAGGTGGGAGGGAGAAGCAGAGGAGGAGGAGGAGGAGGAGTAGGAAGAGGAGGGGGGGAAGGCATCGCAGAGAGGGAAATTAATTGCCGGCTGCAGGTTATTGGCTGGCTGTGCTGCCGCGGAGGCTGCTGTTGTTCCAGCGCCGGGAGGATGCTGCAGAAGAAGAAGAGAGAGCAGCGAGCAGGGAGCTGCCGGTCTGCCGTCTGCTGATTCCTGATCCATCGCTTCACCGTCCCATCATACATCTGTGAAGACCGAGGAAGAGGAGACGCTGGATCTGTCATTATTCTGAAGGAGGGAAGGAAAACAGAGGAGGAAGAGGAGGAAGGACGCCGGTGAGGAAGCTTTGCCAAGACGAATATCACCTTCTGTGGGCTGATTCCCCCGGGGAAATCAGGGAGGGGATGGCTCTTAAAATATCTGGAGATGTGCAACTTGGATCTTTAAGAGAGATTTAAAATCAAATCACTTCTTTTATTTTTTTTTACCAGCAGCAACAAGAAGGATGAAGTTTAGATTTGTACTTCTGGAGTGTAGTTAAAAAAAAATCTCTTTTTATCTGATCATTTTTTATTGTAATTTTAAGAGTTATTTTCTTAATAAGTGCCACTGCAGTCAGATCATTTGTTTATGTTTGTTTTTGGTATTTTTTAATATGTGATTCTCGTGCAGCAAACGATCATTTATAGATAAATACAAGTTGGGTGGCAATTAACTATATTTTGTGTTATTAATTCATCCAAAGGCTGTTTTCTTCATAATCATTTAGTCCAAAAAATGTCAATAAATTCAAAATGATATTTTTCAGTTGAAGGTTTTGTTTGTCCAAAAACTCAAGAATATTTTTTATTGACTTATTAGGACAAAAGAAAGCAGCTAATCCTCACAGAAACTGGAACGAGGTCGTGTTTGGTAAATTGTTGCGTATTCATTTTCTGTTGATGAAATATTTGAGTGGCTTCCACCTTTCTAAACAGGCCAACGTCAAACCTGTTACACGTGTAAACTAGTTCATTTTTCAGTTTATTTGTTTTTTAATTGAATCATTTTAAAACCAACTGTTGATTTGCAAAAGAAAGTCTGAAGAATGGAACAGAATGTGTTGTGGTAGAAATATGTTTCCTCTGGTTTAACGTCCTGATGAAATCAGATTGAACTGATTCGTTTCAGCTCTGAAGTTGAAAGCAGGTCGAGGTATTCTTTGTGCTCGGGCACGATTGTTTCACTGGTTTTCAGAATATAGGATTTTCAGGATCTCATTACCGACATAAATAACGATCAAATGGAGATTTTTGGGTTTGTGAAGGATCGTCTTCGCTGACAAACAGCTGCTAGAGAGAACATCTGTCAAATTTGAGTAAAAGCCAAGATAGCCTCGTTTCCTGACAACAAATTCTGGCTTGTGAAATCAATTCTTAAGCTTGTTAGACTCCTCTCTTCCTATCGAACACGAATAGAGGGCAAAAAATAAATAAAAAAGCCTGTGTGTGTTTGTGTGCTTCATCCAATCAGTGTGTAAAACCAGTAAGCATCTCTCTCTCTCTCTGTTCTTCTGTGTCCAGGAGCGAAACTAAGCCGGATTTAACCTTTGTAGAGAAATGACGGAGCAGCAGAGGAAAACGAGGGACGAAGGGAGGAAGGGAAGAGGAGAGGAGGCTGACGGTCGGAGGATCTAGGAGCCAGCTCAGTCTGACACACAATCCTGGGAGAGGAAGAGGAGAAGGAGGAAGAGCAGGAGGGGAGGTTTTCGGAGGAATTACGTGGAGAATAAAGTGAGATTTAAGTTTGCTGAACCCAAACCGGTCTTCTCTGGATTGTCGGTCCTGACGGAGGATTGAAGAGGAATTCTGTTCAGCAAAGGATATAAAGACGAACGTTTGAGTAAAGAACCTGAGATATTTCCTCAGCGACCTGGTGGGTTGTCGCCAAATTCACCATTTTTTTTCTAATAACTGTGGATAGAAGAAGAGACTTTCCGGGCACCTCCAAGTCAAACGGAACAGAAACGTCTTTAATTCCAAACGTCTTCGTTTCTTCCCCATCATCTCATTCTCTAGTTTCTTCTTTTTTTTATGTTTCCTCTTTTCCCTGCATGCACCTGCCCACCTTTTCTCCCTTTTGCTCGGTGTAGGAAGCTGCTGCTGATGACAGATAACAGCTGCAGGTAGACAGAGGAGGACTCATAACAGCAGATAAGTCATGTTCAGTGACGGGAGCAGCAGGTAATACAGGCTGCTGTGTCTCAGAGCTTCAAAACGCGTTACTCCGAAACAGCAGTGATTTCCTCCCAATGTTTTTCACGCTTTTTATACATTAATGTCTCTTTGGAGGGACAGTAAATGCACCACAGCCTGTTAGGAAATATCTAAATATCGATTGAATGAGGAGCTCAGAGATTTATCTTTAAAGCAACACTGAGTGCTTTCACATGTCAAAATAAGACTTCAGCAATAAGCACAGTGGTTGATCCTCCTTTGACTGAACCACCAGACTGATGAAGCACACTATTATAAAGCATATATCTGTAAGACCTGAACAGTTAATGTATAAGAAGGGAAAAGACGAGCGTTAACTGTCAGAAAAAGACATTGAAAAAATATCGAATCAATCAACGTATAAGAGCAGAAACAACACGGTTATTGATTCTTTGCGGCTCCCAACAAACATCTGACTTCACAAATGTTTGCTTGTTGTGAGGACCTGTGAGGATTTCTCTGGTGAGACTTTAAAGACGAAGGCCACAAAAACGTCATCAGTGTTTGGTAGATGAAGTCTAAACTTCAACGACTGAAAGGAAACCTGCTCAAAGCACAAACACCACACGGGCGGTAGAATTCAAATGTGTCCTGTTCTTTAAGCACAAACAGAGTTTCTGTCTATTCACTAACAAACTTTTTTAAAACTCCAGTGACACAGGATTTCATAGATGAGCAGGTCGACTATAAAAACGCCTTTTGAGCACAAATTAAGACAAATATAGTTTGAAGAAGAAGCTGTGCTCAGATTATTACGAGTGTTCCACTTTCACGTCAACATTCAGGTGCTGGAAAGTGTTTTTGTAGGATTTTCTATGATTTCAAAGAGGTTTTTGTATCGATTGATAGCACAAGGAAACATTAACACTGTTTACGTCGCTTTGAGAAACCATCACGTGTTGATGTTTCAAATATTTGACAACAAAGAAGACATCAGGATCTTTAAAGAAGGAATACAATATTTTACTTGAGTTGATTCGTTTAGATGAATTAATGTCATACTTCAATATCTGACTTCAAATCAGTGATTCTCTGCAGAGCGTCTCGTTGCCCTGATACAGAAACATAAATCTCACTGTTCTCCGTCACTAATATTTAATATTTCAGATCATCTATTTGCTCAGGAGCCTCTCTTGTCAGTTCACTCGCTGATGTTCAGAAGAATTATTGAACTGAAGAGAAAACTGCTGGAGGAGTTCTTCTTCTTCTTCTTCTTCTTCTTCTTCTTCTTCTTCTTCTTCTTCTTCTTCTTCTTTTTCTCCTTCATGTCTTATTAATTGCCTCTGGCCTCATTTCCACTGCGGCTTAAAAAGAACCTCTTGGGACATAAAACTAAACATTTGGCTGAAGATATTTAACATTTAAGTGTTTTGTAAAGATTAGTGAGAAATTACAGCCTTAAAAAAAGCTGTTTTTCATTAAGCAGCTTTATAAAAGTAGGAGAACTCAGCAGAGGAAAAGCGAAGAATTCAGTCAGTAACAACACTAATAAAAATAATACATTCAAAATCCTTAAAAAGCAGCAGTTCTGTTGTATTTGTGACTTAGTAGGTGTCACATTTACTGGATACAGAACAACATTTCTACCTTTGATTTGATCATTTGAGCTGCAAACTGCAGGAAGACATTCACCTTTTTAAAAGCACCACGACTTGGATTCATTTCCCATCACTTTTCAGAGAAGTTGTCGAATGTGTTTAAAAACAGGGAAACAGAAACATTTGGTCACAAATATTTCATATTTTTGTACATTTGAGCTGCAAACTTCCAGCAAACCAGCCTACTTGACTCTTTTGAGTATAAAACAACTCAACGCATGAAATATCGGACTCATCCCCAAACACCGAAACCACTTCAAGTCATCAAGATTCAGATCAAGAACATTTTGACACAGAACATTTGCCGTAAAATTTCACCTGACAATGTGTGTGTGACAAACTGAAACCAAACACACTCAGGCATCTTCATCCTCATCACCATCAGGAACAATTCTACGACCGTTTCTACATTTGAACCGTTTGAAGCACAAACTGAGGAGCTTTCGCCTCTTCCTCCCCCCGTCTTCTTCTCCCTTCCCCTTCCTCCCCTGCAGGGCTGAAACAATCTGCCACGCATGAATACAAATTAATTTTTCTTCACGGTGATGAAAAGACGCAGCGTCTCGCCTCCAGCAGATAAAAGCCGTTTACTGCGTCTCCTCCATGAAACAAACAACAAGACAAACAAAGCTGAACGATGTCGTCCTCCTTTTGTCTTCGGTTTCATCTTAGTTCTTGTGTGCGAGTGCGAAACATTAAGACACACAGCGGTGGACAGAGAGCTTTTGTCTTCAGAGTGACGGAGACGAGGAGAAAAGACAACAGGAAGTGAACTTTTTTTCATCAGAAGTGAACTTTGATGTCTTTGTTGAAGTAGTTTGACTGATTAAAGCATCCAGTAAACTTAATGAAGCACATTTTGAGATGAAGTGGCTTCATTCTTTGGTGGGAAATTAAGACTACAGTCTCTCACTTTTCAGCATATTTAGACAAAAAACACAAAAAAACCTAAGAGGAAATTCCATTTTATGAACCACTGAACCACTGAAGCCTAATAATCCTGGAAAACAGAAGTTTCTTTATGAACTTCTTGACCAGATTTCTCAGAGGATTTACGGTCAACGTTTCTCTTAGCTTTTTCTTTTCTCTTAGCTTTGGAAAAAAAGGAAGAGAGAAAAAAGATAGTGAAGACCCACGAGAGGGTGTCAGATTTGGAGGTTAAAGGTCAGACGGCTGAGCTGGATTATCGATACGGAGCGCCAGTCGTTTTTCTGAGGGACCTGCTGAGGACAGAGGACAGAGGACAGAGGTTACAAGACGAGGAGACAGCGGACACAGACGTCATCATGGGCTGCAACATGTGTGTGGTCAAACGACCGGAGGAGCAGTACAGGATCATGTTCCAGGTGAGAAAGCAGAGCGAGCTGGTGGCCGTCTGACCAATCAAATGTCTTTTCTTAAAGGTAATAAAAACCACACGTTTATTCCATCAACATAAACTTAATGTCGCCCGTTTTCTAAATCTTTACTTTCAGGCAGCAAAGTTGCAATGAGACCAGAAATATCCAACATTTAGTTACTTTTCCAAAATTATGTCATATGTCGCGTTTAAATGACCCTTTGAGCAGAGAAAACTCTCTGAGACGGTGTGTTCAAGGAAGCGCGGATATCTGATCATCTGAAACATTTACAGTTTCAAAGCTACACTATGATAAATGTTGGGCTGCAACCAATGATTTTTGTCATTATTGATCTTTAATAGTTATTAAATTGAATTGAAATTAAATTGTTGATATAATTTACCACAGCAAAAAATAGTGTCTTCAAATGTTTTTGCCGACATAGTTTTTCTGCTCCTTTTCTATAAATTAAGGTTCTTTGGGTTACAGGAAATTAACCTCAAATGGAATTTATTATTATCATCATTATTAGAGTATACTCTGACATAATAAAGGTCTTTACACTAGATCTTAACTCAGGCCAACACACTGAACAGGGCCTGGAGGTAATATGTCGTCTCCATTTCTGAAGTCCTCCAGAGGTGCATTCAGGATGAAATACACACTGGACCTGAAGCCTTCAGGCCCCTCAGAGCTTCGTCTGCTAATCAGCCTGCAGCTAAAACAACCCAGCCTTCTTATTACACATGCTGTCTTTTTTTTTCATAGCTGATATTTTTATACACTAAATATTATGGAGGGGAGGGGGATATTAAATGCTGGCGACGGCAAAAATAAAGGACACGATTAAGACAAAGCAAACGTGAAGGTGTGTTTAGGAGACTTTTGTTCTGGAGAGAGAAATGAAGGTGTGTGTGTGTGTGTGTGTGTGTGTGTGTGTGTGTGTGTGTGTGTGTGTGTGTGTGTGTGTGTGTGTATAAAATACAGAACCATTCATCACCTGGTCTCAATGCTCTCTGTAAAGATCATCCTGTTACTCTGTTGGGATGTTTTGTGTTGAGGCTGAAAGTCACAGAAGAGTGTGAACAGAAATCCATTTCAAATTGTTCATGTCCTCGAAAAAAATAACTAGAATGCTCATTGCTGTTGTAACACATTTCCTTGAATCAGTCTGCATGCTGTGCAAATATTTACATTTATTTTATGATTCATTCTTTGCGGATGAATAAAGTACGACCACATTTTATATGTGCAATCAAATATTTTGCCAACTCTGACCTGATCACTGATTTAATTCTTTTCTCATATCACACTTTCTAATATCAGCGTATGTCCCTCTTAAACTAACGAATGCAAAGAGATCAAACCAGACAAACAGAATACCTTTATAGCCAAAACCACCAACCAATGCTGCTGGTGGTCATTATAGGGAGTTTATTGGAGCTATCCATGGTTTGAGACTGTAATCTGATTGCATTGTTCTTTACAGTAACTACTGGAGCTGTCCATGGTGCTGGACCCTGGTTTGAGACTGTAATCTGATTGCATTGTTCTTTACTATAACTGGAGCTGTCCATGGTGCTGAACCCTGGTTTGAGACTGTAATCTGATTACATTGTTCTTTACTATAACTGGAGCTGTCCATGGTGCTGAACCCTGGTTTGAGACTGTAATCTGATTACATTGTTCTTTACTGTGGAGCTGTCCATGGTGCTGAGAGATTAGTAACTGTGTCGCCACTTCTTCAGATCTCATTTCAACCAGAATCATTTTGATTTGTTGAACCAAGTGAACACGTCATTACATATATAGCAACAATAAATATTGGCACAATATGCTCCTCTATGTAGATCTGATCTAAATCACTATTTAAAACTTTCCTCGGAGGAGGTTGAGTAACTGAATTTTACTTCCAATGTTTATATTTCAGCCGGCTCACTTTCATCAGTCTGTTGTTTTATAGCAGGAGACTAAAAGTAATTCATATTCATATTAAATTCATGATATCAGTTTGGTAATCGTGAACCTGATGTCTCTTTAGAAGATACACTTCCTGTGTGACAGCGTGAACCTGCACACTCTAATGCTAAAGGTTTTGCTGTAAAAAGAGCTGGAAGCTAATTCTCAATAAATTAAATTAGTATATATATAATAAATATAAATATATATATATATATATACATAAATAAAAGAGCATCTTCACCTCCATCTCCTTTGTGTCTCAGTTCAAGATGAATCTGTGGCACACACCAGGTGAGCTTTGCTGGTGGGGTTCTGCAACCTGGACCCATGTTGGGCTCAGATCTTGTGTTTCTCGCAGCATATTGTTGTTGTTGTTGTTGTTGTTGTTGTTGTGCAGCTACACAACCCATCTCTGTTTTAGTGTAACTTTCATGTAGTGAACTGACTAAATGCGACAGAAAAATGTCTGAGGGTTTGACGAGGTGGAGAGCTGCTGATTTGTAAGAGACACCCACATGCACGCGCATGCACACACGCAAGCGCACACGCAAGCGCACACGCACACGCAAGCGCACACGCACACGCACACGCACACGCACACGCAAGCGCACACGCACACGCACACGCACACGCACACACACCTGGGATTCACATTCATTATAAAGCTGTTGTGTCCTGATTGATTGGTGCTCCAAAGGGAGTAACAGCGACCCCCAACACACACACACACACACACACACACACACACACACACACACACACACACACACACACACACACACACACACACACACACACATTACATATCTCTCCTCTCTCTCACACAAACCTCTGTTATGTCTTTTGAGTAACAGTTTGGAATCTGAACGTACTGATTCAAATATAAATATAAACCATCGGCTGCCAAACTGGCAGAAATGGAATATAATTGTCTTAAGTATGTTTTCTTTACTGTTTAATCACCTGAACTTAAGAATAGTTGTGTTTTAGTTACGTTACGTTTATATCTCTACATACGGAGCAAGATCATCCTCACAGAGTCCACCATGTTTCTACAGGAGCCCAGAAGGGACAAACCAGACACTGACTCCAGAGAGAGACGCTCACATGTTCAGGTTCTCATCCAGCGTAGTTCTCCGACACGCTCGTCACAAGGGAGACGTTTCAGTTGGTTGTAATCTTCCATCTCATAACGACTCTACACACAACACCGACAACATGTACTCTTAGTTAAAGATGAGTATCTCTTTTATAACAGTTATAATTGAACATATCAGTTAAAATAAGCACAGATCTCTTTGTGGTAAAATGCAAATATCCATCCATGAGCACCAAAACACACGATTAATGCATTTAAATCCCGCAGAGATTTACAAAGCATTTATTTTTATTATTATGGGAAGCACAAGAGACAGTTTCATCAAAATGTCTTAATCGCTAAATTCATTCGATTTTATAAACATTTAAGAACTATTCTGTTATTTATTTGTTAAAAAACACACCGACTGATTTAAATGTAATATATATTTTGTGTCACGATATCAGATTTCAGATTTCACATTTCACATTCAAGAGAATTGACGTAAAAACAATAATATGGCGATATCTGTGGAACATTTGAAGAAAAGGTTGTTTATTGTGCTTCTTTCTTTTTTTTTGTGGCAAATTTGTTGTGCAAAAGTAAAACCACCAGGAGACAGAATGTCAGATACAATGTGATCTTTTATTTTGGTACTTTATTTCACTTTTTCCTGTCTGACAATGTGTCTCCCTGCTACACACACACACACACACACACACACACACACACACACACACACACCCACACACACACACACACACACACACACTGAGAGATAGAGACACCCTCTCATACATAGCCAAGGTGACGGGGGCATTGCGAGTCTGTATGTGTGTGTGAGATTAATGAGGTCTGTAATGGATTCTGATGACCTCATGAGATTTGAAGAGAAGATGATAAGCAATCACACACACACACACACACACACACACACACACACGCACACACACACACACACACACACACACACACACACACACACACACACACACACAGGTTCATTCAGTCTGAACGTTGAGCTAATTTTAGACGTCGAAATCAATGGAAAGATGTGATTGGATGTAAATGTGTTGCATTTCTGGTTTTGCTCCGAGGGGTGGAGTAGGGTGGGGGTGCGGGGGCGGTGTAGGTCACAGTTAAAATGAGTATCTGTATCTCCATTTTTTGGAGTTCCCTCTGGTTAACATAGTTTATATGTCTTGGGCTCTTATTGTGAAAGGTAAGAAACTAAGGAGAGGATCTGGTCTGGTTGAAAGGAGAAATACATTTTACCGTCTTGGTTCAGACTACGGAGCCTCCATGTTGTTTTACACTATAATGCACGTTTTGAATATGTCCATTACACGATTGGTGCTTTTATTGACGTTGCGAAAGCGCCCAAAAATGTACCTTGTTTTTTACGCTTCAAAGTTTTGCTGCATAATATTTGCTTTCTGTGTAAAAGTACTCACAACGAACAAAAACGCCCCCAGGTGTGTAAAGGCTTTAATGCCAGAGTTCACATCCGGTCACAGATCTGCAGACTCGAACCCACAACCCCAAACTACAAACGCTGTGGAGACGATTAGCAGCTAAAGAGACCAAACACAGAAATACATTCTTCACTGTAAATAAATGATAGATGATCAGACTCATGGCTCTGAATTGTTATATTTGGAATACAATTTGAAATGAAACGAATGCGATGAATAAAGGGTTTAGTTGAAAGATGATTACACCTCCAGTTCAGATTACTGTGAAAATTATTTTTGTATATTGAATTTCCTTCCTCACTAAAAGCCTAGATGTTTTATTTATGTGCTGCCACGGAGCAGGAAACTCTGGTTTGTCCCACACTGCCTCCGAGCCCTTAAACGCCTCTCTGGTGGCTTCAGGCTCCATCTGTCTGAACGAAACTCAACGGCTGCTGGGAAGCAAAGAAAACCTTAAACGGCAAGAATCAAACCGAGCTAATCAAAGATGTGTGCGTGTGTGTGTGTGTGTGTGTGTGTGTGTGTGTGTGTGTGTGTGTGTGTGTGTGTGTGTGTGTGTGTGTGTGTGTGTTTTTGGTGAAGCCGACAGGTGTCGAGGCTTATTTCATTCCATTTATTTTCCTCACTACCTGGGCCTGTCTGGACATCAAACACACACACACACACACACACACACACACACACACACACACACACACACACACACACACACACACACACACACACACACACACAGTGTCTTTTTTGCTCCAGCTGTTTGTCTCTCTCTATATTGGATTCTCTCGTCTCTTCCTCTCTCTCTCTCTCTCTCTCCGTCCTTTAGTGTTCCTCTCTTTTTCCCACTCTCCATCTCTTCCTCCACCTCTTCAGTATCTCTGACTCCCCCGTCTCTATTTTGAATCTTCTACCACCTCTATTGTTTTCTCTCTCTTCCCTCCTTTCCATTATTATATCCCCTGCCCCACCCCCATCTCTCTCTCCAGTGTTGTTTTTTTGTAATTTTGCATTGACAGATTTCATCAAGCTTTTTATTCTGCTGATATAATAAAACTATTTAAAACTATTATGCTGCAGACAAAACACTTAATATGTTGAGTGCAATGTTTTACTTATTTTGTGCAACTTCCTCATTTTTATTTGTGGTTATTTGCATCAAGGTTTAGCAGGATCTGTATGATCTCTATTTCTATCTCATTTATATTCATGCTTCATATTATATAGCTGGAACCACACGCTGCTCTCTACTCAGTTTGGGTTGATGGCGGTCGTAAATCTCCCCCTCCAACCAGGCGGCAACCTCTGGTTCTGTAAAGTGAAGCTGATGCTTCATGTTTTAAAGCTGCATTCTCTCTAGTGTCCATCAGGGGGCGACTCCTCTGGTTGTATAGAAGTCTATGAGAAAATTACTCTACTTTTCTCTATAAAGCAGAGAATGCTTTAGGGCGGGGCTACAAGGTGATTGACACCGTTTCACAGTGTGTTTTCACTTCATGAAAGTTAATTGTAACATGTTGTTCTTATTCAGCGTTCGGTTGTACTTAGCTCCACCCTCTTGTCTCACTTCTGTTTAAAAAAAAAACAAGATGGTGACAGTGAACCATAATTCACAATGCAATTTAATTGTTTCGGAACGTAATTTGTAGGAGACAGAGGTTGGCATCATACTCGTCCGTCACCTCTCTGCGGTTAATCGCGACATAAAAGACGCATTAACTCTTCCACCGGCACTAAATGTTGGCCCTGGAGGTGCAGATCTGTCCAATATGAACGTCAGTCATGGGGATACTGAGCATGCTCATAACAGCGAGTTTGGTGATTTGCAGAAAGAAAAACATCAAGCTGTCTCATAAAACCTGACAAGTTTTATACATAATAACAGTAAATATGGCTCTACGAGACCAACCCTGAACCCATGTTTATGCACTACAGCGTTATTCTGTTATGTTTTATTTTATCTCTCATCCTCCTCCGTTGACTCGCTCTGTCCATCAATCTCTCCTTCTTGTTTGTCTCTTTGTCTCCTACAAGTACGACAGTATAAACCTCTTGTCCCCACCTCCCCTCCTAGTACTCCCCCACCCCCACCCCCGCCCCCTCCCTCCATCTCAGTCACCTCTTCTCTTCACTTTGCTGTCAGATTTGTCTCAATGGGATGCTGTTGCCGCGGTAACCAGGGCCATTAGGGAAGCCGTATTTATGCTTTCTCATACTGGAGCCGGCAGATCTGCTGTAATGAGCACGCGCACTGACACACACACACACACACACACACACACACACACACACACACACACACACACACACACACACACACACACACACACAAAGAGAGAGAGCAAGAGAGAGAAACCCACCAGCTGCTTTTTAAAATACTTTATTTTGTCGCCAGCCTCCTTTCCAGAGAGAGAGAGAGAGAGACGGCAACATTTGCTCAAGAGAACTGAGAGTTTATTCAGCCGTTTAGAGTCCAAACTAAACTAAAACTAGCACTGTTACAAATATTCAGATATGTACTGTAGATACTGTAACACTAAGGGTTTAACAGATACTGTAACACATTCAAGACTCTATTCTCCAAGAATGAGATAAGGTGGATGTCAATCTAATGTCTGTGTGTTATCAGCGGGAGTCATGATGTTGTAGATTAGTTTAGCATAAAGACTGGAAGCAGAGGGAAACAGCTAGCCCGGTTTCTCAATCTAACGAATCGACATGTATCTCATTAATTTAATCTGTACACAAACAGAAATGTAAAAACAACAGTTATGGGCTTCAGGCGGAGCGACTGTGTGCAGAGTCCTGAAGTCACAGAGGGGTTTCTCTGTTCAGCACCATCAGAGACCAAAACCTCTGCTCGCCGACCGCCTCCAACAACCATCGAGCTCACCAGGCGCTGAACAGATGGACACTTTGGGCCTCGTCCACAAACACTACGTAAAAAATTTTATGCATAGATCCAAATTTGATCTGCAAACAACTTTAGAATGGCCTCAGATCATTTATGCATTCATTAAAAAAAGCTTTGATGGACTATTATATTTAAAAATGTATTGTTGCTTTGGCCAAATGTGTTATATAATTATGATATGGATGCCCTCAATCCTCATCAATTGTTATCATAGTAAAAACAAATATAGGCAATTATATAATTCAAAGCTTTTGTTGAGGTTTTGGAATAAAGTCATCCATTATGACGTCATCACCATAAAAACAACAACCTTGAAATGAAATCTTCAGTTTAAATAAAGTAATTCATCGCATTTTATAAAATCAACTTTCTTTCATGAATATAATTCAGATATGGACCAAAGTGAAATGTTGTTTAAAAGGCTAACAACATCTCATTCTTTTTAATAAATGTTTGACTTTTTGATTCATTAACGCCCTGGAGATATTAAACATATTTGGATCAGATGAGTCGGAGACAATGCAGCCAGCGCTGAAATCTAATTCTCTAATTCTCTAAACAGTGAAATACTAATAATATTAATGTAGCCTGATTACTATCTGCAACTGTGCAGGAGTACTGGTTTCAAAGACAATGCATAGACATGCAAAAAAAAGGCTTCCAACTCTTCGGTACAGCCCGAACACAATCCTGAAATAATTAACCTCTGGATGTCACTTTCACTTTCATCACTCTTTGTCCAATAATTGCATCACGTCTCGTCTTGGGTTGACAGCTTTGGGTGCGTTCAGCCCCGACAAAACGTGGCAAAATGCTTATTTAACAGAAACCTGTTGTGAACGCAAGCGCGCTGCGTTTTTAATACGACAGGTTCACGTCCACGTCCCTGCTGGTTCTGCAACACCTCTGACAGAAGCACCGAACAAGAGAGAAAACATAGCTCAAAGAACACGTCACACGACGTTTAGTAACCTTTTTGAGAAAACAGGTTGTTCAACCCGGAACCCGGAACAAAACGATTTTCAGATTGAACGCGGCCCCAGGTGGTCCTTTTTCCCCAGTTATTCTTTCTTATCTCATCAACTTAAATATCGAACCATTGAGCCACAGTCTGTATCTCAGGGGACACGACATTCATTGCCTCGGTTATTGCAGCTCAAGCCTCTTTGGCTTTTATCGCCGTCACTCCCGTGGAAACACTTTGACAGAAGTGTACATTTCTTCCCTTCTATTGTCTCAAGTCATTTTATTGTTTTTTGCTTTCGGGGCCATCCTTCTCTCTTTTGCAACAACTTCAATGTTTTCTTCAATAATAATCTCTCGATGAACGTATTTCCCGGGGGGCGTGGCAGTGTGCGCCTGTCAATTTAGACTTATTCTGGTTAACAAACATATAAACGGTGTAAAAAAATAAATAAGCCGGAGCGCACGTGTTATGAATCCAACGGTAGTTAAGTAAAAACATTTCTACTCATAATAGTGAATGACGCCCACTGTTGTTTGCCAAGAAACAGTTCAAACGCATAATTTCTCCAAAAACCACAATTTGAACTTTGGACATAACCAGGCTAGTTGTTCCGCCAGACTTACAGACTTTAAGCTAAGCTAAGCTAAGCTAAGCTAAGCTAAGCTAAGCTAAGCACATCCTGACTCCATCTCTGTGCTAAACTACTCAAACTATTTGAGTTGTGGTGTCTGACTGTTGTACAGTTAACTTTTAATTTTTTTTAAATGGCAGCCTAAAACTAAGCTAACTCAAAGCAGGAATTTAGCTGCGCCACCTTACGCAGTGCTGCCATTTAAATGCCCAGTGCAACTGATGCCATGGATGTTTGCTACAAAAAAATCTAATAGAATCCCCATAAACCTAAATGTAATGAGGATTTTGGTGGGAAAAAAAAACATAATTTGTCCCTGTTACCATGACAATAATTATATTGTTTTACTGATACTTCTTGTGTCAGTATTAGCATGGAGCAATACTTGAGTCCTCAGTTCAGAATAAAATTTAATTGAGTTTGAACAAAAACAGACATGAACTCTCTGCTAATGTTATAGTCATAGACTGTATATAAGAAGTAGACGTAGTCATGGTGACGCCACTCGTTGGTTTGTGGACTCATGTTTTGAAGGCTCCAGTTTGCCGATTTCGCTGTCGACATCTTGGAATACAGCCGTCGCCATGTTTTTTTTAATTTTTTGCATAAATGGAAGTGACCATATCTGGACTGAGGAGGAGTGACGTAGAGACGCCGTATACGTCTCTGGTAGACCTGTCAATCACCTTGTAGCCCCGCCCTAAAGCATACCCTGCTTTATGGTCTGTTTGACTCTAAATGGACCATAATTTACTAAATGAACATCATGTTGTATTGAAGAAGACTTGAAACTAGAGATTGAGACCATAAACTCATGTTTACAATGTTTACTGAGGGAATAAATCAAGAGAGAAGTAGAGTAATTTTCTCATAGACTTCTATACAACCAGAGGAGTCGCGGGTTCTGCATCAGATTCACTCGGCAGAACCGGAGGTTCCTGTCTGGTTATGCTGCTCAGCACTGTCAGTTTATTTTCACCTGTGACCCAAAGCTCAGAGCCACGGGGAGTAAAAGCCTTCGAGAAGAAGAACGAACCCATCACCTCACAACATTTGCATGTTTCTCTTTAAGGACTTTAAGGAGGAGTTGTCAAAAAGACATTAGTCTTAATGGACTGTCGGCTCATTAGGCCATCAGCAGCGGAGAGAAGAAACCCTCTGGAGACAGAAACACCTCGTTTGTATTCAGCTGCGTCTCTGAGCTGAAACATCGGGTGGTAACATGTTGATACAAGTCCCATGCTGCACTGCTTCTGCATCAACGAGAGGAAATACTGGAGTCATAGACCAAAGTAGGATGGAAAAATGTCGCCTGACACTTTAGCCAGTTTTGAGGATGAAAAATAATGCCGAAGCTTTACATTTAAAAGCCATTCATCAAGAAAAAACACTACAAGTTATTTTTTCTGTTTTATATAGTGAGCTGAAGGTTTTGGGGTTTTAAACGGTTTGTCAGACAAAAGACTTTTGCAGATGTCATCTTGGGGAACTTTATTATAAATACTAAATTATGGTTGATTTTTTTCAATATTAAATTGAAAGAATGATCAACAGATCAAATGCTAATAAAAAATACATGTGTGCAGCCCGAATGATGCTCTGACTAACTGATGTCTTTGGCAGCTTGTGAATTATTCAGCGCTGAAATTCAATGATCAACATCTGTATTAAGACCTAGTTTATACATCATTAATTTAGCCAGTGGTAAAATGTACTTATTCCACCACTGGCTAAATTAATGGTGTATAAACATAAGTACCTTTACTCAAGTCCTGCGCTGACAAGCAATTCAATTTAAATTTCATGCTGCTTTATACTTCTACTTTACTACATTTCAGAGATATATTGCACTTTTCATTTCACTACTGTTTAGCCTTATAGTTACAATATAGATTAGTAAATAGTTTATATGTTACATATCTCATATAATATGTATAATTTAATAAAGTACCCCAAAAAATATAAAGTAGTTTGATCATCCTCAGCTACATTAAATCTGCTCTACACATTTATGGGTCAGCTATAAAAATGTAATGTTATTACATTATTATATGTTATTATACTTTGCTTATAAAATTAAAATAACTTAAGTATTTCTTCACTTTGGTAAAATTACTTTTATTTTGAAGCTACTACAAGGAACTTTTGTTTTGGGTTGATTTTGGAAAGTGGTAGTGTTTCTGAGCACCAGAGTCCCTTTAGAAAACCTCCCATTGTACTGCAGCAGGGTCTGACAGTCTGCTCCTCTCAGTCCTGGTTCTGGTTCTCCCGGGCCTCCCTTGACCTCCGGCCAGCTATGTCTCTTAGAAATGATGGTCCCTTACAATGAAAGGGAAATGTAATTTTGTGGTGGATTACATTTAGCTTTTGACACATCACAAATCAGGGTCAGAATAAACAAGTTATCAGCAGGAGACTGAACTTAAAACATGTTGCCAAGTTGTTGTCTTGCTTAAACAAAACCAAGAAGTGTTGTTGATTAAACCCATACTGTTGTTGTTTGGTTTTGTGTAATTTTTGTAGTAATTTTAAGGCAAATCATAATATTTTTACTGAACATAACCCAGCAGTTTTGTTGTTTGAATTTAACAAAGTAGTTTTGGAGAATTTTTTTATGTTTTGTTCCGTTTCAATTTGCGACGTTAACCACCTGACGTCTTTGAAACGTCGACCATAATCCAGGATGAAACACGCTTCCCTCGAAACGTAATTGAGAGAGCAGTTTAGTTGCATTGTAAACGTCTCGTAGGAGACGGGGAAGCTCCAGCGGGTCCAGGATCAAGAATAACTATAGCAACAGACCATCTTCTCTCTGATGGTCTCGTTTACTGATGGAGGTCCCATAGAGGATCAGGACTAAACTGAGACGGGTTCAGGACCAGATAAAAGTTCCTCACAGTGATTTTAACCAGATCTGAAATCTTCCACCACTGGACAATAAAATGTGCCAAAGAAAGAGGAATTTGGCAGCACATAACTTACATTGTCCAGTGATAACAATACATTATTTGTCGAAAAATTATATACCATATTGTTAAAAGAAATCAGCTTCAAGAAAGAAACGGTATTATATATGTTTTAATAAACAATCATCTCACCGCACCGTTTTTATCTTTATCTTTGTCATGCTAGACTAACGGATCACATAATGCATGCACACATACATATACATATACACACACACACACACACACACACACACACACACACACACACACACACACACACACACACACACACATATATATATATACTGTATGTAAACATTTGCATGAGAATGAGACGCTGTCAGACTCCATCATCTGGAGCTCAGATCATCAGGAGGGGAAACGTTGACATACGGATCACTGTGGTGTGTTTAAGATTCATGACTCCACAGCAAACACAAGAGGGAGGTAATCCGTGTGTTTGAACCCGGAGCGACGCAGTGTGTCGCACTGCCGTCTTTATGCAGAGACGGTATCAGGCGGAGCGTGGAGACGCATCAGGATCGACATATGGAATATAGCCGGGTTTATGGACGCTGTTGGGATCCATCACCGTGATGGGAACATGTGAAGAAAAAATTAAATGCTGCTGAAAACATTTTCTCAACATTTTCTCAACCTACGCAGGAAAACATTCTGACTAGATGTGCAGGTGCAACATGATCAGTTTAGTTTTACCCTATGAGCAAGGTACTGAACTGCTCAGTATGAATGTAAATAATGTAATAGTTAATAAAAGTAATGATTTTTATCCCAAAAAAACCAATATGGCAGTGATTCACGTTTATACTCTGTGAATTTACATAATAGGCACACGACTATAATAATGTCATACATGTCAGACAGCTGAAAGCTAATATCACGCTATTTAAATGATTTATGTTTTCATATTTACATGCTTTGTTGGCTTTTTCCAGAAATGAAAAGGTAATCACTTGTATGATTTTATGGCCGTGAGTGCGGCAAATGTTTCTGAATGACGAGCTGCAGAGCTAAATCTGAATAATGTCAATGTTTGATGGACAGATTGTATGAAAATTAGCATCTACCCATCTATCTATGTTGGGAGGTAGGTATATATACGTATATATACACTCACCGGCCACTTTATTAGGTACACCTTGCTAGTACCGGGTTGGACTCCCTTTTGCCTTCAGAACTGCCTTAATGCTTCGTAGCATAGCTTCAACTAAGTGTTGGAAACGTTCCTATATTCCATATTGACATGATAGCATCACGCAGTTGCTGCAGATTTGTCGACTGCAGATTTGTTGCACATCTATGATGCGAATCTCCCGTTCCACCACATCCCAAAGGTGCTCTATTGGATTGAGATCTGGTAACTGTGGAGGCCAATGGAGTACAGTGAACTCATTGTCATGTTCAAGAAAACAGTTTGAGATGATTTGAGCTTTGTGACATGGAGCATTATGCTGCTGGAAGTGGCCATCAGAAGATGGTACACTGTGGTCATAAAGGGATGGACATGGTCAGCAACAATACTCAGGTAGGCCGTGGCGTTTAAACCAGGCTCAACTGGTACTAAGGGGCCCAAAGTGTGCCTAGAAAATATCCCCCACACCATTACACCACCACCACCAGCCTGAACCGTTGATACAAGGCAGGATGGATCTATGCTTTCATGTTGTTTATGCCAAATTCTGCCCCTACCATCTGAATGTTATTTATATATATATATATATATATATATATATATATAGTTGCTTTGACAGAAGCGTCAGTGAAATGTCTGGGAGGTCAAATGTAAATGTTTTTGTATTATGTTCATAAACAGAGTGTTTTAAAGGAAACACTGGAGGTTTCCAGGAGCTTTGAGCTTCTGAAGACAGAACAGCTGTGTTTTTCCTCTGTGAGCAGGCGAACGTGTGCTGAGGGGTTTGTTCTCTTCTTTCGTGGAAGCTGCATGTTGTCAGAGGAAAACCTTCCTTCGTCAGAATCGGAGAAAAACAGCCCTGTTCATTTCGGATGCCGCCGTATTTTTTTGGGGTTATTATCCAGAGGATTTGTGAGAGGTTTTGATTATAATTATCATCATTTGAGCGTAATGACTGATTGGACAAAGTTGGCCTGAGAAAATTGTAGCCTCGGCCAGTTTCAGATGACATTCAGGTGACAGAAATAACAATTTGTGGTATTTAATGATTCACAGTTGGCTCTATTCCATGAAGAATATCTTCGGTTTAATTCAAAATTAAAAACGTGCGTCAGGATCGTCACAAGTGTCCGCAGGACACCTGCAAAGGTTTTATTGTGCCATGGATAGTTTTTATCAAAACAAATGGTGAAGTTCAGCTCACTATAATGAAGTTCATATAGTGACACCTTTCTATTTAGGTTTCATTCAGAATGTCTTCTATGTGAGCAGAAATCAGCTATCTGCTGGTTGACATTTATGCTTTTTGCTTGTTGGATTTGTTGGCATAGTGACGTATCCGCCTGTTGTTTAGTCTGCATCCTCTGCCTCCGTAGTTTTTTATTAATACGAACATCTGTTCTGTATTTGCTGATGTCCAAATGTCTTCAAAAGAAACTCTTTCTTGCATCTTCTCTCTTTTTTATTTCAGTTTATCATATTTTTCATAGTCGGATATCGTGACTGTACGCGTTTGTCTTTTCTCAAAAGACAGTAGATGAGCAGACATGGTGTATCCTCTGATAAAAGTCCCTATTCCACAGAGGCCTCCTGGTCTTTGTGGTTTTATTCTTGCTCTCTGCCTCCATCCTCCACTTGACTTCCATTAGACTGTCCAGAGGATTGATGGAGGTGAGGGGTGACTGGAGAGAGAGACAGAGAGACTGAAAGTATAAATCTCTCTCCTCTTCTCTCCCACTTTCATCCTCCCTCTCTGGTGTTTTGCATTTTCATCCCCCCCTTTTTTCCCTTTTTATTCCCAGTTTCTTACGATTTCATCCATCTGGATTCAACCTTCATCTCTTTCTCTCTGACCGCTCTCTTCCTTTAGCTCCCCCTCTCTTGGGTATGATTATAGTATCTCTGCTTTTCCCTCGGCATGCTGAGAATGAAAAATGGATCCCTCGTCCCGTCTCTCTCTCCACAGTGTGTATGTGTGTGTGTGTGTGTGTGTGTGAGTGATCGTGCACTGTAGGGAGTGCGTGGGTGAAAGAGATAAATGCCACATGAAAGTGTGTTGGTGTGGAACTATTTCTGTGTGTGAGTGTTGATAGATGTGGAGGAAGTGTGTGTTGATGGAACCAGTAAATAGTTAATGAGCAGGGAGGAGGAGCGCGTTGAGGCCCCCGGAGGTGATATTGATGGAGACTCCGACATGCATGGCGACAACAATGCAGGACAATAAAAGTAATCACCATCAGCTCCATATGTTTGATCAGAACAGTTTAAAGCCGCTGCTTGCGAGTCGGATTTACAAACCCAGCGGGGCAGTAAGCTGAAGGCCTTCTGATTCAGTCGTCAATACTTTCATTTTAAATCAGCTCTGCTGCCTGTTTACATGTCAGGTCTCATTGTGAGGCAGCGGTGACGCTATGTCTGTCTGTCTTTAGGTGCAAATCCGTGGTTCAAAGAAAAATAACGCAACGTCTTTTACGAGCGCTATGAAACACGATGCAGGCATTCGTTTTCCCAAGATGATGAATCGTAATGAGAAAATAATTGATTTTCGCTGCATAACATCCGCGTTCTGTTAGCAGGCTTATATTTGCACAAAATAAACACAAAGGAATGTCTTTAGTTTTGAAGACATTTGGTCATAAAACAAACAATGTTTTGACCTCATGATGGCGCTAGAAGAAACGTTAAGGGATCACCAACGTCAGTAAGATTCATTGTGTGGGAGTGATGGATGTCTGTACAAAACGTCATGACAACCAGCCCAATAGAAGCTGCCAACAGTGGTCGACTGACCAACAAAACAACATGTGGAGTGGTTAAAAATTACAAATTACCTGAAACAACAGGCTCATTTACACGGATATTATAGGCAATAAAGAAAATGTTTGATTAACATATTTGATTCCATTCACTCCTCTCTGAGACTGAATGGTAAATAAATCAATCCACTGGTTTAACTAGTCAATACTGACTGAAGTATCCTGGGACAGAATGAAGGCACAGAATGACTCCACTGCTTGGTGCTGGTCTATAAAACAATCAATATTACACCAGTAATGAAGTCCAACTTTAAGCTTCAAAGACTCAAAAGTCAAGGCAAATTGCTAACTAGCCTCTCGATACATGACATCGAATAACACAGTTTAGGAATTATTGATTGCTAACTGTTGACAATGATCAATAAATCCATATTAATAAAACCCAACAGGCTCCTCCTGATTGAGCTGCATCCTGTCCAGACAAACAGAAAGCTCCATTAGATGAAAGCCAGCGCCTTGTTTCCAACAGAAGAGAACACTCAGCTCTTTTCTCCCGCTCAGTTATTAATTTCACACTTCACTTAGCTGTGATTTCTGTCGGGCTAATGTGGCGGAGCCCAGCCGGGACTCATATTGTTACCGTCCCTGTAACCACACGAACACGTACACACACCAGTATAATGAGCAGGAGCGCCGCAGGCAGCCAGTGAATGTTGTCATTATCATCACACACTTTCAGTCAACCGACAAATCCAAACAGAAAAAAAAATAAGATGATACTGAAGTTCTGCATAAGCCAATCTGCCGGTCCTTAGTCCTTCTCCACACAGACGCACCCACTTCTAATCAATTAAAACTGAGATGAATATAGTTGTTAAAAGTCTGAGTGAAATGGAAGTTAGAGCATCTTTAGTGTGACTCAGTGAAACAGAATATTTGTGAGATTTGCAGTTACAAGAGGAATTTAAATCAAATCCTTTGTATTTGATTGGGGCGCTTAAAAGTGGGCTGACTTAGAATGTAACGCAATACAGAGCTACAGAGGACTTTGGATCCACTAGACGGAGACCTCCAGTTCTGAAAACCAAGATGATGACTTCACGACTTCACAGTGACCAAGTCCACGTCTCATATACGGTCAATGGGCTCCAAACAAAACTTCATTGTCACTTAAAGTGGTAGATTGATTTAAGGATGGATGTCAGGATATTATTGGTTGGTACCAGCTTACATAAGCACATCATATTTTGATTTACAGTTAGATAAGATTTGATTTTGATATTAAAACACAAACATTATTTACCACATATTATTAAAAAGGGCTGACGAACCAGAACATGAAAGGAGCAATTCAGAGGTCTGGAACCAAGTGAAGAATGTTCTCCACATAACCACACATTGAAGAACAAGTGTTTGTGTCACACACACACACACACACACACACACACACACACACACACACACACACACACA
The DNA here is from genome assembly GCA_016806645.1 of Ophiodon elongatus. Classification (NCBI taxonomy): domain Eukaryota; kingdom Metazoa; phylum Chordata; class Actinopteri; order Perciformes; family Hexagrammidae; genus Ophiodon; species Ophiodon elongatus. Next base: position 855,164 of record JACSYO010002163.1, read on the forward strand.
CACACACACACACACTTGTCTCCCAGAGAAATGTGTTTTGTCAGGTTGGAAATTCTAGGCCGACCTACTTAATGACAATCAGGGACAAAACCACAACAGGCCTGATGGATGATTCTGGTTATTGAGTGAGTATTGACTGGCTCAGGCCTTATGTTCACTGACACACACACGCACACACCTATACAGACACAAAATCTGCAGAGGCCGTGTAATGCATAACAATCAGCTCTGAAAACAAAGGCAGGTTTAAGGAGAGGTGTTTTAGAAGGAGCTGCTGTGTGTGTGTGTGTGTGTGTGTGTGTGTGTGTGTGTGTGTGTGTGTGTGTTACCTGGATGTAGCAGGTTAGCGATTGTGTGTTCTGGGACCTTCTACATGTCTTCAGGCATTAGTTTGATGCCAGTGTGTCTGCAGACATTAGCTTCACAGGTGCTTGAAAATCTAATAACAAAGAGACACACAGTAGTTTCATTATTACAGTTCACACACACACACACACACATACACACACACACACACACACACACACACACACACACACACACACACACACACACACACACACACACACACACACACACACACTCACACTCACACACACCAGCAGACACACTGAACTCGTAAATAATTACCTCCATGTTCATTTGCAAGCAGGTGTTTCTGTTCATACTGCCCCCTGAGTGACGCCCGTAGTTACTCTGTTGTGCTTACAGCTGTGTTATTATGCTAATGTAAGTGGCTGGCGGCTCGTTGTGTGGAAGCTAGTTACGAGCTGCTGATTGAAGGCGGGACTGAACCAGGGGTTACAGGCTGCCCTGTAAATTAGCATCTGTTCTGCCTGCATGCATATATGCGCCCTTGAGCGAACCACTAGGTGGGTTTAATTTGATGTGTCCCTTGGGTGATCGTCACATGGTAACATGGCACCGCACTTGAAGTCTGAGTGAGCTGAGAGTTAATTTCAAAACTGATGGTTTGATCTGTAAAACAGTAAAATGGTAAATTGTAGGGCTGAAACAGGCGGCAACCTCTGGTTCTGCCAAGTGAAGCCAAAGTTTCCTAAAACATTCTCTCTACTGACCAGTAGGGTGCAACTCCTTTGTATGGAAGTCTATGGGAAAATGACTCTACTTCTCACTTGATTTTTACCTCACTAAACATTATAAAATGTAATTTAAATACCTGCAGAGTTTGCTGTCTCTTTTGCCTACTTTCTCAATACTCATTAACTTTCAGAATTAATTCAAATAAACCCATAGTATGTATTTTATTTATCTATTTATTTGATCTCAGTCCTGCTTGTTTTTTAGTTATGATGTTTTTCCTTAAAGGGAAAGTGTGCAGGATTTAGTGGCATCTGGCTTATTCTAAACTCATAAAAACACATTGATTCTTAGTTTGAGGCGATTTCACAATAATGAAAACATTGTCAATAAACATCATGTCATTTCTGCTAATGGATCCCCTAAAATGCGACACACCTTTAATATAAACCTAACTGAACAGTTTTGTTGGCTAAACCCAACTAAGTGTCCTTTAAAGAAATAAGTCTATTTTGAAAAGCTTGTATGTATATAATGGACACGTGTTACTGGACTTGAGTAACTTTTTGTACGATGTCATACGAACCATTGTATGAGGATGCTTTGTTCTAATCAGGCATGGACATGAACAGTTACAGTGGAGCCTTTAAAAACACAAATTTACAACCAAGACAACAAACAATATCAGAGATTATTGTATAAAATGATGAAGACCACAATACGCCAACATTATGAATGTTCTATTATTGTTATGATTTTTGTTAAACAAAGAAATACAACACACGTCTGTCGTTTTTCTGTGTTTTTATCGTTTTCTTTCTCCTTGATGGGACACTCCTCTGTCTCCTCTCAACCTCAGTAACTCCATCGGTCTCTGTCTCCCTCTCTCTCATTAGCAAAAAGGCTGGAGTGACTCCCTGCGGCCGATGGACAGACACGGAAACCTTAAGGTAGAACACACTCGGATATTGCCATCCATCAGCTCTCATCGATCCTCCTCCATGACTGACTTCTCTTCCTCCTCACTGACTCTCGTGTCCCACATCCCTCCATCCGCCTCCTATCAGTCATCTTTAATAAGGTTCCACTCCCGTAAAGCTGATGATAGATGGAGAGCATTTCCTCCCAGACTGTCACCTATACAGCCTTTAATCGCTGATTTATGTGAGGAAGGTTCGATGAAGTGTGCAAAGTCTTTTCCAGCAACATCTTGCTTCTCTTTCATATATTCACATCTACATTTGAACGTGCTATGATTGGTTGCTTGACGCTTTAGTTGCCTCTTGCGTCTTGCTGTTTTATGGAAAGACTGCTGTTTATTCAGTGATGAGAAGAAAGATGAATACAAATTCTGGAGATTTCTATCGTATCCCATATTCTTCACAAGCAGATGGATATTGCCCTACTGCAGATTTTCAAATATCCTATGTTTTTCTGAGCACTTTAAGGACTTCTCGTCCATGTTGGCCTTAAATCTAACAGTTTATTCTTGACCTTGGAAACTCCCCCTTATCCAATGTTATCAGCCGATTGAATGGGCGTAATCAGCGTTATCAGCCTCATAGCAATGTGTTGGAAGGGGCCTGCTACACCAACGGGCTGTGGTCTCACTCCCAACTCGTCAAATACCGAGGGTTGGTCAGTGACCTTTGACGGGTGGGTGGGGAGCTGGATGGGTCAAACAAACACAGGACTTTCGTCCAGGAGACCGCTGTTTGTGTCCCCTGCGAAACTTTAAATGTTGACATTTTGTCACGTCAGTAAAATTAACATCAACCAAACACTTTTCCAAAACGAAGTGGTTAGTTACTTAAAAATAAATTTGGGTGAAGATGTCCCTGACACGTCCAAAACTGATGCTAAAGGGGAACCTAGAGCGTCATAGTTTGAAGCTTAGGGACACTGACCAAGTGGAGGTATTTGACGAATTGGGAGTGACAATGTTTTGGCTACAGCTACTAGTAGGTTCAGGTTAAACAAACACAGGGCTTTTGTCCAGAAGGCCGCTATTAGTCGTTAACGTCAGTCGTTAACGTCAAACGCGTTATTTTCCTAAACCTAACTAAGTGGCTTCATTGCCACTGACCAGGTGAAATCCAAAGTCATCATTGACTTATTTTACTGTACTTTTGTTACGTTACTTATGTCGTTATTGGAAACCAAACTGCGAACTTTTCCTAAACCCAACCGAGTAATTTGTTTTTTGCCTGAAACTAAAGATGTTTTGTTTCATTTAACAATGTCATGTTTCACCTTCACAACGTGTTAGGTGTGGTTTGGCCTTTAGAATCCATTAGAATGGTAGTGATAACCTCCGATAACCTCCGATAACCTCCGATAACCTCCGATAACCCCCATTCTATCAGCTGATGACATTCAGAACGGGTGTGGACACCAGTAAGAGAAAACGACTGAAACAACTGACACTGTAAAACTACAATCACATTCTTTTTAGTTTGCCAACTCAGATGGAGTTAATTATTATGCAATGAGCGTTGAGGTTTGGCAGCCATAGGCTCTGACCTTGTCACTCCCTACGGGGAAGCACCGTGCTCAGCACAGCAGGGAGTTATGATAATAACCAGAGATGCGGATGAGTTGTGTACAAACGTGCTACTGCAGCAAAGAGCACATTTATGGCTCTTAAAGCAAAGGAACAATAGAGGCTTTGTTTAAATAACTTAAAATGTTCATGGTTCACCTCAGACTGGAGACCACAGATGCTGAATTATGCAGCTACCGTGATTCATTTTTTAGTCAGCCTTTGACCTTGAATTATTTTTTCCCTTATCTTTACCCTCAAGTTTTTTCATCATAATCCTCAGATGCCTGATTTCTGAATCCTGCTTTTATTAATTAATGATCGCTTTTATTCTTCAGGTGCATTATTCCTTGTGCTTTTAGTCCTCCTCTGTCAGGAAACACTGCTACATATATAGCATTGTAATTTTTAAGGGCTGCAAATGTAGAATATTGCGCTCAGTTGGTCAGAAGGAAGTCGTGAAGCTATGGGTTGGATTTGGATTAAATCTGCTGCTGATATACATGATCCCAAAGAAGGAATACAAATTATTTCAGTGGTTTTCCTATGGCACCCCCCATCAGGAAAAAAACAAACAATTTGTACACAAGAAATGACTAAATCTGACATATAGATTACCATGAAATTAACTCAAGACATCCACACTTTATCAACTTTATCTCACAATCAAATACACTCAAATAAATAAAGCTCTATGAATATCTAAATCATCCGTATGTTTGTTTTTCTGTCATACTTCTTTCAACATGTCAATCTCCCATCCTACAAAGCTGTACGTATTTTAAATCCAGCATTGTTGACATCCATTTTTGGAGAAGTAGAGCAGTACTGGTAGTTCTGGTAGCTGCCGATAACACTGTCCCAAACGATTAAAGTGCGATGCATGACACACTGTGACCCCCTCTTCAGGTCAGAGGACGGAGGCCCTCTCAGCTCCCACTGGACAAACCACAAAACTCCCAGGAGCCTTTGCACCAACCCGGGTCGGTCCGTAAGAGTCACAGGAAGAAAGGTGAACCACTCACAAACATGAGCACATACTTCACCATTCAGTCAATGCTTTCTCTCTTTTCTGCTCTTTTTGAAGTGTTGAGCTGCTGTCAGACGGGAATCCTCTTTTTTTTCGGTCTCTCTTTCTTCGTCTCATCTTTTAATATCGTCTCTCTTCATTGCTTCAAACCCAAACTTTGCATTTATCCTCTTTCTTGTCTTTCCCACGTTCTTGCCTCATTTTATCTGATATTTTCATCGGATTTCTCTTTGTCCTTCTAGTTTCAGCTGATGTTCCTCTTCCTTGTCACGTTTTCTCATCTCTCGTCTTTTCACCTCGTATCTTCTGACATTTCCGCTGCTCTCTTTCCTCTCATCTTCTTAAATATCAAATCATTTAGTGTTATCACCTGACTTTTACCATCTTTTCTGATTTAACTGCAGCGTTTTATTATTTTCTGTTTATCTGTTTCAATATCAGTCAAGTACCAACAGTATCCTCTTCTACCTTTATTTTTACTCCTTCACTAATTCAAGCAAACAGCTGCCAAGAAAAAAAAACATACACATACAGCAGTAAATAAATATTCTTCTTCATGGCTTCCATCTACTTTGATTTTCTTCAGCTTTTTTGTTGTTTTTTTTGTCACTAAAGGCAGCAAGCATGTTGGTATTAAATATGTGTATTAGGTGTCATATAATATATTTTACATAAGTAACTTAACTGAGCTCATCTGGCTTTCGAAATGAATGAACTATATTTCAAAGTGGAGCATATTTTAATGAAATGAAGACTGGAACCTGAGCAGCAGCTCCTTTAAAGCTCAAATACTGTTAAAGCTGTAGAGGACAATCTAGAAGGGACCCCCATCAAAGCTGTAATGTGCTAAAGGTACTTTGTGAAACTTTCAGAACATCCTCATTACCTCCACCAAGGAGGTTTTATTTTCAGTTGGGTTTGTATGTTTATCTGTTACAGAAAAGATTTTCATGAAACTTGGTGGAAGGGTGCATTATGGGCCGAGGAAGAACGCACTAACTGTTGGAGCGGATCCGAATCACGGGGCGAATACATACATTTTATTTTGGAAATGGTCTTAGCAGAGGTCTGCGCTCTCCGTTATTAAAGACACCGGTGCTCAAACTCCGTATTAAGCTAGTTGGCCGACCCTGAAAATATGGTAACTTCCGTTCATCATGTGCAAAAAAAACCAACATGGCGACTGCCGTAAAATCCAAGATGGAGACATCGCCGAACTTGAGAATTTAAAGCGGATGTCCATAAACCAAAGGGTGACGTCAGGATGACTACGTCTACTTCTTATATACAGTCTGTGGGTGTGCTGCATGAATCTGCTGTTGGTTGCTTCGTAACGTTAGCTGATTTGGAAACAGCATGTCAACCAATTCAGCCAGGTCAGCATCAGGAGTCTGGATGAATTAGCCGATGTTACCACACAAGATAGTATTTTGCTATCCCCAAGTTCAAGTGGAGTTATCAAAAATATATTTTTATATTTATTATGAGTGAAATCTCTACTATATTTATGATTATGCATCAACCACTAAGGCAAAGTCCTTGTATGTACATATTTGTGGGCATATACGATGATAAGGACAACATGTTGTTCACCTGACTGTCCTCCTTCTCCTCCTCCTCCTCCTCCTCTCAGGTACGTTAGTGTGCGGCGGTAACGGGGCCGGCAGCGGCTCGATCTACTCTGTTGCCATGGTGGCGATCCCCGACTGCGTCGACAACGCTACGCAGACGGACATCAGCTTCCAGAACATCGTGCCGCTGGGGAGGAGCAGAGGTCACCACCAACAACACCACCACGGCCGGGGAGGCGGCTCCTCCTCCCCTCCACCACCCCCACCCTCCCCTCCTCTCCCTCACCTCGTGGCTCCATATGGGATCAATGAGTTGTACGTCTTGATCTTTGTCTTTTTGGGGGGTCAAGAATAATAACTCCACATATGAAAAATCAATAATGTTAGATATGATGGGGATTGATTTTTGGGGAAGATGTTTTCATCTTTCACTCCTTCCTCCAGCTGTGTGTTTGAGTACAACGACCCTGATGACTACTTTGACGTCTCTAACCATGAGGTGGACAGACAGGATGACCTGGAGTATGAGGTGAGAACTCTGCTGCTGTACCACAAACTAAAAGGCACTGATTCACTCAATAACATGCTGGTGGTTAAAGCTCCTTGTAATGACCTTAAATCTGGCAGCAAACTCCGGGTTTGAAAAGTGAAGCCAAAGTGTCTAAAAACCTGCATTCTCTCTACTGTCCATCAGGAGGCGACTCCTCTGGTTGTATAGAAGTATATGAGAAAATGACTCTACTTCTCTCTTGATTTATTCCCTCAGTAAACATTGTAAACATGAGTTTATGGTCACAGGGTGTAATTCTCATTTGTGGTCTGATAAACAGTAAATCAAAGTCATCAAATTCACTGCCCCATGTCGCTATTTTCCAAGCTACTGTAGCTTTCATATTTGTCGACGCTTTCGTCATACGGAAGTGGCCGTGGTTCCATCTGTCAACCCCTCGCCCACTTTTTTTGCATTTGAATCAAGACGTATAAAAGAAAATGCATTGAGGACAAAGGGAAAGAAAAAGTGAGGACTGAATGAGAGGAAAGAAAGAAGGGAGGAAAAGAAGAACTAGAAATAACCGAGCAAAGAATCGATGAAATGAAACCTGGAGGATGGAAAAGGGAAATACGGACATTTCTGCTTGTACCGGAACAAATTGACTTCTACTAGCTGTCGTGTTTGGTGGAGAAAATCAAGATGAGTGATGGTCGGACTGGTCTTAACCTTCAAGAAAGAGGCTCGAGTTCAGTTTACTGATGCCTAATGGACCTCTGTGTTTAGCTGAATGGCACGTTTTTTCTCTGTTTCTGCTCCGCTGGTTCAGTGCTGTTTGCTACTAACGCCAGTTTGGTCATTAAAGAAGTCAGCAAAGTGGAAACATTCTTGTTCGTTCCGGCCCTCATACCAAACAGACTTCCTGTTCTCTTCCTCTACTAACCTTTCTTAATTCATATTTATTCTTTCCTTTGGTCGCTCTCTCCTCTCTCATTCGTTTACCACAATCTCCACCATCATTATATCCCCCTAAATTACTTCCTAATTTCCGACTCTCTTTTATTCCTTGGATTACATCCTTCATTTGCTTCATTGATCACCTACTTTCCTCTGTCGGTGCCCTCCAATTAAAACCAAATAGGATTGTTGCTGCTACAATGATGGTCGTAACTGGTCTTTCGTTGTCCCAGCTGATCTCTGATGGTCGAAGGTGTCTTTGTTGGGATTGTCTTGGATTTCTTAAGTCAAACCTGATGACGAGCTAAACCATACGGTAACCTCCGATTCTCCCGAGTGAAGCCGATGCTTCATGTCTTAAAACCTGCATTCTCTCTAATGTCCATCAGGGGTCGACTCCTCTGGTTGTATAGAAGTCTATGAGAAAATGACTCTACTTCTCTCTTAATTTATTCCCTCAGTAAACATTGTAAACATGAGTTTATGGTCTCAATCTCTAGTTTCAAGTCTTCTTCAATACAGCATGATGTTCATTTAGTAAATGATGGTCCATTTAGAGTAAAACAGACCATAAAGCAGGGTATGCTTTAGGGCGGGGCTACAAGGTGATTGACAGGTCTACCAGAGACGTATACGGCGTCTCTACGTCGCTCCTCCTCAGTTAATTGTAACATTTTGGCCTCCTAAAATGTCTTATTCAGCGTTCGGTTGTACTTAGCTCCACCCTCTCGTGACACTTTTGGTTGAAAAAAAACAAGATGGCGACACCCAACGGGTGACGTCTTGGTGACTAAGGCCACTTCCCCTATACAGTCTATGAGCTAAATGAGCTCCAAAGACTGGACAAACCACTTCACCTGTTTCGCTAGGTGAACTTTGCTGGGCCACTTTCTGATCTCAAGACCGTTTAAAGACTAGTTTTGTCCTCTATATTCTTTTTTTCTCCTGTTCCTCCAGGAGGTGGAGCTGTACAAATCCAGTCAGCAGGAGAAGCTGGGTCTGACCGTCTGCTACAGGACCGACGACGAGGAGGATCTCGGGATTTATGTTGGAGAGGTGAAACTCATCTCCTCTTCATAGCTCGTTTTTTCCACTCTTCCTTTATCTCATTCATCTTTTCACACATTGATATGGAAAAAAAATTGCTTGAAGAAATCAGCACATGACGCATTAAAACAGCTCACAAAAGGTGTTACTCCTGCTTACTCCATTTCTTATTCATTCATCACTCATCCTTCTCTTCATTCAGCCTCTTCATTTATTATTTACATACACCCATTAATCACTTTCTTCATTATCTTATTCTTTGAATCATTCATCCGTCCATTTTCTCTCTCTTTCTCTTTCCATTCGTTCGGCCAGATTATAGCGCCTTTATCCTGTCATTAATCATTTATCTGTTTCTATTATTCATCCATCTATTCCTGAAGTGCTTTGTGTATATTTATCTTTAGGTGAATCCAAACAGCATAGCAGCAAAGAACGGACGCATCAGAGAGGGTGACCGAATTCTACAGGTAAAAAAAAAAAAACAGACTGGTTTAGACTCTGGTCTGGTTTAGGTTGTTCTTATACACCATATACCTACGAACAGTAATACATATAATCTACCACTTAATCAATATGTATTTATTCTATACGGTGGATAAAACACTAGACTTTAGTCCACTGTTCACTGACCACTGTTCATGTCCTGTGTGTCACAAGAAGTCACAGCATTGATTTAACCCAAATCACAGTATTTTCCTTAACCTAACCAAGTGTTTCAAATGTAGTTATTTAAAAAAGAACAATAAAAAGCACTCAGAGCAGTAATATAGCAGCAAACAGCTACTATATGTAAAGATCTGGAGGAGTAATGTCGACCGGAGCAGATAATTAAGTCTCTCTCCCCCTCTGCGTTTGTTGTCATCAGAGCTTCTTTTTGCTTTGTTCACATAGCCGGCCGGCCGGCCGGCCGTGGGCCTTTTAGTACACATCAGTTCTCATGAACGGGCCTTTTAGTGCACATGACTGTGCCCCGCTGGTAAGCCCATGACTGACAGTCTCGAAAACCATGCGCCCATCCTCCGGTTCCCTCTCAGGTTAACACTTTCCCTGTAGTTAGCGCTATTAGCACTGTTAGCGTGGTTAGCTATGAGTCGCCGGCCTCTTCGTCATCATGTCAAAATGCTCCCAATCTCATATTATACAGCTTTAACCCAAACCACGATATTTTTCTAAATCTTAGTAGTTTTGTTACACTGTATGTAACGACACTTGTTTCTGGACAAATGTCAGAAAACAAACAAAAAAGGAGGAATTACTTTTCGTAAGATTTCATATGAACAATCTGTCAGACCATTGTTAACCCTCCCAGAGAGATTTACATTTGTTTTTTATTGTCATTAAAAACCCAACATTTTACTTGAGTGTTAAACGTTTCGTTAGCTTAACATTGTGCTTGGATTAGTGTTAGAGAAACACTTCACTGTATGTTAATGTAATTGTTGCCCAGTGTAATTAAAATTCAACTGCTATTCAAACATTGGGAGTCATATAAAGTTAATCAAGGTCCTCTTAATAGCATTTTTTAACCTCTCAACCAAAACTAATAATCCTTTTCAGCGGATGGCATTGGCTCAGTTGTTCTCACATGACTATGGAACTAAGGTCACATGATGACAACTCAGTTATCTCCATGACAACAGAGCAAAGTATTTCTGCTGAGGAACACTGTGAGATGCAACAGAAAGCTCTCCCCACCCCCAAAAAAGATTGTACGTGGACCCTGAAATAAGATTTTAATTTGGTAAATTTCTGTTTCCATTATAAAAAAACAAACAGTATTATTGTTGTTTTTTATAGTGTGGTCAGTAAAAGTGTCTGGAGAGATAAACTAGCAACAACGTGTCAAAAAAAATAAGCTTTCAGTTTTTCCACTTTGTCCTACAGACTCATGCTCCACAGAGGTTCAACCCTTCTGATGACCCCATGACTTCTCCTTGAGCTTCAATATCAGGACAAACTTTAGACCATTTATAAATGACGGCAATTAATTTAAGCCACTGAGTGATGAAATTACAGTGATAAAAAATCTCAGTTCATAAATATTGCATGTTGACCTTCAGGGTAGATTCATTTTCTGCAGAGTGAAAATACAAACTTGTCCTCTGCTAAATGATCTGGCCTTATGAGGGCTAGAAATAGTTTCAAATCAAACTATGTAAATTCATACCTTGAACCCCTGGGACAGCCTGGTCCAATCAGAGAGAGCCGTCTGCAGCCCAGTTACTGCTGTCCTAAAAATAGACTGAGGGAGAGACGGAGGGGGAGACGGCGTGGTCACCCTGTGTTACCATCACACTGCTCTGTTTGTCAGAAAACAGAAACCACGAGCAGATTGTTGTCGGTTTTTAAAAAAGATCATCAGAATAAACTCCTCTCACACAGCAGTGATGCACGACACACCTCACTCTGCACCGGACGGCCGTCTGATCGGGCCGCACGCCAACTTTGGTGAACTTTGACCAACAAAGTCGCAGTCGCACTTCTTGGCCAGTAGCAAAGAATTGTGCGTGGTTTGACCCCCACTTGGCACCGCCAACATTGCACGGGAATATATCTCCTCATTCGCCGTACTGCAGAGAGGGGACACCAAGACACAAGAAACCTGGGGCGGGGTCGTCTAGCAGTAGGTATTGTTGTTGCATATAAAGGAAATGACTAGAAACAGTGAAGACGTGTGCCAGCGACAACAACAAGCAGCACAACTGCAAAGAGTCCTGCAGATTGCTTGAATAAAAACATTTAATCCCGTTTAGTGCATGTTATGTCATTTCCTGTCATACCTCGTCAAATACTGACGCTCGGTCATCAAACTATGACGCTATACGAACCCATCTACTGTCAGCTTTCAAAATAAACTTCCGTCAGCTTACAAAAGCGTACAGCTTTCACTCGTTACATGCAGGAAATTCTAATTTTTGGGTTTATTTAGATTTTTTGCTTAACTTACACACAAAAAACGAAAAGATTGAGGTTTGTGTTAGAATAAGTAAACTTGTTGCATTACCTGTGCATACGGTATTAGTAAAGTACGCAAGTAACGTAACAAAACTACGGGAAAAAAGTCTTCACGGTTGCCTGCTGGTCTTTCTAAAAATTTTAAAAATAAACATCAATCTGAACAAAAATAGCACACTTTCCAAGTTACAAAATGAATGTCAACTATTCCCAAATTATTTGTCATGAATAAACTGTCACTGCCAAAGCAAATGTTGGTCATTAACAGTAAAGAACTTCATATTTTCAAGTACCAAAACCTTCCAAATGAGGCATGTAGAACTGTCATTTTACAACAATTAGACAATATGAGTATTTGTGTACAAACATTTGTTTACACATTTATTGATTATTATTACAACCAATTGCTGGTGATCTTAAGTGTTCTATTCCAACATATTAATTAGAGATAAAGAATAATTAACTGTTAAAGGAGTTATTTGATAGATGAAAAGGGTCGAGTTTGGATAAGATTGAACACTTCGGTTTTACAAATGACTTTGTAAGAGGAGCCGTCGGTGGGAGTTTAATGAGGAGTTTGACCTTTTTCATTTCCCGTTAAATCAACGTTTTTTTTTTGTTTCTGATGTGAAGCCCCCACCCCCCACCCCCCCCACACCCCCCCCCACACCCCCAACACGTGTTGAGAGACTCTGAGGATGAGAAACGAGTGTGAATACATTTATCTCCGTTGACATTTCCTCGCTCGTTGTCCTCTGACCCTCCGACTGAGAACGGTGTCGGAGGAAAAAAGGTGAAGTTGTTGTGTGAGTGTGATGAGAATAGGCCGGCAGCACCCCGGCATCGCCATGGTTACCGGGCGGTGGATGAATGATGTCAGCACCGGTTCCCATGACTGCCGTCACCACAGAGACGAAGACCCTTTTGGGGAACGTACCTGTCATTACATACCGGACAACCAAAAACACATCATGTATATATACATACGTGTTTTAAAACTATGACACAGGTGGTTATGGCAAGTTATTATTTGGGAGAAGCAGGAAAAATACTGGATAAAAAACAGAGTGAGGATTTAAAACACAAGATTCTCACATATACGATCTGACTTTTATTGAATATAAAGTGGCCGATCTCTTGACTTCCTCTCCTCTCGTCCCCTCCAGATTAACGGAGTGGATATCCAGAACAGAGAGGAAGCGGTGGCCATTTTGACCCGAGAGGACAGCATCAACTTCTCACTGCTGCTGGCCAGGCCTGATATAGAGGTGACATCACACGACACCACACTGTTAAAACAGACAACAAAAAAGAAAAAAGAAATCAACGCTCAGGGTAAAGAGACAGGGTAACCATAGAAACAACTGTCCCTTTGCTATTGCAACTATGTCGCTGTAGGTTCGGGCCAGTTTCTAGTCTTTACAATCACGAAGTATTTTTTTAAGATAAACGATTATACCGAGACGCGTCGCTAGAAAAGCATCGGCCGCTAAAACATTGTTCTAATGGTTTTCAGATGCACAGATTTTTTTTTACTTTTTAGCCGTACAGTCGCATTGCTCGGCAACGTCGCACTTGACCCGGGCAGCCAATCAAATTGAGCAAGAGGCATTACTACAGACGAAAGGTTGATATTAGTGTTTTTTAAATTCAATGAACTATATAATTCTTCCCCTCCTCCTCATTTCAAAGCAGAGCGGCTGCGAGAGCTCGATGTCTGCATTGAATAATTTCTCCCCCGTTTATTACGTTTGATTGCCTGGTCGCCGCCGCTGCACCGGCTCATCAGCTGTTTTGCCGACTCGCTTTTCCAAAGGGGCATAAACAACTACCTCCTGGGAGAAAGTCCGTTTGTTTGACCTCCTCCCTAAGTGGACGGGCATTAAGAATAATAACTCTACAGAAACAGACCATCTTATCTCTGATGGAGGGCATATAGAGGATCAGAACTAAACTGATTTAGTCTTTACTGGTTCAGTTAAAAGTTCCTCACAGTCACTTTAATTAGATAAGATTAATCAAACGGTCACTTCACCATTACTACAAACTGAGTGAATCCTTTTTTTTGTGAGAATAGATTTCTTCATGTTCCGCTCCAGAAATAGTTTCCACATCCATAACGTCCGGTTTCATCACTCAGCTCGCCTGCAGCCTACTTTACTAACCTACTTTCTCCTCGTGTCCTGGCTGCTGCTGCTGCGGGTGGCCGACGGGAGAGAAACGACTCATTACAGCCACGGTTTGGTTCAGTGTGTTCGCATGTGTTCACCTCCTTCTGCCCTTGTGTCATCTGTAACATACATGGAGAACTAACGGCTCCTTTGGCCGGAAGTTAGCTGTGGTCCAACAATCTTTCAGACAAAAGGGGTTCAATCCCCGTTTCAAATGAGGAGTCAACGTTAATTCATTCGTCATGTTACTTGCTTACTTCAATAACGCCACTTCTGTAGTTATATTAACCGAAACGACGATATTTTCCTTAACCTAAATAACTTTTTCACGATCTTTTCCGAAACCTAACTATTTCAAAATCGAACTGAGTTTCCTGTGAAGACAGAAGTTTATTTTGAAAGACTGTATGCAGAAATGAACACGTTGTGCAGGTTTTTGTGGGTAAACTCTCAAAACATGTTTGGAGGGCATCATACGAACCGTTGCATGAGGATACGTTGAAAAGGTAAAAGGAGAAGGATATGTATGTATATGTTTATGAAAAAGCTCAAGTAATGTAAGAATAGTCCTTGTGGTTGATCACTGATTCAAGCAGACACAGTGTTCCTGTCCATCAGGGACACTGACACCAAATTGAGCTGATGAACAGTTTTTTTACGCCTGGTTCAGGCCGGAAGTCTGGAGATGTAAAGATGCGCAGCGACAGATCATGTTTACCCTCAACATTCACTGTAATACACACATTTGTATCATCAACCTGAGGGAGTGGAGGGATCACAGCGGTGACACTTATCATCTTACAACCGGTTCTCACTCCCAACTCGTCAATACGACGGCGTACGGCGCTCCATGTCACCCTCTACAACGCAGTCGGTGTGAGGAGGAGGTCGGGCGGAGCGATGGGTCAAACAAATACACGATATCGCTTAAATAGACACATTCACAGTCAGCCTTTTCTCCTCACAACATTAATTGGTTGTGTGTGTACTCTGTGTTAACACACACACAGCCATGATAAATGTTTCTAGTATGACAGCAGGTCCCAGTGTGTGCGTGTGTGTGTGTGTGTGTGTGTGTTCACATCTGCTGACAGAGGAGGAACTGCAGGACGGTATATTCATACACGTCAGTTGCAAAACACACGCGCATACATATTCACTGATAAAATGTGTGCACACAGTCACATGACAACCAGATAGATGAGCCGTCGCTTGGTTCCGTATTCAGACAACTCTGACACTTCAGCCAGTCAGGTCCTTTGATGATGACGGATGTTTTATCGACTAAGCAAATAACGAATTGTGCAGTGATGGGGGAGAGAGAGAGAGAGAGAGAAAGAGAGAGAGAGAGAGAGAGAGAGAAACACCTGGAATAGTGTGCTTTGAATGTCTTTTCTTTATTGATGTGTGTATTATAGTCCTTCCAGCAATGGGGCAAACTAGGGTGATGTATGTCCACACACCCGACTGTCAAATTGCCCCTTCTTGCGCTCTGATTTGTGCTCAAACTGTATGCACTCAAGAATTATTGTTGCTTTGCACAGATGTCCTACGCTCCAGCTTCAGCCCTTCTCCTCACACTCAGGCGGCCTCTGTTCCTAAAACATCCGCTCTCAGATTTCTCCTCCGTTCTTGGATTTGCTTTTGTGCAACAACTGTCAATCGTTTCCCCGACCAGGCAAACAGTTTGAGCACAAATTCATGCGCAAGCAAGAGCTATTTGAGTTTTGAGAGAGAGCGTCACAAAATGTGAGCTGAAAGTAATAAGTCATGCTCCAAATTGAAAGAACACACTCTTGAATAAAGATAGGAAAGAAAATATATCAATACTTGTGAACCAAACATACGTTTCATATCAGCCTCCTACCGCGCTTGCAGAGACGGACAGCAACTCCTGGTTAACATGAAACAATTGGTCGGTTTAGGCAACAAACCAACTTGGTTAAGGTCAGAAAGAAACATCATGGTTTGTGTTTAAATTATAACGTAACAACGTGAAGTAAAAATGTAACGAGCGTTAATAAATAAATAACCGCTATGAGTGGACTTTCTTTTATAACATTACGCTGAATTGTAATGAACTCTACAGCCTCTAGCAGGACTTAAAGTCCTAGAACATCAAAGTTCATTAAACGGTTATTTTTGACTTTGGAAATAATACGATTAGATATTTGCTCAAGATCCACCAATAATGCTGTTAGAGATTTGTCAATGTGTGAAAAATAGAAGGTTATACGCAGTAAAACTGGAACAACCAGGCAGTAAAATGCAAAAAAACATTCACATTCACTGGCGGTATTATATACATTATATAATTAGTTTGTGATTTTCAGTAGATGATGGAATATTGATCATAGCAGACAAACAGAAAGTATTTCATAACAACCTGCTGTGAGGTGATGGTGTCATAGATGGATGAAGTGATGACGGGATGATGGATGAAGAGAGGAGAAGATATTCATCCAATGGCACTTAGTTTATTCCATCAAGGTCACACACACACACACACACACACACACACACACACACACACACACACACACACACACACACACACACATACACGCACGTATATATCATACAGGTACCGATATACAACAAGATGCATTCACAGCTCCGTCTTGGTCCATCTTTCAATACTTTATGACTTCCTGTCTGTGGCTCTTTTCAATCTCCAAAAACAGCTGATCACTGTAGTTTTTAACCAAACAAACAGGAATAGTGACTTTGTTGGGGACTATTTTTGGGTCAGAATAAACTGCAGTGTGATGATGATGATGATGATGATGATGATGATGATGATGATGATGTGTGAGGCTCTATGTCTGGAGGAAGAGATATCAGACTTTGATATGAAGTTATACGTCTTGGCAGTGTCTTATAGTTTTGGCCATATTTGAAAGTGCAATCACATGACTTGTGTAAAACTGCAGCTGTATGAAAATGAACAAACGTTCCGAAAATTAAACTCCCACCAAACTTGTGACTTTTTGAGGTAGTTATTGAAAAATCTATTTGAAACTGGGCTATGAAATGTGACTTTATTTTCATCTTCACATTCATTTTCTGTGCGTCCTTCCAGAATGACAACCCTGCTGGTCCAGAGGAGGACATGGAGCTGACTCTGGAAGGAGGAGGCTTCCTCACAAACCCTCGCGCCTCCTCCTGCTCCCTCACTTCCGCTCACCCCACCGGCATTTATCGCCTCTGTCGGGGAGGAGGAGGAGGAGGTGGCCTGGCCTGCCCGGAGGAAGCAGGAGGTAGAGACGACGCAGGGGGTGATGTGGAGGAAGAGGAGGAGGAGGACGGGGAGGAAGGAGAGAGAGGAGAGAAGGAGGACAGAGACCCCCCGGTGCCCCTCCCTCCTCTGCTCAGCCTGGCTCCTCTGCTGTCCAACAGCCAGGAGCTGGACAGCGGAGTGGGCCGGACCGACGACAGCACCCGCTACGAGGAGTCGTCGGAGCACGACCTGCTGGGGGATCAGACCAGCGCCTGCAACACCAACACCACCAACACACCGGGCAGCACCAGGAAGTTCAGACCAGGACCCAGCCCCAGGTAGGACCGGGGTCTAGTGTCGATACTAAGGAAAGATATCAAAGTGTCTGTAGAGAAGTTTATCGTTTTATCTTCATGAAACAAGGAAGATATCTTACATTTTTTAATTGAGTTCAGCCATTAGAACAATACTAAGTACAAATAATGGGAAGAACTTTCAGAATTATAGCTAATAATACTCAGTTTTAGTATTCCACAAACCCCTATGTGTGTTCTGTACCCAGGCCGAGTCCTAGACCCAGCCCCGGCCTCGGGCCCAGCCCCGGGCACGGCCGAGGAGACACCACCCCTCCTCTCCTCCACCTGCGAGACCTTCAGCTCAGCTCCGACTCCCTCCCCGGCCTGGACTGGGCAGCCGGCCCCCACCACCATCACCACCACAAGGTATAGTATTAGGAGGTCTTGTGAGGGGATGGAGATTTTTTCTATTTTAATGTTATTATCCCCAAAAAGATGGACGTAAACATAGATGCTGAGAACTCTGGTTGTCTCAAACCAGGATTCCATTGGTTTGGGATTTAATTTCTGGTTGATTACCTGGCTCCAGATTGGTCCTTCTGATCCTGAGACAAAGCCCAGTTGAGCCTCAGCCAGCCCGGACGGCGTTGTCCTCCTAGTTGAAATGGACGCATCCCACCGTGATCCCCATTATAGAAAACCACATTCCTTTTTGTTCTTCGCCATTGTCTCCCATCCCGCCCAGTCTCTGTGGTTTTGATAACGGTCATTGGCTTTATTCCCTCCGGTCGAAGAGAACTTGTTACCAAAAAATATGCTAGATGCAAGATGAACTTGATGTTTGATTATCCTGAGTCACAGCCCAACTGCTCAGGAAGTTTCTAGTCCAGATTGCAGTGGCTCAACAATCTCAACGCAGCTGGCTGTCACCCATAGCAAGAGTTTAGCAAAGTGAAGGATTTCAGCTGCAAGGCCGATACTCCTTCATGCGCGGATGGGAGCAGAGCGATCCTGCAGTGTAAAAACAATTGACTTCACGAGCCACAACAGCTCCCTTTCTCAAAACACCCTCTATGCACAATCATCTGCAAGACGAGTTAACCCTCACACACACAGACTTAACATTACATATTACCGTAAATCACACTACACAAATGCTAAATCAACTTAAATGAGGTTATACTCATTTTTAATTTACGCTCTGTGTTCCTTGGCCTGATCTTATAGTCCAGTTCATATGCCTTTTACTCAGGGCAGCTCTTCTGGGATCTCAACTCTACTTGACACTCCTCTGAGACATAGAGCTCAATTAAAACACTTCAATAAACCTCACGGTTGTTCCTCCATCATCATCATCATCATCATCACACTGGAGTTTATTTTGACTCAGTCACATACAAACACTCACTAGAGCACCAAATGTGGATTCATCCTCCGATGAAAATAGTCCCTCAACAAATGGACTATTTCCTCCTCTTTGTTTGAATAAAACTAGAGTGAGCAGCTGTTTTATAAATATTATGGAGCTTTTTAATGAAAATCTAACTATATGTTTTAAGGATAAACCAACCGTTTTAACACATTGTTGGTTTTGGTGTTTTTCACATGGTTTGTTGAGAAAAAGAAAATAAAGCTTGACGTGTTCTTTTAACAACTGATATGACCGTAATGACTCAGATGGATTTCCAGGGGGTGTACTGTGTGCGCTCATGTGCCGCAGCACTGAGAAAACCATTCACACTATTATCTAGAGTGGTGCCCTTCAGTCGGGCTGTCAGTCGTCTCATAGCAACAAGAGCTGTGCTTCAGAAGAACGTTATCATCTATTCACATGGTTGATCACCAATATGACTAGAAGAAGACAACGCCGACCTCTATTGGCCGTGGTAGTTTTAGCTACTTTTTTGGGCTATACTAAGTTATTAAATTGAATAAATTAAATTGAATAGTTATGACGGGAGCAAAGGAGGAAGTCAGATGACGGACTATAAAAAGTGACAAAGTCAGTGTAGGGAGGAGGGTCAAACAAACACAGGAAACATAGATCACACGGTTGGCTTTGGTAACTTGTATTTTTGGACACCAAAAATGTTATCAGGAGATTATTGGTGATGAAAATAATCAATACTTTCAGGTCACAGACAAAAAGGTTTTGGGTTGGATTCTCAACTATATTTCATATAATCATTGTGATTACCGGAGTCTGTAAAGGACCTCCATGACCTGATGTTGGCTTCTTGCTAACAAATGACCTCTGACCTCCAGCACCACCATCACTATCAGCCCCCTCTGACAATGATGATGCCGGGCCTGACGGAGGAGGAGTGCCAGCGATACCAGGAGCTGCTGGAGATCAAGTGCCAGTTCGATAAACGCAACGAAAAACAGCAAAAAGATGCAGAGGTGAAGGACCAGGGGGAGAGAACAGGGGGGGGGGATTCTTCTTCATTGGTGGACGTGAACTGCAATGCGACTCTGAGCGAGCACGAGATGGCGCTGATCGAGGAGGAGTTACGCCACCTGGAGTTCAAGTGCCGCAACATCCTGCGAGCGCAAAAGATGCAGCAGCTCAGAGAGAGATGTCTGAAAGCCTGGATGATGGAGGAGGAGACGGCGGCCGTAGCTGGGCGACCGGGACCTCCTGAAGCAGGTAACTATGACAACAACTGACGAGCCAGAATGTGTGAAAGGAAGTCCCAAATCTGATATGAAGTTGGTGCTGTTTTTAGTTATCCAACGGAATTGTGGGTTACATTTTTGTGGTGCGCCATGTCTTGCACCCGCGACCACTCTGTGAGGTCACGCTGCACTACAGTGAATTCCTACACCACTTTGTGTGAAAATGACCACCACTAGAAGGCAGCAAAAGTGTTATTCGTCACTCTTTAACAAAATAATAGAGATTGAATATTTGTAATGTTACATTACAATATTCCGAAAATGTAATAATGAAACATTTCGTCTTTTAATGTTAATGTCTACTTCTTTTTGATAAAGTAAAAGTAAACATCTGAGTCAACTCAATATTGAAGAAGAACCTGCTGGATCTTCGGCAAATTAAAAAAAGAAAAAGTTGAGCTAAAAACGATTTTGCTGTAATCCAAACTAAAAAAGAATCTTTGAATCGCTGAACTATCTCCAAATGTTGAGTAAATAAAATGTGGGGATTGCAGTTCAGTTAAATCTTTTTTTAAACCATGGAAATTAAAAATTCTTCACTTGTAGGTTTGGATAATGACAACGAGGATGTCGACGACAACGACCCTCATCGCCACGAGTTGTCGGCCATCAACGAGCTTCCGGAGCGAGAGCGATCGGACGACAAAGACAGCACCAGCGCCTACAACACCGGCGGGGAGAGCTGCCGGAGCACGCCGCTGGTCAGCACCGAGCAGATCCCGCCTCTCCAGGAAGAGGAGGACGAAGGTGGTAGGCGACTGATGTCTCCGCCTCCTCTTCTCCCCCTCGGTCGCCTCCCACCTCTAAACTCCCCCCTCACCCCGCGGCGTCGTGGCCGTGACCGAGACAGAGAGAGGCGCCACTCGAACCTCAGCTGCTCCTTCTCCCCCGGCACTTACAGGAAGTACGAAACAGCCAATGGAAACGTGGCGCAGGGTTCAAGCTCCACCCCCTGCACACCCTCCAAGTTCAGGTCCTCTTCCTGGTTTTGCTTTCAACACATCTTGTTCGTTTAAACTTTGTGAAAACTGCAGGTTTTTATGTAATATTGAATGATATGTTGGGTTTGTTGCCATCTTCAGGTCTCTGACCAGAGAGGCGGGGTCATCTTCAAGAAGAGGTGTGGCTGATGGGGGGCGGGGCTCCAGAGCAGGTACACAATGCAACACCTCTACAGTTGAATTGTTCTCTATTCTGTACTCTCCTCACACAGCCAGCAAGTGGATGCTGATGTTCAGAGAGTAGGAAGAGTTCTGCTGAAGGTTTGGTTGCCCACAAGTAGCCAAGTTAGATGCAAACGTTCCTCAGTGGTGCCGTGTCTGCAGCACGACACTCAACGGCCACAAAGATTCCAATGAAGAACCATTTTATAATCAAAGACAGACAACAGGAGTCTTATAGGGGCCACAGAGAGTTTTCTACTCGTAAGAAACGGTTAACTTAATGACAACTATGACGAATTAAACACATTAGACCTAGCTTAATTAATCTGCTATCCGATGTAAACATGGATGTATACAGTGATGGTTTGAAAATCGGATTTTCAATTGTTTTCAAAGGAAGGATATAGATTTATAGTGTAGTATTTATAGACATAGTAACTTCTGTGGTTATTTGAACCCAAACAACGATCTTTTCCTGAACCTAAGTAGTTTTGTTGCATGAATCCTAACAGAGTTTCCTGTATGAATGGAATTTTATTTAAAAAAGACTACGTATGTAACTTGCGAAAATTTACATGTCTTGCTGGATATTTATAGAAAAACGCACAAAAAAGCGAGGAATAACTTTTTGTAAGATACCACGTTGTATGAGGATACGGGGGACGATAAAGATGAATGTGTTTATTAAAACTATTAAATGTGATTTTCATGGTATTTTTTGACAACTGATTTCTCTATTAACTATTGTAATCATTGCAGGTGGCGCCACTGACAGGCCCGTAGGGGGAAGTGCAGAGTCCAGTCCCTATTTCAGCAGAAGACGCCAGAGCCACAACAAACCGTTGGAGCGTTACCAGAGCTGCATGACCCTGCCCTCCGAGGGCCTGGTGGACCCCCTGGACCGAGTCCGAGACAGAGCGAGGGGCGAAGGCGAGGAGAGGGGGATGGGCACGGGCAGCAGCGGCCCCGCCAGCCCCAGGAGTGTGAACAGCGCCCCCTGTGGTCTGGAGAGCCAATACGCAGGCGCTTCGCGGTTAGGACTGGCTTTACCGCTCGGGCTGACACACTCATCCCCGACTGCCTCGCCGCAACGCATGGAGTGGAAGGTAGATGTTGTGATGGAAGTTGGTTCTGTCCCCAGTTCTCCCATCAACCCAAAACCCACCGGCAGGATGGAAAAGCTAAAACTACACTGTTCATCACAGCCAGAAGCTGTAAAAACAGTCATTATTATCACATTTTCATCTTTCCGACGGCCCTTGGACGCATCATTCACGGCGAACACTTCCATCAAAAAAAGCAACCAATACTAAGCTTGAAAAAAGTCGTATTTCTTCAAAAACAAGTCTCATTTGAAATATCTAAATGAGTTTTTTCTCCTACATGTGTAAAGAATCTAGTTTGATGTGATAAAAAAATATGAGCAATAATTTAAGTATTTTTATGATGTAATTTTGTCTTTATACTGTAATATTCATGGCTACGTGACACGGGATTTTGTAGTTAATGCTTTGAGTTGTCAAATCCAATCCATTTTCTGATTCCAGCTCTAAGACTTGAGGGAGCTGGACGACTTTGTAGACGCCTAAATGAAGCCCCAGAGAGCTGAAAGGAAACATAGTGGTCTGCCTGGAAATCATCACTTTCATTTGTCCTCTTTGCGTCCAGGTAAAAGTCCGGAGCGACGGCACTCGCTACGTGGCCAAGCGGCCGGTCCGGGATCGCCTCCTGAAGGCCAGAGCCATGAAGATCCGAGAGGAACGCAGCGGCATGACGACCGATGACGACGCGGCCAGTGAGATGAAACAGGTCTGTGCAGTAATCTCAGCAAAACAAGGCCCGACTCTGAAGATTTGATCATGCTGTACACTACTGCACTGTACGGACTGGAGACCAGACTTTAGACTAGAATGATGGAGGCTTTTAGGTTCTTTGCTCACGAAGGTTTACCTCACAAAAGTGGCATTATTATATAACTACTTAAAGAGCCAGTGTGTGGCATTTCTGAGGATCCATTAGCAGAAATGGAATATAATATTCCAACGTATCCACATACAACAGTTCGTATAATGTTCTGCGAAAAGTTACTCCTCATTTTCGTGTGTTTCCCTACGAAAGCCAGCCACACACATGTGGACAGTCTTTTCAAAATAAACTTCCGTCTTCACAGGATACGACTCAGTTAGGTTTAGGCAACAAAATAAGTTAATAAGTTAAGATCTGAATGACTCACCATTTGAAATCCTTATTCAACTATATACAGCTCACTTTATCCTCATTTATTCTCCACATTTTATTTACACGCGCGGCGACAACCTGCTCATTTAAAGCGGCGCTAAACGTCTGTGAAACTGTGCTCCAACAGGGCCGATACTGGAGCAAAGAGGAGAGGAAGCAGCAGCTGCTGAGAGCCAGAGAATACCGACGAAGACGAGAGTTCATGATGCAGAGCCGCCTGGATTACCTCAAAGGAGACAGGTAGAGTACAAGGTCCAGTTTTATCCTGAGGATGGAAACATAAACATGGACAACCTGGTATACCTTTGCTGGATTATGGAGTTACAGCACAGTGTGTTAAATATACTATATAAGTTAATTGCGCTCTGAACTAACTTTACAGAGCATTTTTTATGTTACAGTTTTGTCAATATTGAAATGTATTTCCAGATAATCTTCATTTACACAAATGGGTTTTTATGTTTTATGTTGAAAAACGTTTAGTTTGCTTTTCAATGGTTTTCTTTGTGGTTTACAATCAGAGGTTCCAGCTCAATCACTAATTATTTCAATAAAAAAAAGGAAAAACAGCCCAAATCATAACTTTGCCAGAAAGCTGTGCAAAACCCATTACATGCACAATAGATATCACATCAACAGCTTTATATCTGCATCAAGCAACCAAAGATAAAATGTTAAATGAATAAACTATCGCAAACCATAAAGAGTGGAGTCAGACAACCAAATACACAAATTATGATGTCAATGATGACGTCAAGGTGAGACGATGGAATACAAACTCCTGTCAATCAAGTATTTCTCAAATGAAATGAGTCAATAAGTTGACTGTTTTTGACTACAAAATGTCAGCTTGTTTGTTTTCACAATATCTCTGAAAGCATCTACCAGCCCAGCTTCATCAAACTTGGCCAAACTGGGGGGAAACCAGTCCAACCTGGCAACACTGCACTCAAGAGCTCTCACACCGTGAGATCAAGTCCTCTTACCTTCTCTTCCTCCGCTGACAAGCTGCCATTCAGCGAGAAAACACATGAAACATCCCGATGACGAACTCCTCGTTAGTCCAAACCAATAATCCATCAGTCTGCGCTGATTTATGGAAATCACAGATTCTGAAACACTGAAACAGTGAATCCTCTTTTGTTTGTCGGTAGTTGTCAAACAAAGATGCACCCTGAACTTAGACTAAAGATTAAAATGACAACGTTATTCATCATTTATCCTTTATAAGCTGTCAGAAACATAATAAAGGAAGAGATGATATTAATATGAGTAAAGAAACATAATTCAGGACACCTGATATACCACATTGTCAAGTATTATGAAGACATGCAACACAGAGGCTCATAAAACAACAATATGCAAAGCAAACGAATGAGAGATAATTATGTTAAATAGAATTATGGACTAGAGACAAAATGATGCTGCATTGATCAAACGTCATGCATTCAGGTATAATATAGTTTAGTTCTGAACAATTCTTCTACAACTGATTGGGGCGACCCAGGAACAACTTAATACCCCCCAAAACCCAGCAGCGCCCAGTGAGCACAGCGAGGAGATACGGGTGTTTGGTTAGCGCTAGTTCACCGGCATTAGCGTCCTTCAGACGACTCTAGCAAAGACAAAACTAAAGGAAATGAAAGATAAGAAGTCAGACTTTAGTTTTCAAATATTTATATTCACAAAAAAAATATTCACGTGATCTATATTAACAGAATGTTAGCCAAAAGTATTCGACTAGAGATTTTACCAGATGTTCAACAGGCATGTAGCCTTTCCTCTGAATTCAAAGGAAAGATGCTTCAATGCTTCCTTTCTTATCTCCTTTAGCATAGGGAACACTGGACCATCCTTTACCAAAGGAAAGGAGATAATGTCGTCCCAGAATGCCTTGCGCCAGAACTTTGAATAGTTTACTTGCTGCACAAAAATGAAGAAAAAAAAGACATTTAATTATATATTTACTGAAAACGATTTAATGGCATTGAAATAAGATAGAAACGTAATAACGCAAAATATCATTTGTTAATGTTTGAGCAAGATACGTTTCGCAGAACTGACAAAAAATACTTGATATCAAGTAGGTTTTTGTAGTTTGTCACATGACAGGAAGTCATTTGAGTTGATGTCAAAAACATGAAAAAAACCAGCTGAAATGCCAAAAGATAATATTCTTGAGTTATTATCTTATTAGATGTGTGCACAAGATAAAAAACAAACAAACAACTAAATGTGTAAAACCACCAGAGTAAAAGCCAGACTGAGTTACTAAATCAGTGTTGCTTTTGGTTTTTGTGTCCAGGGACACTTCATCAGCAGCAGGAGGCGCTGACGACCCCCGTTCGGCCCAGACCGCCCAGCTTCCCCCCCGACAGGAAAACAACATCCTGCTACTGAGCCAGAAGAAGATCACGAAGAAGAGGAACCGTCGCATCCTCGACAACTGGATCACCATCCAGGAGCTGCTGGCCCACGGCTCCAGGTCGCCGGACGGAAAGAAGATATACAACCCTCTGCTCTCTGTGACCACGGTGTGAGCTGAGGACAGAGAGGAGGAAGAGGAGGAAGAGGAGGAAGAGGAGGAGGAGACAAACTATAAGATCACAGCTTCAGCTCAGTTTGAGCTGAAGGGAAAACAGAAACCTGTTGAAAAGAGAGAGAGGATTTAGGACTTGACAGGGATGGGTGAAAAGAGGAGATGTGAAACCTGAAACACTTTGATAAAGATCTGCTTCAAACTGTCCCCTGGACTTGTCTTTGATAGTTAGCACAAGCGGAATGACAAAGTAAAGGAATCGAGAGGATGGAGTATGAGGACAACATGCAGCAGAAATGTCTCAGAATCGGCCTGAAAAAAAAAAGGAGAGATGACTCTGAAAGGTTGGAAATTGTAAAATTAATAAGTCCTGAAGGCTGATTCTGGGAACAAATGTCTGCTTTAGAGATTGGATGTCGAGTATTCTTTCATGCAGCACTAGACTGCATCCTGATCAGAACTTTGAACTTTGATGCTATCCAGTCCCACTTAGTAAAGTCACATTTAAGGTTTGTTATGGGTCTCTGACCCCCTTTGGACCTCTTGGAGACTCTTCTCTGAACCCGGTGTGTTCGGGCGGCATGTCAGGTGAATTTGACAGAAGACAGCCTGCTCACCGCTGCCCCCCGCTGGTTGAATTCCACATGAACCACAGTGTGATGTGAGATTATACAGTTTCACGGTGTGGACGTGGAGACGCTCAGCAGAACGTGTAGATAGGATGACAACCTTGGAAAGAAGAACTTTGATATAAAAAAGGATTCGGTGAGGGTCCATTGATCTTTCTTTTGCAGATTTTTCGCTTCACGTCTCGGAATCAAAGCGACTTTACTCTCAGAGGACAATG
Source organism: Ophiodon elongatus (assembly GCA_016806645.1). Classification (NCBI taxonomy): domain Eukaryota; kingdom Metazoa; phylum Chordata; class Actinopteri; order Perciformes; family Hexagrammidae; genus Ophiodon; species Ophiodon elongatus. The sequence continues at coordinate 881,953 of JACSYO010002163.1, forward strand.
AATGTACAGAAATTTATGGTGGTGCTGCTTTTGCAGACACATGTAGACAAAATAGTGATGGAGTATTATTGATAGTGGGAGATTTTATAATCGACCAGGGCTGCACGATATATCGTTTGTTTGTCTTCAGCATTGACACGCCGATCTGCACATGCAACTCAAATGCTAATCCAGTGTTTCCCATTTTTACAATTTAGGGAGAGCGACATTTTCATAATGAACAGAATATCTTATACACTTCTCAACGAGTGATGCTTTGCGTCTGCTTGCAAAGACTCAGGATGGAGATCCACCAAATCCGGCCAACAAATGGAAAGACGCGACAGAACCTTGGGCGAAGGCTTGGTTCTGGCGCGACTATTTTCAACATGGCGGCCGAGGTTCTCATTTTACAGCTAAACAGTTCACTAAAATGTTTTCCTGAAAACATTTGCGGCGAAATATAATCAATCCAGAAACAGAATATCTATACATTTTTGTATCAGTGCTGCCTAGTTCGACAGTTTGATCTGAGTTTCGCGAGCCTGCTGTCTTTTGCATACAGTTGAAGTCGGGTTGTGATTATACAAATGTAGATACGGCGAATGGTCAGTCAGCTGGCCGTGTCGTATCCATCAAGCTTAGTTCATACTCGCCGTACTGAAACCAGCGTGAGGTGTGCACAATGGAAAAAGATGTAATCACAGCCGGCGCGTGGTGTTGTATGGGTCAACAACTGATAAAAACACTATTTACATTATAAAAAGAAGACCAATTTGTTTTTAGATGATTTAGTAAAAGGTGGTCTTAAAAATCCACATTTGAGTAAATACTTTGCAGCCAAATCAAATAGTTTACCTGATATTCAACCTTTGTTTCTTTATAATGCATTTAATACTCTACTTCTTTCTTTACAGTTCTTGTACAAAGACAATAAAGTAGGTCATAATAATGAAATATAAGTTTACAGATAAATACAATCCCTCCTCATCATAGTGAAGGTTGGATTATGGCGTTTTGTAGGGTTCACTCGTTGCCTTTTTGATTCCTAACAGTTCATCTTGTTTGTACGCCCTCTGGTGTTTTGCTGATAATGCAACGAACAGCGCGTTGAGTATAAACGCCTTCGTTCATTCTCGGAGTTCGCTCGGTGGGTGTGACTTTATTGTTGTCAACACCACTCATATCTTTACAGCCAATGTGTTTCTGATTAAAATGAGTCATTACAAGAGCACAACGTTCTTCATGGATTATTTTTGCTCTCAAAGTGCACCAACTTCAAAATAAATACAATTTGGGGTTCATGTGTTTTTTCATGTGACAATATATATGGCAGAAAAAGTATTTTCCAATATCGTGCAGTCCCACTGTCGACCAACATTCAGTGCTCAACACTATGTGGGAAATATCCTCACTTTTATATCTGATCTGTCAGATTTCATTGATCTGTGATGATTTGTGACTTTTAATTTACAGGTGCATCATTTGTAAATCATTTACCCAGAATGCCTTTTGAGACTCCTCAATGGGGAAACAACTTACATTTTTTACTATTTTCTGCTCCTGTGAGAGGAGACATTGGTGTCTGTCTCTTCTCTTAGGATTTATGACAGCATTTTCTTTTATATACTTTAAATTGTTCATATTAAGTCGACTAAACGGTGTTGCTCATGGAGGTTTTGACAGCAGGATGGTTCACAGTGTGGTTGGGTGGGGTTTCAGAGAAGCCTGTCTGAGTCCATCATTGGGGTGGACCTGTGAAAAATGAGATAATAATACTGAGTAATGACATGCATGAAATAAGTATTGAACGTTATGAATTATTGGGCAAAATTCTTGAATCTAAAGTGGTGTAGTGTACAAAGCCTTGTGCAGACATTTTTAGTCGTGAAAGTGAAAACATGCAGAGTAAATTAAAATGAAGTCAATTAAGATGCATGACGTGTTCCATGGTCTTTCTTTAATTACACATAACAAGTGAGTCAGCACATGTCTGGGTGTCTGGAAGCGGGCAAGAGCGGCAAGAAATATTCAAGGTAAATCGTCAAATACGGTTATGAATTCTTTGCAGATCAAGGGTTACATTACCTGTAGAAAAAGACTAAAATATTACCACTCCCTGAAAACAAACTACAAGCGAACAAACATTTACTTGCCAAATATTTTTTTCTTCTCAAAAGCCCCAAATATTTTAGGTTTTTCATATATCTTCAACTTCTTTCTGACTGGAGGCCTTCTGTAGGGAGTCAAATATGCATGAAATAAGTATAAATTACATATTCTGATTATTGGCATAAGCTCACTGGCCGTTTATAATCCCTAAATCCAGTGCAAAACATTTCTCTGTCCAATAAACAAAAAATGGGTTTAAGATGAAACAAAAAAAACACAGGGAACAAAAGAAACGGGGTCAGGGTGGAGCAGAAGTTCTATTTCTGGGGAAATATCGACATCCAACAGGTCCACCCTAACATTGTCATGGGGGGTTGTTCTATGCAACTACCACTACTAATATGAATATAATTGAGTAAATGTTCTTTTGTTGGCCAAATATTCAGAGTACTGAAGACCATCCTTGATGTTCAATTAGAGCAGCCCTGATTTATCCTGGCATTGATTCAAATGAAGCAGATTTGCACGCTAAGCTTCATTATGTGAACTCTGTTCCACAGGAAATGGGTTTTTAAATGAGATGAAACATTCTCTGCTGTCAAGCTTCATATGGCTCTGTGTGACATATTGTCTACATTATTAGGAAAAAGTAAAAGGAAGGAGTGGTGAGAAAAGAAACTCCAATGTGTCTTGAGAAAAAGGAACTCAGAGGAAAAACTATTAGAGGAAGAGAAACAACAAACTCTAAGAAACTGTTAAAGCAGAAGCTGTTTGTCTCCAAGATTAGCTTTTTCCAGTCATCATAAAGAAACTGAATGTGTATGTGAGTGTGTGTGTATGTGTGTGTGTGTGTATGTGTGTGTGTGTGTGTGTGTGTGTGCATCTACAGGACTTTTAAGGTGTTTTATGTTATGAAACATTATTTCCTCTTTTCGTCTCCTCCTTGTGTGTTTCTGTAATGATGTTTCCAAAGCAGACAAACTGAGAGAAGGGACACTTGTAGTTATTTTCATCCGAGGCCTAATTGTTCTTCCTTTCTGTAAACATGGTTCTCGTTTTTCCAATAACATTTTATTTTAGATGGAGCAGTGGCCCCTGGTAGGGTCTCCCAAGACAAACAGGTCGCAGGGGAGAGTCCAGACTAAGAGCGGTTCAAAAACCCCGATGATTAGCAGCACACGGACTAAGGCCACCTCGCCCGGACCAGGGAAACCGGGGCACCCTCCCGGAGCCAGACCCGGGAGGAGAGCTCGTAGGCGAGCGTCTGGTGGCCGGGCCTTCGCCCATGGGGCCCGGTCGGGCTCAGCCCGAAGAAACATCATGGAGCAGCCACCCTGTGGACCCACCACCCGCAGGGATAAGCATCGGGGGCGGGTGCTATGTGGACCGGGCGGCAGGCCGGGCAGGGGGCCTGGGCGAGCTGATCGCCGGCGGCATAGACTAGCTCTAGGGACATGGAACGTCACCTCGCTAGCGGGGAAAGAGCCGGAGCTGGTGCGGGAGGTGGAGCGGTACCAGCTAGATATAGTTGGCCTCACCTCCACGCACAGCACTGGCTCTGGAACCAAGCTCCTGGAGAAAGGTTGGACTTTGTCCTTTTCTGGAGTTGCCCAGGGTGAGAGGCGCCGGGCAGGAGTGGGGATACTCACGAGCCCCCGGCTGAGCGCCGCCGTGTTGGAGTTCTACCCGGGGAGCGAGAGGGTCGTCTCCCTGCGCCTGCGGGTTGCGGGGAGTAAGGCTCTGACTGTTGTTTGTGCCTATGCACCCAACAGCAGTTCAGAGTATCCGGCCTTCTTGGAGTCGGTGGGAGGGGTCCTGGAAAGGGCGCCTCCTGCTGACTCCATAGTTCTCCTGGGAGACTTCAACGCTCACGTGGGCAACGACAGAGAAACCTGGCGGGGGTGATTGGGAGGAACGGCTTGCCCGATCTGAACCCGAGTGGTGTCTCGCTGTTGGACTTCTGTGCTAGCCACGGTTTGTCCATAACGAACACCATGTTCGAACATAGGGTGGCTCATAAGTGTGCCTGGTACCAGAACACCTTAGGCCGTAGATCAATGATCGACTTTGTAATCGTTTCATCTGATCTGCGGCCGTATGTCTTGGACACTCGGGTGAAGAGAGGAGCAGAGCTGTCAACTGATCACCACCTGGTGGTGAGTTGGATCAGATGGCAGGGGAATCGGCTGGAGGGACCCGGCAAGCCCAAACGTGTAGTGATGGTGAACTGGGAACGTCTGGCGGAGGATCCTGTCCGGGAGGTTTTCAACTCCCACCTCCGGAAGAACTTCTCACACATCCCAAGGGAGGCTGGGGACATGGAATCCGAGAGGACCATGTTCAAAGCCTCTATTGTGGACGCGGCCGCTAGGAGCTGTGGTCGGAAGGTCACCGGTGCCTGTCGTGGCGGTAACCCGAGAACCCGGTGGGGGACACCGGGGGTGAGGGAAGCCGTCAAACTGAAGAAGGAGGCTTTTCGGGCCTGGTTGGCTCGGGGGTCTCCTGAAACAGCGGAGAGGTACCGGCAGGCCAAAAGGGCTGCAGCTGCGGTGGTCGCGGACGCTAAAACTCGGGCATGGGAGGAGTTCGGGAGGCCATGGAGAAGGACTTTCGGTTGGCCTCAAGGAAGTTCTGGCAAACCATCCGACGGCTCAGGAAGGGAAAGCAGGGCTTACCCCAGGCTGTGCTCAGCACGGGGGGGAACTGCTGACCCGGACAGGGGACATCGTCGGGCGGTGGAAAGAGCACTTTGAGGAACTCCTAAACCCGGCCAACATGTCCTCTAGAGAGGCGGCAGCGCCTGACGACTTGGGGGGGGTCGAATCCATATCCTTGGCAGAGGCCACTAAGGTAGTCAATAAGCTCCTTGGTGGCAAGGCGCCGGGGGTGGATGAGATCCGCCCTGGGATGCTGAAGGCGCTGGACGTTGTTGGGCTGTCTTGGCTGACACGCCTTTTCAATGTCGCATGGGGGTCAGGAACAGTGCCCATGGACTGGCAGACTGGGGTGGTGGTTCCCATTTTCAAAAAGGGGGACCGGAGAGTGTGCTCGAATTATCGGGGTATCACACTACTCAGCCTCCCGGGGAAAGTGTGTGCCAGGGTGCTGGAAAGGAGGCTCCGACCGATTGTCGAACCTCGGATTCAAGAGGAGCAGTGCGGATTCCGTCCCGGTCGTGGAACAGTGGACCAGCTCTTTACCCTCGCAAGACTACTGCAGGGGCTCTGGGAGTCTGCCCAACCAGTCTACATGTGTTTTGTGGACTTGGAGAAGGCCTTCGACCGGGTCCCTCGGGGTTTTTTGTGGGGGGTGCTGCGGGAGTATGGGGTGCCGGACCCGTTACAACGGGCCATCCGATCTCTGTACGACTGCAGTAGGAGCTGTGTTCGTATTCTCGGCAACAAGTCAGACGCGTTCCCGGTGGGTGTTGGCCTCCGCCAGGGCTGCCCTTTATCACCGGTCCTGTTCGTGACTTTCATGGACAGGATATCTAGGCGTAGCCGGGGGGAGGAGACCGTCGGGTTCGGGGGTCTCGGGATCACCTCTCTGCTGTTCGCAGATGATGTGGTCCTGTTAGCCTCTTCGGACCATGACCTCCAGCATTCACTGGGGCGATTTGCAGCCGAGTGTGACGCGGCGGGGATGAGGGTAAGCACATCCAAATCCGAGGCCATGGTGCTCTGCCGGAAGCCGGTGGATTGCTCCCTCCGGGTGGGGACGCAGTGCCTGCCGCAAGCGAAGGAGTTCAAGTATCTCGGGGTCTTGTTCACGAGTGAGGGTAAGATGGAGCGGGAGATCGGCCGGCGGATCGGTGCGGCTGCAGCAGTAAAACAGGCGCTGCACCGGACCGTCTTGGTGAAGAGGGAGCTGAGCCGGAAGGCAAAGCTCTCAATTTACTGGGCGGTCTACGTTCCGACCCTCACCTATGGTCACGAACTCTGGGTCGTGACCGAAAGAACGAGGTCTCGGATACAAGCGGCGGAAATGAGTTTTCTCCGTAGGGTGGCCGGGCTCAGCCTTAGAGATAGGGTAAGGAGCTCGGACATCCGGAGGGAACTTGGAGTTGAGGCGCTGCTCCTTCGTATCGAAAGGAGTCAGCTGAGGTGGTTCGGGCATCTGATCAGGATGCCTCCTGGACGCCTCCCGTTAGAGGTTTTCCAGGCACGCCCAACTGGTAGGAGGCCCCGGGGAAGACCCAGGACACGCTGGAGGGATTATATCTCCCAGCTGGCCTGGGAGCGCCTCGGGATCCCCCAGAACGAGCTGGAACGTGTTGCGGGTGAGAGGGAAGCCTGGGTCGGCCTGCTAGGCCTGCTGCCCCCGCGACCCGACCCCGGATAAGCGGAGAATTGATCTTTAAGGGATATTCTGTATTTTTCTTCTTGTCCATGAAGAATCCATGAAAAGATCAAAACCCAAAGAATTTAAACTACTAATAATAATGCGCTGCTGAAAATAGTCCCCAACAAAATCAATATTTCCTTCTGTTTGCTTGAATAAAAACTACAGTGATCAGCTGTTTTAGGAGATGACTGATGTAACTATATTTGTGTGAGGCGTTTTTAAAGATCTTCAGTGGAAACCAAAGTACGTCTCCTCCGTACTTTCATTTCCCTATACTCTCATCACACACACTTTTACATTTCAGGAGTTGAAAATCAATTATTTAATTCATATTTTTGATTACTTCTTCATTCAACAAAATATGAATAACCCAACTTCATAAAACTTTAATATTCTCAAACTAGATTCTACACATTCAAATTGTCATCAAGATTAAATGGCAGAATGAATCCCACACTGTATGTACTGATTCAGTGATTATAGATGATGATGATTATAATATTGGATTCTTTTTGAGAGAAATCTATTGATGATGATTCCTCTGATTTCTGTGTTTTCTTTTCCTGGAATATCTTCGCTCCTAAAAGGTTTTGGACGGAACAACTAACACAGGAACACAGAGAAAGAGAGAGAGAGAGAGAGAGAGAGAGAGAGAGAGAGAGAGAAAGAGAGAGAGAGAGAGAGAGAGAGAGAGAGACAAAGAAAGAGAGAGAGAGAGAGAGAGAGACAAAGAAAGAGAGAGAGAGAGAGAGAGACAAAGAAAGAGAGAGAGAGAGAGAGAGAGAGAAGCAGCTTGTCGGGCGTTTTTTAGGCCGAAGAAAAGTGAAAATTAGAAGTGGAAGTGACATAAAGCATTAAATTAAAGCTACTTCAGCTTCCTCACTAATGAGTGGGAAAGAGAGCGGAAGGATCGAAGTGATCAGGATCAGATTCAGAATGAATCTCCTTGTTCTGTTCTTCTGCTTCTTCTCAGGTGAGGACTGATTTATTTTCAGTTGTTGTATTCTCATTCAGGTGTCCTGTTGTTACTGCTGCAATTTCAAAATCTAATCAAGCACCATTATAATTTAATGTAAACCAATTAATCTGTTTTTTTTAGCTACAAACTAAATGATCGATGAACATCAATAATATTTATACTTCTTACCAAATTAATAAAATAAATGTCATATAGTTGAAAATGGTTCGGCACACCATCGACTGTAACTTTTGTGCAGAGAAGATAACTTTCCAGAGATTGTTTTCCGTAGCTTGATATGTATCTAATAACATGACGACATAGCTTAATATTAGTTGACATTCACAGAGCAGGTTTACCTGTATAAAAGTACGTATTATTTCAATTAATTACAGGAAACTTTGTAATTTCATTTATAATTTACAATTTGTTCAGAAGTCTGACTTTAAATGGAGTTTCATTGTATTTTTTTAACTAGGAATTTGGTTCCCAGTTGTCTGGTATGCAACATAATCTATGTCATGAAATATAAAAGAGATATAAAAAAGAATGTAAATGCCCTTTTAATCAGCGGATGTCACAGAGGAACTCCTGCCTCACACATCCACCAACACAACGTTATGCAGTGGGGGGAGTAAGGCTCAGATCTGGAGGTGAAGTTACACTTTCACTAAACATTCAGCTTCCGATATTTGTTGTCTCTCCTTCATGCAGTTTGTGTCAGAAAGTAGGAACATTGTAAAAAACCACAGCCAGAGGTGAAAAGTGGATCCTCTGTATCATCTCTGCTTCTCCGTCAACTAATGGTTTAGTTCAAGTCATTTATTCAACACATGCACAGCAGTTACAGAGAAGCAGTTGTTGTCAGTGCGACTCTCAAAGGGTAACTTGGGTAGTTTTTCATCCCGGACCCTGTTTCACATAATTATGGTGTTTGTAACCGGGTGTGGCCAGACACTCCTGCATGAACAGTAGAGGGCTGAGCGCGAAGCCCTGAGCGCGAAGCCCTGAGGGGCTCCGGTGTTGGGAGTCAGGCAGGAAGAACAGTAGATATCCACACTGCTGGCGTTTAGTCCTAGGTCAAGCTTAGAGGGCACAATGGTGTTGAATGCTGAACTAAAGTCAATGAACGGCATGTATGGGTTCCTCTGTTCCAGATGGGAGAGGGCAGTGTGCAGGGTAAGGATGATCTGTTTAGTCTGTACGCAAGTTGAAGTGCCATCATCAAAGGCAGGGTTGGCAATAATCTTCAAAAGCGTGAAGACAATGGAGTATTTGTGGTAACATACAGGTGTTCTTTGGATCCTTCAGGTGTACTGTGTTTATTTCATCTTGTGAAGGGCTAAATTCATGGGAGGAATATGGTTTCAAAAAAGTATAAACGACAAAGTCTCTTTAAAAAAGTAAAATGAGTTGCAACCGACTCAGGTCATGTTTGAAGGTGAGTTGCATTTTATACTTTTTTGAGACCATATTCTACCCGTGCAATGACTCCTTCACAAGACGTTTTTGATATTTTCAGACAAAAAAAAGGAATATAATATGTATCGGTGGCTGTTGCATGACTGTGACGAGCCAAAAATAATTTTAATTCGCCCCGAATGTAATGATTGGACAAACTACTTGTCGACCGGTGCGTATTCTGTCCGCTCGCTCATTGCTCGTCACCAGAGTCTTCAACAAGCTGCTATCTTAACAATTGTGAGTACTAACAGCAGCCATGTTGTTTACATTCGCGGGGAGTGGCTTTGGAGGAAAAGAGTTAGGCTGGGTTTTTGGGTTGGATGATGTTTTTAAATTTTGCATACCCTTGCTAGTTTTCCAAGATAACTAACCCTGCCTTCAACCTGTACTCGGTTCTACATTAAGTCTGCAACACAGAATGTACTGACCATCTCTGTTCTTATCTTCAACAGTACTGTGTGGTGGAAACACTACAAAAGTCAACATTTATACCGGAGCTGAAGGAGGAATTGGTTCAATTAATTGCCACCCATCTTTGTCTGGTAGCAGGAAGTTCTTCTGTAAGAACGAATGTGAAGCAGAAGATATTCTCATTAAGACGGATGATGTCAGTTCTCAGAGTGGCAGGTACAGCATTAAATACAGAAACGATTCTTCTGGATACGGAGTTCTGACTGTGACCATCACGAATCTGACCAAGTCTGACTCAGGACGGTTCAGGTGTGGTTTGGGCAAATCTTTGGTTCCAGATTCATACAATGACTTTGAGGTCAGAGTTTCAGATGGTGAGTTTCTACTGAAAGTTATTGAAGGTGTAATGTGCTGATGTGGAGATGTGGGCAGTATTTTAGTTTAAAGCTGTAGCAACTAGTACTCAGCCAGCGCCAGGCGGCAATCTCCGGTTCTGAAAAGTGAAGCCGATGCTTCATGACTTAAAGCTGCATTCTTAAATTGAAACGTCTCATTCAGGTGGTGACCTCCGTTTCTGCCGTAGAACCGATGCTTCATGTCTTAAACCTGCATTCTCTCCACTGACCATCAGGGGGCGACTTCTCTGGTTGTATATAAGTCTATAAGAAAATTACTCTACTTCTCTCTTGATTTATTCCCTCAGTAAACATTGTAAACATGAGTTTATGGTCTCAATCTCTAGCTTCAAGTCTTTTTCAATACAGCATGATGTTCATTTCGTAAATTATGGTCCATTTAGAGTCAAACAGACCATAAAGCAGGGTATGCTTTAGGGCGGGGCTACAAGGTGATTGACAGGTCAACACCAGAGACGTATACGGCATCTCTACGTCACTCCTCCTCAGTCTACAGATGGTCACTTCCTGTTTACCGGTTGCAAAGAAAAGCGAATCGAGTGTCACAACAGGTTGTGGTTCTAGCCTCAGACCCCCGGTGCAGGAGTTTGCACTGGCTGAGGTTCAGTTGCTACAACGAACCGCTAACTGAGGATCCCTCATCATTGGATTAAATCTAACAAACAAACTATCAAAGTGTAGACGAACCATACAGCTCAAGTTAGAGCCACAGTAAACTCAAAGATGACTAAAGTAAATTATAGGCCGGCGCCACACATGAAGATTATAAAGCGGCAGTGTTATTTTGACCGGCTTTCAGAGTTTTAGCAGTTTGGTTGAATTGTTTATACATTTTTTAGACTATAAACTTAGATTGTATGGACCCAGTAGACAGGCAAAATGCTGATCCCTATATGTTTGAGCGTGTAGCTAGACATTATACATTGCACCTTTAAACCTGATATATTTAGCATTGTTTTCATATTAAGTGATTTTTGAAAGGCAGGAATAAATTAAATCAAATTAAATTAAATTGTGGGAAGTCTCTAATGATTGTTCATCTTTTCAGCAGCTCTGCAGGATAGAAACTCTGGTTTTATCCATACAGATATTGAAGGAGAAGATGTCGAACTTGTATGCGGCGGTACTGTCTACGGGAAGCACAAGTTCTTGTGTAGGTACGAATGTAAAAAACAGGAAGACATCCTCATTGAAACAGATGGCAACAGCGCTCACAGTGGCAGATACAGCATTAACTATCAGGAAGGATCTATATATGGACTGTATATGACCATCAAAGAGGCGACCAAGTCTGACACAGGACGGTACTGGTGTGGTTACGGCAGAGCTCTGGCTCCAGATTCATACAACAACATAACGGTTATTATAATAGAGGGTGAGTTTTTGCTTTTCTCTCTTTTCTGTGGACTTGAAATTAAGCCATCAACACATTACAAAATCTGGTGACTCAGTTTTAATGATCTTCTGTCGATAGCAATGTGGTTTCATATGCTGTGACCAGAGTGTGTGGTGACGAGGCATTCAGTTGTTTAATTTTACTCATTTAGTGGCTGGCTTGTTAGTTAGCTAGCTTGCTAACTCCACCATGCTTTCATGCTTCAATTATGGAACATTTAAAAAAAAAAAAAGACTACGTTCCTAAAAAACTAATGCTTTTTAACAAAAATAGAAGTTCGAAAAAATATACTTTGACTTCCCAATTAATCGTAAAAATTAAAACGCCCCCGGTGTTAAAGACCTTCAGAGCTGCTCCTGCTACTGATCATAGTCGCTGTTCGTAATATTCAGTCCTAACATGTGTTTTCAGGCTATTAATTGTTCATACTTTCATGTTACTGCTTATTGTATGTTTCATAAGAACTGTCTCTCTTGTCTCTATTGGGAGTAATAAAGTTTTGTATCTGCATATCTTTCTTTTATTGCATTCATCGTTGAGTTTATTTTCAATGCTTTCATTCTTAATATCTGTTCAACTATTGCCTACCCAGGGACTACACTACTACTAATATCAGAAATGCTATTAACATGCTCTGTCCCTGTCAAATGAAGTAACAAACTACGTTTTAAAGACAATTAAAATGTGTTTTATTGTCATTTAATATCAATAATGAGTAACATCTGTTTTCCTATAATTTGATAATCAGATCTTTTGAAATTGACAGAGTACTAAGGTAGACTACTAATTTAAAATGTTTGGCCTTCAAAATAAAGTACAAAAGCGTTACAAATATCTTTGTGCACAACTATATAAAGGTAAAGTCATTGATTCAGAACATGTTACATTAGGCTTTTCTATATTTTTTACTTTAAGATATAGACATTTATAATTCAGACATCCTCTCCACTCAACTTCCAAAATGTTTACCTTAAAGGTATCCTTTAACTCTTTTTTATGACCACAAGAAAATCCGGAACAAAAACTGACTAACCAGCCAACAGGTACACAACGGTTCATAGAGACTGTTTGTCCAGCTGTCAATCTGTCCCTCTGACAACCACAACTCAAGAATAACACATTTTCTGTTTCAGCATATCGAAACTGTTGGCACCTAAATTTCACAATACATTTAATTGTTTTCTCATGAGAAAATTTACAGGATGTAAAGTGCATCTGTGTACTCCTTTTTTTTCTCTCTCCCCCTCTCTCTCTTCCTTCCCAGCCACCCCCCACGCCTCTCACCCGGTTTACTTCTGGCCTGTGATTGTAAGCGTGTCCTTGGTTGGTGTTTTGCTGTTGGTTGTTTTTCTGCTGCTCCTCTTCGTGTGGAGGACAAGGAGGAACGTCCACTCAAACATGGTGACTTTCTTTAACTCTCTTTGTCTCTGTGTATTCCTACCCTCAGCTTCCATGACAGCTTCTATCACAACACTATGAAGTCTATAGAAAAGAACCATAAAAGCGCACTCAAGATTGAAGAGAAAATCTGGGATTTCTGCAACATTTATTAAAACAATGGGTTCTTGTCTTTAGACTGAAGTGGACTCAAGCAGGTTTCTCATCTTAAAATCAGGAACTATTGCCTAAATTGATAAGCGTCCATCTAAAAGAAGAAAAAGATCCCTTGCACCCTTTCATGAACACTATATGACAGTTTACATTCAGGTCGATGAAATGCATCCACCTCTTCACTTTGTCTTCTGTGTTGTGATAGGATTTGAATGTACAATGAAAAACAAAAATGTTTGTTATTTAACATGTTTATCATTTAGTTATGACAGTAAATGAAAATAAAAATAGGAAATAAATAGAATTGTGTGTTTTGTATTTCATTTAGATTTATGCAATTTGTACATTTTAAATCTTCCATCTGTTAATGTTTGAAAATAATAACCCTGACAAACGGCCTTAACTATACATGTGATGGCTACATACACAATATAACAGCCCAGGATGATGCAAATCTATTAGTTTTCTGTACTGGGACACCAATTGTCTGTTGTTTTTTCGGAGTTTGATCATTTAAATCTTAAACTAAAAGGTAATTCCTGCAAGATCGTAGGGGGCGATTCCTGAGTTTTTAGTCTTTAACAAATGACCTGATCTGTTGCTATGGCTAATGCTATATTACCTTCGTTACATCGTGTCTTATCACCATGTTAAAGTTGTTGATTTTATTTACAGTTCCCTGTCATCTATAAGAAGTTCGCCCAAGGCTCCAACATGTGAGACCTCCATCTACGAGAACAACAGGGATTAGGAGCAAACCTGCTACTTCAACAGATGATGTTCAGATCCGTTTCTTTGTGTTTTAAAGGCTTTTACACACCGAAGGCGGTTTTTTTTCTTTGTGTGATATATATATATATTAACACTTCATCTGTAAGACTAACTTTTTTGAATCAATAGTAATGGAACAGTACACGATCTTTTCATTTAAACTAATGTTACGTTGATTTAACTGTTAGTAATGAAATACTGATTCTATTATATTAAAGTGAATGTTTAAAGTTTTGTACTGTGGAGAAAGAGGAACTTTAAAACAGAAACTCAAGAAATGATAAAGGAGAGGTTGAAGAGGAATAATCTGTTGCTACAAAAACTAAATGCTACAAACACGTGATGATGTGACAGAATATGATTCATTGGTTTAGATTGAACAACTCAACACTATGTAAATGAGTTAAACACATCTACAGCAGTAAATGCAACATAAACATCATTGCAGAAGTAATATTATATCAATACTAATTTTACTGCACTATTAATATATTTACCTTTCATACTTTAAGTACACTTTGCAGATAATAATTATATACTTTAACTGAAGTAAAGTTTTGAACAGAGGACGAGTATTTTCAGTGTGGTATTTGTAGTTTTACTGCAGTAAAGGATCTAAATACTTTTTCCAACGTTGCTGGGCTTGCATAGCCCAATAACTATACACATAAAGTGAAATATTTATTTAAATATTCACTTTTAAAATAGAAACAAAGAACAAATATATCAAATTCAACAAGCGACCAGCATTAAAAAATAAAAATCATGAATCTATATATATATATGTATATATATATATATACATATATATATGTATAAATAAATAAATAAATATATATATATATATATATATATATATGTATGTATATATATATATATATATATAGAATAAACACTCAATGTAAACAGAAACATTGTTTTCAAGAACACTTTGGTTAAGATGTTTCTTGACACTGTGCTTGTGTGCTGAAACAGAAACTGGACAATTTTATTATTATTGGACAGTTTTGATGCTTAATTTCTTTCACATGTGTTTTGTTGAAGATGAAGTTCAGACACTGATTGTCAGGAGGAAAACAGTCTCTGTGAACTCTATCTGTAAACTGGACGGTGGTTTCAGTGGAAACTGATGGTGGGAAACTTGAACTGGTGCTCAAACGAGTTGTTGTTGGTGTGGAGGCTGATGATGAAAAAGGTTGGAAAGTAGTTGGAGCTGTGAACAACAAAAACACATTGAAATTAGAGACCCATCTGCTTCCTACTCTGTTGCTCCGTCCACACCCATCTTTGAGCTCAGCCTTTATTTTGATCTCAACTACACACCTGTAACGTTTCGTGACTGCATCTTGAACGGTTCCGATGCTATCGGGTCGTCCAAACAGACAGCGCCAGTTACCCCTCAGATAAACACGGTTAGCTCTGTCAGCACTGTTGCCGTTGTTTCCACTGTTAGCTTCCAGCCACCGGCTCAGCCGTCTACATGTTGAGAGCCGTGTGGAGGCGAAAGAAATGCTTCTAATTTAGTTTTAAGCACCTTTAATACAAATATAGAAAAGCCTATTATTTCAGATGTCGACTCCATGACTTTACCTGTTTGTAATTAATGAGTATACACCTGCAATATGTGGTGAAATTAAAAGTAAAATAGCCCACATTATAGTTGCTTCTTTCATTTTCATGATATTCAATGAAACAAAAACTCACCATCTATGACAACAATCGGTAAGGTGTTGTATGAATCTGGAGAGAGAGCTCTGCCATAACCACACCTGTACTGTCCTGTGTCAGACTTGGTCCCCTGTGTGATGCTCACACATATAGATCCTTCCTTATAGTCAATGCTGTATCTGCCACTGTGAGCTCTGTTGCCATCTGTTTCAATGAGGATGTCTTCTTTTTCTTTACATTTGTCCCTACACAAGAACTTCTGCCTTCCGTTGACAGTATTGAAGCATCCAAATGTGATTTTTTTTTACAACCTGCAGAGCTGCTGAAAAGATGAACAATCATTAGTTAATGTCTGTACTGTCTGTTACTGTCTGTACTGTAAGATGCTGCAGTCTGATCACAATATTTCTAGCTTCACATTAACAAAGATCAGTGGGAGCTGCCTAGTTCAAACACAGTCTGTGACTGGTGGGATAATCATTATATCTGACGTAAATAAATACATAATTCACATTCTTCCCACAATTCAATATTTTACTTTTTCTCATTAAATATGGTGAAAACACAAAATATATCAGGTTCAACGACTTCAAGTAGAAACTCACCATCTGAAACTCTGACCTCAAAGTCACTGTATGAATCTGGCAATAAAGTTTTGCCCAAACCACACCTGTACCGTCCTGAGTCAGACTTGATCAGATTTGTGAAGGTCACAGTCAAATTTCCTCCAGAAATATCGTTCATGTAACGAATGCTGTATCTGCCATTGCGAGCTGTGTTGCCATCTGTTTTAATGAGAATATCTCCTGCTTCACATTCGTTCTTACAGAAGAACTTGCTGCTTCCAGACAGAGAAGGGAAGCAAATAAGTGAAGCAGTTTCTCCTTCAGCTATTGTAAAAATTGAGACTTTTGCAGTGACAAGCCGAGTGTTTCCACCACAAAGTGCTGTTGAAGAGACAAGAAGAGTTATTGTAAAACAGACTGCAGGTTGATGAAGGTGAATCTATCACCTCACAGAGAAGCAGATATTAGCAAAGATCAACTTTACACCAATGCTAGTTGATGAACTCGTAGTAGAATCTCTGTGCAACATTTGGTTTTTGTGGGTGTTTCATCATGTTCCTACTTTGTTACATCAGCTGCATGAATCAGCAAAAACAAATAATGGATGATAAATACTCAGTTGCAATTAAATCAGGTTCCATTGTCATGATGACTTTCTCGTTGGTTGGTTATTTTTTTAAAGACTTCCTTTGGGAAAGAGACGTCTGTAATTCAGTAGATCATGTTTTTTTAAGTAAATCAACTTCCCAGTGCGAACACTTGAATAGCCCTTATTCAAATCATTTGGTCCTTGTAGATTTAAAGTTGAATCCAGAGTTATTTTCCTTCCTCCATTAATGAGAACGAGGCTGGACCGAGGTCTGGGAGGCGGGGCTAAAAGAGTGCCTGCTCTTTGGACCAATGGATTAAGTAGATTGCTGGAATATCCGGTTATTTTTAACTGAATTTTATACTCAGAAGTCAAACTTGTTTTGCTTTATGCATCACTGAGCAACTTTCATAGGAATGAGCGTGGCGCCGCCTCTGACACTGTATCCAGTTATCTTTATACATCCATGGTCTCTAGCTCCTGCTCACATCTGTATGTATTCTCTTCTAACTCCCCCAATCTGCCATCCTGGTAACGTTCACTAGATGGTCTCAGACTCTCTTGCCAATCCTGCTCACCTGACATTCCAGCAATGTAAATGGTAAATGGATTTGTACTTGTATAGCACTTTTTTAGTCTCTCGTCCGCTCAAACCCATTCACACCCATTCATACTCTGATGGCAGGGGCTACCATTTGCCACCTGCCGATCAGGACTATCTAATGGTCACCGTAGGCACAGTTTACAGGAGCAATTTGGGGTTAAGTGTCTTGCCCAAGGACACATCGACATGGACTAGCGGAGCCGGGGGAACAAACCGCCGATCCTCATACTGATTTAAAGAAGAGTCACTCTATCAGTATCACAGTTTTGGCGACTGTGGCCAAAAACTTGGCCACAGTCGCCCAGTGTCTTCTTGGTTGGAAATTTCTGCCTGGGTGGGCGAAGGACTTTATTAGCAGTCCTGCACCCCAGCCTGCCCTCTGGTTGATTAACATCTGCATCGTTAGCCTGCCAGTAGGAGGAGTCGCCCTAATGTCCAGCTCGCCTTCCTATTTTCAGGGGGTACCGTAGAGTGCCCAGAAAAAGGTGTGGTCCGCATTGCTCTTGAAGTTAAGTGCCTGTGTCTTTTTTTTCAATTGTTCCCAATGAGGAGAGAGTGTGCACGGCTGTATGCGGTCGCAGAGAGAGAAAGCGCTGCACCCAGCATCTTTTTTTCTGAGCCCTTGAGTTTGCCTTCAAGGCCATCAATAATATAATTTTATTTATTTATAAATGTAATTTATATTTATTTAAGATGGAAAATGGTTAAGAATTTGAAATGGAAACAAAAAGTGTTCAGTTAAAAATAAATATTTTTATGTTTGTAACATTCTACAGATATAGACATCGAAACTGAAATGAAAGGTTAAGGTTTGGGTATGATGTCAATATGAATATCAAAAGATCATTTTCTATTTCTATTTTTGCTGAGAACTGCAAATGTCACCCGAATTAAATAGGCTACATATCTAAATGAGCTGCGTGGCTACTCTAAACTGTTAACATGGACACCGAACTGAAAAGTTCAGGGTAACAGCGGCCTAACTCCCCAGACCTGCCTTCCTCAAACCATCTGATACCAGATGCATATGGGTCCTATCCCTGTTACCCTGCACACACCAGCTATGACATACATTTAAATGCAATGGGCTAGATTATATCATGGAAATGCTGCAGCAGAAACTAAAAAGCAGAATACATCAGATGACAACAAGACATCTGAATAAGAATACAGCAACTAAAAAATACAATAACATTTGGACAAAGATACACAGCAAATATGTGAAAGCAAAGAGCTGGTCAGGTAGTCAGTCCTCACCTGAGAAGAAGCAGAAGACCAGAACACGGTGAATATTCATTCTGAATCTGATCCTGATCACTTCCATCCTTCCGGTGTCTGTCTGTCTGATCAGCGAGGAAGCAAAGAGAAAGTTCAGTGAAGGCCAACAGCCTCTTCCATTTAAACATTTAAGTTGCAGAAAATAAGGTAAGTAGGAGACTTACTTATAGCACTATACTCACAAAGCGAGTTGAGACTGTGTGTTCCCTTTTTGTGATAACCTCTGCTCTTCACAGACAACTTATGTGGCAACAAACTTCTCTATTTTTTTAAATGGATCAGAGAAAACCAATATATCCTCCTGCAGCATTACAGCAAACTGAATGTGGTCAACCCATTTTGGCACCCACCAAATAAAAAAAAACTTTTAATTTTCTTTTCAAAATCTGTTATTTAAGGATTATATTTAGAATCAATCTGCCCAAAAAAATATGTGGACTGAAATGTTTTGCTTAATGCCGGGAAACAAAAAACAAAAAAATGTGTGGCTTTAATCATGCATAACAAGGTTTGCACTTAAAGGAAAAGTGAGTAACATTTACGGGGATTAATTGGCAGAAATGGAATAAAACATTCATAACTATGTTTACAGTAATGTATAATTACCTGAAAAAAAATATTGTGTTTTAGTTAGCTTAGAAAAAGCCATTTATATCTACATAGGAAATGTAGAATTTAAAACTGGCTCTAGAGAGAGACGTTCTACTTTAACTAAAGGTAGAAATGCGTTCCGAAACTGAAATGTCAAAAAATATGAATAAATTCTAATCCTGTTCTAAATGTATTTCTTTTTAAAATTCTATATATGCTTTTAAAAGCAATTATTTGGTCATGTAAAAAAGCAGAGTATTAATAGGAGTCACTCCTAGTTGTACTAAAATCCTAAAGATACCTGTCCCTACCTGACGGCCACCATTGTTTGTTACGCTTGAAAAGGGAGGGGTGAGCAGAGGGGTTGTAATCTGCAACAAACACCAGATGCAACTAAATATCACACACTGTTCCTTTAAAATCTATTCTTTAAGTATGTTGGGTAAAATTCAGTAAAACGAGAAGTACAAAATTGGGAGATACGAGGCCCTGCATGATTTCAACATCACACCTCTTGCAGTGTTTTTCTTTTTTTAAAGAAGTGTGAACTTCATGATTTAGCTGCCAGCAGCCAACAACACACCATCTGTAGACATTAACAGAGCAAAATAAACACGGTCACTGCAAGTATTACAGATTATCTGCTGCTGAGCTGCTGTAACGTTGCAGTCTGAACTGATGAACTGATGTCCAGTCAAATCAGTTCATTCAGAGTAAAACCCTTTAAATTGCAGCCAATTCAGGGAGCCTAAAAATGAACCATTATGTTATAATTTGTGGAGCTTTTTGCCTTTATTGGATAGTCATAGTGAGGACGGTGGCCGACATGTAACCAAGGGCTGGATTCAAAACCAAACACAGACTTTGTACGTGAGGCGCTCCCTCCACCAGGTCAGCTAAGCGCCCCGTAATGAACAGCTTTCAACCAAACACAAACACTTAAACTTCCACCTCTCAAAGACTTCATTGCATATTTTACAAGCTGTTTGCATCTCTTTGTGGTCATTTTGAATCTCTTTAAAGCCTTTTGTGATTTTGTTTTGAGTCTTTGCAGTTGTTTTTGCATCGCTTTGTAGTAATATTGAGTCTCTTTGAAGCCCTTTGTGTTTCTTATGATTTTTTTTTGTCTTTGCAGTTGAGTCTCGTTCTACATCTCTTTGCAGTTGTTTTTCATCTATTTGTGGTTGTTTTGTCCTTTTGTGGTCATTTGGGTCATTTGACTGTGTTTGTAGTTGTTTTGCATCTCTTTTGGGTAATTTTGTTTCTTTGAAGCTCCTTTGCGTCTTTTTGTTGTTTTGTCGTGACTGTCAACAATTAGACTATTAATTGAATTTTGACCTCAGTAAAACTGCTTGTCAAGAAACCAGCCCTGTCTGAGTGTCTGCATGTATTTGGGTTCTGCTTCCTGTGAGCTTTACAGACTACCAACAGCAGTAGCGGGCCGTCAGGGCCAGCAAGGCCTTTTCTGCTAGCCTAAACATCATCAGAATATAAATTTAATTTATTAAATTATTCCCCATAGTCTATTCTCTTCATTTCATAGCTTTTCTCTTGGTTGCGCTGCTTCCAGCCTCAGGTCGAGAGCGGAGGGCTGGCCTTTACGTTAGAGCTTTTATCCAATCAGATTCCAGCCGTCATGTGTTGCTAGGGAACAAGAAATCTGCCCTTAGGCCTTCAGAATCAACAGTGCTGGCGTCTGTAGCTTAAAGTTAACAGAATCTAAACTGTGGTGTTAACCAATCAGATTTCGAGTTGGCGACACCGGGGCCAGCATGCAGGCGTACAATGAGGTCAGCACGGGCACGTCTTTTGATTGGATGCGCACTGGTGAGAGGCGGAGCTAGCAACCTGATGACCCTGTGGCGACCTGAACGAGCTAGCGTTAATTCGTGTAGATAGATATAGAAGCGTTGTTTTTGTGTTATTTGTTTAACCCACAATGGCTGATGGAGGAGAAGAGATAGATTTGGTCGCAGAAATACAAACAACACCATTTTCAAGACGGACTACGCTACGTTAAGGTGATGCAACGCCTAGTTATAATGCGTTTCTGTCTAAATGTATAGTTTCTAGAGCCAAGGCGTCATAATGATGGTATTAAGAGGTGGATTCATTCAGGGAGGACTGTAGGACATCACTGAAGGCCTAGGTGTGAAATGCACAGCCCGCGACTGACCAACAGTAAGGACTGGCCAATGTCTGTCACCGAATTGTGGGACTGAAAACCAATGTTCACTGCATGATTAAAAAGTACCACATGGACTGGTTTCCTGAAGGTCCACAAATTAAGGAATCTACATCACTGGATTTAGTTGGTTTGGTATTTTTTTGGTTCAATCTGAAGAGTTTCATGATGACTCCAATCTTCCATTTAAATTTGTTTTCATAAACCTAATTAAAAGCCATCAATCCTACACAGTGCCATGTAACAATTCCATATGAAAACTGTGAGATGCAACAAGTGATGTCAAACAGAAAAAGGTACAAAGGTTAAAAAAAATCAGGTTATGCAGCTGCAGGTTGAATTTAAAGTGTAACTGATTGTTAAAGATCCCTTGATGGAGACAAAAATATTCTGCCACAGTGACTTTTTTGATATTGCAATTAGAGGGGGACCAGAGTCCGATACTTTAATATTAAACACATTGTGAGGCGAATCCTCTAAATGATGTCTTCTCTAAATCAAAAGGCTTTTCCCCAAACTGACTGGATGAGAAATCTGCTCTAGTGTATTTGTAGCTACAACGGTAAAATGATCTTGTTTTCATTAGTGATAAAAACTGTATAATATAATATGATATAATAATATAACAGGGATAGGAGCCATTCTACATGGGCACTTTTACTTTTGATACTTTACATTTAGCTGATAATTCTTCTGTACTTTTACTTAAAGGAATGATTCACCAAAAAACAATATGAGCTCAATGGTCCATGAAACAGTTATTATCCACAAACATAACTTTTGGAATTCATTAATGCACAAAATGTCCCAATAAGATGTATCATTGTGTACTGTGTCGACATGCTGAAGACCATACTGGATTATCACAACTATATGATAATGAATTCCCTTGCAGTGAGTGTTGAGGACAGTGTAAAGTCACACATAAATGTGCAGGTAACCTCAGACCCTTCAGTAGAAATACAGACGGAGGAAGAGGGGAGGAGAGTAGAGTTGCGTTTGGAGGAGGGACTCCATCATTTAAAGAAGAAAGCAGTTCCTGTTAGTCAGAGAAGAAGGAAGAGAGGTGAAGGGAAACCATCAGAGTCTCAACATGAACGTTCATCACACTTTGATCTGCTTCTTCTTTCTCTGTGAGTAAAAATAGTTCATTACAACTTTATGAATAAACGGTACATCAGGAAGGAAAATGAAGGGTACAAACTCACTTATTATCAGTTATATTCTCAGTAAAACTAATATACAGCCAATCACAAACTTCATAGATACAAGTTTTTACTCAATTCCTTGTTTTTGCAGATTATTTTCTCAACTCATCCATGAAGTTTTATAATTAAATGTTAGAAAATACTGAAAAATGGGAAACAAGATTTCCCAGAGCCCAAGATTAAATGTTTGAAGAATTACTTATCTATTAATCTGACTGTTGGTGGAGTTTGTTGTAACTTCCCAAATGTCTAAATACCTGCTGTATGTGGTAGAAAAAAGTTCTCACCTCCTACAGACAATAAAGCAAACAGCATTTTGAAACAGTGGAAATAACGTGTTAATGTTGAAAGTCAAGCAGCTGTTGTTGTTTGTGGTCTGAACTCTTTCAATGCAACGTTTTAAACTCTAACCTGAAAGCTCCACAATATTTTATCATATCCAGTCTGGTTCACCTGTTTTAATGATGATTTTATTATTTCATAGTGCCCTGCTTTGTTGGTGCTCCGTTACTGTTTGTTGTGCTATGATAAATGTTTGTGTCTTGGAGAATGAAGACTGATATCTATTCTAAATTAATGTCATTTTTTATATCAAGCAGGTTTTCACATAACTGGAATTTGCCTCATAAGAAAAAAGAAAAATACACAAGTACTGCCAGTGAAGAATCTTGAATATAGATTAGAAAATTACAATACAAATATGTAAAATATATATTAATAAATGAAGAGAGCTGTAGAGCAGTACTTGTTAATATTTTTAATTTCCTTTGGGACAAGTAGCTGTCCCAAGTAAGTTGAGAGCCCAACTTACTTGTCTGAAATGGAAAATATAGTCCTATTTCTATAAAAAAAAAACTAAATCAACCCAGCAATTGAACAATTGGACCAAAAAAACCTTCAAAAATTGTAAATGTTATCCTTTTACTTTGTTATTGTCATCAATTGTGGTTATTTGCATAAAAAAACACAATTCAAATGATTAGGAAATAAATACTCATATTTTCTTTAAACCTTTGCTTTGATTAAAATTGGGGGATGAGGGGGGCATTATTAGTTTTAATGATGTATTATAAGCTTCTTAGATCTAGTGTTTGGAAGTTGAACAGATCATGATTCATCTCTCATATCAATTTTATATTGCTCTGAAAACATATCCTTCAAATAACTGCATTTATTCAAGTTAACAACAAAAACTTACAAGATTACATTGAACACATGATTTTGTAATTTATCTATATTAGATAAGAACTAATGATTGTTCATCTTTTCAGCAGCTCTGCAGGAAGGAAACAACGGTCTCGTCAAAGCCCAAGTCTATTCATTCTATTCAGGAACTGAAGGAGGAGATGTCACAGTTAGATGTCCCTCTTCTTCTTTGGTTAGAAGCAGGAAGATCTTCTGTAAGGAACCATGTAAACAAGAAGACATTCTCATTGAAACAAACAATATCAGAGCTCAGAAAGGCAGATACAGGATTGAATGGATCAGGGGAAGTGAAGATGTTCATGCAACCATCACACAGCTGACCAAGTCTGACTCAGGACTGTACAGGTGTGCAACTGGATCTCTTTACCTTCAGATTGAACTCATCATTGTAGACGGTGAGTTTCTACTAAAAGTCCTGAAAATGTTTCTTTCTTCTATCTTCACCTTTAACACTGATTCAATTAGACCCATTGTGACAGGTCTGCTGTAAAGGACCTGATGAAGTGATCCTTAATAGGACATTGTTTGGTTTTCACATCAGTGGCAGATTTATGACGTTGGGGCTTTTGTGAATCAGAAGATAGAGCGGGTAGTCCCTCAATCAAAATATTGCCGGTTCGATCCCCGACTCCTCCAGTCCATGTCGATGTGTCCTTGGGTAAGACACTTAACCCCAAATTGCTGAGGAAGGCTATGCTCTCGGTGTGAATGTTGTATGAATGATTATTTAGTCCTGATGGGCAGGTGGCACCTTGCATGGTAGCTCCTGCTGTGAGTGTATGAATGGGTGTGAATGAGTGAATGATGACATGCAGTGTTAAAGCACTTTGAGTGGTCGGAAGTCTAGAAAGGCTCTACACAAGTCGAGTCCATTTACCAGAGGGTTATGGATGAAAGGACGTGATTTTGGATACGTTAAAATATATTTTCTAGACTTTTCTCCTGTTGACATCAGTGTTACAGTTTGTGCTTCTGAAGAAAGTTTAGGACAGTATTCCTACAAAGCTGTTTACATGGTTAATGAAAATAAATAATCAACTAATATTCCCGTTTACGTGCAGCCGTGCATATTCAGATTAACGTGAAACAACCCCATGACTCATCCTCATCTTCATCAGCAGTGAATCCAACGTTGAGGCCGTTCTCTTGTGTTTAACGGGTTCATGTCCGAACACGTCGTTTATCACATCAAAATATATGGAAAAGTGGAACAGCAGGATCCGATTGTGACATTTTGCTTCTGTGCGTGAAAATATGTTTTTCACTTTTCATAATCTACACTTGGAAATTGTTGCAAAACATCATTCAAAAATAATCGGATCAAATTGTGTGCAGATGGTGAGATTACGATGCATCAAATCTTCATTGTTGTGTTAAACTGTTCCAGTCACAGACTGGTTGAACTGGGCAGCTCCCAGTGTAACTGTGGACCATCATCTTAACTACAGATAGTAACTATTGATTGTTCATCTTGTCAACAGCTCTGCTGGATGGAAATCCTTCTGAAGAAAAAAACATCTATTCAAGAACTGGAGGAAACATCTTAGTTGAATGTTTCTTTACTACCTCTGAAACCAGGAAGTACTTCTGTAAGGGAGAATGTAGAGAGGAAGACATTCTTGTTGAAACAGCTGGTTTCACAGATCAGAGAGACAGATACACCATCAGATATGTAGAAGGATATCAATCAGGAGGATTTCTGTTTGTGAGCATCACACAGCTGAGCAGGTCTGACTCAGGACGGTACCGCTGTGGTCTGGACAGACCTTTGTCTCCAGATCCTTACTATGTGTTTGACATCTTCATCTCAGATGGTGAGTTTCCACTTGAGAATGAAAATGTTTGTTTGAGGTCTGAAGAAAGTTTCCACTGACAGCAGCTGATGTTTTAAGTTCCCATCAGTGTGAACGCTGATAAATGCTCATTTAAAACAGTTCAGCTGACACACAGAAGAATCTCATCTCTCTCATCAGGACTTCTTTGTATCAGCATGTTTTTGTTGTTCACAGCTCCGACCACTTCTAACCCAAAGCAAGCTATGTCATCATCAGTCCCATCAGCCTCCACAGCAACACCCACTCAGAGTTTGAGCTCCACTTCAGGAAGCTCCAGACCACCAACTGGAGGAACATCCACACACTGTATGTGAGAGATGAATCTCTGACCAAAACTAAAAACGGGCTGAAGGAACCTTTTATTTCCATGAAAAGTAGTCCTGAGACTAAAATTTCCCAGAACTTCTTGGTGGAAACGCAGCTTGTGTATTGATTTGTTTTTAAGATTTGCATCTTTTGTTCATTATATAACAGTTATTCATCTGTTACTATTAGTTTGACAGCACTGCATGAGCAGGTCCCACATTGAGTCATCATCAAGTAGGACGCGTCCTAAAACAAACTTTTCTTCTCTTCATCACACAGCTGTGTGGTTTATTTCGGTGATTGTCATCCTCATTGTCATCGTCTCAGGGCTGGCGCTGACCATATTCTGTATTTGGAGGAAGACCAAACCTGATGGTGAGGCAACAGGACAAACACACACAGTGACACAAAGAACTGGAACTTTCTCATTTCTCACGTCAACGTTTAAACCACTTCAACAATACACATTTCAGTCCGACAGTGTGCTTCTGCTCATGTAATTCTCTGGAACAAACCTGACCAAGCTTGTCACATGAGATCATGAACCGGAGTTACACAACATTTAATGAAGATGTGTTAGGAACATACACATTGAAGATGTGTTAGGAACATACACATTCCTAAACGACTAAATGCTAATACATGAGGAAGAAGGAAGGAGTTATATTTCAGGGCTGGGCAAATAGCAATTTGGAACTACAGCTTTAGCTTCCTGCTATTAATGGGGTTTCATAGGATTCAGAATATGATCTGTTATAATTGCCAGACTCACCAATTACATACTAATTATAAAAGTTAAAAATATGTTTTCTTTTCCACAGGATTGAACACCAGAGGAACCTCAGAAGGCACAAACGTGGAGGTGACTTTCTTTAGCTCTTTGTTGACTCTCACTGTTGGCTAAAGCTGGTCTCAGACTACAGGAGCTTTAAAATCTTAACAGATTTTTAAATCAGGGGTAGCATCGCACACATGAGGAGGATCTTCACAGATGTTCTCGTCTCTAATCTCAAACATTTACACACTACAAGATTTAAAAGTTATGACATGATATTCTTAAGATTATCTTGCCAGAGGGAGCAACGTACCGCCTCAGATCTCTCTCAGTGATCTCACGGTGAAGCAGATGTAAACAGAACGCAGGCTGACGTGGTGCTACAACTTGCTGTAGAGATGCTTTGCAGTGAGAAAACTAATTATGAAACATGTTTGAAATCATCGAGGCGGCCCCGATGGGGCTGGTTCAAGACTGGATCTTTAAACCCCTCATGTCACCAGACTATCTGGACCAAACATCGGTACTGACTAACATCCCGGACTGGATTTCTCCACAAATTGTCAGGAGGAGTTAAGTCGGCCCAAAACTTCTTTAGTCTGAGCTCGGCTTAAGATATACCAGTGCACGTGATGATCATGAGAGACGTACCAAGACTAAGTATCAATCTGTTTCTGTAGTTCCAGCAGAGTGAGACCTCGTCTCTGCAGCTGATCGTATATCGTAAAATTCAGGAGTCGCATTCTCCCACTTCATATTCATATTGTATCAATGATTTAAGTTTTTAAACGCAACAGTTCTGAAAAAGGCCTTTCGTATTTGGATTAAGTAGCTCATGTCTGATTTAAGATCTTTCAAATAAATTTAAACGGCACAGCTTGTTTTTCATAGCACAGTAAAATGAAAATACAAAGAAGGAAGGAAAAAAAAGTAGAAGAAATAAATAATTAAAATAAATCTACAAGAGACTTTCTACAATAATCATATGTTTACATGCAGGCTGTAAAACCAATGGTTCAACATTGTAGATGAGAAACTGACAGAGCTCAGTTCAGGGTTGTTTAAAGTGGCAATGTTGAGCATTTTCTTTTAAATAAATGTCCCCATTTTTTCCGAAAGAGTTAACACAGTGGTGATTGAGGCTGTGGAGCACACACCAGAAAGGATTCAGGATTCTCACTATAAATTTTGTAGCCCCCCTTTAATAGAATTTAATAAATATTTTGACATTGTTTTGTTGTTTCAGCCTTTTTAGTAGAGTTCTCTCAGCACTTTGGACAAAATGCTGGCTAAGGCTTTAGGCCTGTAATCCTCTGAACGGTTTGGTTTACCAGCTCCTTCTTCAACAGTAGGCACTAGTATAACAGAGAAGACAGAGTCAGGTAGAATACCATGGACTAATAACCCAGGGCTATATCTGTGTTTTAGGTGTGCTTTGTTTCTCTGTCTAATATCTACTTGTTTTCCTCAGATTGCCCTCTATGAGAACTGTCGTCCAGTCTCCACATGTGAAGACTCCACCTACCAGAGCCTCGATGCAGCCAGCAGGGATCAGGACCAAACCTACTCTACACTCACACACAGATCACAGACATAACCCGGATTATGTTACTGTGCATTTCGGGGGAAAAAAAAACACTGCAAAAAAACACCATGCGATTGTTTTCTGTTTGTGCAGTGCATTTCTTTATGCCATGTGTAGGTTGTCAAAGTGGAGAATGTGTTCCTCATTTTGTTGGTGTGTTACTTCTTCGCCGTGTTGGATGGTGAATTCTTCATTTGCATGTGTTTTCTTTGAGATTATTTTAACATTGTATATATTTATTTCAAACATTCGAGTATAATGGATAATAGATGAATGGATGGATGTCTATGTTATCAATGACGCTTCAAACTATTCGGTACAGCCCCAGTTATGAACATGATTTTGATTGTGACATTAAAGAAAATGTTAAACGGAACATGTTGCTATGATATAGTCACACCAAGCACACACAGGCTTTGAAAAGTAATGTTTAAATATGTTAAATAAAATGGTGACATACTGTCTCCTACGACTGCTCATATTTCCAACAGTTGTCTTATTATATAGAAATACTATAAAGGTTGTTTGACACCATTAGTTTAACTAAGATAAATTAACATACGATTGAATTCATAACGAGCCCCAATTTTAGAAATACAGGGAAAACTATACATATCAATGCCACGTTCATGAACAGTTTTATGTTTGGTTACATGAACATTTCGGTCGTAATATTTTGTTATTGTGAACAATTGTTAACACGTTTAGGTAGATGAACAAACGTTAAAGCACTTTGAACGAAAGAAAAATGTAAAGTTAAAACTGTTAGCTCATGCACTGGATTGGCCATATACTAATATCAGCAATAAGCTCAGTTTTATTTTCCTACATGAGGCAACCATGTAGCAGTTATTGCTATTATTTAATTTTGGCTAACTGAGCCAACAGAACTTATAACTCAGTAAGTAGTGTTAGGTTGTAATAAAATAAAATGACTTACACTGTAAATAAGGAATGTCTATGTATAAATTACGATACTTGAAAAGGATAATTAATAAGGAATAGAGAGCCTTATGGGAAAGAGTATGCGTGACGTAGAAGAAGGCCACATTGAGTTTTCTAACTTAGACTTTCAGGTATGCATGGAATGAGAAGACAAAGGGGGATGGATACTACAGACACACAAAGGGCAATAAACCAACTCCACTTGAGGGGGATGCTTTGCCAAACTGTGTGTGAGGGGGAGAGATGACATCAAGAGCCATAAAGCCCAGAGGAGGACCATATGGACCAAAGTGACCAATCGGAATGCTGATTCTAGCCGTGTGAAACTTTAGCCGAACCTATGTTGTAAAACTGAGCCAATGAGAGGCGACGATGCACAATTTCATTGAACAATATAATCGAATGTACTGGTCTGTTCAGCGCTCTCTTAGGTCACCAGCACAGACAGTAACTCTCTCAGGATGCCTTTACAGGCAACTGTTTGGGCCTGTGGACTGCCGTGGCCTATGATCCCCACTGAGATTTGTACTCTGTTATCACAACGCTTTTCACTTTATTAAATATGCTTTATTATAACTTTCGGTCCAAGAAGTCCTTTGTCCCGGAACTTTTCTCAGAATACAATAGTAGACTGTGTTGAAATGTGGAAAGAGACAACATGTGTGATTTTATTATTGAAAAGTCTTTTTGGAAGTATTTTTCTCATGAGTTATGGTATAATAATGCATCACTGATGTCATGTAGATTTGTTTTGAATATGGTGAATAAATTGGATTCTGCTGAGCGGGGCTAAACGAGCGGGAGGGAAGTTGTCCTCTCATTAGTTTGTCCTGTCCACAGAAACTATCATCTCTATTTGGCATCACGCAGTACCTGTAACACTATGCCCCTGCTAATATTCCTGCAATAAATATCTCATCTGCATTTAAAGCAAGTAGTCCTAAGAGTTGATCATAGGAAAGTAGTGAAATGTATTCATGGTTGTAAAGCTAAGTACTACTGTGTGCATAACATTAATATAGTTCTGATTGGTTATTCTAGTTCCTAGTCCACTAAACAGACCCTTAGAGCTTAATCCTATTAAAACCTATCCTGACACCTCACCAAGAGCCTCGGTTCATTAGAGGAAAGCTGCCAGTAACTGATGTGACTGATAGCTGCATTCGTCTAAGAAGGCCTCCCGGTCGAGTTGTGAGTGGAAGCGGGGTAGACGTCAGGAGGGACGGCAGTGAGCAAAGCCAGGCGAGTTTCCTCAACCACCATTTAAACAGATCTCCAAACATCTGGGAGATCCGGACCCATTGAACGGAGATCTGGTTCATGAGATAATCACGTGGAAGGAGATTATCTCCCGGATCTAACAGACCTAAAGATCTAAATTAAATTTAAATTAGAACTAGTATGAAATTGCTTCACAATT
Source organism: Ophiodon elongatus (assembly GCA_016806645.1). Lineage (NCBI taxonomy): Eukaryota > Metazoa > Chordata > Actinopteri > Perciformes > Hexagrammidae > Ophiodon > Ophiodon elongatus. Next base: position 912,116 of record JACSYO010002163.1, read on the forward strand.
TATCCTGGTGCTTCTCAAACTCTCGAATGCTGAACGGAGCATAAATGTTTTGAACTAAATTTAATGTAAACACTTTTTTTGATGGATTCAATTGATAGACATCAATCAATGATATGAGTCACTGATTCTACCTGGTCACATGCAATCCTTTTCATTTATTTGTTGTTCATTGTTTTTCATTGTACTCTTTATCATATTCTTTATTAATTTCTAAAACAAATGTATTGATCATTTATTATTTTTTTTTCTTTATTAGTTTAGTTTAGTAGTTCAGTCATGTAGTAAGTCCAATAAATATTTCATTCAGAAAGAACTTGATCATTTGATTCGTGTGGATATGAAATAATAGCTCCATGTACATCATGACAATAACTAGCAATCTTGAGATGAAGAGTTGATCAAATTTGGAAGTTTTCCCTGTATTTCTAAAATTGGGGCTCGTTATGAATTCAATCATATGTTAAATTATCTTAGTTAAACTAATGGTGTCAAACAACCTTTATAGTATTTCTATATAATAAGACAACTGTTGGAAATATGAGCAGTCGTAGGAGACAGTATGTCACCATTTTATTTAACATATTTAAACATTACTTTTCAAAGCCTGTGTGTGCTTGGTGTGACTATATCATAGCAACATGTTCCGTTTAACATTTTCTTTAATGTCACAATCAAAATCATGTTCATAACTGGGGCTGTACCGAATAGTTTGAAGCGTCATTGATAACATAGACATCCATCCATTCATCTATTATCCATTATACTCGAATGTTTGAAATAAATATATACAATGTTAAAATAATCTCAAAGAAAACACATGCAAATGAAGAATTCACCATCCAACACGGCGAAGAAGTAACACACCAACAAAATGAGGAACACATTCTCCACTTTGACAACCTACACATGGCATAAAGAAATGCACTGCACAAACAGAAAACAATCGCATGGTGTTTTTTTGCAGTGTTTTTTTTCCCCCCGAAATGCACAGTAACATAATCCGGGTTATGTCTGTGATCTGTGTGTGAGTGTAGAGTAGGTTTGGTCCTGATCCCTGCTGGCTGCATCGAGGCTCTGGTAGGTGGAGTCTTCACATGTGGAGACTGGACGACAGTTCTCATAGAGGGCAATCTGAGGAAAACAAGTAGATATTAGACAGAGAAACAAAGCACACCTAAAACACAGATATAGCCCTGGGTTATTAGTCCATGGTATTCTACCTGACTCTGTCTTCTCTGTTATACTAGTGCCTACTGTTGAAGAAGGAGCTGGTAAACCAAACCGTTCAGAGGATTACAGGCCTAAAGCCTTATCCAGCATTTAATCCAAAGTGCTGAGAGAACTCTACTAAAAAGGCTGAAACAACAAAACAATGTCAAAATATTTATTAAATTCTATTAAAGGGGGGCTACAAAATTTATAGTGAGAATCCTGAATCCTTTCTGGTGTGTGGTCCACAAGCTCAATCACCACTGTGTTAACTCTTTCGGAAAAAATGGGGACATTTATTTAAAAGAAAATGCTCAACATTGCCACTTTAAACAACCCTGAACTGAGCTCTGTCAGTTTCTCATCTACAATGTTGAACCATTGGTTTTACAGCCTGCATGTAAACATATGATTATTGTAGAAAGTCTCTTGTAGATTTATTTTAATTATTTATTTCTTCTACTTTTTTTTCCTTCCTTCTTTGTATTTTCATTTTACTGTGCTATGAAAAACAAGCTGTGCCGTTTAAATTTATTTGAAAGATCTTAAATCAGACATGAGCTACTTAATCCAAATACGAAAGGCCTTTTTCAGAACTGTTGCGTTTAAAAACTTAAATCATTGATACAATATGAATATGAAGTGGGAGAATGCGACTCCTGAATTTTACGATATACGATCAGCTGCAGAGACGAGGTCTCACTCTGCTGGAACTACAGAAACAGATTGATACTTAGTCTTGGTACGTCTCTCATGATCATCACGTGCACTGGTATATCTTAAGCCGAGCTCAGACTAAAGAAGTTTTGGGCCGACTTAACTCCTCCTGACAATTTGTGGAGAAATCCAGTCCGGGATGTTAGTCAGTACCGATGTTTGGTCCAGATAGTCTGGTGACATGAGGGGTTTAAAGATCCAGTCTTGAACCAGCCCCATCGGGGCCGCCTCGATGATTTCAAACATGTTTCATAATTAGTTTTCTCACTGCAAAGCATCTCTACAGCAAGTTGTAGCACCACGTCAGCCTGCGTTCTGTTTACATCTGCTTCACCGTGAGATCACTGAGAGATCACGTGAGGCGGTACGGTACGTTGCTCCCTCTGGCAAGATAATCTTAAGAATATCATGTCATAACTTTTAAATCTTGTAGTGTGTAAATGTTTGAGATTAGAGACGAGAACATCTGTGAAGATCCTCCTCATGTGTGCGATGCTACCCCTGATTTAAAAATCTGTTAAGATTTTAAAGCTCCTGTAGTCTGAGACCAGCTTTAGCCAACAGTGAGAGTCAACAAAGAGCTAAAGAAAGTCACCTCCACGTTTGTGCCTTCTGAGGTTCCTCTGGTGTTCAATCCTGTGGAAAAGAAAACATATTTTTAACTTTTATAATTAGTATGTAATTGGTGAGTCTGGCAATTATAACAGATCATATTCTGAATCCTATGAAACCCCATTAATAGCAGGAAGCTAAAGCTGTAGTTCCAAATTGCTATTTGCCCAGCCCTGAAATATAACTCCTTCCTTCTTCCTCATGTATTAGCATTTAGTCGTTTAGGAATGTGTATGTTCCTAACACATCTTCAATGTGTATGTTCCTAACACATCTTCAATGTGTATGTTCCTAACACATCTTCATTAAATGTTGTGTAACTCCGGTTCATGATCTCATGTGACAAGCTTGGTCAGGTTTGTTCCAGAGAATTACATGAGCAGAAGCACACTGTCGGACTGAAATGTGTATTGTTGAAGTGGTTTAAACGTTGACGTGAGAAATGAGAAAGTTCCAGTTCTTTGTGTCACTGTGTGTGTTTGTCCTGTTGCCTCACCATCAGGTTTGGTCTTCCTCCAAATACAGAATATGGTCAGCGCCAGCCCTGAGACGATGACAATGAGGATGACAATCACCGAAATAAACCACACAGCTGTGTGATGAAGAGAAGAAAAGTTTGTTTTAGTACGCGTCCTACTTGATGACTCAACATGTGGGACCTAATGGCATTTTAATGGCATCCTGTATGTAACACTCATGTGTGTCCTGACATGTGCAGTAAGTCTTGAATTCACGTCTAAAAAATCATATTGAACAAATGATTTATTTTTGGCGGCTTCCCAACAACAGATTGATTCTCAATTTTTTACTAATTCAGATAGAAAGTTTAAAAAAATGTAATGAATATCAATAAAATTGATGTCCGACAACATTGAATAATGTTTTTATCAGAGAAAGTGCTTTAATAAAGCTATAAAAAAACGTGATTGTGTCGTTTCCTGAACAACATCAGCTTCTCACGACGTTTCTCTGAATCCGTTTTATCTTCATCTCTCTTCAGTAGCTCAGAGTGAAGACTAAACAAGACACTAAAACTAAAACTCTTATTGTGCTTTCATATGGAATGTATTATATGTCTTATCTGGACCCTGAGTCTGAAATCAAAGTTTGATTGATTGATTGTATAATGTACCTGGAGGTGGTGGTGCCGTGGTGGTTTCAGGGGAAGGTTGAGTTGTTGATGATGATGAGGAAGGTCGGAGAAAAGCGTTTGGGTTTGAAGTGATTGGAGCTCCAAAGACACAACGAAGAGATAAGATCAGTACATTTTTCTGCAGAATTTAACTTCTAATCATAACAAAAAAGACTTGAAGCCGCAGATAAAGGATATCTTGTTCATCATATTCAAACAGACGGCCGTGTGCCACAGATTCACTTTATAAAGTTTTCATTTTTAGAGGTGGGATCAAGTCCTTGTTTGGAAAGTCCCAAATCAAAATCCCAAGTCTTGAACTTTGAGTTTTGAGCCCTCAACAAGTCAGAATGTGCTCTTCACCAAATGTGATGTCACGTTAACAACAGAGCAATAATACACTAAATATACAAAATACATGATGTATTTGTAAAATCTCTATTTTTATTTGTAAAAATTGTATTTGTATTTATTTGTTAAAACATCTGTGGATTTTTCACTGTCACACTTTTTAAATAATCACATTTTTCATCTTTGGCCTTTGGGGGAAAGTTATCAAGTATTTCCAAACACTCAAGTGAGTAAGCCCGCAGACTTTTCTCACAATTCTGACCCACATTCCTCTGTGCAGCAGATATATGAGCAAGAAGGTCAAAGTTCAAGGGGTGAAGAAGTCCAATTAAATGCATACTGCATTTAACAGTACGAACTCTTGGCAGCTGTGGAACCGGCTCTAAATTATACGTATGTGCATTAAATCGTTTTTTTATAGCTTTATTAAAGCACTTTCTCTGATAAAAACATTATTCAATGTTGTCGGACATCAAATTCATTGATATTCATGACATTTTTTTATATTTTCTTCCTGAATTAGTAGAAAATTGAGAATCAATCTGTGGAGAACATTGTTGTTGGGATGCAGCCACAAATAAATCAATGTTTAGGAAACACTGCTTCTGTTTTCTGTGATCGTTTATCAATTTGAGCAGTTATGGAATTATAAGGCAAATTGTTAGATCACATATTTATTTGGTATCTTAAAACATCAGCAGCTCTTTCAGTAAACACTCACCATCTTCTACTTTGATCTCAAACTCTTCGTGTGAACCTTGAAGCCCCCTTTTGCCCACACCACAGACGTACCGTCCTGAGTCAGACCTGGTCAGCTGTGTGATGCTCACATACAGAAATGAATCTAAGTTTTTTCCAATGATTTCAATGCTGTATCTGCCACGTTCAGCCTTGTCACCGGTCGTTTTGACGAGAAGGCCTTCATCACATTCTTGCTTACAGAAGAGCTTCCTGCCTCTGAAGAAACTAGAGGTGCATTTAACTGTAATATTTCCTCCTTCAGTTCCTGTAAGGATGCGACGAGTGTTTCCACCCTGCAGCGCTGTTGAAAAGATAATCAATAATCATTAGTTTCTGTCTGAAGGTCCTGTAAGATACAACAGAATCCTGATTCACATTCACAGTGAGAGCTGCCCGTTCACACTGACATTGATCTGATCTGTGAATATTGTAAAAAGTGCTGATTCCACAATCGTTAAACACAAGTCAAGCACAACGAATGACATTTATTTAGACTCGAGTTTTATGGAAAATCATCTTTAACTAAAACATAACAGAGATATAAAACAGTCACAACATTTTGGTAAAATATAATGTAAAAGATTATCAATATTAAATACTGTAGAGCAGCAGGTCAGTTTTATTAGTTTAAAATCCTGTACTCAAAATAAAACAGGACTTCAGTATATCTAACAGTATTTCTGTTGATTCAACACCATCTTCAAGATTTCACTTTTTTCTCATATTTAGGAGAACAGAGAAGTGATTGAACTTCCTATTAATACATTCAGTCAAACAGGAAGTGACTCGGATAAAAGTAGCACAGGACTGATATGAGACCACACACCATCCACTTATAGATGCACATCTGGTGCAGTCTCCCACTGATCAACGGTGAATACATGAAGAGAACAAGAGTCACAAAGAAAGGGAATGTACTCACTGAGGACCAAAATCAGAATGTGACGGACGTTCATGTTGAGGCTCTGATGCTTTTGAACGCTGACTCTCTTTCTTTTTCAAACCAGGAACTTCTGACTTCTCTAAATGATGGAGTCCCTCCTCCAAACTCGACCCACAGCTCTACTCTCCTCCTCTCTCCATCACCTGCAAGTGTAGCATGCAGGGTTTCACATTAAAACTCTCCTCTGGTTGTTTTCATGTCACTGTGATGAACTACAGGACGTCTCCACTGTGAAAACATCTCGTCCATCATTGCGCTCTTTTTAAAAATTGTAAATAATAACCATTTGCCAACAATTCATGTTTGACACAAATCTTTTGAAAGGAGACTCCAGAACATGATCTATAAGATAAAACTTTATTGATCCAGAGGGAAACTGTTGCAGTACAAAGTAAGAGTGCAAATATACAAAGAACTATTAAAAAATAAAGACATCAATAAGGTGCAAATCACAAATATACACATTGTTCACAATACAAACAGGTTACACAATACGAATCATACACATCTATGAGAACTCCATATTTCTATGTAAATGATCTCCATAGGTTTATTGCACTCGCAGCATCTTTTAATCCAGTATCTTTTAAACCAGGCCTGATCACATCACACACGGAACAATTATGTTTCCTACGTATTCCTTTCTATTTCTGTATCATTTAAAATTTGGTTAAATTGCCAAACAAAAATAGTGAACATTAATTTACTTAATTTAACGTAACCAAAACATTTTGTTTACCAAAATAACTTACTGTGATGATAAAAAAAAACTTGATTAAAATGATTTGTCTCAACCGAAAATATTAGGGATGTGTAAGGCAACATCAGGCCAAAACACAAAACACAATGTAACAAATACATTAATAGATATATTGTTATCTATTATTAAAAAAATATATCGTGCACCAACAACTTTGTAAAAAAAGAATACAAAATAAAAATGAAATATAAGAGTAAACTTGTTTACTTTAACGCAGCAACAAATTGCTCAAAACAAACACAGAAATTAAAGTTCCTGTATTTAATGTATATATAGAATATAAACAGAACTGAATTAAATAGATCAGCCTCATTATCATTGGTATCTGTATTAGTGCATCTCTACAAAATAACTTACTGTAATGAAACTTAAACATTAACTATTTGTCTTCAACAAAATGAACTACTTTGATAACGTATATTATGACAGATAATAAAGTGAACTGAAAATGAGACAGAGATAGAAAAAGCAGATTGTTGAGGCGGCACATTTTATGGTTTTGTCGCTGAGGACACAAGTTTGTGAGAAAATGTTTCAGATTATTTACACAGTTACTTAAATGAAAGCAGCTTTCTGTTGCCGACTGAGAGCGTCGGAGTGGAGCTGATGAGAGATGCAGGAACGAGTCCTGAACGAGGAAGTGAGTCGATGTTTTTACACCTCTGGTTCCCTCGTCTCACACTCAAAGTGTTTTCTGAACGTGTTTCTGCTCAGAAGTCTGAAACCAGGTCTGTGTTTAACACAAGCTGAAGAGATTCTAACGTTTAGATCTCTGATCTTTAAAACAGGTCAGTGAACGCCCCTCTGGTGAATCTTAAAGAGTCTAAAGGAGACGACTAAGCATCCTCACTTGAACACTAGTCCTCCTTTAGCTTAGTGGAGAGGTGAAGTCATGTGACCGTGGTGGAGTTCCTTTATAGACCAACGTTAGCTTCTTACTTTACACTTTTAACATCAGAAAAGTTCATTAGTGAAGATTATCTTGATGAACAACACATTTAATAATCATAAACGTTTGTTCGCCAAAGAGATTATTTTCTGCAAAAATCCAAAACCTAACGGAAGAATCTTATTGGCTTTTTGTGGAGGGAACCAGTGATGCTAACTTCCTGTTGCACTACAACAATCCGTCATCCCTGCAGCTCTACCCGAGGAACAGAGTAGACGACATCATCGTCACCACGGACGGCGCTGCTGGACGAGCCGACGGCCCGGTGGGAAAAAGTCACCTCAGAGTAGATGAGTCTACTCGAGTCGTCTTCAGCCTGGAGAAAGAAAACAAAGAGAAACCAAAGTTTTGTGTTTTCTCAACATAATAAACAATCTGATGAATTATTATTAAAAAGGTGCCATGTGGAGATTTCTATCCAACAAGCTCACTTGTGTTTAGAGCAGTGGTTCTCAACTGGTCTGGCTGTGGGACCCACCATCACCCCTTAATGACAAGCCGCGACCCAAATCGAGGAACATTGTCGTACTTAGGTTTCGCCATGTTTGATTGGAAAACTAATTTCGCGGGTCACGGTGTTCTTCTATGCTGTAAAATGGCGGGGGTACGTGAAGATTTTAAAATATATATATTCAAAATTAGCATCGACTCAAAAATCCTTTAAAAATATTTATTTAAAACATTTTCAATAAAATATAAGTGTAAGTTCATAAGCTGAATTTTATATTCAGTAGGCTATTCAATTTCATTATCCTTAAAACCCAGAGTCTCCCCCATATCAGGATGGTTTGACCCAACCTGGCACGCGCCCCCTGTCATCACCTGTCAATCACCGCCGCCTTAAAAAACTCAAACAAAGTGGAAGTAGCAGCAATGCTGCTGAAAACATGGAGGAACCAGAGCCGGCAAAAAAGTGTGAATAGACGACACTCCGCTGCATAAAAAATCCCCTTCAAAATAAAACCACAGGATAAAAAAAGAAAAATGTTAATCAAATTTTTTTTTGCCCAGGCAAAGGCCCGTGAAAACCCACCAGTTGAGCATCACTGGTTTAGAGTTTTTCCTCAAAACAATGAAGCTGTAAAAAACATGTTTTAACCTGCTTCGGTTCCGTCTGTCTTTTCTGCCTTTGTGGCACATTACAACAGTTCTCTGCAGGTTTACCTCCAACAACTGAAACTGTGCTGCATCGAAGTGCATCCATGAAACGGGTCTTTAACAACCTTGTTTTGGCTCCGGCATGAAAAAAAACTGAAAAACCATCAAATATTTTCATTTGGTTATTGGTTATTTTTCATATTTAGACTTAAAGTTACTTATATCAACTGCAGACATTGTTAAAAAATAACAAAGAAAAACCCCAAACGGACATTTAACAAAAGTTAATCCGGAAAATAAATAAATAAATAAACAATAAAAATATTGTTCAGGACTACTATTGTCTGCTGGGTCTGTGACTGAAGAACACACTCGTGAAAAGGGTCAAGTTTTCTTTAAAGCTTCTTCTTGTCTGAGCCCAAAGATAAAATCATATTTACTTACTGTATTTGGTGAATTAACTGCAGTGATGAGGCTGTAGTCGTTGTTGATTTCAGCTGAAGACTTTTCCACATGAGGAGACCGGCTCTGTCCGTCCTCTCTGATGTCCTCGTACACTCGGTTGGCCTACAGGAGAGGACGAAGGTTGGTTTCTATTAATATCAGCTCGTTTCACAAACACTAAAGACGCTCTCAGATTTCCTCAGACTCACCTCTGTTACAGCAGCATACTGTGTTTCCACAGGAGGTTCTGAAAAAAACAAAAAAATAAGTATGTTTAGAAAAAAGGCACAACACTGATGAGACGTCTGGCTCGGTCAAATGGAGACATTACGCCTTGTTCACACTGGACACTGATAATCTACTATAAACAATATAAATGATCTCATTCTGATAAACAACAGAGCACGAGAGCGACAAGCAGAAAGACAGACAGAGAGACAGACAGACAGACAGACAGACAGACAGACAGAAAATGTGCTTCTGGGGTGAAAGACTTCACTTCTGTTTCCTGTGTGAACCCGCCCTTACACATAAAATATGTTAATATTGTTGGAATGTTTTGTCCGTTTCAAAAGTCAATTTCACAAGCTGAGAGAGAACAAACGGTTCTTTTCTCCTGAGAAATGGGAAATCTCAGAGTTATGATTGGCTGTCTGTGTTCATGCTTCCTGTTGCCTCACCGTTTGGTTTAGAAGTCCGCTTCCTGCAGAACATCAGCACAGACACTAATAATATCACCACGACGACCAGAGTCCCACCCACGTACAGCAGCACATCTGGAGTAGTTTGAGAAGAACAACTTTGTTTTACACTGACCTGGTGGACTGTGACAATAATGTTGTGTACTGGACTTGCAGGTAAATATAAATAAAGTATACTACATAGTAAATGTACAAAAAGTATACTGTACATACACATATAATCTTTGTATACATGTGCTGACACATAAATATGAATACATACAGAAACATCATAAGTCCTTGTCATGTACAGTTTCGTGGGACATACTTTACTAGCATTATACCATGTTTATGGAAAATAAACACTTCTGATTGGCTGGCAGGTGTCCAATAAAATCATACAACAAAACACCTCAAACATAAACAATTTGTACTTTAGATCATTAGAACCAACTATGTCAACGAGAGCTGCAGTCAAACAAAGAAAATCTACTTTCTTTCTATATTGATTTCAGCTATAGCCTGAATTAATTATATGTAAACATGAAAAGTTATTTGCAGCATATCAAATCCATGTTTTCATTTTTTAAAGATTATTTGCTGGGTCCTTTTTGACTTCATTTGATTGGATAGAGATATATTAAAAAATGTGGGAGAGAGAGAGAGAAGGGGGATGGCATGCAGCAAAAGTGCCACAGGTTGGATTTCAACCCCGGCCTCTTCGGTAACGACTCAGGCTCGGTACACGAGGCACCATAGTCAACTAACTGGACTGATGCTGGGTCAGGTTTTGATTTATATGTATATATATATATATATATATTCATCTCTCACATACAGTGTGTGGATGTTCCTCCAGTTGGTGGTCTGGAGCTTCCTGAAGTGGAGCTCAAACTCTGAGTGGGTGTTGCTGTGGAGGCTGATGGGACTGATGATGACATAGCTTGCTTTGGGTTAGAAGTGGTCGGAGCTGTGAACAACAAAAACATGCTGATACAAAGAAGTCCTGATGAGAGAGATGAGATTCTCCTGTGTGTCAGCTGAACTGTTTTAAATGAGCATTTATCAGCGTTCACACTGATGGGAACTTAAAACATCAGCTGCTGTCAGTGGAAACTTTCTTCAGACCTCAAACAAACATTTTCATTCTCAAGTGGAAACTCACCATCTGAGATGAAGATGTCAAACACATAGTAAAGATCTGGAGACAAAGGTCTGTCCAGACCACAGCGGTACCGTCCTGAGTCAGACCTGCTCAGCTGTGTGATGCTCACAAACAGAAATCCTCCTGATGGATATCCTTCTACATATCTGATGGTGTATCTGTCTCTCTGATCTGTGAAACCAGCTGTTTCAACAAGAATGTCTTCCTCTCTACATTCTCCCTTACAGAAGAACCAACTATTTTGATATAAATCACTGAATAAAACCTGGTTATTTAAATTGATAAATTAAACAATTATACAACATATATACACCTTGTTATGATGACACAGACAGACCAATGTAGATATAAATGTTTAGCTATAAGCATAATAAATTAATGGATTGGATTAAACTCAATATGTCAGCACATATCAGTGTCCTGGGTGAGACACAAGATAGGGAGGGGAGAACAATCCTAAACTAAAATAATTGTAAACAAGTTTCAACAGACTTGAACAACATTAACTTAACTCTCCATAACTTTTATGAACTCAGATTTGGTAAACTTCAAGCTTGCACAATTATTGTATGAAGGCTCAGAATAGTGAGTCAGTGATGTAAGATGTTTTTTGTATGACGACAGAACAAGATTAGAACAAATGCAAACAAAACAGTTAAAGGAGTGAATTTGTGAATGGCTAACAAATAAAGTAAATTTGTTACACCGTAGTAGATCAAAAAGAAATGTACAAAATACAAAGACTAACTAAAACTAGGACTAACAAATCAATTCAGGTATATGTTATTTTGCATCAAGACTCGGTTTCCTCAAGTCGTTATTCACAATTGGATGTTTCCAATGTCCCAATAAGATGTATCATTGTGTACTGTGTCGACATGCTGAAGACCATACTGGATTATCACAACTATATGACAATGAATTCCCTTGCAGTGAGTGTTGAGGACAGTGTAAAGTCACACATAAATGTGCAGGTAACCTCAGACCCTTCAGTAGAAATACAGACGGAGGAAGAGGGGAGGAGAGTAGAGTTGTGTTTGGAGGAGGGACTCCATCATTTAAAGAAGAAAGCAGTTCCTGTTAGTCAGAGAAGAAGGAAGAGAGGTGAAGGGAAACCATCAGAGTCTCAACATGAACGTTCATCACACTTTGATCTGCTTCTTCTTTCTCTGTGAGTAAAAATAGTTCATTACAACTTCATGAATAAAAGGTACATCAGGAAGGAAAATGAAGGGCACAAACTCACTTATTATCAGTTATATTCTCAGTAAAACTAATATACAGCCAATCACAAACTTCCTAGATACAAGTTTTTACTCACTTCCTTGTTTTTAGAGTTGCAGCTAATGGTTATTTGTTTTTATTATTATTTGTTATTATTGTCTTTATTCATGGTTATGCAGATTATTTTTGTCATTAAATGTTAGAAAATACTGAAAAATGGGAAACAAGATTTCCCAGAGCCCAAGATTAAATGTTTGAAGAATTACTTATCTATTAATCTGACTGTTGGTGGAGTTTGTTGTAACTTCCCAAATGTCTAAATACCTGCTGTATGTGGTAGAAAAAAGTTCTCACCTCCTACAGACAATAAAGCAAACAGCATTTTGAAACAGTGGAAATAACGTGTTAATGTTGAAAGTCAAGCAGCTGTTGTTGTTTGTGGTCTGAACTCTTTCAATGCAACGTTTTAAACTCTAACCTGAAAGCTCCACAATATTTTATCATATCCAGTCTGGTTCACCTGTTTTAATGATGATTTTATTATTTCATAGTGCCCTGCTTTGTTGGTGCTCCGTTACTGTTTGTTGTGCTATGATAAATGTTTGTGTCTTGGAGAATGAAGACTGATATCTATTCTAAATTAATGTCATTTTTTATATCAAGCAAGTATTCACATAACTGGAATTTGCCTCGTAAGAAAAACGAAAAATACACAAGTACTGCCAGTGAAGAATCTTAAATATAGATTTGAAATTTACAATATAAATATGTAAAATATATCTAAACAAATTAAGATAGCTGTAGAACAGAACTCGTTAATATTTTTCATTTCCCTTGGGACAAGTAGCTGAGGTGTTGAGAGACAAACTTACTTGTCTGAAATTGAAAATATAGTCCTATTTCTATAAAAAAACTAAATCAACACAGCAATTGAACAATTGGACCAAAAAACCTTTAAAAATTCTAAAAGATATCATTTTAATTTGTTATTATCATCAATTATGGTTATTTGCATGAAAAAACACAATTCAAATGATTAGGAAATAAATACTAATATTTTCTTTAAACCTTTGCTTTGATTAAAATTGGGGAATGAGGGGGGCATTATTAGTTTTAATGATTTTTTATAAGCTTTTTGGATCTAGGTTATGATTCATCTCTAATATCAATTGGATATTGCTCTGAAAACATCGCCTTCAAACAACTGGATTTATTCAAGTTAACACCAAAAACATACAAGATTATATTTGAACACATGATTTTGTAATTTATCTATATTAGATAAGAACTAATGATTGTTCATCTTTTCAGCAGCTCTGCAGGAAGGAAACAACGGTCTCGTCAAAGCCCAAGTCTATTCAGGAACTGAAGGAGGAGATGTCACAGTTAGATGTCCCTCTTCTTCTTTGGTTAGAAGCAGGAAGATCTTCTGTAAGGAACCATGTAAACAAGAAGACATTCTCATTGAAACAAACAATATCAGAGCTCAGAAAGGCAGATACAGGATTGAATGGATCAGGGGAAGTGAAGATGTTCATGCAACCATCACACAGCTGACCAAGTCTGACTCAGGACTGTACAGGTGTGCAACTGGATCTCTTTACCTTCAGATTGAACTCATCATTGTAGACGGTGAGTTTCTACGAAAAGTCCTGAAAATGTTTCTTTCTTCTATCTTCACCTTTAACACTGATTCAATTAGACCCATTGTGACAGGTCTGCTGTAAAGGACCTGATGAAGTGATCCTTAATAGGACATTGTTTGGTTTTCACATCAGTGGCAGATTTATGACGTTGGGGCTTTTGTGAATCAGAAGATAGAGCGGGTAGTCCCTCAATCAAAATATTGCCGGTTCGATCCCCGACTCCTCCAGTCCATGTCGATGTGTCCTTGGGTAAGACACTTAACCCCAAATTGCTGAGGAAGGCTATGCTCTCGGTGTGAATGTTGTATGAATGATTATTTAGTCCTGATGGGCAGGTGGCACCTTGCATGGTAGCTCCTGCTGTGAGTGTATGAATGGGTGTGAATGAGTGAATGATGACATGCAGTGTTAAAGCACTTTGAGTGGTCGGAAGTCTAGAAAGGCTCTACACAAGTCGAGTCCATTTACCAGAGGGTTATGGATGAAAGGACGTGATTTTGGATACGTTAAAATATATTTTCTAGACTTTTCTCCTGTTGACATCAGTGTTACAGTTTGTGCTTCTGAAGAAAGTTTAGGACAGTATTCCTACAAAGCTGTTTACATGGTTAATGAAAATAAATAATCAACTAATATTCCCGTTTACGTGCAGCCGTGCATATTCAGATTAACGTGAAACAACCCCATGACTCATCCTCATCTTCATCAGCAGTGAATCCAACGTTGAAGCCGTTCTCTTGTGTTTAACGGGTTCATGTCCGAACACGTCGTTTATCACATCAAAATATATGGAAAAGTGGAACAGCAGGATCCGATTGTGACATTTTGCTTCTGTGCGTGAAAATATGTTTTTCACTTTTCATAATCTACACTTGGAAATTGTTGCAAAACATCATTCAAAAATAATCGCATTAAATTGTGTGCAGATGGTGAGATTACGATGCATCAAATCTTCATTGTTGTGTTAAACTGTTCCAGTCACAGACTGGTTGAACTGGGCAGCTCCCAGTGTAACTGTGGACCATCATCTTAACTACAGATAGTAACTATTGATTGTTCATCTTGTCAACAGCTCTGCTGGATGGAAATCCTTCTGAAGAAAAAAACATCTATTCAAAAACTGGAGGAAACATCTTAGTTGAATGTTTCTTTACTACCTCTGAAACCAGGAAGTACTTCTGTAAGGGAGAATGTAGAGAGGAAGACATTCTTGTTGAAACAGCTGGTTTCACAGATCAGAGAGACAGATACACCATCAGATATGTAGAAGGATATCCATCAGGAGGATTTCTGTTTGTGAGCATCACACAGCTGAGCAGGTCTGACTCAGGACGGTACCGCTGTGGTCTGGACAGACCTTTGTCTCCAGATCTTTACTATGTGTTTGACATCTTCATCTCAGATGGTGAGTTTCCACTTGAGAATGAAAATGTTTGTTTGAGGTCTGAAGAAAGTTTCCACTGACAGCAGCTGATGTTTTAAGTTCCCATCAGTGTGAACGCTGATAAATGCTCATTTAAAACAGTTCAGCTGACACACAGGAGAATCTCATCTCTCTCATCAGAACTTCTTTGTATCAGCATGTTTTTGTTGTTCACAGCTCCGACCACTTCTAACCCAAAGCAAGCTATGTCATCATCAGTCCCATCAGCCTCCACAGCAACACCCACTCAGAGTTTGAGCTCCACTTCAGGAAGCTCCAGACCACCAACTGGAGGAACATCCACACACTGTATGTGACAGATGAATATATATATATATATATACATATAAATCAAAACCTGACCCAGCATCAGTCCAGTTAGTTGACTATGGTGCCTCGTGTACCGAGCCTGAGTCGTTACCGAAGAGGCCGGGGTTGAAATCCAACCTGTGGCACTTTTGCTGCATGCCATCCCCCTTCTCTCTCTCTCTCTCCCACATTTTTTAATATATCTCTATCCAATCAAATGAAGTCAAAAAGGACCCAGCAAATAATCTTTAAAAAATGAAAACATGGATTTGATATGCTGCAAATAACTTTTCATGTTTACATATAATTAATTCAGGCTATAGCTGAAATCAATATAGAAAGAAAGTAGATTTTCTTTGTTTGACTGCAGCTCTCGTTGACATAGTTGGTTCTAATGATCTAAAGTACAAATTGTTTATGTTTGAGGTGTTTTGTTGTATGATTTTATTGGACACCTGCCAGCCAATCAGAAGTGTTTATTTTCCATAAACATGGTATAATGCTAGTAAAGTATGTCCCACGAAACTGTACATGACAAGGACTTATGATGTTTCTGTATGTATTCATATTTATGTGTCAGCACATGTATACAAAGATTATATGTGTATGTACAGTATACTTTTTGTACATTTACTATGTAGTATACTTTATTTATATTTACCTGCAAGTCCAGTACACAACATTATTGTCACAGTCCACCAGGTCAGTGTAAAACAAAGTTGTTCTTCTCAAACTACTCCAGATGTGCTGCTGTACGTGGGTGGGACTCTGGTCGTCGTGGTGATATTATTAGTGTCTGTGCTGATGTTCTGCAGGAAGCGGACTTCTAAACCAAACGGTGAGGCAACAGGAAGCATGAACACAGACAGCCAATCATAACTCTGGGATTTCCCATTTCTCAGGAGAAAAGAACCGTTTGTTCTCTCTCAGCTTGTGAAATTGACTTTTGAAACGGACAAAACATTCCAACAATATTAACATATTTTATGTGTAAGGGCGGGTTCACACAGGAAACAGAAGTGAAGTCTTTCACCCCAGAAGCACATTTTCTGTCTGTCTGTCTGTCTGTCTGTCTGTCTGTCTCTCTGTCTGTCTTTCTGCTTGTCGCTCTCGTGCTCTGTTGTTTATCAGAATGAGATCATTTATATTGTTTATAGTAGATTATCAGTGTCCAGTGTGAACAAGGCGTAATGTCTCCATTTGACCGAGCCAGACGTCTCATCAGTGTTGTGCCTTTTTTCTAAACATACTTATTTTTTTGTTTTTTTCAGAACCTCCTGTGGAAACACAGTATGCTGCTGTAACAGAGGTGAGTCTGAGGAAATCTGAGAGCGTCTTTAGTGTTTGTGAAACGAGCTGATATTAATAGAAACCAACCTTCGTCCTCTCCTGTAGGCCAACCGAGTGTACGAGGACATCAGAGAGGACGGACAGAGCCGGTCTCCTCATGTGGAAAAGTCTTCAGCTGAAATCAACAACGACTACAGCCTCATCACTGCAGTTAATTCACCAAATACAGTAAGTAAATATGATTTTATCTTTGGGCTCAGACAAGAAGAAGCTTTAAAGAAAACTTGACCCTTTTCACGAGTGTGTTCTTCAGTCACAGACCCAGCAGACAATAGTAGTCCTGAACAATATTTTTATTGTTTATTTATTTATTTATTTTCCGGATTAACTTTTGTTAAATGTCCGTTTGGGGTTTTTCTTTGTTATTTTTTAACAATGTCTGCAGTTGATATAAGTAACTTTAAGTCTAAATATGAAAAATAACCAATAACCAAATGAAAATATTTGATGGTTTTTCAGTTTTATTTCATGCCGGAGCCAAAACAAAGTTGTTAAAGACCCGTTTCATGGATGCACTTCGATGCAGCACAGTTTCAGTTGTTGGAGGTAAACCTGCAGAGAACTGTTGTAATGTGCCACAAAGGCAGAAAAGACAGACGGAACCGAAGCAGGTTAAAACATGTTTTTTACAGCTTCATTGTTTTGAGGAAAAACTCTAAACCAGTGATGCTCAACTGGTGGGTTTTCACGGGCCTTTGCCTGGGCAAAAAAAAATTTGATTAACATTTTTCTTTTTTTATCCTGTGGTTTTATTTTGAAGGGGATTTTTTATGCAGCGGAGTGTCGTCTATTCACACTTTTTTGCCGGCTCTGGTTCCTCCATGTTTTCAGCAGCATTGCTGCTACTTCCACTTTGTTTGAGTTTTTTAAGGCGGCGGTGATTGACAGGTGATGACAGGGGGCGCGTGCCAGGTTGGGTCAAACCATCCTGATATGGGGGAGACTCTGGGTTTTAAGGATAATGAAATTGAATAGCCTACTGAATATAAAATTCAGCTTATGAACTTACACTTATATTTTATTGAAAATGTTTTAAATAAATATTTTTAAAGGATTTTTGAGTCGATGCTAATTTTGAATATATATATTTTAAAATCTTCACGTACCCCCGCCATTTTACAGCATAGAAGAACACCGTGACCCGCGAAATTAGTTTTCCAATCAAACATGGCGAAACCTAAGTACGACAATGTTCCTCGATTTGGGTCGCGGCTTGTCATTAAGGGGTGATGGTGGGTCCCACAGCCAGACCAGTTGAGAACCACTGCTCTAAACACAAGTGAGCTTGTTGGATAGAAATCTCCACATGGCACCTTTTTAATAATAATTCATCAGATTGTTTATTATGTTGAGAAAACACAAAACTTTGGTTTCTCTTTGTTTTCTTTCTCCAGGCTGAAGACGACTCGAGTAGACTCATCTACTCTGAGGTGACTTTTTCCCACCGGGCCGTCGGCTCGTCCAGCAGCGCCGTCCGTGGTGACGATGATGTCGTCTACTCTGTTCCTCGGGTAGAGCTGCAGGGATGACGGATTGTTGTAGTGCAACAGGAAGTTAGCATCACTGGTTCCCTCCACAAAAAGCCAATAAGATTCTTCCGTTAGGTTTTGGATTTTTGCAGAAAATAATCTCTTTGGCGAACAAACGTTTATGATTATTAAATGTGTTGTTCATCAAGATAATCTTCACTAATGAACTTTTCTGATGTTAAAAGTGTAAAGTAAGAAGCTAACGTTGGTCTATAAAGGAACTCCACCACGGTCACATGACTTCACCTCTCCACTAAGCTAAAGGAGGACTAGTGTTCAAGTGAGGATGCTTAGTCGTCTCCTTTAGACTCTTTAAGATTCACCAGAGGGGCGTTCACTGACCTGTTTTAAAGATCAGAGATCTAAACGTTAGAATCTCTTCAGCTTGTGTTAAACACAGACCTGGTTTCAGACTTCTGAGCAGAAACACGTTCAGAAAACACTTTGAGTGTGAGACGAGGGAACCAGAGGTGTAAAAACATCGACTCACTTCCTCGTTCAGGACTCGTTCCTGCATCTCTCATCAGCTCCACTCCGACGCTCTCAGTCGGCAACAGAAAGCTGCTTTCATTTAAGTAACTGTGTAAATAATCTGAAACATTTTCTCACAAACTTGTGTCCTCAGCGACAAAACCATAAAATGTGCCGCCTCAACAATCTGCTTTTTCTATCTCTGTCTCATTTTCAGTTCACTTTATTATCTGTCATAATATACGTTATCAAAGTAGTTCATTTTGTTGAAGACAAATAGTTAATGTTTAAGTTTCATTACAGTAAGTTATTTTGTAGAGATGCACTAATACAGATATCAATGATAATGAGGCTGATCTATTTAATTCAGTTCTGTTTATATTCTATATATACATTAAATACAGGAACTTTAATTTCTGTGTTTGTTTTGAGCAATTTGTTGCTGCGTTAAAGTAAACAAGTTTACTCTTATATTTCATTTTTATTTTGTATTCTTTTTTTACAAAGTTGTTGGTGCACGATATATTTTTTTAATAATAGATAACAATATATCTATTAATGTATTTGTTACATTGTGTTTTGTGTTTTGGCCTGATGTTGCCTTACACATCCCTAATATTTTCGGTTGAGACAAATCATTTTAATCAAGTTTTTTTTTATCATCACAGTAAGTTATTTTGGTAAACAAAATGTTTTGGTTACGTTAAATTAAGTAAATTAATGTTCACTATTTTTGTTTGGCAATTTAACCAAATTTTAAATGATACAGAAATAGAAAGGAATACGTAGGAAACATAATTGTTCCGTGTGTGATGTGATCAGGCCTGGTTTAAAAGATACTGGATTAAAAGATGCTGCGAGTGCAATAAACCTATGGAGATCATTTACATAGAAATATGGAGTTCTCATAGATGTGTATGATTCGTATTGTGTAACCTGTTTGTATTGTGAACAATGTGTATATTTGTGATTTGCACCTTATTGATGTCTTTATTTTTTAATAGTTCTTTGTATATTTGCACTCTTACTTTGTACTGCAACAGTTTCCCTCTGGATCAATAAAGTTTTATCTTATAGATCATGTTCTGGAGTCTCCTTTCAAAAGATTTGTGTCAAACATGAATTGTTGGCAAATGGTTATTATTTACAATTTTTAAAAAGAGCGCAATGATGGACGAGATGTTTTCACAGTGGAGACGTCCTGTAGTTCATCACAGTGACATGAAAACAACCAGAGGAGAGTTTTAATGTGAAACCCTGCATGCTACACTTGCAGGTGATGGAGAGAGGAGGAGAGTAGAGCTGTGGGTCGAGTTTGGAGGAGGGACTCCATCATTTAGAGAAGTCAGAAGTTCCTGGTTTGAAAAAGAAAGAGAGTCAGCGTTCAAAAGCATCAGAGCCTCAACATGAACGTCCGTCACATTCTGATTTTGGTCCTCAGTGAGTACATTCCCTTTCTTTGTGACTCTTGTTCTCTTCATGTATTCACCGTTGATCAGTGGGAGACTG
The DNA here is from genome assembly GCA_016806645.1 of Ophiodon elongatus. Lineage (NCBI taxonomy): Eukaryota > Metazoa > Chordata > Actinopteri > Perciformes > Hexagrammidae > Ophiodon > Ophiodon elongatus. The sequence continues at coordinate 932,378 of JACSYO010002163.1, forward strand.
CACCAGATGTGCATCTATAAGTGGATGGTGTGTGGTCTCATATCAGTCCTGTGCTACTTTTATCCGAGTCACTTCCTGTTTGACTGAATGTATTAATAGGAAGTTCAATCACTTCTCTGTTCTCCTAAATATGAGAAAAAAGTGAAATCTTGAAGATGGTGTTGAATCAACAGAAATACTGTTAGATATACTGAAGTCCTGTTTTATTTTGAGTACAGGATTTTAAACTAATAAAACTGACCTGCTGCTCTACAGTATTTAATATTGATAATCTTTTACATTATATTTTACCAAAATGTTGTGACTGTTTTATATCTCTGTTATGTTTTAGTTAAAGATGATTTTCCATAAAACTCGAGTCTAAATAAATGTCATTCGTTGTGCTTGACTTGTGTTTAACGATTGTGGAATCAGCACTTTTTACAATATTCACAGATCAGATCAATGTCAGTGTGAACGGGCAGCTCTCACTGTGAATGTGAATCAGGATTCTGTTGTATCTTACAGGACCTTCAGACAGAAACTAATGATTATTGATTATCTTTTCAACAGCGCTGCAGGGTGGAAACACTCGTCGCATCCTTACAGGAACTGAAGGAGGAAATATTACAGTTAAATGCACCTCTAGTTTCTTCAGAGGCAGGAAGCTCTTCTGTAAGCAAGAATGTGATGAAGGCCTTCTCGTCAAAACGACCGGTGACAAGGCTGAACGTGGCAGATACAGCATTGAAATCATTGGAAAAAACTTAGATTCATTTCTGTATGTGAGCATCACACAGCTGACCAGGTCTGACTCAGGACGGTACGTCTGTGGTGTGGGCAAAAGGGGGCTTCCAGGTTCACACGAAGAGTTTGAGATCAAAGTAGAAGATGGTGAGTGTCTACTGAAAGAGCTGCTGATGTTTTAAGATACCAAATAAATATGTGATCTAACAATTTGCCTTATAATTCCATAACTGCTCAAATTGATAAACGATCACAGAAAACAGAAGCAGTGTTTCCTAAACATTGATTTATTTGTGGCTGCATCCCAACAACAATGTTCTCCACAGATTGATTCTCAATTTTCTACTAATTCAGGAAGAAAATATAAAAAAATGTCATGAATATCAATGAATTTGATGTCCGACAACATTGAATAATGTTTTTATCAGAGAAAGTGCTTTAATAAAGCTATAAAAAAACGATTTAATGCACATACGTATAATTTAGAGCCGGTTCCACAGCTGCCAAGAGTTCGTACTGTTAAATGCAGTATGCATTTAATTGGACTTCTTCACCCCTTGAACTTTGACCTTCTTGCTCATATATCTGCTGCACAGAGGAATGTGGGTCAGAATTGTGAGAAAAGTCTGCGGGCTTACTCACTTGAGTGTTTGGAAATACTTGATAACTTTCCCCCAAAGGCCAAAGATGAAAAATGTGATTATTTAAAAAGTGTGACAGTGAAAAATCCACAGATGTTTTAACAAATAAATACAAATACAATTTACAAATAAAAATAGAGATTTTACAAATACATCATGTATTTTGTATATTTAGTGTATTATTGCTCTGTTGTTAACGTGACATCACATTTGGTGAAGAGCACATTCTGACTTGTTGAGGGCTCAAAACTCAAAGTTCAAGACTTGGGATTTTGATTTGGGACTTTCCAAACAAGGACTTGATCCCACCTCTAAAAATGAAAACTTTATAAAGTGAATCTGTGGCACACGGCCGTCTGTTTGAATATGATGAACAAGATATCCTTTATCTGCGGCTTCAAGTCTTTTTTGTTATGATTAGAAGTTAAATTCTGCAGAAAAATGTACTGATCTTATCTCTTCGTTGTGTCTTTGGAGCTCCAATCACTTCAAACCCAAACGCTTCTCTCCGACCTTCCTCATCATCATCAACAACTCAACCTCCCCCTGAAACCACCACGGCACCACCACCTCCAGGTACATTATACAATCAATCAATCAAACTTTGATTTCAGACTCAGGGTCCAGATAAGACATATAATACATTCCATATGAAAGCACAATAAGAGTTTTAGTTTTAGTGTCTTGTTTAGTCTTCACTCTGAGCTACTGAAGAGAGATGAAGATAAAACGGATTCAGAGAAACGTCGTGAGAAGCTGATGTTGTTCAGGAAACGACACAATCACATTTGTTCACGTTGTTTTTTTAGACGTGAATTCAGGACTTACTGCACATGTCAGGACACACATGAGTGTTACATACAGGATGTTATTCAATGCCATTCAATTTAAGGCTTTTAAAGTTTTTAAAAGAGAGTTCCCTCTAGTGATTCTGTCTGTATCTTTATCCAAAGAACACCTCAAACAAGTCGTAGTTGTTTATCGTAAACTTTGATAAAACGAGGAGGCGTTCAAGTTCAATCTGACAATCAGGCTGAATTGTCCTGCAATGTGCTCGTATTATGAGGGTGGGGGGCTTATTCCGTTGTATATATATATATATATATATGAGTGAAGTAATAATATAATAAAAATCTTTATTTGTTTAGCACATTTCATACAGACATCGTCTGTACATTTAAAAATATATAAAAACCTTAGTTTTACGAATAAAATGAATAAAAGTGGTCGGAAAAAATAAATACATTTATATTTTAAGTGTCATTTAAAGACTTTCAAGAAATGAATAAGAACTAGAAAGCATTTATTCTGTACGCTGCATTAGTTGTTGCTATGAGCAGCTCATGTTTCCCTCATTGATCGACCTACAACAGGGAACCTGATGCTGTATGTGGGTCTGATTCTGGCTGCGATGGTCTGCCTCCTGTTTGTGGCTGTGCTGTTCTTCTTCAGGAGGAAGATGAGTAAACTCAAAGGTAACACGGGACACATTTTCACAGACTTCACATTTTGAATTGTGACAGCAGGAAACGCACAGCTGTAAATAATGAAGACCGCATTCCATTTAGCTGCTTTGATTTCAGGTTGCTGGTGTCGTGCATGCTGGTGGTATTAAGTTATGACCAAAGGATTGATGCATTACTCACAAGACTTATAGTTTATTATACTGCATTGCTTATTTATTTCTGCCTCTTACGGTGCTCACTTAGTGTGATCACTACGGCAACGGCATCACATGTATGCTGCGGCCGGTAGGTCCCGTGAGTTTGGGAATTTCTTTTGTCTTTATTTGTTTTGTTTTTCCGTGTTTATCACTGATGGCGTATAACAGAATACATTCATCAAAGGAAGCACGTGGACTTAGAGACGATCACGGCCGACCACCCAGACTGACCTGCTGGACCACACTGCCCCAGAGAGGAGCGATGGAGGCTAAGCTAACCCAGCTAGGACCTCAGGCTACTCAACTACCCAGCATGCTCCTGGCTGTCTGATGTACAGTCACAGAAAAATAAGACGGATGAAAGCAGCGGGAGGTCGGTGACCGCTGACCCCACGTCTTCACAGAGACCTGGATCCATCGTGGTCCAGGATCAAGCTGCACTTGAGAGGAAGTGGACTCTGTGTTTCCATCATGATGTTGGTGCTCAAACATCAGTCACAGTTGATGGACAATGTTTTCATGATGTCAATTTTTTTCATGTGAAGATGCCCACGTGCCAGAGCGAGGCGGACCGTTTGGGGTCTGTTTCTATGCATCAAATGAAAATAAAGATACTGTGTGTTTCTAATGTTTCTGACCTGCGTGTCTTTCAGAACCTCCTGTGCAAACGGAGAACGCTGCTTTCTCAGAGGTGAGTTTGAGAAAAAAATCAAAGACATCTGAGCGTCTTTAGTGTTTGTGAAACGAGCTGACATTAATAGAAACCAACCTTCGTCCTCTCCTGTAGGACAACCGAGTGTACGAGAACATCAGAAAGGACGGACAGAGCTGGTCTCCTCATGTGGAAAAGTCGTCATCTTACTCTTACGCCATATTCACCAATACAAACGGAGCTGAAACCGACGACGACTACAGCCTCTTCACCGCAGCTACTCCTCAGCACAAAGTAAGGACGAACTCCCAAAAGACGACAGTTAGAAAAATGAGCTTTGTACTTGTTTTGGTTTGGGATGCAGGCTTTTGGTTTGTGGCCTGAAGCACCAATGAAAGGTTGCGTCACTGCACAGCAGTGGGTTATTTCTTCAGAGGCTGATTCCTGGAAGCAGTGACGACATGTTCTCACAAAATGTTTTTTCAAACAAACCGCAGTCCAAATGTCAGTTTGTCTTTTGTTTTCCTGAAACAGATTTACACAGATAAGTCAGCGTGTACGAAACATGTCGAGTTTTAAAGAGCAACTTAGTGTAACGCCCTGCTGCTCTGTATAATTATCTATTATAATATAGTTACTCTGTATATATGATAAGTTGCTCTCCATTTATTCTTAAGAGTTTTTAGCGTGTCAACATGAAATAAGATAGAATTTATTAATCCCGAAGGAAATTTTTGTGCCAGAGTTTCATCAAAGATTACAACAGATGAATAGCAAAAAAAACAATAGAATGTAAATACATACGTATATGAACAATAGAATAACAATTATTAAGTGTAAAAGAAGTAATAATGACACCATCGCAAAAGAGTAAAAGAATATAAATAAGAGTGAAGTAAATAAATAAAGTAAATAATTCAACTAAAATAAAAAAAAGTCAAATACAACAACAATGTTTAAATACAAGAGTAAAAATATAAAGTGTGTAAGAAGTGATACTACTGGAAACAAAAATAGAAAAGTAATACTGAGCTTTGACATTTCGAGTGATATTGTCAGTGATATTAAAAAAAGAAGAAAAAAAAGAAATGTCTATTTTGTTCATCATGAGGAGTAATAAAAGTTAATAACAAAACAGGCGAGTTACAACCCGATGTTTAATTAAATATGAATTCCACATATAGACTGCACATAAGTGGACGTAGTCGTCATGACAACAAACATTGGTTTGTGGAAATTTTGAGTTCGGCGTTTTGGTCGTCACCATCTTGGTTTTCAGCAACCAGCGAACAGGAAGTAGGTCTGAGGAGGAGTGACGTAGAGACGCTGTATACGTCTCTGGAAGACACCTGTCAATCACCTTGTAGCCCCGCCCCTAATGTATGTCCTGCTTTATGGTCTATTTGACTCTAAATTAACCATAATTTACTAAATGAACATCATGCTGTATTGAAGAAGACTTGAAACTAGAGATTGAGACCATAAACTCATGTTTACAATGTTTACTGAGGGAATAAATCAAGAGAGAAGTAGAGTCATTTTCTCATAGACTTCTATACAACCAGAGGAGTCGCCCCCTGATGGACAGTAGAGAGAATGCAGCTTTAACACACAAAGCATTGACTTCACTTTTCATAAACGGAGGTGGCCGCCTGATAAACAGTTCGAGCGCTGTGATGTCATTGAACGTCCTCTTTGGGGCCTCTGTACATTACGTACATGACTTTGAGTAAACAGTCCACGAGTTGTAATACTTTCTTCTTCCAGGCTGCAGACGACTTGAGCGACCTCACCTACTCTGAGGTGAATTTTACTGGTGTTGCCGCCGCCTCATTCCACGGCGCCCCCCGCGGCAACGACAATGAAGTCAGCTACTCAACGCTTCGGTAGGTGGCACGCTCTGAAGACGCTTCGCCGCCACTGAACTCTGCTCTTACTCTACCTGAGCAGTAACAGCTGCTGCTGCCAGGTGAACAAGCTCATTCATAAAGCACGTTTCTAACACAGAGCTAATTCAAAGTACATCACAGAAGCGTTAGACGAATATTTACAGAAATAATAAGCAATACAATCAAATAAGATTGCATTAAATTTGTTAATTTTATGCAATCCATAATTTTATACTCTTAAAAATTAGACAAAATAAGATAAAATACATGCAGAAAAAACAAGAAGTACAGGTGGAGTCCAGTAATAAGTTAAGCAATTGAAAGTGCAGCAGGAAATACTGGCTCTACCTTTAATCAAACTTATCTTAAGTTATGTCGTTAAAGTTATTTAAGTATTATTATTGAAGTAATTTATTTTTGTTGGTGTAAAGTATTTTGGTTAAAGTTGGGGTTCACAGTGTCCATATTATTCAGATATTAGTAACCAAAGTTACATGCGCTCTTACTTTGGTAGAAAATAGCTTTTCACAGTAAAAAAATAAAAGAAGAGCAGTATGAATTCTTTTAATCATTTAATGAAGAGAAGTTGTTTTTACTTTTTTACTTAAAATAATGTTAATGTTTTTTGTTATTGTTGATTATATGACCATTTTTTAAAAGTTTTATATGTTTGAAAGTGTTGTCAAGCAGCTTTAGACAGAACTCAGTGCAGAAAACTAAATATATTATATTAACACGCTTTTAAATGGCTGAAATTAAGACATTTCTATGAACTTGAATTTATTGCATCTGCACACATGTCTGTATATTTATTTGTGTCAGTATTTTACAGTATTTCTGCTTGTTACATATGTAAAATAAACATCTATTATTTAGTAAGCATGAGATCAAAGGCCTGTAAAACTTTAATCCCTGATCTTTGGATCCCATCTCACGTAAATATGAATTTAATATGCATAATATATATATATATGAAATATTGTGTAGGTACAGGTTTTAGTATTGTTGTGAAGCATCGTTCAGACATGAACATATCTCTGCAGTTAAAGAAAATGCATTTGGTAAAATAATCAACGGGAATAGAAGTAAATTAATATTTGTGATAAAATAGTCTGTTTTAACAAATGTTCTTTTTCTTTTATTAAATATTTTAAAAGACATTTCCAGCCATTAATCTTGTACTGAATATTAAACAGTCGTGAAGTTCACTGCACTTTAAACAGCAGCTGTTGTAATTTAAGTCGTCCTTCGTCTCTGTTTTCTGTCATTTCCTCTGGATTCTTCATTTGAACAGACTTCCTTCACGACTGTGAAGCTGCAGCTCAGACATGTCGTCCAAACAAATCTACACAAAAACACAAAACTAAAATATACTTGAGGACCTTTTAAGACTCACAGATTATTTTTTTGACTTTCCATTTCAAGTTTTTTATGCGTATTGTCAGCCGTGATAAAACCTGACCAGCTGGTGACTGAACGGTTTGAGTGTTGTTGGGTGAGTGTAGAATAGTTTAGATGAAGCACGTCATTGTTACCAGTAGGCGGCAGTATGCACCGTGTCACATGACATCCTTTTGACTTTGGTTAACACGAGAGCTTTTTCTCATGTGGGTGTGATTGTTGTTGCTCCTCGTTCTCAGTGTTCACAGTTCATATTTCATTTGATATGTAAACTTGCTTCTCTCCTCTCTATTGTTAATATGTTTTACACTGGTCAGCATTGTATCTGGATATGAAGTCCGGTGTTTCCCACAGGATTTTGTGGGACTATGCTGAGTGGACCTCAGACCCTTCAGGGGCTCGAGGACCCCCCCTCGTGCTCCTCTGGGAAAACAATTACATTTTAAAGTTAAATGCATCAATCTGGTGAACTTAAGAGCAAAATGGAAGAGCAAGTTCTGTACAATTCATAGATACTTTCATTCACAATTTCATGTAACTTTATACTACATCTCAGAGGGAAATATTGTACTTTTAACTTCACTACATTTATTTAACAGTATTAGTTACTAGTTTGTCAACTTTACAGATTTAAATTCTTAATACAAAATATAAAATCATTTTTCTGTTTGACCCACAACTTTACTGAAGTGGTTTTCAGAGAAGCTGTGCAAGGCCACTGAACACAACCTGTTAGAGACTACAGCTGGAGCATTTAGCAGCGACAGGTAAATGTAGTAAAAGTACAATACTTCCCTCTGAGATAAAGTATAAGGTGCTCAAGTAAAGTACAAGTACATCAAAATTGTATTAGATTTCCCTGCCATGCTTCGCTGTCTGCAGGTTTGTGGACGTGATGCTGCTTCATGAAGGGCAGTCCCATCAGTGCAGATTTCCCAGCATGCCGAGGGAGGTGCTGTTCAGAGAGAGTCCTCTAGGTGGAGACATGACCGCACAGAGACACTGAGGACGTCCGTCTCCAGACTTTCTCAATAATCACGTCCACATTCCTCTGCGGTTGCTCACATTTTTTGACTCTTTGTCAGTAATGAAAAGAAAGTGTCTGTCGCTCGCGGAGCTGCTCTTGGATTCTTTAATGAGATTTCTCAAAGTGTTTCCTGTCAGAGACTGAACCGATATTTCATCAGTGCATCGTAAAAAAGAAAATCTTTTCTTCCCCCCCGGTGAGCCGATATTGATAAGTCACTGTTTGTATTGATTTACCACAAAAAGAATCGTGTAAATCACATGCAGGGACACATGCAGCGATGGAGCTGATCGAGCAGCAGGAGGAAAGATGTTGTGTCCTTCATGGACAGCATTTCTGGGAATCTATTGGCAGAAATGTAATCATAATAATCATAACTATGTCTTCACTATGTTTCTGACCACCGTTGCTATGGTGAGGATGGCCTCTAAACGAGGTGGACGTGCTGTACTTCGTAGGTGTCACACAAAATCACTCCTATGGTGTCCATGTGATCATGGACCAGGAAGTAGGAAAACTACACAAACCCACACGGGGAGGACAGGAGTGGAGGTGGAGTCCAACAAAGTCAACCTTTCCACCTGGAGGCCGTTGTCAAAGTTGATGTATTTGTTACATAACTTTGCATTTACTTAAACCTGACAAGGAGGGGTATTCATTTGGCTGCAATCTGCAACCCCACCACTAGATGTCACTACATCCTGCACGCTGGTCCTTTAAAGGAAACGTTTGACACTGAGACATTTTTACACTTTTTTATTAAACAAACAAGGCATAACATGTTAATCGTAGAGCTTTATTGTGTAGCTGGGTTTATTTTTTTTAACCTTTGGTCAGACCCAGGCTAGCAGTTCCCTTCTGTTTCCATTCTTTACGCTAAGCTAAGTTAGCCATATCCTCATATTTACTAGACAGACATAAGAAGGAAGAAAGCAAATAACTGTATTAGGGCTGCAACAACGAATCGATAAAATCGATAATCGATTGTTAAAAGAGTTGGCAACGAATTTCATTATCGATTCGTTGTGTCGCGCGATTATTACGCCACTCAATAAGTCGCTGAGATGTTTGAGTATAAAAAAAAAAGTTGAGTTCAGCGCGGAGCAGAGCAGAGCAAAAAAAGAAAAAAAAAAAAGAGCGGAGGTAGAGGAAAGACCATCGGAGACCCGTAACTTGTTCTGAAACACATGATGGAGGCAGAGAAATCAGTACTAAGTCATCCAAGGTGTGGGAGCATTTCACATAGGGCTGGGCGGTATGGGCAAAAATTCATATCACGGTATTTTGTAAGATTCTGGCGGTTTCACGGTATATCACGGTATTTTTTTTTTTAGAGTAAACATTCATTGACGCCGAAAAGGACCGCTGGCCAACTGAACAGCTGTACACCGCTCGCGTGGCTCTTCCGGTCTGTCTCTTCCTGTTTGTTTCACCTACATTCCCCTGGGTCCTAAGTCTGTAACCAGCATGCAGTTCGGCGGTGTAATTTTATAAATGTACAATTATTAGTGTTACAAATTGTTTATGTGTCACAAACTGTTGTGTCGTGGTGTTTTCCTGTTAAAGAGCGTTAGTTGTTGGTTATTAATTGTTGTTATAAAGTTATAACCATGACTCCATCTCAATACCCGGAAGACAAGTAGCTCCGCCCGCTGCGCAGTCGAGTTTTCTGATTTGTATTTTTCTTTATTTTTTATAAATTATTTATTGTCCTGACAGCTCAGGTCCCTTTAAACAAAAATCTACATCTTTTTGTGCACTTTATTTAAAAAAAAAAAAAAAAAAAAACCTATATACTTGGCAGATGTAAAGCATACATGTGCATGTTTTTTGTGTTAGTCCATTTTATTTTTTTTTTTTTAATTATTACTTTTGACAGCTCAGGGATGTTCAAGGAGCAACCTGTTTGTGCACTTTCTGAAGATTTTTTGCATTGTGAATTTGCCAGTTCTGTTTTTGAATAAAGGGTTGGAAATTAATGCTTTTTTTTTTTTTATCCGATTTATCGATTAATTGAAAAAAATAATCGACAGATTAATCGATTATTAAAATAATCGTTAGTTGCTGCCCTAAACTGTATTAACCAAGCATCAAATGCCCAAATGTAATATGCAAATAGGTTCATTATGTTGGATCCGGATTAACATTTATATAACACCAAGAGTAAAAAGTAGTTTGTGATATTAAGCTATTAGGATATAGGTTTCGTATGAGGTAGACACTTTCAGTCAGGGTTCAGCATTAGGAGATGAATAAAAGTACAGCAGTGTGTGTGTGTGTGTGTGTGTGTGTGTGTGTGTGCGGGCAGGCGGGTGGGTGTGTGTGTGCGGCGCAGGATTCATAAGACTAATGGGTCTAATTGGCTCACAGGATGTATTGACGTGTAATGAAATAAAAGTGTTAACCCTCATACATCTTCTCCTCTCCTCCTCTCCTCTCCTCTCCTCTCCTCTCCTCTCCTCTCCTCTCCTCTCCTCTCCTCCTCTCTCTTCCGTTCAACTCGTCATTCTCTCTCCTCGTCCTCCCTCACTCCGTCCTCACACTCGAGATGACGGAGATGACAGGTCGTCTTCAATCCGTACACGCTGTGTGTGTGTGTGTGTGTGTGTGTGTGCGTGCGTGCGTGCGTGTGTGTGTGCTGCAGTTTCTTGGTGTTATGTATTCCAGTCATAGAGGCTGAGTCACACTTACGGTAAATCCTATTCCATATGCAAAGAGTGTGTGTGTGTGTGTGTGTGTGTGTGTGTGTGTGTGTGTGTGTGTGTGTTTGATGACATGTCCCAGACAATGCCAGGCCAGACATGAGACAAGGACATTTGAGAGGAGGGAGAGAAAGATCCTCATCTGCTGTATTGATCACTGCATCTTAACCCTCGGTCCTCGCCCACACACACACACACACACACACACACACACACACACACACACACACACACACAGGTTAAGTGAATTAAGTCTTAAGTGAGGTAGGCCATAGAGATGGAGGGACGAACCCAACCTGCAGGAGCTGGAGGAGATAATGCAACTGCTCGAGAGGAAACTCAATTTGCTGAACAGAAAGAAGATCGGAGGCAGACATGGAAATAACCTGTTTTTGTTTAAAGGTCACTGTGGTCGGTATTTTACCCAGGAGGCAACCAAGTGGTGGCTCAACCGATGGCACACGAGCAATAAGTGTTCAAGAGAGTTTTTAGGAAATGTCGTGCCCTCTCGTCCGCGTGCTAAAGGACAGTTGGAAGCGGAGGCCCGCCCTACTCTGCCTCTGATTGGCTACTACTCGCTGCCTTCTTCAGTACAATGCTGACGAACCAGCACAGTATCATGCTAGTTTGTGAAATAGTCACTAACTGCAATCTATTGGTTTTGTGTACGGGGACACAAATTGTCTTTTTTTGTTTCTCGTGTGACAAAATTGGCAATAAAGTCGATGAGGATCCTCATTCATGGTGGACTCCTGAGTTAAATGCATCCACGTCACTAGGCAACGGTCAGAGCAAGTGACGTACTTTTTAATATCCAAGATGACGACAGTTGGAGGACGGGATGGGAGGAGGACGAGTCCAACAAACAGGACGTTCAACCAGAAGACCGCTGTCGTGGTTTTGTTGCCTAAAACTAACTGTTGGTTTTAACTGAATGTCAAGTTGTACATTTAGTGACTACTTCATGAGCTGAATTGAGACAGCATGTGCTGGATGAACAAGATTGGTGGAACGTTTTTGATGATTTCATTTCCGACGTTTTCATAAGGATGGCAGCCTTCTAATATATTAACAATATATATAACAATGTCCTGACTATATGTTTTTAATAAATGTTGCTATGCACATTGCCTTCATGGTTGGAGTTAAATTACACATCATTTGGTGATGTCGATGTTTATGTGGTGTCATAATTAAACTCAATGTTAACGGCACTCTGACTAACAAGAACATTTTGTCATCTCCTAACTTTCCCTCTGAAACGTCTCAACGTCTCATAGATGGACCGGCACACAATTTAGGATTAATGTCTCAACAGCTATCGGATGAACTATTGTAACATTTCTTTCCTCACATTTTTGACCAAATACCTGCAGAACTAAAGACAATCAATCAGCCTCAGCTGTGTTTACTGATCATTAGCTCATGTTAGTATGCATGTTTTATTGTTTAATGAAAATGTTAATTCTCTCCATAAATTAGCATACAAACAGATTATTTGGGGAATTTAGATTAACGTTTGTTCTCATAACATTATTATTATTATTATTATTATTATTATTATTATGTTGCTGCTCTATTTTTAACAAACTATTTTTGATTGTGTTTAATGTCCTTCGGGTCGATTTTGGACCAAGTATCTTTTTTTTTAACTACATTTTTAACTATAATAGCACGTTTACTATTTTTTGACTGATGGTTCGTATTATTTTAATAACTGAGTATGGACAGCAGAGAGGAAAAAAACGGCACAACAATAATGGCACAAACACAAACACACACACAAACACACACACACAAACACAAACACACACACACACTGGTCACTGTTAAAATGCTCCAACCGTATGTACCCTCCTGCCAAAGAGAAAACCCTTAAACCCAGACACTCTCCCTGTCCATCTGTCCATCTGTCACACATATTTCTTTCTTTTTGTATTTCTCACACACACACACACACACACACACACACACACACACACACACACACACACACACAAACGCACACACAGAGGAGGAGCGTTTTTTTTTGGCTGCCTGCTCTGTTTGGCACATAACAGGATGCCACATAGGTGACACTGGCCTTTTATAGTCCAGGTACAACAGAAAAGTATTTCCATTCAAGTGATGGAAAGGAAGAAGAGGAGGAGGAAGAAAGGGAGGAGGAGGGACCAAGCGGGAAAAGCATCCATGGAGACAAAGGTTGTAGGAGATTGATGTGTAAGAAGATGTGGGCTGCTGCTGTCTGAGTGCAGAGACTGAAACTGATCCAAAGTGACTTTACAGTCGACTGGAATCCAACCGTGATGTGGTTCATTTGAGTTCAGCGTCACAGCGTTCAACATGTTCGACAAAATTAGCCGTAAAAGAGTGATCTAGAAGTGTTTAAAACCTGCATTATCTCATCTGTCCATCAGGGGGCGACTCCTCTGGTTGTATCTTCAACACAGCATGATGTTAATTTAGTAAATCATGGTCCATTTAGAGTCATATAGACCAAAAAGTAGGGTATGCTTTAGGGCGGGGCTACAAGGTGATTGACAGCCAACATGGCGACGACCGTAATCCAAGATGGCGACGGCGAAATCGTTGAACTCAAAACTACAGTCCACAAACTAATGTGTGACGTTAACATGACTACGTCCACTTATTGTCACGATCTTGATTTTGATTTAGTTTGTCTCCTGTTTTATTTTGAAATTCCCTTTGTCATGTGGTAGTTTGACTTCCTGTCCTTGTGGTTTTCCCTCCTTTCTTCTGCCATCACCTGTGTTGTATTAATCTCGTCCGCCTCTCTCTGCTCCCTTGTGTTTCTTCCACCAATCAGCTTTCAGCCCTCGTGTCTGCCCGCCTGTCTTGTTGTATGTTTTTAAAGTCTTTAGTCTGCTGGTTGTTGGTTTGTCTGCTACATTCCTATTATCCCTTGTGCACGTGTCTATCATCCGGTCTAGTTTCCTGTAGTTTTGCCTCTTGGATTTTTAGTTACTGCTTTTGTTCTCACACAAATAAGTTCTGTTTTAGACATTTGTTTATTTAAATCACCGTGTATCATCCTTCTGCGTCCCGTGTCAAACTGCACTTAGGTCCATGCTCTGTTTGTCTTTTTGCCCCACCGAGCCTTCTGTTGTTATATTATTTTCTAAATAAACTTCCTTGTTCACAAGACACAACTTGGTTTATTAACTTCTGTACGAAAATAACATGAACTCAATGTTGTACACGAACAGCAGTCTTCTGCATTGTCAATTACGTTTCGAGGGAAAAGCATCTAACTTTTGTGTTTGACAAACGTATCACAAATACGTTTAAAAGTTGGGTGGATGGTTGTGTCAATGCATGGTTCCACATATACGGAATTTGACTCGGTGATTGGCGTATGACAATAAAGATACTGCAAAAGTATTAAGAGATAATACGTTGCGTCAAATATGTTAAACCACAAGTCAACGTTGACTTATTTTAATTCTGATCCGTAACTTAAATAACGTAACAAACTTATTTTAACCAAACCATAATGTTTTACTAAATATAACCAAGTTTTGTTTTGTTTTTGTTTTGTTTTTTGTTTCAATTTACAACATAAACCACATGTTTTAAATCTTTTTTTACCCATCCATCTACCTCATAGGCGGACGTCATTTATTGGTTTGCGGACGTTTTGAAGCCTCAAGTTCGTCAATTTTGAACATCGTGCTGTATTGAAGAAGACTTGAAGCTAGAGATTGAGACCATAAACTCATGTTTACAATGTTTACTGAGGGAATAAATCAAGAGAGAAGTAGAGTCATTTTCTCATAGACTTCTATACAACCAGAGGAGTCGCCCCCTGATGGACATTAGAGAGAATGCAGGTTCAAGACATGAAGCATCAGCTTCACTTTTCAGAACCGGAGTTTTCTGCCTGATCCAACCCGACCTATGCAGACTGTTGCTCTTTATACTACGTCACCTGACTTCCTCCTTTACTCCCTTCATGAATACAGTTACGTAGAGCGTTACAGTTTGAAGCCTCTGATCAAGCTGCTGTATTTGACGTCTTGCGAGTGAGAACGGGCTGATCACATGATGCTATCGAGATGCGATGCACAAAGTATAGCTGTAATGCTCTGTTTTTATTCGATGAATCAGATTATTGAGAATATCGCATGAAGATTGTCGTGCAAAACTGCAGCAGCCTTTCTCAAAATTTAGATAAACAAATTCAGAAATGTATCTCTGAACTCTGTGCAACAATACGTTTAAAACTAAATTGAAATACTGAGACTATTTCCAATTATCCTATTATTAAATGAGTAATGAGCAGAACGATGATGTTGCTGTGGGCTTTGGGACTGGCTCACCTTGAATGAAAGTTAGATGTAATATTCATTTTAAGCAAACAAACAATCCAGATTTTTATTCCGTTTAATTTTTAAAGGGTTTCTTTTCTTTACATTAAAAAAATAAAATAACTGAAAGAATGAATTTGATTTTGAAGTCCAACATGTTGTGTTTTTGTTACTTAATAAACTTGACCATTTTTACAAACTAGTTCTATTCATCATTATTCTCTGATGTTCTTACAGTCCGACCAGTAAGACAAGAAAACCAGAACAGAGAGGAGACAGAGATGGAGGGAGGTAAAAATAGAGGAGGGGGGGGGGAAGCATGGAGGTAAAGAATAAGGGAGGGGCAGGAAGTACCAAGGGAATACATAGAGAGAGAGAGAGAGAGAGAGAGAGAGAGAGGCTGCAATGAAAGAGGCTGATGTCATCCCTGCGAGGCGGCCAATCAGAGAGCAGCGGGGAGGAAAAGGAGGGAGGGAGGAGAGGCAGAGCTCAGAAGGGTGTGTTTTATGTACCACTGCAGCGTCAGTGCAAAAGAAGAAAAAAAAGACACAAGAAAAGGCACGACTCGGTGGACAGGAGAGACAAAATAAAGACACAAGAAGAAGAAGACGAAAGCGTGACGAGGAGGAAAAGACAGAAAGCGGATAAAAGAGAAGCAGAGACCAAGGGGAGAGACGCCACACCTGCAGAGGTAAGATGAAAACAATGGCATCCCCCCCATGCTGCTTGTGTCTGTGTTTCCATGGATAAACGTGTGTGTGTGTGTAGGTGTGTGTGTGTGTGTGTGTGTGCGTGTGTGTGTGTGTGTGTGTGTGTGTGTGTCAGCATTTACTACGTGTGATGTTGCCTTACATAATGCAGTTTGAGCTGGGTGTGTTGGTGTCCATACTTCTCCTTCTGTCTGCACACTGACAGCCTCTGTGTGGGTAAATCACTCCGACTGACTTGATTCACCTTTTTTAATATCTCATAGGTCATCTGCGGCAGCCTGTTTTTATTAATATTGAATGAAACGCAGCACTACACAACATTATAGAGTTCAATTATTCACGACTGCTTCATTGCTCGCTTCCTTCCCTGTTAAAACTCTCAGGGCAGACTGAGAGTCTGGGGAGGGGGGGGGGGGTTTAAGGGGGGTAATTTATTTCTTTCTTCTTTTTAATTCTTCAACAAATTGCAAATGAATGAATGGATGTAAACGGTGCTTCTCCTGCTCGGTTCATAGTGAGCTGCACCCTCTTTTCACCTCCTGCTGTTGGAGAGCAGTTTACCTTGTTTTCAGTCTGAGTGTCTTGTCATGTTGAGGAGTTGAGAGAACTGAGAGTTCAGCAGCGACCTGGACTTCCTCATCGTCTCCTGTGATTTGATGTTGAGCAATTATTTTCATTACGCATGAATCTGCCATTATTGTATTTCTGTATGTGTGTGTATATATATAGATATATCTATATATATATAAATAGATATATCTATATATATATACT
Source organism: Ophiodon elongatus (assembly GCA_016806645.1). Taxonomy (NCBI): domain Eukaryota; kingdom Metazoa; phylum Chordata; class Actinopteri; order Perciformes; family Hexagrammidae; genus Ophiodon; species Ophiodon elongatus. The sequence goes on from JACSYO010002163.1 coordinate 948,891, forward strand.
GAATCAATGGATTTTTAAATTTTAATAAATTTACAAAATAATATATTTGAAGTATATTATTGTTATTATGTTGTTGCTATTAATATTAGGAACTTATAAATAACCTTTTTAACATTTATATTGACATTTTTGGATCTATATATATATATATATATATATATAGATCCAAAAATGTCAAATGTCTATTAAATATGACAAAAATAATCACAACATTTGAGGAACTGGAAGCAGCTTATTTTGGCATTTTTGCTCTAAAGACAAATGATGAATATCAATATAGTATCACTAACATCGTAGCTCTCGTTTGATGCGTAACGTGCTTCGTAGGGAGGCAGACAAACCTACAAAGAGGATTCATTTCACTTTGTCTCTTTCACACTTTTCACCAGGTTTCTGTTTGACTGTTTACTCTCAAATTCCTCTTTTTCACTCGTAGCAACGTCATTAAAGACACACAAACACATCGGTTTCCCCTTCTGTCGTTTGCATTGTTGGGTTTTCTCACTGCCAGAGCTTTGGCAGTGGACCGCCTCGAATTAGGCCAGAACCTGAGAGGAGGAGGAGGAGGAGGAGGAGGAGGAGGAGGAGGAGGAGGGAGACTGAAGGAGAAGGAAAGTTGACGAGGAGAGGAGAGAATGGAGTAGATATTAATGAGACGAGCTAAAAGATTCATCCAAAAACAGAGAGAATGTGGAAAAAGAGATGAAAAGAAAGTCTGGACTGGGAATATGATGAGAGAGGAAGAGCAGGAGGAGGAGGAGGAGGGAAAGTTAGGAGGAAATGGTGCAGGAGGATATTTTTTAGCCAATTTTTTGTCTTCCCTCCTGTCCCTCCTCCTCCCCCTCCTCCTCCTCCTCCTCCGCATCCTCATACTTGGCATTAGTCAAGTTGACTGAAACCATCTGGTGGGATTTTTTATTATCACTCTTTTATGCTTCACAACCTCCAGACTGACAGACTAGAGGACACACATGGTGTCTGCTCGGATACATTTACCACAGACTCATTGTTTAAACAAAGGCTCACAAAAGCTGGCTTATTTAGTCTCTTTAAAATATGATATAATATGTGCATATTTACGGATAAATCCTAACCTCTAATAATCTCTAATAAGATGACATTCCCAAACAACTAAACTCAATCACGTTTCCAGGGAAACATATTTTCCTTCCAGATTACAGTCTCAGTATTAAATACGTTGTAAATCGAAACTAAAAAACATCATGTTTTGGCTTCAAATTTGTACGTTTGTTACGTTCTTCAAGTTGTGGAATTAAATCAAAATAAGTTGACTTTTGGGTTCACACGGGACACAAACAGCAGCCTCCCCACGACTTTGACCCCAAACGTATTTAACGGTCCAGTTTCGTTGTTCAGGGAACGTGATTTTGAAAAGTCGGCGTTGATGTAGAAAAACATGGAAATAAAAGAGAAGTCTTGTATTGCAGGGAGGACATCGCCCCTCTATGTAAAAAAATGGAGGCTTCACTTGCATTAGAAAAAAACTTGAAATAGGACATTTCTCCGGAGATGAGGACGAACGGATTTGTTTGAAGTGACTGAAGTCAAAAAAAGTGTTTCAGTGTCAAAGTACATTTTAGTCTCTTTAGGCCACTGAACACTTAAGGAGGCATGAATGTGGTGAACAATAAACCCAGTGCCTTCAGCCCAAAACGATTGTTCCAGTTTTTGACCGTTGATATTGAAAAAAGCCCAGAACACATTAAAATCACCATTAATACTGCAGCATTTAGAGCATGTATGATTATACATTGCAGTAAAAAAATGTTTAAACCATGGTGACTTGTTTCCATCAAACATATAAAGCGAGTGTGGTGCCGCAGACGAGTCCTGTCGACTATGTTGAAACCGGCTGTGGAGACACTGACTTTAGAAATACGTCTTCTCCGCGTCCTGTGTCCGTGCAAGTGTTCAACTTAAAGTGTGTTCACCCGTCTGACCTCCTGGAGGCATCTACATGCGTACGATAGTGTGCGGGGGCGAGAAAAGGACAGGAGTTTCTCGTGTTCCCGGCAGGTCTGTGAAGTCAACAAAAGTCCCCGGAGGAAAGTTGAGGACGGCGTTTGCAGCTCTGAGCGGCGGGGCGGGGGGCGGAGGAGGGCCGTGCCCACAAAATGAGATTAGTCTGACTTTTGCTCTCTTTCAGTTCCTGTCTCTGGCTTCCTCTGTAAGTCCTCATTATGCTTTTTCTCATCCATCTTCATCTGTCTCTCTCTCTCTCTCTCTCTCTCACGCCCCCGCCTCCCTCCCCTCTGATCCATCCCTCCTCTCTTTTTTGGTCTTTTCCTCGTTTTTTACATTTCTCCTCCACAGAATGAAGCCTTTGTGTTGAGAAATGAGAGGAATGCCCTTTACTCTCTTTTCTTCTTCTTCTTCTTCTTGTTTTCCTCTCAGCTCCTCTTCCTCATGTCCTCATCCTTCTCTTCCCGTGTGTGTGTGTGTGTGTGTGTGTGTGTTTGAGTGTGTGTGGGTAGGGCTGGGGGAAAGTGTGTGTGTGTGTGTGTGGGGGGGGCGGGGGGGGGGGGGGGCACCCATTAGCTGGGATTAGAGACTGTAGGAGGGTTTTAACAGCCCTTCTGTGTTTGTTGGTTTTAATCCCCTCAGAAACAGCTAATCTAACTTCAGTGGCTTCAACATGTACAGTGAGCACACACATGTGCAAACACACACACACACACACACACACACACACACACACACACACACACACACACACACACACACACACACACACACTCTCCTGCAAATATGTGACTTCTGTGTGGATGAACCGTGACAAGAGTCCATTCATGAGGTCGACCACAAACACAGAGGACACTTTTATCAGCCGACACATCCGACCAACAATATCGTCCAGTCACTCAAATGACACACGACCACGTGGTGCACAAGAAACACAAGAAACACAAGAAATGTGCATATTTGTGGATAAATCACAGCCGTGTCTCCGACCAAAATATCGTTCCCGTACAGCTGAACCTTTGAGGGAAACGTATTTTCTCCCAGATTACTGGCGCAGTTTTAAAGAGGTTAACGTTGTAAACTTCAAAAAACGCATTATGTTTAGTAAAAAACATCACGGTTTGGCTTAAAATAAGTATGTTTTTTTTACGTTTTTTAAAGTTGCGGGGGTAAATCGAGATGTCTGTTGGTTTCACACGGGACACGAACGGCAGGTTTCCTCTCAAAACGTATTTGACCGGGAACGGAGGCTGAAAGTCAGCGTCTTCACCAGTCGGGCTGAACAGCTCATAATAAAGATCAGCGACCAGCAGCCGACCGGTTCATGACTCACATCACCAAAGTTTTAAAGGCTGCGATCAATTGGAGTCTTTCAGTCTGCGTATTGGTTTGATTAGGAGCTGATTTTAATCCATATCTGAGTGAAAACAATCATTTCTCATTAGCAATGAATCTAATCAATATTTCTAATTTTTCCTTAACGTGCACGTGAGAGGTAAGACGTGCACTTAGAGCTGAATCAATGAGTTCATCGACATTAAATGTTTCAGCAACTTTTGTTTAATCGTCTTTTTAGTAATTTTTCAGGCAGAAAAGTCAAACTTTCTCTGATCTTCATTGACTCACGTTGGAGTAAAGTGAATACCTTGTCGTTTGTCATTGTTGGTCGGACCAAACAACAGGTTTTTATTTCAAGTTCTTTATTTTCATTAACAAAACAATGACACAGAAATTGGCATTGAAAAGTTTATTATTATTAATTATTATCTAAATATGTATAAAAAGAAGAAGTAAAAATGAGCATTGAAGACATAAAGTTGTGCAAAATGATACAAATTTAAATATAGGGATGAAATATTATATTTAATATATTAAATAAAATAAGGCGTCACCTTTTCTGACATTTTAAAGACAAACAACTAGTGATAAAAATAAAACAACACTTCTTAATTGCTCTCTGCTCTATTATTTCCCCTCCGTCGGTTTTATTCATCTCCTCATACCTGCAGTGAGTCCCAGATGCCACAACTTCTCCCACAGCCGACCATCTGTCTCCCTGTATTTGTGAGATATTGATGAGTTTTTCGTTGCCGCGTTTTAAGAAGCTGCACAAAAGGAAAATGTTTCTGCAGACCGGTCGAGTCAAACTGAGAAGGAGAGCCAGGTGGGAGACAAAAGCGAGTGTGTGTGTGTGTGTGTGTGTGTGTGTGTGTGTGTGTGTGTGTGTGTGTGCGTGAGTGCGTGCGTGCGAGGGAGAGGGAGATGGAGAGGGAGAGGGAGATGGAGATGGAGAGGGAGATGGAGAGGGAAAGGGAGAGGGAGATGGAGATGGAGAGGGAGAGGGAGAGGGAGAGGGAGAGGGAGAGGTGAATCGAGGAGATGCAGGGAGTGGCACCGGAGAGAAAGCGAGGGAGAAGTGTAGAGGGACGGAGTGGGGGATGGGAGAAAAGAAGGAGGGGCAACGTGGGGGGATGGGGGAGAGGAATATTGCTGTGTTCTGCTGGAGTCAGGGGGTTACCATGGTGATGGGGGGTAGACGGGAAGGGATGGGAGAGGGAGACTGACTGCACGCACACACAGAGACTCGCACACAATGCAAATTGACATTTTCACCGACTGATTGAATAATATGATAAGCATCAAATCTCCTTTTAATTTAAACCTTCCTTCCTGTTCTCTCAGGGTATTGGGGGGAGGATGGGGGAGTTTGGGGGTGGGGTGGGGGGGGTGGGGGGGGGAGATGAAGGGATGAAGGAGAAAGGGAGATAAAGAGAGAGGCTCTCAGAGTCGAGTGGAAATAAAGAAACACAATCTCCCACCTGGGAGTGGTGTAACTTGGAGACAGAGTTGTGGCTTTCTGGATGAAGGGCAAAGACTCGCTGATATCAAAGTGCATCCAGAAAGACATTTACTTTGACAAAGGGCAGGGCCATTATTGTTTATTATTATTATTATTATTATTATTATTATTATTATTATTATTATTATTATTATTATTATTATTATTATTATTATTATTATTCCGAAAGTCACACAAACAAACAAACTAACCAGCAAGTCCAGTGTTCTGCAAGGTAAAAATGATGTTTTGGTAAATGGAGTCTAGTGATTTTCAAGAGAGCAAAAATAATGGCTTCACTTCCCCCGTTGGAAAGGGCTGGCTGCTTTTTGCGTTTCGTCATTTTACGCTGTAGTCCGAACTGACACGTTTTTGCATGAATATGTTACGTAATGTTACATTAATGGAAACAGTGAAAAGCCTAAAATGTGACACGCGGAATGTCCTAGAAAATGTTGTGCTATTTATACGCCTTCCCATAAAATCCGGTTGCGTACAGACGCTAAAGTCTGCCTTGTCGCTATCAGACGCCGTGGTCCGTGACAACGCATCGGTATTTGACGCTCTGGGAACCAAGCCGGAGTGTGTAGTCTGAAGTTGCAGTGTTACCTTTAACCTTTAACTCAGCGTTTATGTAAAACAATCACATGGAGATTTAAACTGTATTCTCAGCCGCCGGGTTTGACCTCACATCTCACATACCCAAGAAGATGAGCTTGTTGATGCCAAAAGAGCCCAAATCAAAGCGCAGGGTAACGTCTTCTGTACCTGCCAGCAGGGATTATGTGTGATGTGAGTCGCGGGGCTCTCGGTGGATTGTAAGCAGCTGTGATGAAACGGGTTCAGAGTCTGAGGAGGAGCACCAGACGAGTCTCTGGGAGGTGGCGGTGGTGGTGATGGCCGGCTGAATGTGGTGTGGGCTCAGGAGAGGCTGTGTGTGTAGGCGGCTGGATAATTATGTGTGTGATGGTGGAGCCAGTGGTGAAAACCTTTCAGTGGAAGTACTCAACATAATGTAGGGTAATTTCCTATTTAGGCTAGTTATCGCCTTAGGGCTCACTACGTTTGACATCCGTGTTATCATTCACTCTATGAACCTAGAAATGCTACTAAATCTTCATATGAACAAAAGAGCTTTGGTTCTCTCTCGCCGCTCTCATCACTGTTGGTTCCCAGCAGCAGCAGCAACCCACTGTACACTAGCTGTCGTACACGGGTAGCTCCCAGTCACACGGATACTCGTTGTAACAGGCGTGGCCGCTTCAAAAACGCCCTCTTTAGCAGAGCGAGTTGGGCAAACAGCTGATGAGTTGGTGGAGCGTGGGGGGGGGGGGGTGCAACCAGGTGATTAAATGTAAATAACGGGGGGAAATGGATTCAGTGCAGATGTCCAGCTCTTGTTGTTGCTCTGCTTTTCAATGAGGAGGAGGGGAATCGTTGCTAGACTTCTATACAACCAGAGGAGTCGCCCCCTGATGGACAGTAGAGAGAATGCAAGTTTTAAGACACTTCCGCATCGGCTTCACTCTGCAGAACCGGAGGTTGCCGCCTGGGCACGCCCAACTGTAAGAGGCCCCGAGGTAGACCCAGAACACACTGGATGGATTATATATCTATAAGCCTGCTGCCCCCACGACCCGGCCTCACACGAGCGGTTAGAAAATGGATGGACTAGTCGCCAAAACATCAGACTGCAACACGGAGAGACCGCTGTTGGTTTCCGGTTACTTACCCTCCATCATCGTTGCTTTCTTTTAAGCACGACCACGAAGTCCTTTAACCCAAACCACCATTATTCTTCTAAATTGTGACATAATGTAGGAAGAATTCCAACACATCAGCGTTCATGCTTATGATAGGAAATGTTCATAAGATAACGATCCCTCTCCGATGTATTTCCTCTCTCAACAAAGACACAAAGAGTCTTGCTCACTGATCTTGCATGTCAGCAGTGTTTTAATGGATGTTGGTTAAGTGAGTCCGTCACACACACGTGATATATGATCAGGTATTGATTGGCATTACAGGGCAGCCGACCCACCAGATGGGACACTTTGCTTTGTTAACAGGGCCGAGGCTTCACATCAATATTCAGAGTTCACCACTGATAATGTTGATGACTTCATGTTTTAATCCACTCTGTGTGAATATGATTAGATTAATTAATTACCGTGTAGTAAGAGGATTACCTCGTTTTAAACCAAGATCCTTCTCTAACATCACCTGTTTCATGTAGAGGTGTTCCAATACCATTTTTTCCTTCCTGATTTTGGTACCTGAAGTTCCGATCCGATACCAGTGTGTTAAAAAAAAAAGAAAAAAAGAAATATTCATATCATCAGTCATAATTCTCTAATATCTATTTTTATTGTTGTGAAAACATCTCCTTCAAACGACTGTATTTATTCAAGATTCTCATAACATTTTACAAGATTACTTTTGAACACATCATGATAACGTTATAATTTACCTTTGCCCAGTACACATTTTTACTGAAAGGAGCTAGAACGCATCATAATACAACCTCCATTAACGTTAGCTGTCAGCTCCGTTACTTAGCCAAATAGTACTGTGCTGCTAACAGCTAACGTTTACTAGCTCTCCTCCTTCAAATTTCAACAAAGAATTGTTCTTCACAATGTTAAATTATCACCAATAAATTACGTTGCACAAGAGTGTTTAACCAAAGGTTTGTAGTACTATTTTGCACGTGCTCAGTAGCGACTGAAGTGTCTTAAAACCTGCATTCTCTCTACTGCCCATCAGGGGGCGACTCCTCTGGTTGTATAGAAGTCTATGAGAAAATGACTCTACTTCTCTCTTGATTTATTCCCTCAGTAAACATTGTAAACATGAGTTTATGGTCTCAATCTCTAGTTTCAAGTCTTCTTCAATACAGCATGATGTTCATTTAGTAAATTATGGTCCATTTAGAGTCAAACAGACCTCTTGGTGATGGCCAAAATCCAAGATGGCGACGGCCAAAAACGTCGAACTCGAGGCTTCAAAACATCATTCCGCAAACCAAAAACGTTTTTGATACTGGTATCATAAATTTCATGTTGATATTTTACTGTTACTGTCACTTAAATCGCTTAACAACTACATTACTCTTTCTTTTAGCTGCCTCCCCTCTCCGCCCTCTCCTCTGTGTTTATTTCATGTGAAGGCGGTGATAGATGCATCGCCGTGGGTCTTGCATATACCGCCCTGAGCACTCTGTTACACTGTGGCCTTTCACAGCTGGTGCCTCTCACCCCTCAGCTAAATCTAATAGACCCCAGCCGGGCCAGGAAGCCACCCAGCGCGGAGCGCTGCTGTTTATCCAGGAACATACCGTCACTAATGACTGATTTATGCGCTCCTACGCAGTCGCTGCGTTTGTCATGTGGAGAGAGGCAAATCACAAACAAACACTGGCTTTTTTTCTACAGAGGTGTGTGTGTGCGTGCGTGTGTGCGTGTGTGTGTGTGTGTGTGTGTGTGTGTGTGTGTGTGGTTGGAGGAGGGGGTAATCCAGAGGTGGCTAAACAATGTCACGCCAATAAGAGCTGATTTGAATGTGAAAGGCGTCGGGTTGTGCTGTGGGACCAGCAGGGTAAAAAGTCTCCCCCATCCTGTCTGAAAGGCAAATAGACGGAAATGACACAACGATATAATTCACTACTCTGACAGGATACAAGAGAGGAGATTCATCAATTCATTTGCAACAACAGGAAATAAATCGACAACGTTTGATGATCAATTAAGTAGTTTCTGAAGCACAAATACGAAAAATGTCCAGTTGCAGCTTCGTGAGGATTTTCTGCTTTGTTTTTTGGTCGTAAACTGAATATCTGTTGAAGACGTTGAATAATCAAGACAATAATCAGCTTATCTGTTCATGCAAACAATATTTAGACCTACAGGACACGCACACCCACCAATGGTTAATATTTATGTCAGATAATTCTAAAAGACTTCAAGTGTTTAGAGTGAAGAAAGTTTCAATGTTTCCTATAATCCTCGATCAGAACCAGTTCCTTTGACATATTCGCGAATCACGTCGGAATTAAAAGTGTTCTAGTTTTTCCGAGCATCCACACTGGAAGGTGGAGTCGTGATATTGTTTACATATGGAGATATGGAGGCATATTTTCAGTCTCCATTGCAAGACATTCATAGTGGCGCACTCGGTGAAAAAAATGAAGGAAAAAGTTGTGTAAAGAAGGAAAAAACAAATCTTGTTTTTTTGCAACCAAAAATAACACGAGAGGGTGGAGCTAAGTACACCCAAACACCCAATAAGCCTTTTTTTAAGCGACTGAAATGTTGTCTTTCAGCATTGGCTTCACCTTTCAGACCCGGAGGTTGCCTCCTGGAGAAAACTCCGCGGTTCAACAAAGTCAGTAGTCTTCATCCTTCTGGGGATCATGAATGTCTGAACCAAATTTCATAGCAACGCATCCAATAGTTGTTGGAATAGTTCAGTCTGGACCAAACCTACAACGATGCCTCTAGCTTGGCTAAATTACTAGAGTGTGAGTTAATGTGGTTTGGATGCTCTTCTCTGTACTGCAGTCTTTCTTTTATGGTTGAAGCTGATAAGACGGGGGAGTTGCCTTGTTTAAGCGTCGCCTACAGCTGTTTCACAGAGAGAGAAGCTGCACACACACAAACAGAAAGGCAGAGACGGAAGTAATGGACAGGAATAGACACGAACAAAGAAAGCGAGGAAGGAGACGGCGGGTGTTTGGAGGCTTGTCGACTGACACGCTTCGTACCAGGGTCAGAAGCCTCCTCGTGCTTATTGAGTTATTCCTCTTTCCACAGGGGACCCCCGGTCTAGTTAGACAGGGACACAAAGGCAGCAGACACGTGGCGGCGGTTTGTCTCAGTGTGTGTGTGTGTGTGTGTGTGTGTGTGTGAGAGAGGTGATGGTGAAGTGGTGATGACATCAGAGGAGTGTCATCGAGCAGGAAACACTCGAGTGTGTCACTTCTCTGTCTCAAGAGCGAATGCTGGGAACTGAACGCGTTGGCCGATGATACAACAACAGATTGAGCGCAGATATGGAAGAAAAAAAGCAGATTTTAGTGTCGGTCTAAACAAAGTGTTCATTGATACGTTATATAAAGAGTCCTTTTTTCAAAAAGCCATGAATCAGATTTAGTTTTTTTCAGTTTCAATATTTCTGTCGCCAAGAATCTAAAGGAGCTTTCTGGTGGACTCCTCCTCCCAGGCTTCACCGAACCGCTTCATATTAATATGTTTACTTCATGAAATGTATTTATATCAGGGACAATGTACAAAAATACAATAATCTCAAAGAGGAGAAAAGATGCTTTTTACCAGATTTAGCTACCAGCTGATTTCCATCTGTAGTACTGATTGATTAATTTACATTTTTATAGAAATAAATCAACATCCTGACAGGTTGATATTTTTGACCCCATGCAGGTCACAAAGAGGCGTTCAGGGTCGATCCAGAGCGTAGAAAGTTCAGGACTTAACATCGGCACTTTGGTCAACGTTAGCCAAACATCCTTCTGGTTCTCATCAACACAGTAGAACTGACATGTGTCGTGTTTTAAGTCGCCACCAACTTTATCGTCATTTAACCAAGACTGTCATCTTTCTCTAAAGTGCTTCAGTATGAACATAAAAAAAAACAGATTTTAACTGCTTCAAGCAGATATTGAAACAAATCAAATATGTTGGCAGTAAACAGATTTTCTCATTATGTCGACGTTAACACAATCCAGACGAGGTTAGTTCATTATATGTTAGAAGTATATCATGCAAGGGTTGCAAACACACACACACACACACACACACACACACACACACACACACACACACACACACACACATTTACCTCAGTGGTGCTTTATTAAAATTAAAATGACATTTGCGTTACATATTCATGAGGCCTGATGTGAAGGACATCAGCAGTGTGATCTATAGACTGACACACACACACACACACACAGATGAAATCACCTATAGGTTGCATAGTCAGCATTCGTGTGTGTGTGTGTGTGTGTGTGTGCGTGTGTGTGTGTGTGAGAGTACATGTGAGGTGTAATGAATAATGTATTTAGGTGAATTTAGGTCACGCAGCCAACTGGGAGAGACAAACTGCGAATAGCTCTGTCTTCCCTCATCTTCATGTGTGTCTCTGAGCGTGTGATGTGTGTGTGCGTGTGTGTGATGTGTGTGTGTGTGTGTGTGTGTGTGTGTGTGTGTGTGTGTGTGTGTGTGCGTGTGTGTACTGAGGGGGAAGTTTCCCCTCCGTCCTCTTTCTTTTGCTTAATCTCTCCATCCACACTTCCCAATTCTTCTTTTCCTGCAGATCGGAATCTATCAATGAATTAATTTCTCGCTCTGTCGCGTTCTCTATCCGTCCACCTGCACCCCCCCTAGCCTTCACTCCTTGATCCCCGCCCCCCTCCTCCCCCCTCGGGCCTCCCAATAGGCCGTCCCACCTGCACCTGCCCTGCCTCCCCTCCTCCCCTCAGTCCTCCCTGTGGACTGGCTGGTCCACCTGCCCCCCCCCCCCCCTCCCAAAACACACACACTTCCCCTCTAAAGCCCCTCAGGTTCTGTGGGACGGCTCTGGAGGACAGAGGGAGGAAATTGGTGGAGTATGTTTAACGTTTAGCAGTACAGAACGGAAAGTAAATATTTATATTTATGAGAGAAAATTCCTCAGGGTTGTGATCGATCGTAAAGTAACATGGAGACAACATATTGATTATATTAATGGCCAAAGTCAATACCAATACTGTATGAATCTGGAGATGTATTAACTTCTAATGCTTTGCATATCATTTATTCCTCACTTCCTTATATATCTTATTGTGTGGAGGTGTGTGGTCACACCTATAAAACATTTATAAATTCAACAGCCTTGTTACAAAAACAAGCGATACGTATGATGAATAAGGCTGGTTACTATGGTTACTGTGAGCACCCAAATCCATTGTTTGTAAAATCTCATGTTATGAAATTTAATGATTTGGTACATTATGAAATAATACAAACAATGTTCAGAGCGAAAGCAAAGCCACTGCCAGACCGTGTAAGAAGTTTATTTTTCAATACACAAGTGCAAATATGATTTGAGAGATGTTTGTAAGTTTACCGTACAAAAAGCTAAAAAAGGCATTAAAAGGAGATGTGTCTCTATTGTAAATGTAAGAATGTGTAACTCATTTTTATACATGTTTATACATTATTGTTATACATCAAACTCTACCATGAACGTGGAGAACGCTCCAACTCAACATTCCTAACGGGATTCTTCCTGCATATCTCTGATCTCTAAATCCTAAACGGCCTCTCCTCTTCTCCAGTGGCACCTTCTCTGATTAAATTCAAGAGGCCATAGTCCGTCAGGGACAATGAAAGCGGAACAATACCGTGCGTTAAATGTCATTGTGCACATTGAAATGCAACTGAGAGGAGTCTCTGTCAGCGGAGGTCAAGTCTCTTAAAGCTGCAGCCTCATAAAGACACATAGACACACTCCATGTGTGAAGAGGAGGCGAGCCGCCGCCATGCCTCTCTAGATTAAGACTCAATTCATTAATCAGCAGCCCCCCTCCCTCCCCCCCTCCCTCCCTCCCTCCCCTCTCTTTAACTCAGCGCCGCAGTAGGAGGCCCTTGAATATTTAAATTAAAGGAAGTCCACATTAATTACAACCACAAACCAGAATCAGTGTGTAACGTCACCACACTGTGAGACAAAGGCCGTATGAGAAGAGGACACAGTCACCCATTGGTTTGTGGACTGACGCTTTGAAGACTTGCGTTTGGCATTTTGGTTTCTTTCCGTCGCCGTCTTAGTTTTGGTTTGTCGTTATCTTGGTTTTTGTCAGTCACCATCTTTTTTTTAAAGCCGCCGCCACCTGGGTGGATATTATTACTAGATCTGGAGCATGCTGGGACATTTTCATGAGCTGTCATTTATTATCTGTCTGCCCTCATTGCATCTGGGGAACCACACCGCTGCTCGTTAATGCACAACACACACACACACACACACACACACACACACACACACACACACACACACACACACACACACACACACACATCTTATGTCCCACTGTTCTGTTTTGGATCATTTATTTTATAAATTAGCCTGGCAGGTAACAGCAGCGCCAAGGGCCTGTGTGTGTGTGTGTGTGTGTGTGTGTGTGTGTGTGTGTGTGTGTGTGTGTGTGTGTGTGTGTGTGTGTGTGTGTCCACAGTCATAATTGACAACAATAGCAGACAAGATGAGGTGAGGATCTGACAACAATAGGAGCTGAAATGGGGGTCATGTATGTTTCCCGTCTATCTGTGTGTGTGTGTGTGTGTGTGTGTGTGTGTGTGTGTGTGTGTGTGTGTGTGAGAGAGAGAGAGAGAGAGAGAGAGAGAGATGTGTGCTGGGGACAGGTTGCGTAATTATCTGATGTTGGAGGGGGTCTACATTAGCCAGCTGTCACTCCTTACCCCTCACCCCATGTGTGTGTGTGTGTGTGTGTGTGTGTGTGTGTGTGTGTGTGTGTGTGTGTGTGTGTGTTTGTGTGTGTGTGTGTGTGTGTGTGTGTCTTCACACACAGTTACATCCAGGGATTGATAAGTTATGACACCTCCTGTAACCTCCACGGCCCTTGTCGTCTTTTTTCATTTCAAGGACTGATGTCAATTCAGTCTGAACTTGGCAGGTGGACATTGTTTTCATCTCTAATGTTCACAAGCTTCAATAGTTGCTTTAAAATATATCATTTTCAATGAATACATCTACCAAATCTCAAAATGTTCAGTGACGTTTGTTTTTCCCAACGACATGATTGAAATGAGCTATTTATTAGAAGAAGTTATTACTTCTTGTGGGTGACCCTGGCTTAGTGGTGAGCAGGGTCATCCTTCAATCAGAGGATCGGTGGCTCAATCCCCAGCTCCGCTAGCACATGTCGTCGTGTCCTTGGGCAAGCCACTTAACCCCAAATTTGCTCCCAAAGCTGTTAAAGCACTTTGAGTGGTCGGAAGACTATAAAAGCGCTATACAAGTACAGGTGCATTTACCGTTCTTTAATACTGAAACGAAACCTCAATCTGTCCCAAACCTTAAAATGTCACTTGTGTTCACAGTTGCCGCGGTTACACTTGTCTCTTTAATGCGACTTTTGTCATCCGATCAGAACGCCTTAACTGTCAAGTCTGTTCGCTCCAAGATCGGATCTCACTCTCATTGGGATCAGATCAGCCAGGCCGCATGCCGAGGTGTTTTTTTTCTGCTGCTTCAAAATAAAAGCTTTTAAATAACAATTGTTTTTGTCTGACGTCATCTCGGTATTTGTTCGCTCACCATCTTGGTTTTTGTCTGACTGCATCTTGGTTCATAGGAACATTTGTTTATCACAGAATTAGGAGAGCTATGTTCGCGGCTATTCTTTCCTGCAGGGAGAAAGAGTAAGCAGCTAATGTAACAACGAATTCATAGGAAAATAAAAGTGTTCCTCCACCATTTTACAAGGTTACAACATATATTTATTGTCATTGTACAAGAAGGTTGTTCAAGAAGGTTGCGCAACAAAATGCAGTTTGTAGAAAATACACACAATAAAATAATTATGTTATTTTATATTTTATATTATATTGTCTATCCAATGTGGCAGGTCGCATTGTGTCAAGTGTTTGAACCTACAAGAAAGTCCAGCAACACGTGTCAATTTCCGTTACATGAATACAGTCTTTTCAAAATAAACTTTCGTCTTCACAGGAAACAACTCAGTTAATTAATTAGGTTTAGAAAAGATGGTGAAATACTTAGTTAGGTTTAGAAAAGATGGTGAAATACTTAGTTAGGTTTAGAAAAGATGGTGAAATACTTAGTTAGGTTTAGAAAAGATGGTGAAATACTTAGTTAGGTGTAGAAAAGATGTCGTTTGGGTTCAAATAACCACGGAAGTGCCGTTACTGAAGTACGTAATTTAAATGCTGGATGAGACCAGTCTGAACCACATACAGGTCCACCCTCCACCCTCCACCCTCCACCTGACCACCGCACGAGTTGACCAGTAGCACCTCCTTCACTAGAATAGTGGTTTCTTTCATTTAAAGGAAATTTGTGGTAAATAAAGGTAAATTCTAGGGAACTGGTTTGGTTTTAGAAAATCAAACCTGTCTTTGCTTGTCTGTTCTGTAGAGGGATGTCCTTGAATTATCTGTTTGGTTTCATGAAAGTATTCCCATAAACGGTGCCGAAAGCCTGATTTCAAGGGCTTCTGGTTTATTTTTAGAGCCACTGTGAGTTTCTAAAAAAGTGCAGAACGGATTTTACAAGGATTTTAAAAGGCTTTACGCTCAACCCACGGCGGAGCACGTAATCCCCCACGCCAAGTAAAAAAAAAGAAAAAACAAACAAGAAAATGACCAAATTTGGGAGGTTTCGAGCTGCACGGTGAGGCGGCGACATAAAGGAACAAAAGCGGGGGAAAGCCTGATCCATCTGTGTCTGCTTTCACCCCCCCGACACGCCTGCTGTCACGGGTCAGTGTTCAGTCAGCAGCCAGGGACAAAAGAGAAGGTGTTTAGATGTGGCACAAACACACACACACTCTCTCTCTCTTTGTAATGTCATTAGGAGAGAAGATGTTTCCTGCTGCTCGGATCTGATCCTCTATCTTTATCAGGATGACCTCATGCCTTCGTCTTTGACTCTCTCGCACACACACACACACACACACACACACACTCACACACAGGTCTATTGTTTGAAATCAGAGAAATATTTAGATTTCAAACTGTGTTTGAATATTAAAATGAGCTTGAAACACTCACATGCCCTGGAGTTAATTGGGAATTTTTAATTTGTAGGTCAACATTAAGTCAGATTTATTCCCCGTTTGGAGTAAATTAATATTTGTCTTGTTCTGGGATGATTTATGTTTGATGAAGTTAATGATGTCTTTCTTCTTGTGCCCTCTCTCCCTTCCTCCCCCTTCATCCCTCCTTTGTTCTCGGGGGTCAATCCTCCCTCTCCTCTCCCGCCTCTTCGTCCTCGTCTTCTCCTCCACAGCCGGAGCAGAGAGTGTGGAGCTGACAGACACAAACACAGCAACTTAAAACAGGGTTGTTTACTCGTCTCCTCTCTCCTGAGGCCCTGGGAGCTCCCTGAAGTGTGTGTGTGTGTGTGTGTGCGTGTGGTTTTTTATGTGTTGATGAGTGTGCGGGTGTCTTGCGTCACTTTTCATGGGACATTGAGAGATGTGTGTGTCACAGCGTCGGTGGACGGGCTGTAGGGGGCCGTGCTCCCCCGCCCTCCCCCCGATCCTCCTCCTCCTCCTCCCTCTGTCCTTCCTCTCCTCCACGCTTCCGCTCGCTCAGGGAGCCATCGACATCCCCAAAGACTGTGAGTACTCCTCCTGCACCGTCAACGCTTCTCGCTGTCAATAAAGATTCTGTATTTTCATTTCAAATGTCGACATCACTCTCCCAGATAAAGTGACGATCATGAAGTTTTATGTCATCAGTTTAAATGATATAAAGTGACAGTGGACATGTTTTTTTTTTTTTTTTTTGCTGTAACTCACTATTATGAAGTACATTTTTATTGCACGTCTAACGGCTATTCACCTTATTCTTTCCCTTAACTGTGGCGCTTCCATATTGTGTCATTTTGTATTCTTTGCTAAACGTCGGCTGCTATTTATCGTCCTTTATTGCCAGAAAAAAACAGTTTTATCTATCCCCAGTTGACAAAGAGCACCAATGGTAGTTCTTTACAGTTACTATCCCCTGTAGAGGGAATGGTGGACGATGGAACAACCAAAGTAAGTGTGGAAAACAGAATGCAGTGCAACCTGTGCAGCTTTCCTAATGAAAGTATAGCGCTAGCCCCAAACGTCACTCAAACGATGTCAGACGCTCATTTGGTGACGTCATCACGCACTCATTAGCATAAAGCTCGCTGGTTGTGTGAGGGATAAACCCACATGACTGTGATTCCTCTGAACATCACTGGGAATGAATTACAATATAATATAATTCAATATATCTCTTTCTTCATCCCTGATGGTCGCAATAAGTCCCTGAAACGAAAAGAAACTCTCTAGCGACACATTTGTTTGTCTTCTTTCATGTCCTTCTCTTGTCTTGATCATTTGTCTGTTTTGTCTGATCTTTGTTTGAAACCGTCTTTGGGATAAATCGTGCAAAGAAAGAAAAAAAAAAAAAAAACGTTTAAACACATTCACATAAGCCCAAACACAAATACACTTATCCTCAAGATCAGGTTTAGAGAGACCTCTGGCCCCTCCACCCCCCCGCCCTCACCCCGGACGTTAAGGTCAAAGGTCAGCAGGATCATCCGTGATGGTCCCAGAGGGGGAGAGGAGTGGTTGGGTTCAGCTCGACCTTCAGTCGATGACCTTCTCCTCTGGGTGTGGCAGAGAGAGAGGAAGAGAGGGATGGAAGTGAAGATGAAGAGATGAGCAGAATGCAGAGGAGAAACATGGAGGGAGGGGGGAGAGAAGGACACTCAGGGGGAGAGAAGGAGACTCAGAGGGGGAGAAGAAGGAGACTCAGAGGGGGGAGATGTAAATGGATCCGGGACGCCATCGTGTCTGAGTCAGAAAACCGAGAGGAAAGGCTGCTCCTTTTAGATTTGTCATTGCAACGTTATTTATGATCAAGTAAAATAATTTGCCATCAACATCTTCACCTCGTGTCTGTGTGAGTCTGCAACGTTTTAAACTGTGTTTCCTTCTCTGCTCTCCTTTCCTTGCTTCCATGTGGACAAACAGATAAAGTGCATAACAGTAAGTGACTGTCCTTGTTGTGACGATGAAAGAAGGGTGTGACGGCCGCTCACGTCAGAGACATTTCACTCCCTAAAAATGATGATAGTGGCCCACAGAACAACGCGATTCTTGATTTTATGTGTATGTGTATATTGAATAAACGGAGAGAACTTCAGTCACAACGCTGCAGGGCAGCTGAGGTTTCTGTCCTTCAGGCACTTAGAGCAGGATGTGGCTTCAGTCCATTATGGGCTGTTTATTCACTGTATGGGTTTGACTGTAATCATGAAATGTGATCGAGATATTAATTGATTTAATATGAATTATTCAGCCTTTCTGACTTTCTTTTTATGATCATAATAAACGGCAATAAGCCCAGCAAAATTCAAGAGATAGGGAAAACTAGCAGAGACAAACTGAGCTCAGGTTTACAGCTGATAGGTGGTCTCAGTTCATTCAATGGCTATACAGGTTAATAATGAAACCGACGTTGACCATGCAGCATGTAGATCCGAGATCCCCAAACAGGGAGGGGAGGTGGATGTTTACAACAAAAAGCACTTTCAACAAGATTGACACCACAATGGTTTTGTTGACTAAAACAAACTGTTGGTTTTGTTACCTGAAACTAACTGTTGGTGGTTTTGTTGACTAAAACTAATTTTCTTTTTAACGCAATGTCGTCTTTCCAAGGGACACGAGAACAAAAAACAGACATTTTGTGTCCCTTTTTTCGCGAAACCAATAAATTGTATTTTGTGACTATTTCACGACCTCAATTCAAATTAATATTTGTTCTCCTGTATTAACTTACCTGTTGTCACTACTTTACGTTCAGTTGTACGTCCCAAAGTATTTCATGACTGTGTGTGTGTGTGTGTGTGTTCAGTGTCGCAGCCTCCGGTCCTGACAGAGATGCCGTTATCGTACACAGCCTTCTCTCAGGAGGACTTCTATCTGCCCTGTGAGGCCTCCGGTACCCCGAAACCCACGTACGTACGAGTGTGTGTGTGTGTGTGTGTGTGTGTGTGTGTGTGTGTGTGTGTGTGTGTGTGTGTGTGTGTGTGTGTGTGTGTGGTGTGTGTGTGTGTGTCTGGATGTATGTACACTTCCGCCCTCTGTCCTTTTTCCGTTGTCATGGCGATAAATGTTCCTCTAATAAAATCACGCCAATAACAAAATCATCTCCCTGGTTTTCCATTTGTCTTTGACTTTTCCTCCCATGCCGGATCTCCTCCACCTTCTCGAAATCACTCCCTGCTTTTTCTCTTTCTATTTCTCAAACTTCACCTTTATTATCTTTAAATGATAGGACTTACGACATTCTCTCCTTTGTAGTTTCCGTTGGATGAAGGATGGCGAGGTGTTCGGCTTGGAGAACAAAGAATCCGGGACGCTGCAAGCCGAAGACGGGGAGACCCTCGACTCGTACGAGGGCTACTACCGCTGCTACGCCTCCAACGCGCTGGGGACCGCCATGACACAAACCATACAGGTCATCGTGGAGGGTGAGTCACACGCACACACACACACACACACACACACACACACACACACACACACACACACACACAGTACTGCACATCCAATGTGATTCACACAGGCTGAGTCATAGATGAATGAAATGTTGTGAAGGATGTACAGTAACACACACACACACACACACACATTTCAATGACTCAGTGAGGTTTACTGGGGACACTTGTTCTGCTCTCTCATCTCCTGTTACCGTAGCAACCGTTTCCTGCAGACAGAGCTGCGACGTCACTCGGTTGCGAGGTGTTGCAGGGTGTCGGTAAAGTCACATGACTGTGTTCAGCCTCCGATAGACTCACTATGGTTAGAGCAGAGGATCGCTGTGGTTTTGATTTTATTATTTCAGTTCATTAAGCGGACTCTGTGTGCTCAGCAGGAGACAGACTCAGTTAGAGACCGGCTGGTGAACATAGTGGAGCATTTAGCAGCTAAAAAGACAGATATGCTCCAAAGGAGTTGGAGGAGGAGACCAAAAACAGAGCTAAAAGAGAGAATATTGGAGGTGAGGGATCACCCCAGAAACCCAGTTCCCAACGGGTCCCAAACCTCCTCTCTCTGTCTCTCTGTCTCTCTCTCTCTCTGTCTCTCTGTCTCTTTGTCTCCGGCTCAGTACAGTGTGAGACTCACATCACAGCAGAGAGGAGACAAAGATCCAAAGTGTTTCTACATTTGACTCCAGTAGATTCTGAGGACTCTGGTTGTCTCAAACTCAATAAAAGCCTCACAAGTAAAAGAGGAAACAGCAGCAGTTCATCACAACATGTGACCAACAAGCAGAACATCAACCTGTTTGTGGAGCAGCAGGTAACGTTAGTGATGTCATACGGCAGGTAACGTTAGTGATGTCATACGGCAGGTAACGTTAGTGATGTCATACGGCAGGTAACGTTAGTGATGTCATACGGCAGGTAACGTTAGTGATGTCATACGGAGTCTGATCACAAGATAAGGGATCATCAATGAAAGATAATCACTGAGATCATTGATGAGCTGAGAATGGAGTTTAAAGTCATCTTTTTTTTCTCACAAAATAATCAAAAAGAACCGATAAGAGTATTAAAATTAATAAACTCCTGTCGACATCCATCCTCAGAGGTGACAGAAACACAAAGACTCCGAATGAATCATCATGTTGCTCTGTGAGTGCTGGATGTGGAAACTGTTTGCTCGTTCGCCAAATCAAAATAATGAATGCACGCAGGTTCGCGAATCTTCAGAATGTGAAATGGTGAGGAGCGATGAATCACATGTGCATCTCCTAATTTAATTTCCCTTTACGGTCATGAATAATAATAATAATCCTGAAAAATTTTACGCCCTCCTTCTTTCTGCAGTCATCATGGCTTCCTTTTACTACTTGTGTTCCAGCAACTGCGAAGCAAAAAATACTGTACACAGTATTTATTGTCTGTGTACAGAGGAAGAGAATAAAAAAAACGTAGAGTAAGCTCGATGGCAACAGAATCTGCTGAAATAAAAAAAAATCTGTGGATCAAGAAAGGAGCACTGACTCACTGCAGGTTCACTGCAGCAAAACATTAACAGAAACTGTTGTCTTTAAAGGGACAGTTCACCCCAAAATCACAAATACAGATTTTACTAATAGTGTTATTTATCAATCTACATTGTTCAGATGTGAGTTGCCGAGTGTTCGAGATATCGGCATATTATTATTATATATTATATATAGAATTTATTATTCTCTTTAAAATAATGGGACCATATGTCACTTGGCCCGTGGTGCTCAAAGCCCAACAAAATATATTTGAAGAACTCAACAGTAACGTCTCTTTCCAGGAATCAAGACCTGGTTACTGAAGATAATCCTCAGACTTACGTAGTTGTGAGCAGTTTCAAGCAGGAACTATTTTCTTTCTACTGAACAACACCAGTCAACCGTATCACCGCGCAGAAGGAAGAGTGCATCTACTTTTGTGCTAAGCGCGAAATGTAAACATTAATTAATGGCACCCTCCTCGGCTGACCTAACGTTAGTGATGCTAGGTGAGCGAGCAGTATCGATTATAGACGCTTTCTTCTGCGCGATGACACGGTTGGCGGTTTGTAGAAGATAGTTTATGTCCAACTATGTTTTTGGATTTTGACGTGACCTCAGGTGGCAACTTCCATGTCTTAAAGCGGCATTCTCTTTACTGTCCATCAGGGGGCGACTCCTCTGGTTGTATAGAAGTCCATGAGAAAATGGGTAAGATAAAGCAGGGCATGCTTTAGAGCGGGGCTACAAGGTGATTGATTTTTTTTGCAACCAGTGAACAGGAAGTGACCATATCTGGACTGAGGAGGAGTGACTTAGAGATGCCACATATGTCTCTGGTAGAGACCTGTCAATCACCTCGTAGCCCCACCCTAAAGCATACCCTGCTTTATGTTCTATTTGACTCTAACTCAGGGGTGCCCACACTTTTTTGGCTTGCGAGCTACTTTTAAAATGACCAAATCAAAAAGATCTACCGACATTAATAATGCTAAATATCTATTTTTATTTTTATATATTTAGCATTATTAATGTATAAATATACAGAGTATACTTTATATTTACAATATTGGCGTACCTTTCATAACTGCATGAACCCTTATGACACAATACAATTCTGTAAATTTTTGGTCATTACATTTTACTCTGATGACTTGCACTGAATGGAATCAGCCAGGGTTGCATAGTCCGGACAGTAGCTGCTGGTAGCCAGCCTCAGGCAGACTTCCAAATGGTCATCAGTCATGGTGGAACGGTGTTTGAACTTAATATTTTTCATGTGGGAAAAGGCTGACTCACATAAATAAGTAGAGCCAAATAATGCAGTCAAGAAGGCAGCACATTTCCTCATGTTTGGGTACTTTTCCTCTGTGAGTAAGTTCCAAAACTGTCCATGAGCTCTGGACTTAGTGTCAACATCTCGTCCTCCACTCCAGATAAGCTCAGGGGAAACAGCGTTGCAATTTTTGATGCGAGTGAATCAACCTCAATGTCTTCCCGAAATGGGTAGCACATGAATGTAACGAATGTAAAGCAAAGTCTTGAAAGCATTTGTCAAACTCTGACAGACATTTGTCAAGCTGCTCTGTGTAGCGCACACTGTCAAGTTGCGCACACGCCTTCCGTTGCGTCTCCAGCTCTGACGTGAGGTTCTTTAATAGACATAAATTGGAAGGCTAACTAATTAGCTCGCCAGAGTTTTGCAGTAGCTCGTGCGGTTGACCGCGCATGTGTGGTGACCTGTGTGTTAGATAACACGTGATCTCGGACTGGCTGCTCTATATGTCAATCAAGTGGCAAATGCCATAGGGAGGATGGATAGTAGGCTAACATCTAATTTTTTTTTGAATGGCATGCGATCTACCCGCACTACCTTTGCGATCGACTGGTCGACATATTGGGCACCCCTGCTCTAAATGGACCATAATTTACTAAATGAACATCCTGCTGTATTGAAGAAGACTTGAAACTAGAGATTGAGACCATAAACTCATGTTTACAATGTTTACTGAGGAAATAAATCAAGAGAGAAGTAGAGTCATTTTCTCATAGACTTCTATACAACAAGAGGAGTCCCCCCCTGATGGACAGTAGAGAGAATGCAGCTTTAAGACACGAAGCATCGGCTTCAATCTGCAGAACCGGAGTTTGCTGCCTGGATGCGCTAGATGATTCATGTATGTAAAGTTCTGAACTGATAACCTGCTGCTTTGTGTTTTCAGCTCAACCAGTCCTTCCGAAACAACAGAAAGTAGTTAAGACAGCTCACGAGGGAGAGAGCATAATCATGTCCTGCAACCCTCCACAGAGCTCCATTCCTCCGCACATCCACTGGATGGACACGAGTGAGTCCGCTTTTCTCTTTTGGCTTTGTGTCCTCTGTCCAGTTTATAAGGGGTGTCACAGATTGACAGGCACTTTTCCAGTCTGCCATCATTCCATCATCCCCCCCGCCCCCCTCCCTCGTTCTGCATCGCTACGCTGCAATGCAGATAATTTCCACTCAAACTAATGAATGCAGTACCATCAGCTGATGTCGGGGCTCTTTACATTTTTGTGTTTTCTCGTCTTCCCTGCTCTCTCTCTGTCTCTCTCTGTCTATCTCTGTCTCTCTCTCTCTCTCTCTCTCTCTGTCTCTCTCTCTCATTGCCTCTTAAGTTGTCAGTTTTGTTTGACTCAGACATGAAAGCCAATACAGCAAAACACTAAAGAGCTGTCCTGTTTTCAATTGCAATCCCACCCCCCCGCCTGCATTCATTGCGTCGCAACTTTGTCCGGTTTTCCCTCAGAGATGGTGCACATCAAGCAGAACGACAGAGTGATGGTCGGCCTGGATGGGAACCTGTACTTTTCTAATCTACTGAAGAGCGACAGCAGAGACGACTACATCTGCAACGTCCAGTATGTGGCGGCCAGGACTGTCCTCGTCAATATGGCCGTCACCCTCACTGTCAAGCCCAGTGAGTACACACACACACACACACACACACACACATACACACACACACACACACACACACACACACACACACATACACACACAGGCTGCAAACACACATAAAAGAAACAATAAAAGTGAGTAAAGCCCAGCAAGAGGGTCCTTTGAAAACTGTGAAACCATTGCAAATGATTGTATTGTACATACAGATTATGCTAATGAAGTGCATTTTCATCCATAACACAAAATAAAGATGTTAATTGCTTTAAGGATTATTTCACCGATGTAGAACTGCACTTCCATGAAGTTAGAAGGCTAAAAAAAGAATCAAATTAATGTTGAGGAAGCTGAGATGTCCTGAATTTTAGTCATATTTGAAAAAACACTGGATCCTAAATTTCCCATAATGCAATAGCATCTTTTATTAGAGCTTCCTAAATGCCCACTTCTTTCAACACCTCCCGTTTTAATGTTTTCTGTTAAAAATCTTTCTCCAGCCTATTTGCATCGGTACAACGTAATAATGAATCCCACTGCTTCTCTTGGCAAGACCCGCCCTGCGTAGTATAGTCAGGGTCAGGACAGCCTTTGTCAGATCACAGGTTACCACGGCAAGCATGGACGTCCGGCCAATCCTAGCGCTTGAATGCTACAAAGGGCCATTTAGAGTCAAACAGACCATAAAGCAGGGTATGCTTTAGGGGCGGGCTACAATGTGATTGACAGGTCTCTACCACGGTGTTGTCCAATCTGTTCTCACTTCATGAAAGTTAATTGTAACATTTTGGTCAACTAAAAATGTTTTATTCAGCATTCGGTTGTACTTGGCTCCACCCTCTCGTGCACTTCTGGTCGCAAAAAAACAAGATGGCGAAGTCCAAAACGCCGAGTTCGAGGCTTCAAAGCGGCAAATATTAGAAAACATCTCTGTGTAATGCAATAAAAGATAATTTAATCCTTCAGTTTTATAACAAATCCCCATCTCTCTCTCTCTCTCTCTCTCTCTCTCTCTCTCTCTCTCTCTCTTTCTCTCTCTCTCTCTCTCTCTCTTTCTCTCTCTCTCTCTGTCACCCGTCCCCTCTCTCTCCAGGTAATGATGTCAGTCATGCCAGGAAACCCCACCTCTTCCGTCCCATTGGCTCCCACACCTCTGTGTTGGCCCTCAAGCACCACAGCGTCACCCTAGAATGTATCCCCAAAGGCCTGTAAGGATCTCACTGTGTGTTTGTGCGTGTGTGTGTATTTAAATGTTGTTCTAATAATAATAATTCCTCCATATCTCATGTCATAAATGGTCACATCTTATCGTAACACAACAGCATTTACAGATCAATGTATTTGAGGAACAAAACTTGAAATAACCACTAAAAAAAGAAAACTATTATAACTTCTGTCAAAGAGACAGTTTAAAAAAAATAAAGAAGATATTAACATTAAAGCACATAAACACATTCTCGTAGAAACCCCAAATATAAGTATGAAATTACAAATAAGCATGATATGTTGCCTTTAAAGGCTCAGTCTCTGTTGCTGTAACTTCATAAATGTGCTCATAACTTCAGGTTTAATCTTTATCATAGAGCTCGAGGAAAAGCAGTTTAAAATTAAATATCTTGAATGTTTTAAAGGTAACCATCCACACACACAGACACAGACACACTGCTAACACTGGTTTGACACTTATCCTCATTAAATCATGTTATCTCTCCTCTGTTTCGTTGCTATTTTGTGTTTCGCCCTAATTATCCTCCATCCCCTGGGAGTTCCGTCTCCGTGGCGATAAACGGGCGCGTGGTCATAATCCTGACGATGAAATAGCACATTACGTCATTAACGAGATCGTCTCTGTTCGGTCAGCTCTAAACTTCCCTCCATATCTCCCAGACCCACGCCGAAGGTGGAGTGGAAGAAGAAGGACGGCAGCCTGGAGGAGACAAGCGGCCGAGTGGATTCGGAGTCCCACGACCGCTGGCTCCACTTCGACCACATCACCCAGAACGATGACGGCGAGTACGAGTGCAGGGCCTACAACATCCACGGCTCGACCTCGCACTCCTTCACTCTCACCGTGGAAGGTAGGCGGCTGGACACACACACACATGCTGCTGTGTGTTGGCAGCAGCAGGTAGCTCACACAGGTGTTTGTGGGTTTTGTTTGCAGCCTCTCCTTTCTGGGTGAAGGAGCCTAAGAACCTGCTCTACTCTCCCGGGGAAACCGTGCGACTGGACTGTCAGGCGGAAGGCATCCCGACCCCCATTATCACCTGGAGCATCAACGGTCAGCCAGTCACAGGTACGGCTGGTCATAGTCTCTGCTCCCTCTCATTGGACGTTATTTGTTGTTCAGTGTGTCGACCAACCAAAGGTTATTAGTTTTAGTAGTTAAAGGAGCTGAATCGTATTCTCAAATATGGTTTCAAAGTATGGAAAACAAATTACTTACTGACTTACTTACGTACTTATTACTTACTTACTTACTTACTTACTTACTTTTTTTTACTTACTATTTATTTTGTTACTTATTGTCTTACTCACTTACATGTAAACAATTTAAACTTGATGAAATAGTATCTTCTTCAACTTCTTTCTGTTAACAGTTAGGCATTTAGAACTGTTCTAACTCTCTAACTCGTATTCTGCTCTTCCACTTCATTTAGTCAACATTTTCAATCAGCATGTCGAATGATCAGCACTTTTCACGGTGAACTTTTCTTTTGCTTCACTTGAAGTTTGACTGTAACATTGTATTGCACAAAGCGTGTCAACCACAGGGAGATTTCGGGAAGAGCAGCAATCGTTTCCTGTCTTCAGGCCGTCCAACATATTGGCCCACTATAACAGAGAGCCTCTTAAGATCAGATGAATTAGGCTGCATACTTGTGTTGAAATGGACTCGCCAAGGTCCTCGACTGACTCTCTCTCAGAGAGAGAGAGAGGGTGTGGGGGGAAAGAGGAAGAAAAAACAGAACAAAGGAATGGGAGAGAGAGGGATAAAAGAAAGGTAGGAGTGGACAAAGGAAGGATGCAAGGAAATCAAAGGAGAAAGGAAGGCAGGGAGATAGAGGAATAAACAAAGAAGGAGTGGTAGAAAGGAATAAAGACAGAAAGGAAGAAAGAAAGGAATGGGAGAGAGGAAGGAAGGAAAGAGGAAGAAAGGGAGAAAGGAAATTAAAGGAGGAAGGAAGGAAAAGAGGAAGAGGAGTGAGCAAAGGAAGAGTGATAGAAAGAAAGAAAGGAAGGAATAGAAGGTAGGAAAGTGGGGATAAGGAGGAAGGAAGGGGTAAAGGAAATCGAAGGAGGCTGGAAATAAGAAGAAAGAAAGAAAGGGATGGAGTAAGGAGGAAAGGAGGAAAGGAATGAACAAAACAAGTGTGGTAGAAACAAAGAAAGGAAGGCCTGGAATGTAGGAAGGACGGAGGTGAGAAAGAGGATGGAAGGGAGAAAGGAAATCAAAGGAGGTAGGAAGGAAGGAAAGTAAGAAAAAAAAGTCAAAATGAAAGGAAGGAAGGCAGAGAATGAGGAAGAAAGGAAAGAACGAACAAAGGAAGGAAAATGGATGAATGGATGTATAGATACTTACTTACCTTCCTACTTTCTCATTTACTTACTCTCTTACTTTTTGTTCTTCCTTACGTCCTTTTCCTACTTTCATTTTTTCATTCTTTTTTTTTTACTTACTTACTTACTTTCCCACTTACTTAATGTATTACTTTCTTTCTTTCTTACTTACTTTTCTATGTACTTCCTAACTTTGTTATTTCCTACTTACTCTCTTTCTTTCTTTTTTTCTTTCTTTCTTTCTTTCTTTATCTCGTGAGATGATTACGGATAAGGGGTTCCTCTTCACGAGAATTGTACGAGATAGATATCTAAAGAGCGAATACAAAATAAGACAGAAGAGAGAGCTTGTGAACAGTGTGGCTCCACCAGAATTACACCTGCACTAAAACCAGCAGTAAGAAGCTGCAGCTGTTAACATGAGACGGAGGAGCTCGGGGTCTGTGACAGCTGCTGCTTCGTCTATTGGCTTCAGCTTCCTGGTCAAACACTTCATTGTGTTCAGCATGTAAAGAGTTTCTGTTTGACAAACTCTCAGTGTTGTTTCAGATTGTTCTGACCTGTTTTTAACCTCCTGCCCCCTCACTGTGTAGAGGTGGATGAGGATCCTCGTCAGAGTGTGTCGGGTGGTGTGTTGATACTGAAGGACGTTGAGTTTGCTGACACCGCCGTGTACCAGTGCGAGGCCACCAACAAACACGGCTCCATCCTCCTCAACACCTTCCTCTATGTCATTGGTACGTTCGGCTCACATTCCTCTCAGAGTGTTTTCGAAAAAGATCTGTCCTCATAATGTGTCTCTCATATGTGTCTCTCAGAGCTCCCGCCTCAGATCCTGTCCTCTGACGGAGTGGTGTACAGAGCCACTGAGGGCGGAGACATCATGATGCACTGTGAATCCTTCGGCTCGCCGCGACCACACATCACATGGTGAGACACGCACACAATATTCAAACTCCCAGGTGAGAGCTCCTACTGTGCACCACCTGCACCTCCTAACGCTCGTTCCAGACGCTGTGACCTTTGTATCCTCAGGTATTCCATCTGTTGCCCAACTAGACCCCCTTTTCTTGTTGTAAACATGATGACGTATCCATGTGGGCAGAATAGTTCTCTGAACACGCTAGTTAACGCTGGCTAGTACATTTTGTTAGCTTGTGTTTTTATACTTACTGAAGAACATACAAGTTTCTCTCAATATGTTCAGTCAGTGTTAGTTGAGAAAGCATTAACAATATTAACCAACGGGACGATATCAGACCTCTAGCTCCGGAGACGCTGGCTGGCTAGTTAGCTAGCTAGCTAGCTAGTCCATCTCCAGAAGCTAGCTAGTCTCCTGTCTGCTCTCCTCCTGGCGAAGTATAGTCCTCTATAGTGGCAGAGGGGCCGTTAAACCCAGCGCTGCGCCTGGCCACCAGCCAGCCGTTGGTCTCATTTTCTGTAACGAGTGTAGCATGAAAGTATTGGTGCAATTAGCAAAGTAGTTAACTAACCAGCGGCTAATTGAGTAATATTTAACAACTTAATGCTTCATCCACACACCCTTGTTACAGTTTAGGAAAGCACATTGCTGTCGCCAGATAAGGGACAACTTTGCTCGGAGTATATTCTGTAGCCGGTTTAGCATGAAAGCATGGTGAAATTAGCAAGCTAGCTGAGTAGCCAGCCGTTCACGAGTTAGCTTGATAATTTCACCATGCTTTCAGGCTATGATGGTAACAGAAAATAAGCCCAACAGCGAACCATTTCTTCATCTCTCTAAAAGTTTAGCTTGCTGTGGTGCAGCAGAAGGCTAAGCTAAACTATTAGCAACATTTTATCTTCTATAACTATAAAGAAACAGACCATCTTCTCTCTGATGGTCCCGTTTACTGATGGAGGTCATATAGATGATCAGGATTAAATTTAGGCTCGTTCAGAACCAGTTAAAAGTTCCTCACTGTGACTTTAAGTATTTAAACTACATTGCCCTGATAACATTTTTGCTTAAGTAAGGTTTTGACTGCAGTATTTTTATTTTACTTGTATTATTGTATTATTCTAACAGTATTTTCACACGACAGTAATTAATTAATTAATTAATCTATAAAGACAATAAAGCAAAAACAGAATAACAGCATTCTAATCCTTTAAATTGAAAGATAAAATCTCTCAAGTATGAGACAATATTTAAAATGCTTAAAAACCTCTAAACATTAGAATCAGTCCCTTTCTGAAATGTTCAGAATAAACACATCAACTCCAGGTATTTATCTTCAACACAGCATCGCCCTCATGTGGCTTCATTTACACAAAGCACTCGATGGCGTCTCATGCAGGACCTGGACACTCGCAGGTCTGATGCCACACAGCAGCAAAAAGGACGTCTGAATCCAAAGTGACGTTTTTATGAAGAAATTCTAAACTTGTGTAACTTAACTGACATTAATTCAGCTGGTTTGCAATTTCAATTTCATTTGTTCTCCATATTATTCCTGATTTCAGAATCACTTTTATATTTTTAGATGACACATATTATACAAATGTTGCTTTTCAAGGCAAATTCTAATACTTCTTAGATTGAATCTCATAAATTGGGACTTTGTTTAGGTAAAATAAAAAAATCAAATGACAGGATTTCTTTATTTTAACAGACTTATAAACCTGGCAGTTTAGAGAAGGCTTTGAAACAACATTTCAACTCTAAAATAACAATATGAAACATGATTTAAGTGTTACATTTATAAATAAAAAGTTAATTTATGTGATTTTGTGAAAGATTTCTTTGCACTGTTTTTTTCTAGGTGAGACATTGTTTTTATGGGCCTTAAACATTTATTTCCCCCAGAGTGACATTGCTTCTCTCTCTCCTCTCTCTGGCCCATCATTTATTGATCATCTCCCATCTATCATGTGTTCACTGATGAGCCAGGAAACACATTCCCATTGATCGAGCTACTGGGTTAGACTGCTGTTGCCCTGGTATTCATTTCTGGGTGTCTAATGTCTAATGTTGTAATGGAAAAGACTCAGGAGGGACACCTTTGACTAATGCGCGTGATGATCACTCTGTGTGCTCTCTGCAGGGAGGGGGAGGACAGGCTTCCTCTGCTGTCGGACCCTCGCGTGGCCCTGCTGACCAACGGCTCCATCACGCTGTCCAGCTCTGGCCACGAAGACAGTGGAGAGTACACTTGCTCCATCAAACACACCAACATCTCCATCACTGCTCACCT
Organism: Ophiodon elongatus; assembly: GCA_016806645.1. Lineage (NCBI taxonomy): Eukaryota > Metazoa > Chordata > Actinopteri > Perciformes > Hexagrammidae > Ophiodon > Ophiodon elongatus. Next base: position 979,230 of record JACSYO010002163.1, read on the forward strand.
GGAGGTCTTCAGTGAGTCAGATGTGATAAATATATATACAAACAAAGTCTAAAACCTGTAGACTGCACACATCTCTTTAAAGGAAAACAGGAGATCATCACTTCCTTAAGTTCTTAAGGGGATAGTTGTGATGTTTTATCTGCGCTCTCTTCAAAGCCACAAGACTCCTTTGAAAGAAAACTGTATTTTTAGAACACAGGAGTGGCTGGTCTTTCGCTGCCTCGATCGGTTAGTTTGTGTTATTGTGTGACTTTGGTGTTTTATACGGTTAGTTCAGATTCACCAAAGTCCCACAAGAACACTAACTAACTAACTGATGGAGGCAGCAGTAGACCAGCCACTCCTGTGTTCTGGGAGGTAAAAGTACTGGTTTTGTGAATGGAGTCTGGTTTCATTGAAGCGAGCTTAGATAACAGCTTCATTCAGTTTCCCGTCAGAAAGTTCTGTCTGACAGCAGTTCTAAATATAGCGTTTAATTAAACTGATATTGATTCTTTTATTGTCTAAAATACGTCCTCAGCAGGACGTTACTTTGCTCCATTAACTGTAGTAAAACTCTTGAGTATGGAGAAGAAACTCATACAAACACACTTCTAAACATATTAACTGTCCCTTTAATGTTCAGGAAGCTCTGATATGAAATACAATATTAGGCACTTTTGTGCCAATATTAAGATAATTGTTTATTTCTGATGGTAGCAAAGCTGCAGAAACATTATTTGTTCTATCGCTGGTCACTGAAATTAATTAAATAGTTTTAGGATTCAGTTCACACAAATAACAACAAACATATTTTTTTTATATTCGGATTATCCTGGATCATCGTTTCTGAAGAGAGAAACCTTTGTCCTTTTTTTATTTTTATCTTTCGTACCTGGTTAGACTTCATAACGTCGTCACGGTTAACTTCAACTTGATATTTGAGTGTGTGTTGTTGTTGGACAATACAAACAATGCAATGCACAAATAAAAAGAAGGAGGCCCACGGTTGCACAACATTTAAATAAAGTAACGTTAAATTAATTAAGGTAATGGAAAACAAAGCTTAAAGCTTTAGAGCTACATTCATAGGAAAGTATATGAAGATACGTAAATAGTACATGCTGTATACAAATAGCATGTGGAGCTGAGTCGGTGAGATGTCAGTCATTGGCGTGTAGATGTGACACATCAGCCAAATGAAGTAAAAACCTATCAGAACACAATCTGATGAATTGCAATGCATCTAATACAGAATTGAAACACAATTGGGGTTTTTAATTTAAAGGTATTGAACAAGTAGAGGTATCACTGTTCACAAAGGAGAAAGATAAAGGAGAAAGAAAACATCACAAAGCTTTCAGAGAATAAATGAGAAAAATACAATTTAGAGAACCGCAAAGTTTCCATTTAATGTTGTCAACATTTTTTTAAAGAAATGAGGGAAACAAATATTGAACTGTAATAAATAATACATTAAACCGTAGACATACATGGTTCTAGTGATTTCACTAATTCATAAACTTTACTTTCAGAGTGTTTATACAAACGGTACAAGAGGAGCAGTGCCACATGATAACACGGGCTCAGTATAATTAAACACGCCTGTGACCTGTGTTTGTTTTTTCAGATCGGACCGTGATGCTGACGAGTCCGCAGGACGTGCGCACGCTCAGAGGAACCAGCGCTCTGCTGGACTGTCGCTTCTACAAAGACCCTCAGCTGCTCAAGTATCAGATCGTCTGGAGGAAAGACGGACACAAGCTGCAGGAGTCGTCACCAGACGACAAGTACTTTAAAAACATCCTTTTTACATTCGAACAAGATGTTTTTTGTCTTATTGTTACATGTGTTTCAACCAAATTATAATAAGAGAATTTGAACAAGAGGACATGTGACTTTATCTTGTGATATCACAATACTTTGTGGTATTGTGTGTTTGTATGAGGTACTTCTCCGTAGTCAGTGTTTTACTACAGTGTAAATGTACTGGTAATGTACTGGTGTGGACGTATTTTAGACTCCTAAAAGAATCAGACAGACCCTTCTGATGAGGAACTGAAGCCGTTATCGATGCTCTCTTCAAAGACACAAGACTCCATTGATAAAAACAGTAATTTTCCCTCCCAGAACACAGGAGTTGCTGGTTTACTGCCGCCTCCATCGGTTGGTTAGTTTGTGTTACTGTGTGACTTTGGTGAATCTGAACTAATTCTTCAAAACACCAAAGTCCGCATCTGTGTACGTGGTCTAACTGGATTTAAAGGGACAGAAAGTCACAGGTTCAAGGCCGAGACGAGATTTAATTAAAGGGGACTGCTAATGTCCCCTTTAATTAAATCTACCAACTGCTGCAGCAGCCGACAGGTGGGGGATGTAGTTACTGTGTGTGCATCCTGCTCAAGTAATTGTCTTTACCGAGAACATGAAATGTATTTTTCCTCGTTCTCAGCTGTCAAAGTGCTGATTTTGTGTGTGTGTGTGTGTGTGTGTGTGTGTGTGTGTGTGTGTGTGTGTGTAGGTACACGTTCTTTGAGAATGGCACCTTGAAAGTGTCCGACATCCAATCAGACGACACCGCGTCTTATTCCTGTGAGGTCTTCACCGACCTGGACGAAGTGAAGGCCAGTGGCTCCATCACTGTCGTAGGTACGTCACTCTCAGTGTGTGTGTGTACGTGTGTGCGTGTGTGTGTGCGCGTGTGCGTGTGGTTTCCGCGTGCTAACAGTTTTGTGTCGGACCCTCAGCGCGACCGGACCCTCCGAAAGACCTGTCTCTGTCTAATGCTGACGACCGCAGCATCACTCTCAGCTGGACTCCAGGACACTCACACAACAGTCCCACCACAGGTACTGAAGACACACACACACACACACACACACACACACACACACACACACACACACACACTTTACCTGCAGTTTGAAATCGACGACACAAACATAATAGAGTCTTAAAAATTAAGACCTTCTGAACCTGCATCATTGATGTCTAGAGCTGGGTATTGTTTAATAAGTGGATAGTGGATAAAGAAGATACTGACAACATCAGAATACTTCAGTTCATTTTTTATTTATTTATTTTTATTTATTTATTTACTTATTTATTTATTTATTTATTTACTTATTTACTTACTCACAGGTGACGACATACAGATACAAATATGCAACACGCAGGTAAATGAAACAAAACATGATGATAGCTTGTAGATGGCCATTTTTAGTATTTAAAAATGAAGCAACTTGCTTAAATCCAGTAAAAATGACTGCTTAGCACGTGGCATTCATCTTCACATCCCCAAAACGTTTCACGTATAAAATCCAGTGAGAAATGGCAGCTAGTTTTATTATTAACACAAACAGTTAACTCTGAAGGTCGTGAGAAATGACCTGTGTGTCCCAAATCATCAGCGGTGGCAAGTGACGTTAACGTAAAAATATATAGTGTAAATGACATTAGCATGGATGAAATTCCTGCTACGTTCCTTTCCTTCCTGATCTTAGTAATAATTAGCAGGTTTAAACTGCTGTCTAACATCAACATGTAACACGCTGGATCCAAACAGGAAGTAGCTCTGACATCATCGTGCCTGTGTCCTTCTCAGAGTTCATCGTGGAGGTCAGGGAGGAGAAGCACACCGAGGAGCAGAAGTGGAGCTGGGTGAAGTTGAAGACCGTCACCGGGGACTTCAACCACGTGGAGCTGTTCCTCGACCCCTACTGCACCTACCGCTTCAGGGTCATCGCCGCCAACGAGATCGGCCTCAGCAACGCCAGCAGGCCCTCGGACCACCACAGAACGATGCCGGCCGGTGAGCGGCGCGTGGACGCCGTGTCCGTTGTCTGTTGTGTTTGGTTTCGACTTTCATTTGAGCTGTCTGGTCAGATGTTCGATTCCCACAAGTATCACGTTTCTATCCATCAGAACAACTGTTAGAGGAACTCAACGTTGAGGGCGATACGCTCATTCGCTGTTTTGTTAGATTCGAAAGGTCGATAGCAAGAACCGATGCAGATGTCCTCCCTAAGGCCCTAAACCCTGAACCCCCAGAGACTTCATGAAAATAATAATAATAATAACACATTTTATTCAGGAAATGCTTTTCAAAGAACTCAAAGTCACTTTACAAAGCGGATAAAGTCACTTCACTGGGGGGCGTCTGAGAGGCTGTAAGGGCTGGAAAAGGTGTAAATACAAATGGGACCGCACTTTGCTGTGACATGTCACGTTACCATGACAACGTCATAATATATGTTGTACATATAATATAATTATGTACAATTGTGGGTTTTTATTTTATATTTGTATGCTCCCTGATTCAAACGTCTTCCAGTCTCTTGACTTACAAGATGAGATTCCAAATATTCTATTTGCTCGTTTTTGTCAAAACAATCAATCAATTATCATTAACAAAATGAAATGTTTGATGAATAAAACTAAATATAAAATGCTGATAAGTGAGCTTTTTAACTCTTTAAATGTTGGTAGATTTAGTTTCCCCCTCTTTCCGCTAAACCAGGCAAACTGTCTGCCGCCTGTCATGTTACATTGAAGGGACGGATATGAGAGTGGTATCAATACAATATGTATTAATATCTGTCTCCTTCCTGCAGTTCCTTGGATGAACCCCAGCGGCGTGCGCAGTGACTCCACCAACCCGAAGACCCTGATCATCACATGGGATGTGAGTACTTCAATCTGAATGCTTCTTGGTGTTTCAATCCGAAACCGCTTCATGATCTCTGTGCGTCTGTGCAGGAGATGGACAAGCGCTTGCACAGCGGCCACGGCTTCCAGTACAAGGTGTTTTGGCGGAAGGCCGGAGGGACGAATGTCCACTGGAACCACGCCGACGTCCCGTCTCCGCCCTTCCTGGTGAACAACACGGGGACGTACGAGCCGTTCGAGATCAAGGTCCAGGCGGTCAACTCCCTCGGAGAAGGACCGAGACCGGAGCCGAAGACCGGACACTCGGGAGAGGAAGGTAAAAAAAAATCTCGTAAATATATTTTGGAAGCCCAGAGAGGTATAAGTGAGAGTAAAATAAATCTGGGGATCCATTTTCTAAGTCTGATCTAAATTGTTTTGTTGTCTGAAAACTTAAATCAGCATATCAGGATGATTTTCCTTAGTACAAAGAAATGTTTCATCTGTGAAAACAGGAGGAAAAAAAGTTTTAGCAGGTGAATTTTTATTTTTATTTTTATTTTATTTTATTATTTATTTATTTTTTCAAATGTTGGTTGTTGTAATACTCTTTTCGTCCACAACAGGCTGAAGTGCACCACTTCTCTTTAACTAACGGGCAGACAATTGCTCGATTAAAATACATTTCTAGCCGATGGTACAAAACGTGCAAACGCACCAAATATGTACTTTGTAGTATATTTAGAGAAATTAAAGCTCAGCTGGAAGGAAACATGAACTCTTTCTGTCCTATTTCGAACATGAAGTAGTGGTGCACATCTGCCTCTTGTGGCCAAAATGTGTAACACAACAACAAACACTTTTCCCACGTTTCACAGAATGAAAATAAAATAAGGAACTTAGAAAGATTATCCTGGCAAACTCTCTTTTAAAGAAATAAATAAAACATTCACCGGCCAAAACTTTTTTTTCTACTGTTTTCACAGATTAAATTAAATAAATAAAAATTATCCTGACAATTTATATCGCCTGCTTTTTTGTTTTTGTTTTTCTCACTAACCTCTCAAAGCTTCCATATGAACATGAACATATCAACAAAAGTAATCAACCACAAGACGGCTGGCAGGAATTTTTTTGGCGATGCTAGAGAGGGAACTATTCCCTTTTACACTCAATTAGCTGCATTTTAATTAAAAACCAAAAAGTGCATCTTCAGGACACGAGGTATTACAACATACATAACAATCAGAAAACGGGTCACGGTGTTCTTCTATGCTGTAAAATGGCGGGGGTACGTGAAGATTTAAAAAATATATGTATTTAAAATTAGCATCGATTCAAAAATCCTTTAAAAATATTTATTTAACACATTTTCAATAAAATATAAGTGTAAGTTCATAAGCTGAATTTTATATTCAGTAGGCTATTCAATTTCATTATCCTAAAAACCCAGAGTCTCCCCCATATCAGGATGGTTTGACCCAACCTGGCACGCGCCCCCTGTCATCACCTGTCAATCACCGCCGCCTTGAAAAACTCAAACAAAGTGGAAGTAGCAGCAATGCTGCTGAAAACATGGAGGAACCAGAGCCGGCAAAAAAGTGTGAATAGACGACACTCCGCTGCATAAAAAATCCCCTTCAAAATAAAACCACAGGATAAAAAAAAAAAAGAATAATTTTTAATAATCCCAGCCAAAGGCCCGTGAAAACGGGGTGGGTCGTGACCCACCAGTTGAGAATCACTGGTATAGAGGATCTTTATACGAGGCTCCAAATACTTTCTTGCCGCAGAACTTTGTAATTACATCCCTCATAAAAGAGGTCAAAGAGACGGTCTGGACTCATCTCCCAATCAAATGTCTTCACATCACATCCAGACTTGTTCTGCAAAAATGTAAAATCCAGTAAAATAAGTCACAAACAGTCGTTTGTGACATGATGACGGCATCTTGTTTGTGGTAAGAAGAAAAACAGGCGTTCTGCTGTGCAGCTCGTTCGTTGCTCTCAGTGGTTGTCTGAGGGGGAAATGTCTTTAGGTCAAGAGTCAAGAGCCTCAGTGAGTGGGTGTGTGTGTGGGGGGGACACACACACACACACAAACCCTTCTGAGTCTCTTCGGTCAAGATGTTTATTGTCTCTCCGGTTATACAAGTACAATCCTGTGAAATGCTTTGTCTGGGAGGCTCCATGAAAAAAAAAGAAAATAGAGTATAAATATATTAACAACAATGTAAGAAGCAAAGAAACAAATCCACCTAAGAAAAAAACAAACAACCCATTGTCGCTTCCTTAACTCCTTCCCTAACTAGAAAGCCAAAAGTACACAAACCTAAAAACGACTACTTTACGTTTGAAAAACCTCAAAACAAAATAAGTCACCAAAAACCGGACCAGGACTCGTTTCAGGTGCAGCCTGAGAGGGAGCAACCTGGTCCGGTCGGATTGGGGTCACAGGTGTCTTTAATATGAGGAGTAATAACAGATCTTGTTTACCGTTTTGTTGTTGTTGTTGTTGTTGTTGTTGTTGTTGTACTGCGATTGAGAATCAGCAGGAAACACTCATAGTTGTTGTTGTTGTTGTTGTTGTTGTTGCATCCTCTGCTGGTGCTTTCTGAGTTAACACCTCACACATTTCATTATCTCTCTCTTTCTCACTCTCTCTCTCTTTCCCTCTCTCTCTCTCTCTCTCTCTCTCTCTCTCTCTCTCTCTCTCTCTCTCTCCTTCTTTCTCTCGCTCCCTCTCTCTCTCTCTCTATCAGAGCCGGAGGAAGCTCCCACTGGAGTCTCAACTACCGTGATAAACAGCACCGTCAGAGTCCAGTGGAACGAAGCTCAGAACGTCCGAGGTTTGCTGCAGGGATACAAGGTACCGGTTATTACAGCGACTCTGAGCTCTCTGTCAACGAAAATATTGTATTTCATTTTCCACATAAGACTGCATAAAATACAGATAATGAAAAATAAGAAATGTGATTGGAGATGGCATGGCAAAACGTCCCGGAACTTAAAAAACAAAGAAAAACTAAAATATAGTAAAACATGACTAAAACACATCTTGCAAAAACATATGTGTATATATGATAATGAACTGCTTGCTTGATAACAATTATCGATAATCCAAATTTCGACTAATCGCTTTCCGCTGCAGTTGTTAATCCTGCCAACAGAATAAGGCTCATTCACGCTAAACGCTCCAGGCATTTAACTCATCTGCCTCCGTGTCAGATCTACATCAAGAGGTTGGGTCCACGCGGTCGGGTCCGGAGGTCTCTGTGGAAACTGCACAAGGAGAACGGGAAAGAGGGCCGATCGGAGCACGGGAAGGAGGAAGACCAGGAGACGACGTCGGTGGTGGTGGTCAACGGCACCAAGACCTCAGAGGATGTGGGGGAGCTAAAGCTGTATTCTCGGTATGTGGTGTCCATCACCGCCTTCAACAGCAAAGGGGAGAGCCCTCACTCCCCAGCGCACCACTTCACCACCCCCGAGGGAGGTGAGTTCAGATGAAGAGCTGCTTCAGATGGTGATAACCAGAGATGTTCTCCAGATAGAAATGTGTGTCTAACTGGTGTGTGTGTGTGTGTGTGTGTGTGTATTAGCGCCTGGTCCTCCTGCATCGTTGAGGTTTGAGAGTCCCTCAGAGAAATCCCTGGTCCTCTACTGGACCCCTCCAAAAGAGAAGAATGGCATCCTGCTGGGTTACACGGTGCAGTACCAACAGGGTGAGAGGTTTCTGCAAACTTAAGGACAAACTGAATGACAACGATTTTGCATTCAGTCAGAGCAGGTGATGGACATCGAGCGTTACTGAATGTTACGTTGAATAATAACGAGTATCACAAGAGAGTGTTGACATTGGACGTGTACAAAGACACGTTGACCAACGGTTTTGAATTTAAAAATTCTAATCCTAATAAAATGTTTTACTAAATATCGATAATCTAACTATGTATTTTTCTGTGTCCTAAACCATAATGTCCTGTTAGGGCCTGTGTTCACATTGGGCAGAGAGTGTATCCGGCCGTCTAGAGAAAAATACGCTGCAGTCAGCATCTTTTTTGTTCGTCCGTTTCGAGCGTTTCGAGTTAAAAACCTCTGAACCTTGAAACCCTGGGATGGCTCCTGGTTGTTTTCCACCACTGCTGATGAAACTCCCTGGTTTGCGTTCTCACGTGCAGAGGTCGAGAGCAAAGACAGCCCGTTGCAGATGGAGACCATCAGCGACTTCAGTGTGACTCACATGGACTTGGACTCTCTGGACCCCAGCAGCCATTACATCTTCAAAGTGATCGCTCACACCGCCGCCGGAGACGGACCGCCCATCGAGCTGAGGGGCGCCACCCTGCTGGAAGGAGGTGAAACTGCTTTCCCTCTTTCGTTCGCGTCGACTTTATTTGTATCTTTTCATTCATTCCCTCGTTCCTGTTTGTGTCTGCTTGCAGTTCCTCCGTCCCACATCAGCATAGTTTCCAGTAACACGTCGCTCAACCTGAGCTGGGTGCCCGGAGAGCGGGACAGGAACCACGGCTTCATCATCCGCTACATCAGGAAGAGCCGTAAGAGAAGGGTGGAGAGGGAGCCGCTTTTACTGTATAATGACCCCTAAGAGCCTTACTAATCTATGACGTGTGTGTGTGTGTGTGTGTGTGTGTGTGTGTGTGTGTGTGTGTGTGTGTGTGTGTGTGTGTGTGCGCGCCGCAGCCGGGTGCGCCGCAGCCGGGTGCAAGTGGATGGACTCGGAGGTGATGAACTCCACGCAGGGTTTCTATTCGCTGAGAGGCCTCCAGCCAGGATCTGAGTACCACCTCATGATCAAACACGGGAACGACACTCAGTGGGAAAATGTGACGTGGACCATCGGACCAGGTATTTGTGGGAACATGCACAATCACGTTATTAATTTATGATAACTGGAAGATCGATTTAGACCAATAATTTTAGACCGTTGCCATCTGCAGCCTCACCGCTAGATGGCGCCAGATCCGACACACTGCGCCTTTTAACTTATTGATCTCTCTCCGTCCCTCAGTGCCGTCGGAGATGCCCGGCGGGTTCGCCGCCCAAGGCTGGTTGATAGGACTCATCAGCGCCATCTTGCTGCTGGTGCTGATCCTGCTCATCCTCTGCCTCATCAAGCGCAGCAGGGGCGGCAAATACGCAGGTGAGACGGACAACACACTCACATGAGCAGCTCATCACACACACACACACACACACACACACACACACACGGGCACGTTCAGACTTTAGTCTGTCGTCAAGAGTTTGATGTTGAGGGTTTTTCTTTTTCCCCCACAGTGAAGGACAAAGAAGACAAGGAGGTGGACTCTGAAGCTCGGCCCATGAAAGACGAGACCTTTGGAGAGTACAGGTGGGTTTAGCTTCTCTGAGTCATCGGCGCCCATTTTATTTCTCCCTGAACGATGCCAGAAACATGCCATCATTAACACACCATCACATCATCGTATTAATATTAGTTGAGTCAGTTTATTGCACAGTTTACTGCACAGTGTAAAGCTGACGCTTCAATGTGGATTTGTCCAGTTTTGATGCTCCAGCGATGCAACGCTCTGGTTGATCAAAGGTTGGATTGGACGCATTGAAACACGTTTGCCGTCTACGTAGACGGAGAACTAATGGTGTTCCAGTGAATTCGTGCACAGATAAGGGGCGCTGTCATGAAAATAAAAACTTGTGTCTCTCATTTTTGGTTTCAGATATTTTTATGAAAAGAGAAGCTATTTTAGGTTTATTAAAAAAACAGCCGGGGAAGGGGGGTAATATTCCAAGAAAGAAATCTGAATTTCATAGATTAAAGTAATCATTTATGGGGATATTCTGTGGATTAAAGTAGAAAAATGTACAAGGAAAAACTCAGATTTACGAGAAAGAAACTATAATATAAAGAGATTATAAAGTCAGAAATTGTGCAAAACCGTGGCAACGCCAGGCATTATTATTTTATTATTTTCCTAAATGTATTACTTTAATCTCAGAGAGTTTTTTCTCGTTAATGTTCTACTTTAATCTAGTTTTTGTCTCTGAATATAACCCCATGATATTTGATTTAAATTGGACTCAAACGTAAGAGGGTAGAAGCATAAAGTAGCAAGTAAAGTACCTCAAAACTGTGCACAAGTACATTAAATGTATTTACAGAGCTGAGAGCGTCTCCGACACACGTCCTCACTAACACACCCACTGAGAACTTCTTCCTCCTCATCCCACTGCTTCAAATATGAATAACTTCATTTTTGGAATGAAATCTAACGCACTAATGCTGCTCGCTTCATGTGACCTTTGACTCTAACTCTCCCGGCTCTCTTTCCTGTTTCATCTCACGTTTTCTTTCCTCTCCGTGATGCTCTGCCTGCAGATCTCTGGAGAGGTGAGGAACTTAACCGCCTCTTTTGACTCTTACACGCATGTGTTTCACTTCTCTGTGTTATGATGGTGTGCCTTTAGATTTAATTGACCCCGTTCAATAGTTATGTGTATTTATAGCAGTGTAGTTATGTAAGCGAGAGTCACGTCAGGTGTTACACTTGTAGGTATAAGGGCTTTTATTGTGAAAACCCCATCAGGAAGTGTTGTTGTTAACAGCAGCTTGGCGTTGATCAGGAGAACAACAAAGTATAAAAACGTTATTCCTGTTCAGAAAGAGGAACTGGTGATTGAATTAAGGCTGTGGATATGTATTATTATTCTATAATTATAGTATTATTATACTAAATGTATTTTGTTAGCTACTGCAGTAGGGTACAGGTAATTCCAACCATGTCAATAGGTATTTTTTTTATCTTATCAGCAATCAGCCAGTGGTGGAAGAAGTTCTTAAATCCTTTACTTAAGTAAAAGGACCAATACAACAATTTAAAAAATTGGTATTTTATAATGCTACTACTGCCTACAAATGCGGCGCGAAAATTCGCGCCGCATTTGGTGTGAACGCACCTTCATTCGCGCGTTGTGTTCACACCAAAAGTGTTGCGAATATTCGCAAAGCCGGACTATTTGTGGTTATTTCGCTTTTTCGCACTCGACGCGCCGCCGGAGAGGGGGCGTGGCTTATCTCCGTGTAAATAGTTCATTTCTGCCGTCCACCGTGGAAGAAATAACCACTAGTTCTGCTTTGTCCATGTTGTGGAAGTCCCACAAACGTGGGAACATCAAACGCCCTCATGTCTGGGTTCATAACATCATCCGTAGCCGCACACAGCTTCTCCAGGAGCTGCGTCTGGAGGACTTCCTCTTCCAGACTATCGACTTCTCCTCCATAGTTTCTGATCAGCAACGGCGGGACGGCGGTGATGACGGGCGGAGCTTCTCAACGCTGATTGGCGTTCGTAACTCAGCGTCATGCGAATTTTTTTGCCCGAGTTGAAAAATTTAAACTCGCGCGAATTATTCGCGTCGCGTCATTTGCTCGAGTTCGCACGATTTCGCGCCGCCCGGCGAAAATCCGCTTTTTCGCAACCATTTCGCGTCTGTGCATTGACTTCGTATGTAATCTGGTCGCGCGAAAAATGCGCGTGTCGCGTTTGGTGTGAACGCACCTTAAGCAAGCGACATAAAATAAAAATACTGTATATTGTACATAATGGGAAACACTACAGGTGAATGGGTAAAGAATTAAACTAACTGCCGTGAAACTTCCCCAGAAGATTTCTAACATTGAGACAGTTGAGATGTGTTTTTTATTGCACGTTTTCCCAAAGAAATATTAAATATGCAACTGGGGCATTCTCTTATTAAATATGTGCTAATTTTAATACATTTACAGAACATACGTGTGAATATTGGATAACGCCATGTTCAAAATGATTGTTTCATTTTGTTGACATAGTAGAGTCAAATGTTTTTACAGAAGGGATTTTATATCTCTTTGCATCACTCCATAAATTAGAAAATTCTGCCAAGAGACATCAAATAATCTATTTTCTCCATGTTTATAGTAATAAAATGTTGTCTAAAGCAGGCTATGAATGAGGTCTGAACAAACCCCTCTGTAGAAACCTTAAGAATATAGAGAGGAATAAAAATGGAAGAGCTACTTTAATGAGATCTTTTGTTAAATTACAGACATTTTGAAGACACTACAGGTGAATAGGGTAAACAAATTAACTAATAGATATCAACATGAAACTTACCCAGTTGATTACTAACTTTAAGATGATTATTTATTGTATTACAAGTTTTCTGAAATGTTATGTTTAAATATGCAAATGACGCATTATCTAATGTTAACTTTTCGTGTATTTAGGAGAAATCTACAGACATAAACAGACAAAGTAATAAAATAAATGTTTCATTTCCACTAATCTAAAAGAAGACGTGTTATGGACGAAAATTAGACACAAATCTCATAAAAGACACTATTTGTGCCCGTAGTGTCTGGCTTTGAGACCGTTACTTTAACACCATCGGTGACATGAGAGTTTACGGTGTTTCTCTGTCGTTCCTTCAGCGACGCAGATGAGAAGCGCTCCGACAGCCAGCCGTCTCTGAACGGGGAGAGTAAGCTGGGCAGCGACGACTCTCTGGCCGAGTACGGAGACAGCGTGGACATCCAGTTCAACGAGGACGGCTCCTTCATCGGCCAGTACAGCGGCCGGGGGCCCGCCCCCCCCGGCCACGAGAGCTCCGGCCCCGCCTCCCCCGTCAACGCGGTGCCGCCTCCCCCCACCGCTCCATCCATGACGAGCATCCTCAACCGGCCCAGCTAGACACAAACACACTACACACGACACAAAATAAAACACACATACGCACTTGCTGCCTACAACCAAACACAAAGGGATAGACCACTCCTGACCACACACACACACACACACACACACGCATACACACACATTAATACACAGTCTCAATACATTCCACAGGTTTATCCAGTTGTTTACAGGATGTCTCGCCTTTTCTACTCCAAGTTTACACACAAACACACACACACACACACACACACACACACACACACACACACACACACAGACACACAGACACAGACACACACACACACACCTACAAGCAAAAACATCAGATCAGAAAAACTCTTCTAGAAGAAAGAAAAGACAAAGGTGGAGGACAGGAACCAGTTGCACCAGCTGTTCGTGAGTTCAAACTAGTTACAATTAAGTTAATTAAATAATTAAAGAGGGTCGAACCACACAAACTAGTTCCAACATGGAAATGATGATTCAGCATTTAAATAACTTCTAGATGTAACAGCTGATGACCAACACAACAATCCGCCTGCTTTAAGGATAAATAAAACAAACACCACTTATGGTGGAAAGTGACGCTGCAGTCGTTTAAATTCTCCACTGCTTTCTGATTGGACGCCACCAATGAAACGTCTTTGTGCGTAAAGAAAGCTTCAGGACGCTGATATGTCAGAGTCAAAGTCGGGACTTTAGCTTCTAACTTCACCAACCTCAGTGAGATAAAGGATCAATAAGTCAGACTAGACTAACATCGGGGGTTTAACAAATCCCCTCCTGGCTTCATCAGCTGAGACTTCTCCTACGTTCGTCGGCCGTTTAGAAACTCGCTGGCTTGAAACTCGCTAGTTGTTCCAATCAAACAGCTGGTGCAACCGTCGTCCAATGAGAGGAAGATGATGGCTGATGTGATGAAGAGTGAGACATAGAAAAAAGAAAAAGGGAAATTTCATCTCGTCTGACCAAAAATGTCTCCCGTTCATCTTGTACAAACATATATTCGTTTTTCATTCAACACATTTAGAGTCATTGTTGTTGTTGTTTTTTTTATATAAACCACCAACTGTCAGTAATGTTTTCCACTTTTTTGTGCTTCGTCATCAAACGTCACCACGACGTGTCTTTGTTTACGCCGTTGTCGCTATTTATTTTGTGTTTGCGTGCATGCGTCTGGGGGACGACCTCGCTATTTGTCGATGTGTGCGCGGCTGCCAGACCTAAGATGCATGCCCCTCCCTGAGGCATTCAAAAATCCTTCAGTTGATTTTAAGAGTTTAAAGACTGTTACTTTGTGTGTGTGTGTGTGTGTGTGTGTGTGTGTGTGTGTGTGCGTACACGTGTGTGTGTGTGTGTGTGTACGTGTGTGTGTGTGTGTGTGTGTGTGTGTGTGTACGCACGAGTGCGTGCGTGTGTGTGTGTGTGAGAGATTGTTCACGCTCTCCATCGCTGCTCTGTAACCCGCGGCGATGGGAGATCTGTTGCCTTAAGAGAGTCTCCGGTTGAGTCTCCTGTTGAGCCTCCTCTCCTCCTCTCCTCCTCCTGTCCACCCATCTGTCAATCATCCATGTCCACACACATTTCCATCATCCTCAACAGGTTAAAATATGAAAAAATGCAGGACCAGGATGCTACGGTGGCCCGGAGAGCTCATAGCACCGCAAACACAACTGTTTTAATTCACGTCCTGGAAATTAGCTGACAAGTTTTTAGTTTGAATACCCTGATTGCACAGTTCACATATTGTGTGTAATATAATTTAACTGTTAGGCTGCTATTCTGCAAAAAAAGGGTTAAAGTTAGATTAACAGCAAATATGTGCAATAATATGTGAATCATGCAATACGGATGTTAAAATAAACAAAAACGTACGTTGCTTGTTTATTAACTTCACGAACCACAAACTTTTTTATTTTATCTTTTTCATTTTTTCTTATTCGACCTTTGTTCAACCAGGCGGGTCATTAAGAACAAATTCATATCGGGCTCATCTGGACGTGTTCATCACTTCTGGAAACAGATATTTTACAGATAGCTTGCGTTGAGTTCTGGAACCCTTTGCAGGGCGTTTCTGCATCGTGTTTCCTCACGTTGCAGTACATTGAGCTCTCCGGGCCACCGTAGAATTGCGATTACAGACAGAAAGAGACACACACACGCACACACACACACACACACACACACCCACACACACATATATATATATATATATATGTATATATATATATATACGGATGCATGCATAAAGCAGAGGACTATGGGAACCAAGCGGAGGGCTGGTCCTTTGTAGCAAAAACCGTATGGGACCCTCTGAAGGAGAGAGGAAGAGGAGGACAGACAAACATGAGGAAGAAGAGGAGGACATGAGGAGGAGGAGGAGGAGGAGGAGGAGGTGTTGACAGAAATAGAGAATCTGACGTATCGTTCTCTGAATGTAAATAGAACCTTGAGATTGTCTCTTTTTTTTATTTCAATTGCTTCTTTTATAAGATGATCAAATTGTAATTTCTTTTTATTATCTGTTGCTCTGTTTGGTTTTTGCTGCAGTCTTTGTATCATCCCCCCCTCAGAGTTTCTCCTCTAATGTCCCTTAGAGACATTTAGAGAAGACTAGAATCATAGGGAGAACCCCCCCACCCCTCCTTATTGACTTCCTTTATAGCGCTTAGCGATGCAGCAGATGATATTGATTATGAAAAAGTCATAAATGTTAACATGTATACACCTCACCATGGCAGTGCTTCTTTTAATGGAGCCCCCCCCCCTGCCACTTCACTTCACACACCGAAAACAGAGAGCCAAACCCAACAACATATTAGTCCATCTCTTAATACTTCCACACTTCCTGTCTGTGGCTCTCAGCTCCTTTTGGTTCTTACTGAAGACGTCAACCTTTAACGTTTTAAGACAAACACTCAGCTATTTAATAATTATTTGTGTTTGATGTGGTTCTTCCACAAAAACAGTTGCATTAATAATCAGCAAAACAATAATATAGTTTCATCATTGGTTCACTGTAGTTTTCTGGCAAACAAACAGCAGGAAATAGTGACTCTGTTGGGGACTATTCGCTAGCAGCGGATTAATCCACATTTGGTGCTCTAGTGAGTGTTTGTATGTTGGAATTGAGTCAGAATAAACTACAGTGTGTGTTCATGGTGATGAAGGAACAACAGTGAGACTCATTGATGTATTTTAATGAAGCTGTTCGATTCCAGAACAACCTTCTCAACTGTCGTAAGAGAAGAAATGCAACGCTTTAATGCAGCCAAACTCACAATAAGCAGCTCTGGTTTGTATTTTCTTCTGTTTCTAAGTGGAACAAGTATGAAATAGTTAGTAAATGACAGCCCATGAACACTGCATGTTAACCAGCAGTCATTCCCAGGTTGGAGAGTTATATTGTCATTTGAAAGAAACTTTGAGGCGACATGAAGGTCCCTCTCCGTTTTCCCATGAACACACTGGAACAATCAGATTTAAGATTCATACTCTCTGGAAACTGTTTTGGAGAAAACTGAGAATTTAGCCGGCTAAATGTGGACGTACTCTCAAGATTTATTTTTTTAGGGGGAGGGGTCTCATCGGTTAGCTCACCATCCAACATGAAACGGCAGGATGTTCACAGGACGTTTACACTTTTCTTGTCTTGGTTTGTGTTGGAAATCAACTTGTCAATCAAAAGGACAAATGACCTTGAAGCTTGTCCAAACCTCGACATTGATGCCTTGTCAGACCAGGTCTCGGCTCCCGTCTGTCTTTCTGCTCCTGATGCTGTCTGTCTGTCTGTAATTGTCGCAGCCTTTTTTTATACATATAAACATGTTGGGGGAAACAAAACACAACATAAAAAAGTATTAAAAAAATTTAAAAATAAAAGACAAAAAAATGTAGGTATAAATAATAACACAATACTGCTATTGATAACAACAACAGTGCTATGCAGTTACCATGGTAATACCAGGTCAGTGTTGTCGTCAGTGACGACGATACGATCAGAAAGTTACACAATGAATGAATCGGTATCACTGCAAGGGACGTGATTCCACTGGAGACGGCGTGTGTGTGTGTGAGGGGTGGGGAGGGGGGGGGTTCAACACTCAAACACACACACATATATAGAGGGGGTGGGTGGGGGGGATTGGTGGAGGGGGTGTACTGCAATATTGAGGTGTGCTGATGTTGTACCTGCTTGTTGCATTGTGCGCTGAACTGTATCTGACTAACTAACCCCAGACTGTCAACTAATAAATAAACATGGACTACGCATATCCTGGACAGGTGCTTCTCTTCTGTGTGTGTGTGTGTGTGTGTGTGTGTGTGTGTGTGTGTGTGTGTGTGTTCTTATACGTCAGTCTTTGAGAGGAACAGCGTAGTTTTCGGCCACCTTTAATCTCCACCATGCTTTACACAGCTGAGACGTTTCCAGTTGGTTACAATAGACCGTATGTATGAAGTGGACACAGTTGTCATGACGTCACCAGTTGGTTTGTGGACTGATGGTTTGAAGCCTCGAGTTCAGCGTTTTGGTCGTCGCCATCTTGAATTACGGCCGTTGCCAACTTGGCTAACCAGTGTTAGCATATTTGGATAGCGGAGGAGTGACGTAGAGACACCGTATACGTCTCTGGTAGGAGATCTGTCAATCACCTTGTAGCCCCGCCCTTAAGCACACCCTGCTTTATGGTCTATTTGACTCTAAATGGACCATAATTTACTAAATGAACATCCTGCTGTATTGAAGAAGACTTGAAACTAGAGATTGAGACCATAAACTCATGTTTACAATGTTTACTGAGGGAATAAATCAAGAGAGAAGTAGAGTCATTTTCTCATAGACTTCTATACAACCAGAGGAGTCGCCCCCTGATGGACAGTAGATAGAATGCAGGTTTAAGACATGAAGCATTGGCTTCACTGTTCAGAACCGGAGGTTGCCGCCTGGTTACAATCTGCAACTTTACCACTGGACGCTGCCAGATTCTACACACTGCACCTTTAAAAAGGTATTGTGTTGCCTCTGGTGGACAACGAAAATATCAAATTAATCTTCTGGTGTTTTTTACTACAAATTAAAGGCACAGTGTGTAGGGTTTTGGCACCATCTAGTGGTGAGATGCAAATTACAACCAACTGAATACCCCTTCGCTCACTTTTCCCTTACCAAGACTGCAGTAACGTGAGCCCTGAGTCCCTGTGGACTAAAGTGGTAGTGTTTCTGAGCACCAGAATCCCTTTAGAAAACCTCTCATTTTACTGCAGCAGGGTCTGAAAGTTGGACCCCGCTCAGTCCTGGTTCTGGTTCTCCCGTGCCTCCCTTCCCTCCCAGCAACACGTTCTGGGTCTCCTGCAGGGCTGGTACCAACAGTCTGGATGAGCACATAGAGGCTGTGACGTCATACATCAGCTTCTCTGAAGACAGCTGTGTACCAACAAGCACCAGGGTGAGTGATAACTACGACAAACACAGCTAAAGGAACAGGCATTTAGGAGTGGGAACAAGGACAGTTTAAAGAGTTAAAACACAGGTTTAGCAGCATGTGAGAGACGCTAAACAACTAAACGACTCTGGGAAACTGCAACACCAGCTCTCAGCAAGTGACTCTGCTTCTGTCTGAAGAGGTCTCAGACAGATCACCCACTACAAGCCAAAAGCCCCCCACTCCATGAACGACCTCCACTTTGCAAGTTTTGCTGCCGCTTTGAAAGACAAAGGGACAGGCCCGACCCCTTCCCCCATCTCCAGACCACCAGGTCCCCCTCCCCCAGCTCAGCAGTGGCCTATACCTCACAACCACCCATTCTGGAGCTCCGCCCATCCCCCATTCCCCACCACAATAACGACTCCCTCTGTCTTGGAGAGACTGTTTAAAAGTCAAAACCCCTGCAAAGCAACCGGCCCAGACTCTGTCTCTCCCTCCACCTTGAAGCATTGTGCTGATCAGCTGTCTCCGGTGTTCACAGACATCTTCAACACCTCCCTGGAGACATGCCCCGTACCAGCCTGTTACAAGGCCTCCATCATCCCCGTCCCCAAAAAAACAAGGATCACAGGACTTAATGACTATAGGCCCGTTCTTCCTCCTCTGCTCTTCTCCCTGTACACCAACAGCTGCACCTCCAGTCACCAGTCCGTCAAGCTCCTGAAGTTCGCGGATGACACCACCCTCATTGGACTCATCTCTGGTGGGGATGAGTCCGCCTACAGGTGCGACATTGACCATCTGGTGACCTGGTGTGGACTGAACAACTTAGAGCTCAACGCTCTAAAGACAGTGGAGATGGTTGTGGATTTCCTGCACCCATCACCCCGTGTGACTCCCTAGTCGACGCTATGGAGTTTCATCCACTTCCTGGGCTCCACCAGAACCCACGACCTCAAGTGGGAGCTTAACTTCCACTCCATCACAACAAAAGGCTCCTCGGAGGATGTTCTTCCTGAGGCAGCTGAAGAAGTTCAACCTGCCAAAGACAATGATGGTGCACTTCCACACTGCCATCATTGAGTCCACCCTCTGCTCCTCCATCAGCGTCTGGTACGCTGCAGCCACTGCCAAGGACGAGTTCAGACTGCAGCGTATCATTTGCTCTGCTGAGAGGGTGATTGGCTGCAATCTACCGTCCGTCGACAAGAAACAAAAGATTGTAGCCGACCGCTCTTTCCCTGGACACAATATGTTTGAGTCCCTTTCCTCTGGCAGGAGGCTCCGGCCCATCAGGACCAATACCTCACAACACAAAAACAGTTTTTTCCCGTCTGCAGTTGGGTTCATCAATAAAGACCAGGACCCTCACTGACTCAGACGCTTACATCCCCAGGACAATTTCTTACAGTTACACACCCTTGCACATCTATTAATATACACATGACACTATAATAGACTTGTTTTAACATACTCTTATCTGTTTGTTTACCATATTTTATGTTCATATTTTCTATTTTTAAATTACGTCTTATACTATTGCATGTTTATTGTTATGCATCAATCAACTAGCCAAATTCCTTGTATGTTTAATGTACTTGGCAATAAACAATTCTGAATCTGATTCTGTGATTGGCTAGTAGTATCTGGTACTTCTGTGCTGTGACTGGCATTAACCGTGAACTTTCGTATGTTGTGACAAGAAACTGGACAATAAATTTCACTCATTTAGTGGCTGGCTAGCTAGCTTTCTAGTTCCACAATGCTTTAATGCAACACTGCTTACAGAAAATAAGCCGAACAAACTTGTCACTCATCTGACGATAGCAATGTGTGTTTTTATGTGTGGATGAAGCATTAAGTTGTATACTTTTACTCATTTAGCAGCTAGTTAGCTAGCTAACTTGCTAATTCCACTTTGATGCTCCACTGGTTTCAGAAATTGGCCGCATATGGGAGAAGTTTGCATCTGCCAGAGATCTCCTTAGGTTAAGGCAACACACCTACCTGTTTAGTGCTAGTAAAATATCATTTTTTGTGTTAAAATAAACCCAATTGATAAAAGCCCTGAAGAAAAAACGTCTCCCACAAGCAAAATGAGACGAACAGTCGAGGCAACCAGCACGAGCACAGTAGCCTCGTACTAGCCAATCACAGCCCAGTAGGGCGGGACTATACTGCTTATGCACCAACTCCTGATAGTTGCATAATAGTAGTGGATGGAAACAAGCACTAATTTGCATTTTCTTTGGATGATTTTCTCAAAATGTGGGTAAAATGGAAACATGGCTACTGTCTACGAACACTGTACTACAGAACTCCATCTTAACTACTAAACTAGAACTTTAAAATTGTTGAAGTGCCCCTTTAAATTTTGCTGCGACAAAGTTATTGCATCTTAAACGGTGTACAACCATAGATTGTGGACGTCGTCATCGTGACATCACCCGTTGGTTTGTGGACATGTTTTGAAGCCTCGAGTTTACCAATTTCGCCGTCGCCATCTTGGATCACGGCCGTCGCCATCTTGGCTTTCTGCAACCAGCGAACAGGAAGTTACCATATCTGGACTGAGGAGGAGTGACGTAGAGACGCTGTATACATCTCTGGTAGAGACCTGTCGATCACCTTGTAGCCCCACCCTAAAGCATACCCTGGTTTATGGTCTATTTTACTTTAAATGAACCATAATTTACTAAATGAACATCATGCTGTATTGGAGAAGACTTGAAACTAGAGATTGAGACCATAAACTCATGTTTACAATGTTTACTGAGGGAATAAATCAAGAGAGAAGTAGAGTTATTTTCTCAGACTTCTATACAACCAGAGGAGTCGCCCCATGATGGCCATTAGAGAGAATGCAGCTTTAAGACATGAAGCATTGACTTCACTTTTCAGAACTGGATGTATACAAACTAACAGACATTAGTTTTGTAATGGGACTCACACACACACACACGCATGCACGCACACACGCACACACAGAGACAGAGGAGTGAGCGCGCAGCATCATGCTCTCCAGAGGACAGAGGGGAGGCGTGTTGGATGATAGGAACATTTATTTGTGCAGAGACCAGTTGGAGCGGTTTGTTGTCAGGAAGGAGAGTCGGCAACGAGGGTTAAACCTGGAGGACTAGTTTCCCTGACGTAGACGGTGTGTGTGTGTGTGTGGCCGGAGGAATACTAAACCGAAAAGGAGCACACTGAGGACGAGGACCACATTTTAAGGACTATTAGGCTGCAACTTGCCTGCATCGACCGACCATCACACAGCAACGGAGCAGAGGCAGCGACACACATACACACATCTGCCCATGTTACACACACACACACACATACCACACTCTGCTCGGAATAGATTTGGAGGATGAAGGGAGCGGCGATTAAGCAAGACCGGACCGAGCCGCAGGGGGGCGCGAAAAGGGCGCTCCGGTTCCAGCGGCCGCATGGTGAGTGACAGCAACACACACACGCACGCACGCGCACACACACTGCCGACGGAGGTGCATGTCCGTGTTGAATCGGAATTTATGTAACACAAACACAAACACGAGCGCGCGCGCGCGCGCTCACACATAAACTAGACTACTTCCTCTTTATTTCATTCATTCGTGTCGCAGCTTCAGCAACTGTATGCGCGTGCGCAACCCCGTGATGCAAACTCTTGATCACGCTCCTTGATTAACGATCAGAGCGAGTGGCTACATCGTCACCGCCCCACCAGCGGTGCTGACGCTACACAAAAACAAACCAGATACGCGTGAGCTATGTACAGCACGCGCACGCGCGCACACATTTCTGCGCCATTATGTAAGTTATGTGGTATTTTCCTGCGGCAGCCTATGAGCTTTTGGGGAGCTGGTCAACATTGGGAACAGCACGTGCGGCTTGTGTCTGTCCCAGCAGCGGCAGCAGCGCGCGCAGGTGTTGGGTGTCCTCTGACCCGGTAGACCGGAGAGAGGTGCACGCTCGAGGACGCATGGCTCCTCCGCGGAGACCGGGGGAGTCAGGAGGGCCGGGGGTCTATTTTGGGAGGGGGATAGGGGTGTTTTTTCTAGGAGCGACCTGTGTGTCCTCGAAGTCTCTCTGCCTTGAGACAACTAATGGAGTCCATGAAGAGCGTACCATTGGTGCGGCGCGTGCGGTGCCAGAGCACAGGTGAGGTTTGAACTGGCAGCTTCAAGAGCAGACAGACAGATGTTAACCTCATCTCTCTCTCTCACACACACACACACACATATATATATACTAACCACACACACATTAACCTCACACACACACTAATCTCACACACATACACTAACCTCACACACACTAACCTCACACACATACACACACACTAACCTCACACACGCGCACACACTCTGCATGAGATGACTGTCATGAACATGTTTTCTTGGGAAAAGGTGACGGCAGTGGTGAAGAAGTACTCATTAAGTAGAAATACTACAGTGTAAAGCTACTGTACTACAAGTAAAAGTCCTGCAATGTCTCAGTAAAAGAGATGGAAAGAAATACATTTACTCAAATACTGTACTTGAGCTTAATTTTAAGATAATTCTACTTGAGTATTTCTATTTATTAGTTTAAACGTTTTATCCAAAACGTCGCAGAGAAAAATATTGTACTCCTATTTTTTTTTTTTTTTTTTTAATATCAATTATTGGGGTATTTTCTGCCTTTAAGTCCCTGAAATGTTCAGGGACACTTCCTCCATGAGCTCATTTGTGAATGTGAGCAGGGATCAATACCCGGGGAATCCGAGACCTCGTGACGATTCAGGGACGAGAACCCGAAAGGTCACGTCTGTCTGACCAAAGGCGTTTTGAACCAATCACAAGACTCCGCTGATGACGTATTCAAATCCGTGACTTGTTCGACTGTTCTGCTGGACCCCATCTGTTCCAGCGTTACCGTGGCATTTATGAAAAGGCTTCAGACTGAAATGCTCCTGGAAGTGGACGTAGTCGTCGTGACGATACACATTGGTTATGTGGACGGATGTTTTGAAGCCTCGAGTTCAGCTAGAGATTGAGACCACAAACTCATGTTTACAATGTTTACTGAGGGAATAAATCAAGAGAGAAGTAGAGTCATTTTCTCATAGACTTCTATAGAATCAGAGGAGTGCCCCCTGGTGGACAGTAGAGAGAATGCAGTTTTTTTATACGGTGTCTTTACGTCACGCCTCCTCAGTCCAAATATGGTCACTTCCTGTTCACTGGTTGCAAAAAAAACAAGATGCCAACGGCCGAAACGCTGAACTCAAGGCTTTAAAATGTCCACAAACCAATGAGAGACGTCATGACGACTACGTCCGCTTCTTATATTCAGTCTGTGATTGACGTGTAATTTTTGGAGTCACAGCTAAAAAGTTATTTGAGTAAAATTACTCCGTTAACTTGCACTTCTGGGTGAACAGATGTGGGTCTTCACATATCAACAACGCATATACAACCAACAAGATCAAAGGAAACATCCAGTATTTCACACACACACACACACACACACACTGTCACTGGTTATGTTAGACGTCACCTGACATCATCATAAAGGAGCTGTTCAGCGTGGTCTTTGCCACTTCCTGCACACATGTTGGGGCAAAGTGTAGAGTTGCAGTCAGTGATTGGCGGACGGCCTCATTCTGACTGACTGACGGCTGAATCGACCAATCAGAGACTCTCCCATCAGGTGTGCTGAATGACTCAAACTCCTCCCCCACCTCTCATAACCGACAGCTGACATCGTGGGTTCAAAATCAGTTCGCTCACCTGGAGAGCGTCTCTTTATCTCGTCGTCCTGCAACACACACACACACACACACACATAGTACAGAGGTTTTACACACACACACACTAGGCTGTTGAAGCCATGTCACAAAGAACGCTCACTCAGAATCCTCTGGAGAAGACATGGGGTCCGTGGTTGAAAAGCAGGCTGAGCCAACGCAGAGGCTGTGAGTAGTACGCACGCACACACACACACACACACACACACACACACACACACACACACACACACACACACACACACACACACACACACACACACACACACACACCCTGACACTACAACATTGTTTTCGTCTCGCTTCAGTTTGACAAGTTGATACTTGTGCATTATTATAATCCTCTCTATTTGAGTCCGTTTGTGGCGCAAACCTCTTTTTTATTTTTTCCCCTCGGGGAAATCCGTCGCAGGTTTTTCCAAAAGCAAATTATCAAAATTATTTGAGTGGAACAATCTCCTTCTTTCTCTGAGATCCATCAGCGGTCTCCACCGCTTCAGGACATCTTTGTTTCCTCTTCTCAAACCGACATGTTTATGGTAGTTTGTACGTCATTTCAATCTAACTGAAAACAAAATAGTTTTTCTTTCTGCTGATGTGATCCGTTAATTTACTCTTTTCTTGCACAACAGCTGAGGGCTTGATGTGTGTGTGTGTGTTATGTGTTATGTAATGCTGTTTACGTCTGTATTTGTTTGTATTTGTTTCTATAGGATTCTCTCCAAAGTGAGACGCTACATCTCAAGGGGTTGTTCTTCGGTGAATCCATTCATGGAGGTTTTGTGGAGCGGCAGAGTGACAGTTTTGTGTTGTTTTGTTTTTTTTGTGGTTTAGAGGATCACTTCTGTAGAGCACGGCGTTCCTCTCTGTGTGTGACAGACCGGAGGGACGTTCACCCCAAAGGGTCACCGTGACAACACGTGGCGTTCAACCTGATTTTCTTTCGTGAATTTGTCTGTTTTTTTTACGCTGAATGACATATGTTCAAGAAACCTTTGAGCACATTTCTGTCAAACAAAAGATTTAAAGTGGTGCTTTTTTGTTTGATTCTTTGTGGAGAAACTCCATTTTTACAGATCTGTTGATTAAATCTTAAGTTAGTCGATTAGAGTCGGCTGAGAATCTCCTTGGTGGAGGATGAACCCCGGCCAGGTCTGGTACTCTGCTGTGCCAAAAGGATGCTGAGTAAAAAAATACTCCATTACAAGTAGAATTCAAGAAGTATAATTGGCAAAAAGTACATGTTGGGCAGTAAAATGTCTCCCGTGACTAATGTATATTATTACATCTGGTATTATTTGAGTGTGAAGCATCAATATTAGAGCAGCATGTTCCTGATGGAGCTGCTCCAGGTGGAGCTACTTTTATCTGCTTCACCAGTTAGTTTAGTCCGGTGGGTCCAAACCTAGGGGTCGGGCCCCTCCACAGGGTCACGAGATCAATCCGAGGGGTTGTGAGATGATTGATGGGAGAGAAGAAGAAGTTTTCAGTTTTCACGCCTCATGTCGGCGACAGTCCGCTCCGTTCTCGTGAGATCTCGGGAACGCCTCGGGGGAATTTCTTCCAATTTTCTGGATTAATTTAAAGGATGAACTGATCAGATTTTGGCGGTCAAAGGTCACTGTGACCTCCCAGAGGAACGTCCATGCTAATGTACATGAAATCGACGCACCTTCGTGTGTTTTTAAACCTCCCGTCTGTGTGTGTTTTGTGTGTTTCAGCGTCGGTGCCCCAGTTCACCAACTCCCCCACCATGATCGTGATGGTGGGGCTCCCGGCGAGAGGGAAGACCTACATCTCCAAGAAGCTCACCAGATACCTGAACTGGATCGGAGTCACGACTAAAGGTGTTACACCGACCGCGCTGTCGCTTCCCAACGTTTGGCCTCAATGCTTCGACTCCAACTGACTCCGTTCGACGATGAATTTGACGCGATTAAAAAAAATATATATATATGATAAACTCGGGCTGAATATTGTTTTCCGTTATTTTGCCCTCCCTCCCCATGGGAGAAGCTTCATTCCGTAACTTGTAGAAACCAAGCCACCAAGTCACCAAGCCAAGAAAGTGCAAATACTTGTTTTCTAACTTAAAGGAATATGTCGCCCACAAAAAGATCATCAGTTCATCAGTTACTCGCCCAGCGTTACCCAGAACTCTTGAGGAGAACTTTGAATCGTTCCTACAGAGAGATGTCCTCCTCTTGTTTCAGTGTTCAACGTCGGCCAGTACAGAAGAGACGCCACGCGTTCCTACAACAGCTTCGAGTTCTTCAGAGCCGACAACACCGAGGCCATGAAGATACGCAAGTATGAACCTTTCGGCTTCACACCGTCTCGCCGCCAACATCGCGTACAAACATTGCATGATGAATGTTCCTCTGTCCCTGTGCACAGAGCGTGTGCCGTCGCTGCCCTGAAAGATGTGTGCGACTACTTCACCAGAGAGCAGGGCCAGGTGGTGGTGAGGCAACGTTGTTAAAGCGGCTGTAGTCAGTGTGTGTAGAGAAAGAGCAGTACACAGTGAGTCTGATATTAATAATTAGATATTAGTAATAGTAACGTTAGTGATGTCATACAGAGTCTGATCACAAGATAAGGGATCATCAATGAAAGATAATCGTTGGAGAGCCCCTTTAAATGTTGCTGCGACAAAGTCATTGCATCTTAAATGGTGTAAGACCATAGATTGTGGACGTCGTCGTTGTGGACAGATGTTTTGAAGCCTCAAGTTTGCTGATTTGGTCGTCGCCATCTTGGCTTTCTGCAACCAGTGAACAGGAAGTGACCATATCTGGACTGAGGAGGAGTGACGTAGAGACGCCGTATAAGTCTCTAATGTCGACCTGTCAATCACCTTGTAGCCCCGCCCTAAAGCATACCCTGCTTTATGGTCTGTTTGACTCTAAATGGACCATAATTTACTAAATGAACATCATGCTGTATTGAAGAAGACTTGAAACTAGAGATTGAGACCATAAACTCATGTTTACAATGTTTACTGAGGGAATAAATCAAGAGAGAAGTAGAGTCATTTCCTCATAGACTTCTATACAAACAGAGGAGTCGCCCCCTAATGGACAATATTGAGAATGCAGGTTTAAGACATTTTGTCTTCACTCGGCAGAACCAGAGGTTGCTTAGTTTAAAATCAAAACCCCTAAAATGTTCTTAGGTTAGGACCCCAAAACCCCAAATGTCCTAGTATATTTTATGGACTGTAGAGATTAAGTATGCAGGCTCATAGTTGCTAAAACCAGCCGATTTACACGCCAACCTGTGAAGGGAGTACCGGATCTTATTTTTTTTTCACATTTGTCTCCTTTAGGTTTTTGATGCCACCAACACCACGCTGGAGCGCAGAGAGGTCATCCTCCAGTTCGCCGAGGAAAACGGTTACAAGGTTTGTTCTTGTTTTGGTTTGTTTTGGTTCCGTTACAAAATAACATCTGCTCCAAGTTCTCTCTTTCTTTTCTCACCCGTCCAGGTTTTCTTTGTGGAGTCGATATGTGACGATCCAGAAATCATCGCCGCGAATATCAAAGTAAGTGTAGAGAGAGAGAGAGAGAGAGAGAGAGAGAGAGAGAGAGAGAGAGAGAGAGAGAGAGAGAGAGAGAGAGAGAGAGAGAGAGAGAGAGAGAGAGATGGTTCCAAGCCCACTAGCAGAGCCGTGTTCGGAGCCAGATTTCTCAGTGTGTCTCTTGTTTGTTATTGGTGGAACAGACTGAGCTGAACACACGTCGGTCAGAGCAGCAGCCGCATTCTGCCAAGTCACGGGTGGTGTTTGTTCCAAAACAAGACAGATTGAACATATTGAGAATGATTTTCCTGCTGGTATCAGGCTTTTTTTCTTTTCTTACTTTTTTTTCTTACTTCTGGAACAATTGTGAGAACAAAGCTGAAGGATGAAAATGTTGGACCTCTCTCTCTCTCTCTCTCTCTCCCTTTCCCTCTCCCTCTCCTTCCCCCTCCCCCTCCCTCTCTCTCTCTCGCCCCCTCCCTCCACCCTGAATAGCAAGTGAAGCTGAGCAGTCCTGACTACGTAGACTGCGACAAAGAGGAGGCCGTGGCCGACTTCCTGAAGAGGATCGAATGTTACAAGGTGACCTACGTCCCGCTGGATGACAACAAGGACAGGTGACGTGAAACTAAATACATCCACCTCACCGTCTTACAGCCGGTCTCCCGGAGCAGGAAGTAGTGTGTCCTCGATGTGATGTGAAGGAAAGAAGGATGGTGGTCGGCGTGTTGGGTTGACATGTCGGGAGTCCCATCAATGATCAATATATTTAAAGAACCAAATGTGGATTAATCTGCAGCTGAAAGTAGTCCCCAACAAATGGCACTACAGTTACCAGCTGTTTTAGCTAATTATTTCGACTCTTCTTATTAAAGTACAGAAGACTTTTTTTTCTTCTTATTCACACACATAAATAGTAATTCTTAATAAACAAATCCATGTATAAATTAGCTTAAATTATATATAAAACAAACTAACACATTGTTGGTTTTTGTCTTTTCCTGGGATTTGTCGGCGATAATAAAAATATAAAATATAGCCAGACTTATTTAATGTAACAGAAATTTTAATACAAACTCAATCCTGTGAATCTCAGATATATTGTTTTGAGATACAAATACATTATTTTAAGATAATAAGTCATAATTATGAGATACTAAGTCATTATTATGATACTATGTCATAATTATGAGATACTAAGTCATTATTATGATACTATGTCATAATTATGAGACAAGTCATAATTATGAGATACTATATCATAATAAAGACTTAGTAAGTCATAATGAGATACTTAGTCATTGTTATGAGATACTAAGTTTCTCATTATAATATATTTTTTTCATCACAGTGGTGGAAATGGGCTTCCATAAATCTCAGATTATTGAATGAAGATGACCGTACTGTTGCTCCGTTTAAATGAAATCCTTCATCATGTCTTTACGCAGGAACTTGTCCTACATCAAGATCTTCAACGTGGGCAGCAGGTACCTGGTGAACCGGGTCCAGGACCACATTCAGAGCAGGATAGTCTACTACCTCATGAACATCCACGTCACCCCGAGAGCCATCTACCTGTGTCGCCACGGCGAGAGCGAACTCAACCTCGTGGGTCGCATCGGGGGAGACTCCGGGCTGTCGCCTCGCGGGGCAAAGGTCAGGGCCGTTTGTGGACTTTCTTTTTATTCTATACACGTCCTGTTTCTTATTTCCGTGTGTGTGTGTGTGTGTGTGTGTGTGTGTGTGTCAGTTTGCCAGTGCTCTGGGGATCTACATGCATGAGCAGTCCATCAGCGACCTGAAGGTGTGGACGAGCCACATGAAGAGGACCATCCAGACCGCCGAGGCTCTGGGGGTCCCGTACGAACAGTGGAAGGCCCTCAATGAGATAGACGCCGTGAGTGTGTGTTCGGAGCGTTTTCACGCAGTCCGTTTGTACGTTGGAAGACTTTCCACAACTACCGTTCATAGTTTGTGTACTTTTACAAATATTCTTGAACTTTGTTTGTCTCTGTGTTTGCTGTCTCAGGGGGTTTGTGAGGACATGACGTATGAGGCCATTCAGGAGAATTACCCAGAGGAGTTTGCACTGAGGGACCAGGACAAGTATCGCTACCGCTACCCTAAAGGAGAGGTGACCGCCACCTTTTCTTTACTTTGGACTTCTTATTGCAGGAACAAATGCTGAAAGAGTGTTTTCAAACTGGGCGACAGTATGCTACGGAAGCACATTTCTGCCTTAGTGTTAGAAATATTTTGGTATCAATGTACTAAATCAAAATATTGACAAGTGTTTTATTATTTTCAGATGCAAAATCATTATTTTCAGATACAAAATCATTATTTTTAGATACAAACTCATTATTTTGTGATTCAACCCATTATTTTTAGATACTAAGTAATTATATTTAGAAAGTAAGTTATTATTTTGAAATATTAAGTAATTATTTTGAGACGCTAACTCATTATTTTCATTATTTTTGATTTCTCTCTCTCTCTCTCTGAACCAGTCTTACGAGGACCTGGTCCAGCGTCTGGAGCCGGTCATCATGGAGCTGGAGAGGCAGGAGAACGTTTTGGTCATCTGTCACCAGGCCGTTATGAGATGTCTGCTCGCCTACTTCCTGGACAAGACTTCTCGTGAGAAATAACTACTTTAATTTACAATACCACTCATCAGTAGTAGTAGAAGCATCATAAACCTCACAAAAGAAGAAAAAGAGAGCAAATATAACTTTTAGATCTCTGATCAAATTTGTTTGCCCCCGATACTAATGATCATTGATGATCCATATTAACAGATATAGATTTGTTGTTTGATTATAGCAGCTGGTCTATTCATTCATCCAAAAAAAAAAAACGTTCAATGCTCCGAGTTAGGAAGTTAAACAGTTCATAATTAACCTCTAATATCTATTTTATATTCATGTGAAAACATCTGGATTTATTCTAGTTCATCACCAACACTACATTTTACTAGATTACATGTGAACACATCATGATAACGTTATAATTGACCTTCAGCCAGTACTCATGTTCACTGAGCAGAGCCTGAACGCATCATAATGTAACTGAAGTGAACCTCCGTTGGTTCTCCGTTAGCGGTGCTGCTAATGTTACTAGCTCTCCTCCTGTTGGTTTAAACACTGATTGGTTGTTTACAATGTCACATGATCAGAGATCAAAGACTAGAAAAACATCCATGATGTCCTAATCTCATGTTTTACTGGATATTGGAGGATAAAACGTTATTTACTCTGTGACGGTTAACGTTGCGCGGCCGCAAAAAGCTGCACAATCCGTCTGTGAAGTTTTGCTCCTCGTTTAAATTTACTAGAGTTTGAGCAGTAGAGCAGGTCCTCCTCTAACTGGACGACAGGCGGTTTGATCCCCGGCTCCCTAATAAAAAAAGCACAAAGTACGTTTTTGTCCCGTTTCCTTCAGGGATCAGTCGGGGGATGTTCTATATTTTACTCCCATAAAAGTATCCAAACCAACAGTGAACGTATCTACCAACACAAATCCTGACGTATCTTCTTCCTCTGAGACATAAAGGACGACTCGCATACAAACACTCACTAGAGCACCAGATGTGGATTCATCCGCCGGTGAAAATAGTCCCCAGCAAAGTCACTATTTCCTCCAGTGTGTTTAATAAAAACTACAGTGAATTAGTGATGAAACGATATATATTTGTGTTTTTTAAAAGATGTACTTCCTTCAGTAGGAACCAACGGGGCAAACACATCTGTATGATATTATAATGAGAGAATTATTCTTTCTCCCTGTGTGTCAGATGAGCTGCCCTACCTGAAGTGTCCTCTCCACACGGTCCTGAAACTCACCCCGGTCGCCTACGGTCAGTCTCTCTGCTGGACGTTTGTCCCTGCTGGGTCCCCACTGCTCTGTGTCTGTCCTCAGCAACACGACGCCCCTGATCTTTAAATCTTTCTCAGACTCACACTTGTGCGGCGGTTTGTCTTTTTTCCTCTCAGGTTGTAAAGTAGAGTCTGTCTTCCTCAAGATTGAAGCCGTCAACACACACAGAGACAAACCAGTGGTAAATTAAATTAATTACAATTTCCTGTGATATATATATATATATATAAATATATATATAAAAATAAAAAATAAACCAGTAAATCCCACTGAAACTGTAGCAGTGGGGTTGAGGGTGTGAACACAAAGTACTTTCAACTCTATGACAGTAATATATGTTTGTCTCTTTCTCAGAACGTGGACGTGGACAGAGAGCCGTCGGAGGCTTTGGAGACGGTCCCAGACCACATCTAGAGGACGCTACATGGAGCTGGTTTAATTTCCATCCCAAACCTCATGGAAAGTGGCCTTTTTTTAAAACTGAAGTAATCACAGTGTTCATCGTTATCGTGGTCATTGTTGTGATAGATTCTCCTGTGTCGGCCTACTTCCATTGTAAATGCACTTTATAATGCAGGGCTCAGGCCAAATGTCTGTGATAAATGAAGAAGAGGCTTCCTTTACTGTGAAAATTAACTGCTGAACACTGTTTGGAGTCACCTGCACGTCTCTCTCACCTTTCTTTCTTCTCTTCGTCCCATCATTCTGTTGCCCCTCCTCTTCCCTACTTGTACTTACGCATTCATCATTCACGTCAGTTATGAACTTGAACTGCCACGTCGGTCTGAGCTATTTTTGCATCATGTTATCTTGTCTCCGTATTCACAGAGGTGCATCATATGAGACTCCAGACGACCGGTGAGAAACTATGTTTGTTTTTTATTAGAAGTCACAGTGGTGCGAAAAGAGGAAGAGTTGAACTTGGCAACAGTTCTGATGGAGATTTAAAGGGATAGTTTGATATTTTGAGAAATACACTTATTCGCTCTCTTGCCGAGAGATAAGATCGATACCACTCTCGTGTCGGTACCATTTAAACCAAATAGGAAAAGAACAGACATCCCGTTCGATTCAAAGTAGCAGGATGGTCACATGGGCGGCCATGTTGTTGTGTACCGCTGTCGTTGCGACTGTTGTAGGAGGCTAACGTCTATATAAACCAGCTCAGAGAGCCAGAGGAAATGAGCAAAATTGAACAACTCAGTCCTTCATGCTCTCGTCACAGCGTAGGAAAGCACATTGCTTACACCAGATGAGTGACAACTTTGTTTGGCTCATATTCTGTAACCAGTGTAGTATTTAAGCTTGGTGGGATTGGCTAGCTTGCTAATTTCACCATGCTTAAATGCTACACTGGTCACAGAAAATTAACTTACAACTTGTAGTTTTACACTTAGTTTTCGTCAGAATTCAATAATTGACATTAAAAATGTTAATCAGGGAGCTTTAAAGGTACTCATCGGTGGATTTAGTTTTGTATCGATCTTCTCATCTAACTAGCAAATGAAGCGAATATGTTTCCAAACTTTTACAGGGAGAGTTCACTCTAAAATCTGAAATACATATTTTTCCTCTTACCTGTTGCCCTATTCATCAATCTGGATAGTTTTAATGTGAGTTTCCGAGTGTTGGAGATATCGGCCATAGAGATGTCTGTCTTCTGCGCAACTGATCATGTGTGAGTAACGGAAAATGGATAATGCTCAAATACTCTGTAGCTCTCTCACAGCCCAACAGCTAACTAGCTAGCTAGCCCCACCACATCTCCTGGCATCAAAACAGGAAGTTGGTGCTAAAGTAGTTGATTTGATTGGCTTCCTGGGCCAAGTGTGAAAGTGACAAGTGGTGCGACTCCTCTGGTTGTATAGAAGTCTATGAGAAAATAACTCTACTTCTCTCTTGATTTATTTCCTCAGTAAACATTGTAAACGTGAGTTTATGGTCTCAATCTCTAGTTTAAGTCTTCTTCAATACAGCATAATGTTCATTTAGTAAATTATGGTCAATTTAGAGTCAAATAGACCATAAAGCAGGGTATGCTTTAGGGCGGGGCTACAATGTGATTGACAGGTCTCTACGTCACTTCCTGTTCATTGGTTGCGAATTACAACATGGCCGCAATTCAAGATGGGGACGGTGAAATCGCCAAACTCGATGCCTCAAAACATCAGTCCACAAACCAATGAGAGACGTCTCGATGACTACGTCCACTTCTTATGTACAGTCTGTGTGGGGACCACAATATAGGAACTATATTGAGCTTAAACAGCAACGTCTCTTTCCAGAGAACTTGATGTGAGCAGTTTTCATGTAGGAACTGGTTTAAAGAAAATAGTTCCTACATATAAACTGCTCACAATAAGGTCTGTTACATATTATTAGTGCCATATTTTCCCATTATATTTTTTTAGGGCAGGCAGATATCTCCAAAACGGCTCACACTAAAACAACTTAGGTTGGTGAATAGCTCTACAGGTAAAAGAAAAAACACAAACTGTCCCTTTAACTTGAACTGGTTCGTAAGTTGGAGCCATGTTCATGTCTTCATGCGTCGTACGAGAGTTCAAATCACACAGGTGTTTTTCTTTTGGGTGGATGTGGAGTTGTCACGGTGTCGACTTTGGTATAAATGCCGAATGAAACTTGCGTGGAAAGTCAGACTACATCCCCCACAATCCTTTGGTAGGGAAACTAGAGGGGACATTTGGCACTTTAACTGCCCAAATACCATGATGTGCCTCACATGAGTCCAAGATACATGATGATTCTATGCACCCTCCATTCTCTCTCTCTCTCTCACACACACACACACACTGGAGGCAGATGTGTGCTGTCGCATGTTTTTAAACTTTGACATCCGTCGGTGCAATGTGTTTTATTTTAAATAGGTTTACTTCAGGTCGAGATCTGGGAGCTTTCTTTGGGTCCAATAATCCAGGGTATCATGAAGCTGTTTATCAAGCGTTAACTCTGGATTCATCGCCTTCACAGGGAAGAGGTTCTTAAGTAAATGTAGAATCAACATAACTGTGAGTGGAGTCTGAAAAGTGATATTCAGCCAGATTAAGGCCCGATAATCTCCACTCAGACCGTGAGGCTGTGAGGGTCGAAACTCAAATTGTGTCTCAGACATTTAGACCCCGATCCCCGTGTCCCACAATTGTACACGTTATGACATTGTCATGGTAACGTGATATGCCCCATTCGTATCTACACAATTTCGAGACCTCAGTCTCTCACACTCAACCATCTACCAAGTCCCTGAGTGATCAGGGTTTAAGGTCTCGGGGGGGCGGGGGCATGGGGAACAGAGCCTAAATATATTAAATATATAATAGAATCACACAACTTGGAGAAAGAATAACAAGCTGTAAAAACAAATAGGAACTCGGGGGGCCCCTCGGACAGCGCAGACCTCCAAGGCCGACTGCCCTCTTCTCTCACGACGCGAACAGAAGTGATAATAGTTTAAATAATGATCTGGATCCACTCCCAAATCTAATGAGCACTTTATCGGCCAACACTTCACTCTTCAACCAAGTTTCATGAAAACACAGCCTCCTTTGTGGAGGTAATATCAGGATATTCTGAGGAAGGCTACTACAGTGATAAATGTGGGATATAGTGACTTTGCTTCTTTGTCTCATGAACTACAGAACACAGGAAGGTAGTTAATGAGGTCCATCTGGGGTATTCCTTTTATTTATTTAACTTGATCCTGAGAGTTCAAAGGCTATCCACACTAGTTAAACTAAGCACAATTAAAATGCTGCAGCACAAGTTTATGTATTTAGTCTGGTAAACTATGTTTGTTAGTTCGGTTTTGCTTAAAAACAGCAAAGTGGTTTTACTCTGTCATTTTATCTTGAAGGATTTTTGTTTTTCGTGACCTGATTGGTGAGACGTTTTTTAGATTTAATCCTCCGTCTCATTTAAAAGTGAACCAGCTTCATGATACCAGAGTTGAACCCAAAGACCCCCTTTCTTTGTCACCTCGGGGAGCAAATAGAAAATACAAGAATACAATCTTTTCAGGGGACCTTGATTTATTTAAATAAGCACATATTTACAGTGTAAATAAACGCGTTCACTTCTTCCCTCACAATGTGACGAGTGTCCGTCACAAAACTAGAAACGTTTCTTGTGTTCCTTTTGTCAAAACGCACAGTCAGTTCTTGTGGTAGCAAACGTGTGAACTCCTGTTTGTATGTGTATGCATGTATACATGTATAAAAATATATACATACATACATACATACACATGCTGTCATGTCCTGAGCTCTGAGGCCACAGATGTAACTTCAACATCTGTCTTCTTGTCCAACGAGCGTACGAGAGAGAAATGAATGAAAAAGTCAAATGAGGTCATTGTTTGTGTTTAAAAGGATCCTTGTTGTTGACGTAGAAACTATTCTAACAGATTTTTTTTTATATTCTGAGCTGTTAACTTCTTAAAAGTCCAGGCAATAAAATAAAAATGGATACCTGAACAACTGTGTGTGGTATTGAATGTTTTTAATAAAAAGAGACTCAACAGACTAAAGTATAAATGTAAAAATATGTAGAATATGTATACGCAGGATTTTGTCTGTTCACTATGAACACATTTTAAAAACAAGACAAGGAAACCACGGCACTGACACAAATAAATAAATAAATGTAACGGGATCATCTCTGGCTGCTGCTGCCGGCCTGCGTGGAGCCGGACACGGAGTGGGCCTCTCGGTACTGCTGGCTCCAGCTCTGAGGGTCCTGTTCATGGAGCTGAGACCAAACACCAGATCCTCGTGAGGTACAAGTACTCTGACTCTGACTAACATCAAGTACAACAGCAAACGGATGCTTACTTGACCCATGAACTCCAGGATTTTGGTTTTCGACACTTCCACTTCGGCGCGTTGACCCCATCGGAACTCGTGCTCCACTGGCTCCGTGTGGGGGATTCGCACATACTCCAGGTACCTACACACAAGGCAAGTCAAGTTTATTGGTAGAGCACATTTCAACAAGTTTATTCAAAGTGCTTCACTTTGTAATATAGTTTTCTGTTTTAGTGTGTTTTTCTAATGTAGCATTTGGGAATACAAACTGCATTAAAAAAGAAAAGAAAAAAGACATGAACATCTCACAACATGTGACCTTTAAGGCAACACAAGAATGAACACGTATAAAGAGTACAAGACATAATAGTAATTGTTTGGAGTCGGTGCTGGTCCAGCCCACTCTGCTGTGGTGGTCTGGAGCCACGCTCCTGTTGCTCTGTGGTGTGGTATAAACCAGAGTCTACGGTCTGAAAGACTCTGGCTCTGATCACACCAGTACACACTTTAACACACATCCCAGCAGCGGGGCTTGAACCCACGACCTTCTGGTCACAGGCCTACTGACTTATGATTGAGCTATCGAGGCTTCAGGATCTCCCTGGGTATTCACAGGTGGGGGGGTAAGGGGATTATGAAAACCTGATTTCAGAAAAATGTTCACGTGCACATAAGAAACTAGACAAACCAGAGAAAATGTTTCACATGAACTGAAGTTTACCTGTCAATCACATTTGTCCTCTGACCCTCAGATCTTATTTTTTGGAAGCATTTATTCTAACTATTACTAGAAGACACTGCTTCTTGATTATTTTGTTCA
Organism: Ophiodon elongatus; assembly: GCA_016806645.1. Classification (NCBI taxonomy): domain Eukaryota; kingdom Metazoa; phylum Chordata; class Actinopteri; order Perciformes; family Hexagrammidae; genus Ophiodon; species Ophiodon elongatus. The sequence goes on from JACSYO010002163.1 coordinate 1,016,825, forward strand.
CGATTAGAGGGAAACTATCGATTTGACAGCAAAAATAAGCCGTGTTTTTACCAAGAAGTTCCTGGTAGTTTTAGTCCCGGGACTACTTTTAAACCTTGTTTTATTTTTACTCACTGTGACGGCGTTTACTGACGCACGTAGTAACAAGAGAGAGTGTGAATCATCTGTCGAGTGCTTGATGGTTATTTATTTCTGCTTCAGAACGAAACCCTGAAAATAAGTTTTCATTTTCATTTATTCATTGTCATTTTGTCTCGTCCGCTCTCTCCTTCTCTCTCCTTCTCTCTCCTTCTCTCTCCTTCTCTCTCTCCGTCTTCTCTAAAACGACAGCAAAGCTTTTAAAGTTCATCAAACGAAGAGAACCGCTCTCCCCTCGTCCCTAAATCCATACTAAAGTGCTTCCTCGTGTTGTCAATGACACGAGTTAAAGTGTTTGACCAATCAGTGATGTCGTCGCTGCAAACCCCACCCAGGAAGTACTGCCCCCTGACCCGGGGCCTGTTTGGGGGGGTCAAATGTCAAATTTAGACCCTTGTTCCTGCGATCAAAGCGATTCCTCAACAGGTTCCGAGTCCCTCGGGTCTACAGGGGGCTTTAGCAAAAGACCCTTGTCTTCGACGTCGGCCTATAACCAAACACACTAAATTACAGTATCTACAAGTACAAATACACCAATTCCACAGCTGATCATTTGAATATTTGTTCATTTTGTTCCGCGAGGAAAAACTGTAACACATTGTGTGTGCGTAACGAAGGCCTGTTCATTCTCACCTTTGTCGCACAAACTCGTCCGTGACGACCTTCTTCACGTCACCGAACTCCTCGTGTTTCTCTCTGGAGAGATTTTGCGTCGTCACAACAGCGAAGGAACAAATGAGATTCAGAGTCGTTAATAACCAGGAGACACACACACGGTGCGTTACGTACACAACCTGCCGTACCCGGGGTCAACGCGGAGTTTCTTGAGAGTGCTCCAGATCAGGTCTGCGGCACAAAACAAAAACCAGACATCTTCATCACAAACAGATTATTGGAACAAAATGAAAACGTGGTGAACGGACTAACGCGGGTATTTAACCTCTGAACCCCAAAACCCACTGGCGGGATGGAAAAGCGGGTTTTCTTTTATCAATTGCCAGAACTATACAATTTATAAGCCAGAAGCTGTGAAAATGGTTATTGTCAGATTTTCATCTTTCCGACGGTCCCTGAACACATCATTTGTGACGCACGCTTCCGTCGGGAAAAGCAGCTTAAAATGTTGATATTCTATCAAAAACATTTTTATTCTACGTGTCTCTTTTAAAATCTCGCCCCAGATAATCGGAGGCCAACAGTCATGTGACAACAAATCTGTGAAACTTTTACTTATCTTCAGGCTGCTGAACACAGGAGAGAGGCTGTAAACATGTGAATAGTTCAATATTTATATCACATAACGCCTTCATTTTTTTTCTAACATTGGTAACACTTGGCAACATGTTGGATATTTAGATTATATTGTTTGCCCATTTTTGTAATGGACATTATCAAAGAAAGTCAACTTGCGGTTCTTTCTTTTTTATGATTTATATGTCATAAAAAACTGTTATTCTGCACTAAAGACATGTTCTAGTTCTCTCTACTTCTAGTCACGATGGTTTTGTTTCCAGAGAGGAGCAGGACTTTTATAATAGAGAGAAAATCGAGAGAGAAAAAAACCGCCTGGAGTCTGCTTCGGGGTTCAGAGGGTTAATGGTTTCCTGCTCGTAACGAGCAATGGAAGCTCTCACTCACTTTCTCTGACGACGCCTCCTTTCATAAAAATAACACTCAGGATCACGAACAGCAGCCCCATCTTTGGGTTGGTCGGGCTTCTGCACACGCAAGGAAAACAAAGCTGTGATGGTCAAAACAGTTTATATGAATACTGACACCGTGTTAAATTACAGAAATACTCAAAAACACTCACTTGATTGTTGCGGGTCCCTCAACCAGCTCCAACTTGTTGATGAGTATGTACATGTGATTTTTGGCATCTATTTCAATCATTTTAAGGCCAAACACCTGTTTCAAACAGTGGAAAAGGAGTTTTTTTCGTTGTTTTAATGTGATTTTTCCTAAATATGACGCGGTTAAGCTGATTCCAGCCACTGATCCTCTCAGCCTGAACAAACCTGGTCAAACGTGCGTGCTGCTCTCTTCATGATCTCAGGGTAAATGGTTCTGTACTCCTTCACCACGTGTTTCACGAGTTCTGAAAACATACATTGCACTATTTACTGTATATTTCAGGACCCTCTACCATCAAAGACTTTGCTCTTAGATCACACTGTGAGACGCTTGGTCCGCCAACGGCCGACTTTAAAGGTTTGGACCCATGTCTCACAGTGTGACGGGTGAAGAACCTGTGAAGGGGTATTGCTCGGTGGCCAGGTGAGGATGTACCTGCTCGGCGCACAGGAATCTTCTTTTGGTCCTTCACCAAGAAGTACTGCACCACCTCCGCTGTCTAACATACGGACAAAGCAAGGTGTGTGAATAAATCATGAAAAAAACAAAAAAAGGAAAAGAAAATATGCTTCTTTTTTTTTTGTTGGTGTGTGTGTGTGTGTGTGTGTGTGCGTGGGTCTGACCTTTTGGTCGACCTGTGCAGGTGTGAGCTTCTCCATCCCTCTTTGGACCTGCGTCGTGCTCGGCTGGGTGAAGGCTGAGTCGTCATTTTCCTCCTGAGCCACCGAGGTGCTCGATTGCCTCTACATTAAAAAAAAAAAAAAACTTAAATAAATTGATTTGATGTGCAAAAAAAAAAAAAAAAAAAAAACACAATATCATGGTCATAATCATTAACAGAGCACGTGGCATTCAGAATGTTGTAGCCCAGACAACAAGGTGGATTACCTGTTGGCTTGTAAATATATGATACTACTAATACGACGGGGTCGTGTGAGTACTTTCTGTTTTTCTTTATTGAATATAACGCTTCAAAGAATATCTTTGGGTATCGGGCAAAACAAGAAATTTCATGGCCATAGGGCCCTGAGAATTTAATTTAATTTTATTATTTCTTTGCAGTATGTGAACGTAACCACTCCCTCCCTGGACACAAACTGTTGGTGTCCCGTCCCTCTGGCAGGAGGCTGCGGTCCGTCAGGACCAAGACCTCACGCCACAACAACAGTTTCTTTCCAGCTGCAGTCGGGTTCATCAACAAAGCCCGGGACCCCACATTGACTCCGACTCCCCCAGGATAATTTCCTTCAACACCCCTGCACATCTTTTCTTTGTTAAAATACACTTTTATTTTATAATATATACTTGTTTTAAAGTACTGTTATGTTTGTTTTTTACCATATGTATCTATTATTATAGATAGCTTCTATGTCTATTATTTTTATTGTCTTATTCTTTGTCTATGTTTATTGTCTTATTCTTTGTCTAGGTTTATTATTTGTATTGTCTTCTTCCATGTCTGTTTCTTATTTTTATTGTCTTATTCTAAGTGTTTATTAATTTTACTGTCTTATTTATTATTTGTATGGTCTTATTCTATGTCTATGTCTATCATTTTTATTGTCTTATTCTATGTCTGGTTATTATTTGTATTGTCTTATTTTATGTCTATGTTTATTGTTATTATTCCTTGTATTGGCAAATAAACCATTCTGACTAACCGAAATTAAACATGGCCCAAGCTGTTGCCTAGCAACACGACTCCGTTGAAAAACGCGCTAAAACGGAGCCGGTTGACACAGACACCTTGACGCGTGTCAACGTGGGTTTTCAAGCTGGAATTCGTGTTTTTAACACCTGTACCGTCTCTGAGTGCCTCGTGTTTTGGGCTGAACGGATGCAGAGAGGACGTTCAGGCGGTGTGCCCTCACCTTGCTCTGAGAGGAGCTCTGCGTGGTGGACAGCCTCTTCCTCTGCGACATGGCGACACGCTGCACACGGAAGTGAACAAAACATCAGCTCGGGTAACCTGGCAGCTCAGTAGTGGTTTTAAAACACATACACACTACTTGTGGATAACCTTTAACACTCACGTCTCAGTCTCCACAGACTGCGGATCCGATTATCAAACAACCTGCTCAGTCAAACTATTCATTCACTTTGTTTAAATGCAAAAACTCCTCAGTGGTTCCGAACCAACGGTCCCGCTTCTGCGCTCTTCGGGCGCTTGTTGATGACGTAGAATGGAGGCACCGGAAGTTCTTTTTTTTCTTTATTGAAACATTTTATGAAACACAGTGCAGTTTCCAGGAAAATTAATTAATTAACTGATAAACAGGGCTAGAAGAAGTATTCAGATATTTTATTTATCTTCAGTTTATCACAAACATTCAACATCAACACATCTGGAGATACATGGTTTTACCTGGACAGGAAGAGGAGGAACAACTAAAATAAACTAAAGCTGTCAGACAAATGGAGTAAAAGTACAATATTTACCTCTGAGATGTAGTGAAGTAAAAAGTACAATATCTACCTTTGAGGTGTAGTACAGTAAAAAAGTACAATATAAGCTTTAACAATAATGTAGCATAAAATGGAGATACTATTCAAGTACAATGTTTTGGTACTAAAAAAAAATCTTACCTAAGTAAAAAAACAAAAAGCAAAAATTACTCAATGGCCCATTTCAGAATAGTATATTATAATACTGGTATATTAGTGATGCATCACTAATGTTGTGTATTAATCATCTTAATCAGCAAATTACTATTACTGTGACAGTAAAAGCACAATATTGGCTTCCAAAATGTGGAATATGAGTATAAAATGGAAATACTTGACTAAAGTAAAAGTTCCTAAAAATTATACCTGAGTGCAATACTTGTATGTGTACTTATATCACCGCCAGGTGTCGCTGTTTGTTTGTCCCCGTCAGTCTTTAGTTCGTGTACCTTCGTCTTCAGAGAATAGTCAGAGTAAACATTTGTTGTTGTAGAAAAACACACAGATTAGTGTGTACACAGTTTACTTTACATAGTATATAAGTACTACTTGTTTCATGGGAAAACTATCTCTAGTCAGCTCCCTGCTCTGAGGGCAAAGTCCACACAACTGAACGTGGCAGGCAGACAGACAGTCATAGAAGCAGACAGACAGTTAGACAGACAGACAGTTAGACCGACATACAGTTAGACCGACAGACAGTTAGACCGACATACAGTTAGACAGACAGACAGTCATAGAAGCAGACAGACAGTTAGACAGACAGACAGTTAGACAGACAGACAGTCATAGAAGCAGACAGACAGTTAGACAGACAGACAGTTAGACCGACATACAGTTACAGAAGCAGACAGACAGTTAGACCGACAGACAGTTACAGAAGCAGACAGACAGTTAGACCGACAGACAGTTACAGAAGCAGACAGACAGTTAGACCGACAGACAGTTACAGAAGCAGACAGACAGTTAGACCGACAGACAGTTACAGAAGCAGACAGACAGTTAGACCGGCGGTGCGGTTCTGGCCATGCGGGGGTGAGGATGGGGGAAGAGGGAAGAGTTTCTCCGCTCAAGAACTTCGTGGCCGGGGGGGTCGCCGGAGCCTGTCTGCTGCTGGCCGGACACCCGCTGGACACCATCAAGGTGACTGGTTGTATACAACACTACGTAGTAGTACACAAGTCTATTTATAATTAGAGGACATGTTTCTGTAATCCGTCATTTCATGTGTCTTTAAAAAAAAAAAAAAAAGTTTTAAAAGAGATTCACGGGGGGAAAAGTCGGTGATCAGATGAAGGTGTTGAGGGGATTATCGATAAATCAGCTTATCATGTCATTAAGGTCCGCGAGGCAGCTCCAAGAAAGATAAGGAACGAGGTTTAGGAGTCGCGTGTGTGTGGTAGAGACGGGATTATAGTTTAAGATTAGGCTATTTATAAAGGAGAGGTGCGGATTAGGGCTGAAACTGTTAAAGGTTATTTACTATCATCGATTGTTTCATATAGAAGAGTGTCAGAAAGGGCTCGAGGTCATGTGGCTCTAATGTCTCGTTTTGTCCGTTTTTAATCAGGGAGTCTCACATATTTTCCAAGAAAGACACAGAAAAACAGAAACAACGCAATAAAAAAAGGATTTAAAAAATACTTGTTGATGTAGACTGTAGTTCTAATTTAAAAGGTGCTTTAATATCAAATAACATGACAGAAAAGCGTTGCGTCGTCACATTTTGAGAAGCCAAAAAATGTGTTTCAATCATTTTTCTGTTAATCGACAATAATCGATAAATGGATTAGGGACGTAACAGCAGCCATGCCACTTCTTTTTTTATTGAGAGACAGCAAAAAACCAAACCATCAAACATTATGTGACAAAGTTCAAACGATTTTATATTATTTATGTTATATTAATTATTTATATGTGTGGCCTGCTGGTCTTATTGACAACGATTATTTCTTTGAGGAATTGTTTTGTGCTCCAAATGGTCATAAATACCTGTAATATTTCCCAGAGCTCAAAACCTTTGATATGCTTGAAAAATCAAAGATATTCAAGCGTTTCCTGGTTGTAATTTAGTTGTTGGTTTAATGGAAAGCACCGGTGTTATAACTATTATCATTATAACTATTATTATTTTCACATTTTATTTTAATGTACTGAATCGTTCCAATGAACCGATTCATCATTTATGCTAGTTATAAAATGTCAAAATATAGTTAAATCTTCCCATCACAATATCCTGAATCCAAAAGAGACGTCTTTCAACCCCAAAAATATTCGATTTACAATTATGTTAAAAAAAGGTCAAAGCAGAAGATCCTCACATTTGAGAAGCTGGAAAGACAAAAACGTTTGTAAATTTTGTAACTAATAATTAATCAAAATGCTTTGGATTCACACAAAAAAAGCTGCTGATTAATCTTCTGTCAATCGACTCATTCACTTATTTTTCTCAGCTCTAAACAGGTTTTCCATTCTAGTATTTGAGATTCAAATCCTCCTTTTTGTCTATAAGTTCATTTAAAATGTTGACGTTGTCTTTAAACTCATCCTGACCGCTGAGGACGAAGCCGCTCGCCACAGAAAGGCTTCATACTGTCAGAGAGGTGAAGAGGAGGGAAGTCAGGGTTTTTGATGACATTTCTATTTATAGCTAAACTGTCCATGTCATTCCCCGAATACTAGCTGTTGTGTGGTTCCCTCAGGAGGTGGTCAAAAGGTTCCCTGGTCAGGTACACGATCATTTCTTCTTAGAAATAAGAGCTCCTACTGGTTTCCTGTTTGCATTCACACCGCCAGCCGGGATCAGAAACCGTTTATTGCCACGTGCGTTTGCACATACAAGGAATTCAGCTTGGTGATTGGTGCGGGACAATAAACACAGTGCAATAGTAGAAGACATTTAAGAATTCAAAATATAAAAAAATGAATTAAGAGTATGTTAAACCAAGCCTGTTATTAAAGTGTTAAGTGTAAATGTCTGTAATTGTCCTGGTGATGTTTGACTTTCCTGTTGGTTCATTTGTCTGTTTTTTCTTCCATTTTTTTGGCTCAGAGCTGTTTGTGTTGTCTGCTGTTTAAACAGCAGCGGCATTTTCTTCAATGTTTTTTTAAAATGCTGCATTGGCTCACATGTTCGACTAATCACCGTATACTTACATCATTCATGGTTCCTCATGTGCTAGGACCCACTCTGAAATAGAAGCTAAAAAAAGTCCCTCAAAACAGTGCTCTAAGAGCTACGATTGTTTCTAATTCTTAGAAACAAAGCAGACACAACAACAATGGGGGTTCTTGAAACAATGAAAAAGTGGCTCTGGTACAAAAACTCCTTACGGGTTTCATTAAGAACCCTTTTTATCCAAAGAATCCTTTTTCGGAGATAGCTGCCCGGCCCTTTAGGGTCTTGGATCTAGATGAAACCCTTGGAATATAAAAGTGTTCTCGTTAGAAGCCCCTGGCTGGGTTCTAGATTAAATCCGTGGGAATAGCAAATGGTTCCTGGTAGAACCCCCTGGGTGAGTTCTAGATGAAACCCTTGGAATATAAAAGTGTTCTCGTTAGAAGCCCTGGGTGGGTTCTAGATTAAACCCCTGGGAATATCAAAGTGTTCTCAGTAGAACCCCCTAGGGTGGGTTCTAGATGAAACCCCTAGTAATATAAAATGGTTCTTAGTATAACCCCCTGGATGGGTTCTAGATGAAACCCCTAGTAATATAAATTGTTCTTGGTAGAACCCCCTGGAAGCGCCCGTAGAAGGTGGAAAAGTTCTTGATAGAACCTCCACAGAAGGTTCTGGGTTGAACCACTTCACCAAAGAAGGGTTCTCTGTAGAGGCCCTTTCCCAGATGGTTCTCGGAACCTTTGTTCTCATTTTCTAGAAAGAACTTTGAAATGTATAATATGCTAACTAGATCCACGTAGGTTGCTTCGGCTAGAAAACCCTTTACGTTGGGTTCTACGTAGAACCCTCTGAAAGGTTCCACCAGGAACAAAATGAGTTTCTAATCATCCGCTGTGTGATGTGACCTCTCACATTACATGTATGTCATCGTGAGCTTTTGTGACGCTAATAATTGTATGTTTTACGTGAGTCATTTATCTGCATGACCGGGACCTGGAGAAGGTGTTGTATCTGTTAACTGGCAGACACTCACAACACCCTGTTTATGTTTTATCAGCGAGGGTTTCTCTTATCTCATGTCTCAACAGTCCTCCCATCTAGAACACAAGGTCAGAGATATGTGTGTGTGTGTGTGTGTGTGTGTGTGTGTGTGTGTGTGTGTGTGTGTGTGTGTGTGTGTGTGTGTGTAGCTGACCTTTCTAATTAAATCTTGTACTCCAGGTGAGGCTACAGACGCAGCCCAAAGCCTCCTGCGCTCAGTATGTGATCTACAGAGGAACGTATGACTGCTTCCGCAAGACCGTATCCAAAGAGGTGAACACACACACACACACACACACACACACACACACACACATTACATACATTTTTTGTTACGCATCCATCACCAAGCCAAATTCCTTGTAGTGTAACATATTTGGCAATAAACTGAATAAGCCAATTTCCATTCACTCTTGTAGTGTGAATATTAATATAATTTTATATTATAATTAAATTAAGTGTATATATATACATATATATATATATATGTATATATAGGCTTCATGCTTCATATACTTTATTCACAAACTTTGGTTTTATTGCACATAAACCTTTTTTACCTGAAAAGGTTTTTGCAATATTTCCTTACTTCCTGTCAGGTTTTCATGTGCAAATTGAAAACGTGCATAAAACGCGTGTGTGTGTGTGTCCAGGGTATCCTCGGCCTCTATAGAGGTATGGGGGCTCCCCTGGCGGGCGTGGCTCCCATGATGGCCATCAGTTTCTTTGGGTTCGGCCTGGGTAAACAGCTCCAGCAGACGGACCCTGACAAACCCCTCACGTTAGTAAAACCACACACACACACACACACACACACACACACACACACACACACACACACACACACACACACACACACACACACATCGTCTGTGTTTCTTTTACAGTGTGTTTGTAATACCTGGAATACGACCTCTATATATAACTGTTCCTCCGTCGCCCTCCCCTCAGCTATCATTCGTCTATGTGAAGCAACACACCCCTACACACCACTTTCCTCATGTTACCCTCACCCCCCCACCTCCACCCTGTCGTCAGCTGCTTTTGACCCTGTATGCTTCTCTATCTATAAATGTATGTCGCAATGACACACGTGCTGGAGACCACTGGCAGCCTGTAATGCTGTGACACAGCAACAGGCTGCAAGTCATTTTTTTAATGGAAGCCGGTGACGTGAAGCAACAAACTGTCGCTCCGACACATGACGATGTGTGACGGGCGACATAAAAAAGGTTGAGCTGGTCTCTTTCACTCTTTTCAGTGCTCCAATGACGTCAACCAATCATATGCTTTTGTTTCACAACGATTGAGCAACCAAGAAGGATTTCTAGTTCTTGTGTTTCTCAAAACTACAGCCACTGTAAACCTGCAGTATTTGTGCCTCCTCCTCCTCCTCCTCCTCCTCCTCCTCATCCTCCTCCTCCTGCTCTTCCTCCTCCTCCTCTTCCTCCTCCTCCTCCTCCTGCTCCTGCTCCTCTTCCTCTTCCACTTCCTCCTTCTCCTCCTCCTCCCTGGCATCGCTCCATGTGCATGTTTTCTATTAAGTTCTAGAGGATATGCACGTTGAAAGTTGTTTTTCCATCAGCTGTTCACTCCCTCCACTGGCCTTTGAAGAAATGTTGTTCTGTTTTGTGCTGCAAAAGTATTCCAACAGAAAACATGATGTAAAAATGCATCGCTTAGTCGACTAACACTCGATTTGATCGGTTGATTTAGTCGACAGATCTGTTAAACTGAGTTTAAGAATCACACAAAAAGTACTTTAAAAGTGTCTTGGAAATAATTACTCAGGGCTTCACTATGTCTTTTGCAGCTTGTTGAACAGGATCTGAGGGAGGATGGTACAGAAGTAGAACGTGAATAGAACAGACATCGGACTGTTTTCCGTGGTCCTCTGACGAGTACAGAAGAGAGGGATGGCTGACTGATTAGCTTGGTGGGCTAACGTTAGCTTGTTGTTTAGCGGAGCGGCAGGATATGAAGCAGAGGGACCACCAGCCAGCTGTTCGGCACATTTTCTGTAACCAGTGTAGCTGGCTGTGAATCCACATGGCAGAATTAACAAGCTAATTAAATAGCCATCTGTTCGCTAGTTAGCTTGCAAATTCCACCATGCTTTGATGCTACACTGGTTAGAGAAAATGAGCTGAACAAAGTCAATTATCTGTTGATGTTCTTTCCTACGCTGTGACGAGAGGATGAAGCATTGAGTTAATACATGATTTACTCTGTCTCTCTGCGCTTCGTAACGTTTCTACTCCGCTGCTGGTTTTAGTGAGGTCGTGACTTGCCGTTAGTCGCTTATACGAAATTAAACCGCCTACAACGGTCGCAATGGCAACGGTACACATAAAAATGGCCGCCGCTCTGACCATCCTGCTTCATCGATTTGAATGGGAATGTCCGTTCTTCTCCTATTTTAATTCTAAGGACCAGGATAAACTGTAGGATTTTTAAATAAAGTGAGTTGTTGTGTTTAGAGCATTTTCTACAGTCATTATAAGCACATTGGTAGTGATCTGAGAGACGTGTTGAATGGTAAATGGACTTGTACATCTTGTGACCAGTCAAAACACATTTACACTCATTCACTCACTCATTCATTCATTTAGACATTAACCCATCCCTGCAGGGGCCAACTGCCCATCAGGACTAACTAACATTCATGGGAGCAATTTGGGGTAACTTGTCTTGGACACATCGACATGGACTTGAGGAGCCGGGGATCGAAAGGCCAATCTTGTGATTGGAGGGCGACCCGCTCTTTCTCTGAGCCACAGACGGTGAACATTATACCCATTTACTCCATTTAGCCTGTTCTTTAGACTAAATGGGTATAATGTTCACTGTGAACTCCATAATGATTTGTTAAAGGTCTGTTGCATCTTTTATAGGTGCTTGAATCATTATTTTTCATCCAAGCAATGATTTATAGTTTTAAAAAGGGCTCAGTTATCACCTAATTCTTTACTTCCCTTCCGCTCTCAGAAAAGTGATTAGTTTATTTTCTCTGCAGGCACACTCAAATATTCTTGTCTGGCTGTCTGGCGGGCGTCTTCACCACCGTGATTGTGGCTCCAGGAGAGAGGATCAAATGTTTACTGCAGGTAAGGTCTTCACTGTGGATTCACCTGCTCGTGGTTTTACCCAGTAAATCCATTTTTATTCATTGTTTGATTTGTTCAGAAAATAGTGGAAATAGTGAGAAATGTCATCGTATTTACCCAGAGCCCAAAGTGACACCTCCACTATGTTTGTTTTGTCTCACCAAAAGTCCAAAATAAATAAAAATTAAGAAACCTTGAAATGTTTTGCATGAAAAATTAGGTGAATAGCTGCTATTGACTTATATACTGTTGAGTGGAATAAACTCTTAGAACTCTTAATTTGTAAAGGAACTACCTGTCAAATAATTGTAAAGTACAATATTACCCTTTTGAAATGTAGAGTAGTATAAAGTGGCATGAAAAGAAAAGAACTCACGTAAAGTTCAGGTCCCTCAAAAGTGTACTTAAGTACAGCACTTGAGTAAATGTACTTTCACTACTGGAGAGACGAGAGAAATACTCAGAAGGTACCGTTCTCTCTGTACTTTTTCATTTAAACATTAATAAAAGTATTGAGATGTGTGTTTTCCAGGTGCAGGCCAGCCGAGGAGAGTCGAGGTACTCGGGTCCAGTTGACTGTGCGGTCCGACTCTATAAGGAGCAGGGGATCCGCAGTCTCTACAAAGGGACTGTGCTGACTCTCATCAGAGGTAAACGTCACTGTGTGTGTACTCAGACCTTTTACTGAAGATAGTAATAGTAGTAATTTAAAAAAGTAGTAATTCCACAGTGTAAAAATACCCTGTTACAGGTAAAAAAAGTCCAAACAGATAAGTAAAAACATTTCAGCATCAAAATGTACTTTTATCGTTCTTATGCCTGCCTTTGTTTTTATTTATATCTTATTTCCTGTTCTGTTGTTCTTAACCTGTTTCTTGTTATATTCTGTTAATTCCCTGATTTTATCGTACACTTGCACTTGTTAAAGTTATTTAACTAATTAATTAGTTAAATAACTTTAATGTTTTAAATGTTTTATTTATTCACCTTTTTGTCAAGCATTTTGAATTTTCCCACCTCTTTGAAAGGTGCTGTATAAATAATTTGTTTTGTTTTGTTTTATTTTATTTTATTTTATTTTGTCTTAATTTAATACATTTAATACAATTTCAATTTTCCGTTATTTAAAAATTCTAAATTAAATTTAGATATTCTTTATTTGTATTTTCTTGTATTATTACTAAAAATAATTATACATCTTAATTTATTAGTCAATTAATATTTTGTATTAATAATCCCAAGTCTGCAAAGTAACTAACTAATATTGCCAAGTAGTGAAATAAAAAGTACCATATTTCCCTCTGAGATGAAGTGTACAAGTGCAGTACATGTAAATGTACTTAGTTGGTACCTTTCCCGCCTCACGTGTCTTTCTGTCTCTCTCTCTTCAGACGTGCCTTCCAACGGTTTGTACTTCCTGACGTACGAATGCCTCAAAAACGTCCTGACGCCTGAGGGTCAAAGGTGAGTAACCGTGGTCACAGTGGAGACGCTTATCTAAAGTACTGGGGTCTTCTTTAAGTCCCGTAAACCTCACCTTTGACTTTAATGTGTGCGTCTTCATGTGTTAGCGTCTCTCAGCTCAGCACTCCCAAGATCATCCTGGCTGGCGGCATCGCGGGGATATTAAACTGGACGATCGCTCTTCCTCCCGATGTCCTCAAATCCAACTTCCAGACCGGTAAGAGACTAAAGCTCGACACAGAGTCTGTTATAGACAAGACAGGAAAAGAGACAAGCCTCTATCTTCAAACCTTCTGGGCTCAGTGGGGGAAAATTAGTAGTAGTAGTAGCCTAAGTATTGTACTCTACAATACTTGTACAATATTGAGTATTTACATTTTTGGTGACTTTATACTTTTACTCTGCAAAAATTCAGAGGCACATTTATGTACATACATTTATCAGAATCAGAATAAGGTTAATTTGCATACAATAAACATATTTAGAGGAGATAAAAATACAAAGCACAGCAAAAAGTCAAGAACATAAATAGAAAATAGAAAAATTACAATAAAAATAGGAAAACAATACAACTACTCTGCTGGAGACCCAGGACGTATTGCAGGGCCCACTGGAGGGAAGGGGGGCACGGGGAGAACCAGAACCAGGACTGAGAAGGGCAGACTCTCAGACCCTTCTGCAGTACAATGAGAGGTTTTCTAGAGGGACCCTGGTGCTCAGAAGCACTACCACATTAGTCCACAGGGGGCGCCAGAATCAACACAACATGAAAGTTCCTTGTCCTAAGTTTTACTGTGTGTGTGTGTGTGTGTGTGTGTGTGTGTGTGTGTGTGTGTGTGTGTGTGTGTGTGTGTGTGTGTGTGTGTGTGTGTGTGTGTGTAGCTGCAGATGGGAAGTACAAAGGTTTGGTCGACGTCCTGAGAGCGCTGCTCCGAGAAGAAGGACCTAAAGCTCTCTACAAGGGGTTCAACGCTGTCTTTCTCCGAGCCTTCCCTGCCAACGCGGTGAAACTCTTTTTTTGCTCTCATATTATACTAATATACAATAAAAATAATAATATACTATACTGTACTTATATTTATACTCCTTTACTTTCTGGTAGCAAACGGCAGCCTCAATAACACCTGATCCCTTTCTTCCTCCCTCAGGCCTGTTTTTTGGGGTTTGAGTTTGCATTGAAGGGACTGAACACACTCGCGCCCAGCTGGTGAAATAACTCACAACACAGTCTGGACCAGTCTGGACCAGTTTGGACCAGTCTGGACCAGTTTGAATCTGGGACCAGTCTGGACCTGTCCAGACCAGTTTGAGTCTGGGACCAGTCTGGTACCAGCCTGGGACCAGTCCAGACCAGCCTGGGACCAGTCTGGTACCAGTCTGGGACCAGCCTCTCGTGGAAACCCAGCCCTGTTTGTCTGTGACACATTTTAGGAAGCTGAAATGTGATGAATGTTTGTATTCTTAAATGTTAATTTACATTTAATTTTATAAATTAATTCTCCTTTATACTCAGGAGTTTACACTCACTGTTTGTGAGTAATATTGCAACGTAAACGCACACCTGAATGAATGTATGATTTTGAGATATTGCGTAATTATAAATATATGTATTTTGGGGTGGAGGGGATTTGAGCCTTTTCTTACTTTTATTTGTGATGTTTGTAAAGTGTCATATAATGAATTTAGTACCATTCGGTTGAGAATTGGTTTAATATGTGTTTAATATACAAGCTCCATGCCAAAAAACAAAAACTCTGAATACATTTATGCTGGATGTCTTTTATAAGATATCTGAGTTAAAGGGTTTAAATAAAGTTTTGAATTTGCCATTTAAATAGTGTGAGTGTCCACTGTTGGATTTACCAAGTGTCCTAATGACTTTGTCATAATTTGATTGGTAAATTGCACAACTAAAGCACAATAAAAAGAGCTGCTCAGGGTTTCATAGCAGCTCATGTTTGCCCCCTAGTGGGCCAAACCAGCTCTGACTCAAAGCACCAACTTCATGATGTCAAGTACTGGAAGCAGTAAAAGCATACATATCTTTGTTGATCAGAGAGTTTATATTCAAATTATTGAGCGCAAAAATGTCTCATTGTTTAGTTTCAAACATGCTGAATTAAATACGTTATCCACTGACAATGTCTCATATCCCTTTTTGTTGTAATGCTTTATATGCAGATCATAATCTGATCATAAGAATATGCAGACAATAGTTTATGAAACACCACACAACTCAGTATGCTGATGAATCGGCTCATTCTGTGAAACGCAACACGTACAGTAACTCATCGTCAGTTGACGTTGTGCAAATTGGTCGGAGGCAAATTCAAAGATACAGGAGTGAAACTAGAAAATATAGAAATCAAAATATTCATTTGAATATGTTTCTGTATCTAAAGTTGCCCCATCACACACACCTAACACATACAAGTACTTGTACAAATACTTACTGTATCTAGTTGGCTCAAGGTTACTACAGAAAAGGTTTCATCAGTTTATATATATATTTATATTGTATATTTAGCTTCCCATCCTGCCAAGATAGAATTTTCTTAATTCTAAAGTTAACGTATTTTTATAAACTTTGATATACTCAAATTCTGTCCCATAGTGCATCTGCTCGGAAAAACATGGATGCCTCAACATGGAAGCATTACTGAACAGGGCATTTTCTTTCCTCCACCAGACCAAAGACAGGACCGAGGACGTGAACCCAGATCTCTGGTCTTTGGTAGACCTGCTTTTACTCTAGAAATGAACTTGTGCGGTCTTGTTCTTGATGAACAAAGCAATGACGAGCAGAGACCAGAGACATGTTGCTCAATTCATTTTAGTTCAGGTGGAAAGTCAGTTTAGTCTTCGCTCAGTGTGCTGCTTGAAAACAGAATCATATTTCAGTGAAATAAAAACAGGAACGCTGCATTGAATCTGTTCTTGAGGCTTGTTTTGGACCCGATACTTTATGTCTGTTCGAGTCATCAGACTCTATTTTGAGCTGAAGTACATGAAGAACTGAGGTGAAACAGAAAGCTGATTCAAATGTTTTATTGAAGCAAAAGAAGCATCATCACGATGAAATAACACAACATTACAAATAAAAGACCTAAATTCAGAATAACGGATGTAAAAACTACAGAAGAATGATCTTCATTATCAAATCAAAAGTAAAAGTACTCATTATGCAGAATAGACTCTTTTAGAAAGCATATAATATAATAATATTATTATTATGTTATTGGATCATTATTAGTCATTAACATGTAATTAGCATTTTAACGCTATAGCAGGTTGAGATTTTACGAAACATGCATCATATTTTATAAACACATTTTATATTTAAAATCTTACTGGGCAAATTAACTACACACTTCCTTGAAGAAGGAAACAGTTCTTCAGAAGCAAATGGTTCTGGGTAGAACCTCAGCCCTCAGGAAGAACCTGTTTGGAACCCTTATTTCTAAGAATGTAGAAACTATAGCTGACAGATCAATGTAGTGGAGTAAAAGTCTAAAGCACTATGAAATACAAAGAGGTTACTTTACAGCAAAGGATCTGTACTTAGGCATTTTTTTTTGTACCATTGATTGAGAGGAGGAGGAAGAGGAAGAAGAAAATGAGGAAGAGGAGAAGAAAGGAAGCCTCTGACCAGAGTGATTGAGACAACATTAAAGCTCATCTTTTTTCTTCTTCTTTGTCTCCTTCTCTTCCTTGTGGAAGACTTTTCCATCCGACTGCTTCCTCCAGTTCAGTTTGATGTCGTCATTCAGCCCCTGGTCCTTCAGCCTCTGTTTGAGCTGAGATACAAAATCATTTACTTCCCTGAATGTCGCTGACAGAGAAGAACTCTTCACTAAACGCTGTTGTTCATTTACATCCTGCATCCTTTCTCACACTGTCCTCATGTGGAAGCTCTGGTTTAGAAGAACTCTGGTTTACACGATAACAGCTTTGTTGTTTGCATGTTTTTGGACACAAGTCTATCTTCAATAATTCAATAACATTTATATTGTTCTTAGTAGTCCACTAAATCACATATAACACCTGGTTGTTCTGTTTTTAATGTGAGAAAGATGTACCTGCTTCAAGAGGTCCTCCATCACCACAGGGTCATTCAGATCCAGAGAGGAGCTTCTTTTCACCAACCTCACTTTGATCACTTGCTTTGAAAAAGGCTCAACTTCTAAAAAACAAACAACCTTCATCAGTCACAACATTTCTGGCTGATAATAATCAACATCATTGAATTGTAAACACTTTGAATGATAAAAGAGAAAAGTATGGTCATTTTCCATCAGCTCAATCTTTAAATATGGCTGGTGCATGGACACCTTAGCTTAGCTTAGCATAGATTTAGCGTTAGCATCGTTGCATCACTGAGGCCAGCACTCTCCATCATCTGCAGTTGATCTGCATATTCAAAGTGTTTTCTAGTCATAACTTAATATTTATAGATTTTATTTTGATCTACTTTTGATGTTTTAGGGTAGTTTTTATTTTTTTACTGTATCTGCAAATAAAGCAAACCTAAGTCCAGTGAATGATAGCTTACCATTGTAGCAAATGAACGCTGACCTGACGTTACAGTTCAGGGTCACCCATTCTCCATTGGCACTAAAATCTGCTGCCACACAAGTCTTAGAGGAATCATGAGGTTCCAGAGGTTTCCAGTTCCTAAATGAGGAGTCACTTCCATCAGACCACTTCCATCCATCTCTGAAAAGGCCGATCCAGACTCGGTCTGCGGAGGGTACCAGATTCTGTACTATCTGGTTCTCTGCCATGTTTCTCACACTGGCGAGGTCTGTGTGGTGTTCTCTGCAGTAGCTCTGGGCCACAGTCCAAAACATGGTGTGGTTGATGAAGACAAATGTGTCATTCGGCTCTGAAAATAGACCAGAGTGAAGTGCTGTGTAGAGACACCATACCAGATAACATAGATGCAGACCAGTTTTATTCTTGCTTAATGAATCTCAGCATGAAGGTGAAATCAACACGGATCTGTGTGAATATGAACATGCAGGTGTCCATTGAGTCCCACATTCATAAAGTTACATCATAGTTATTATCCCTCCAACAGAAATGATACAAACCTGCTGAATGAGCACATTAATCTGCTTTAAATGACATTCATGTAGCTGAAGACTAGCTCAAGTTACCGTGAACATTTATCTGGTCCTGAACCAGTCTCAGTTTAGTCCTGATCCTCTATATGACCTCCATCAGTAAACGAGACCAACAGAGAGAAGATGGTCTGTTTCTATATAGCTCTATATAGACACCACGCTGCTGGAGACCCAGGACTTGAGGGAGAGGTTTTCTAGAGGGACCCTGCTGCTCAGAAACACTACCACTTTAGTCCACAGGGAGCGCCAGAATCAACACAGAATGAAAGTTTCTCATAGTAGCTTTAATGTTCTCACCTCTGACATCGAAGCAGACTGGATTTAAGGGCCACTTACATCTGTCGTCGCCCCATTCCCCATCTGGATTCATAAATGTACAGTACTCTGTTTTGAAATTGTTGTTCGGTTGTCCAGGCTCCCATCGTCTGAACTCCATCTCCCCGGGTTTGTAGAAACTTGTGTTTGACAGTGACCACCTCCAGCTGTCCACGCCATCGTACAGTCCTATCCAGGCTCGCTGAAAGCAATATTTCATTGTGCTATAAAGAAATAGACTTTCAGATATTTTTATTTCCCATTAACAGTCTTGATACTGCCGATCAGTCTGATTTGCAAAACCTTTCAAGGACAGGTTCCCAATTATTTCAAGTCTGTCTTAAAACAATATTCAGGTGCTAATATGAACATTGAAACAGGTTTTACTTTCTGTAATCACTCCTGCTGTTCATAATGGACGAAGCGTCTCGCAACGTGGTGACGGCTGAGCTGATGGCTAGCAGCTAACGATGCTAACAGTGCAAACAATAGCAACATTACTCCACTATATATTTACATGGACGATGTTTGTTTGATGAGATATTAATGCTGTAAATATCAACTAGAGACTGGCAGTATGTTGCATTAAATCAGATGTTTTGTATGTAAAATCGTAATCTGTAAATAAATGTCCCTCTGAAATGTAACATAAAAAAGCATTGAACTAAAATACTCACGTAAAGTACAAGTACATACTTAGGTACAGTTCATCTGCATACTTTCCTCCACTGTGTGAATGTAAAACTTTCAGACCACCTGTCACTGACGTAATAAAACTCACATCGTCGACTATTTTGCGTGAATCCACCATTTTGTTCAGAGTCTTCAGGTCCTCCAGGTCTCGTATGGTGGCCAGGTCGATGTATTTCTCTCTGCAGTGACGCTGCGCTTCAGTCATGTTCTTCTGGTCATGAACAAAATGGTAGCGACGTACAGTAGATGAGGAGACGGCACACAGCCCTGGATCGACAAACAGCATATTGATTACATTTAATATTAATAACTTAACTCACTAATGCAAATTATCATTTTACATTAAAATAAAAAAGATGATGAAAGAAGGGGAAGTAAGAGTAATGTCACAGGGACACATTATTAAACAATATTATTAAAATGTTAAAGATGGGAAGAGAATAAAAACATATTAAAGTCTTGCCTGACACAACGACGATGCTCAGAAGAAGTTTGTCCATCCTCGTCTCTTCTCTGATTCTCTCTGTCTGTTGGTGACTGATGTGCTGCTCATGCAAAGTTCTGGGAACAATCATTTGCCTATCAGGCTTTAATACAAATAATTTCACTAACAAAGACCACACACTAATAGTGAGAACGAGAGAACATCAACACAAATAATCTCACAACACAATATCAAAATGATTTATGGAAATACAAATTACAACTGAGTGAACACACAAACAGAAAAACTCAATTCCTGATTCACAGACTCAGACAAACATTTTGAATATAGTAATACATCTGGAAAATACATGGCCAACCAAATCAAGTGAAACAAGGACAAAACAACAATTTCAACGATTGTGATTTCAGCAGGTAAGATCGAGCAAACACCTGAAGAAATAAATAAGACCTTTTAAGATGTATACACAAACGTATACTCATAAATACATAAACAAAGCCAAGAAAACTTTGACACATTCCTTGGCAATATTGATTTACCACTGCTAACTGAAGACCAAGCAAATTCAAATGAGGTAAATTATGCTTGATATTTGAAAATGCTTAAAGAAAAAAAAATGGGGGGGAATAAGGGGACAAGGGCATGGGTATATTTAAGCTAGTTATGCAAATAAGTTATTGGGGTTGGTAACAAATCAAATGTTATCAACTGTAATTGACTGAATTTATTAAGTAATTTGGCTTGTGAACACGTGAATACTGTGCAATATATTTTAATGGGAACAGCGCTGAGCTCAGTGGGAGCAGTGATGCTGCGCTTTGGACTGAAGGATGGCTGCAGGTCAGCAGTAAGTTTGGTGGTTGAGATGCGAAGGACATCACAGACATGGCTGTCGGTCATTTTGGTTCTCAGTCTGCTTTTGTTCAGCGTTAACAGAGGGAATGTTTGCTCACATATGCATGTTGAGCCGAACAGACTCATTTGTTTTGCGTGACGTTGCATCAGAGGACACTTGGCCTTATCCAAGCTCCGGTAGAAGTCTGGTAGGGAGAGAAGCTGATGCTGATTCTTCAGAGAATCATCACACTGCATTTGGATGAGTTCTAATAGCAGATTCTCTTCACTTCTTCTGCATCCATTAAGAAGGAAGTCAAGAACAGCTTGATTTCTTTCTCAATGGCAGAACGATCTTGGAAGCGCTGACTGAATTCTGTCTTGAGAGATGTGATGACGGACACATATTTCCCCTTTTTAGCAGAAAGGTTGACCTCTGGAAAAGCAACTTTGATTTCAGACAGCGTGGGGAAGTTGTGACTCAAAGAGACGGAGCTTCACACAGAATGCTTTCATGTGTGCGTAACGTTGCGGTACAAGCTGGTCTTTGCCTTACAGGCTCCTGTTCAGTGGGTTGAGATGATGAAGATCAACTAAATGCCAGGTCTGCCAACCACAGAGGGTCAGTCCGTTCATGAAGACGTCGGTCCTTCTCTCTCAGAAACGGGTCTATTTCTGATCTCAGGGAATAAAAGCGCTGCAGCGCGGAGCCGCGACTGAGCCAGCGCACCTCAGAGATAGAGGAGATCCCCGTATTCAGCATCAGCATCTGAGAGGAAAGCTTGAAATGATCTGAGGTGGAGCCCTCGAGCTCGAATTCTGTTTACAGTTTTCACAACTGTGTTCACCACCTCTCCGAGCTGGACTGTCTTGGCTCAGAGGGCTTCTTGGTGGATGAGACTGCATTTTAACAGCCTCACCTCCACTCTCTCGCAGCTCGGCGCTCACCACAGAGGCCATTCCTTTGCGCTCGCCTCTCATAGCGAGAGCACCATCGGCTGTAGCTCCACACAGCTCGTCCCAGTTAAGTCCCATGTTGTCATTTGCATCTGACACGGCTTCAAACATGTCCTTGTTGTTGTAGCCTTGAGACTCCGGGGATCAAGCCGCTCCTCCGTAATGCAAATGTTGGCGTCAACTCCCCGCAAACAAATGAACAGCTGAGCGGCGTCTGTGTTCTCATGACATGCAATGGGGTGAAACTCAAAAGCACAAGCTTTATCTGAAACTTGATGCTTCAGGTTAGCTGGCAAGTCTTCGATTCGCCTTACCGCTGTGTTTCTTTTCAATTATAAAGAACTTGATCATTTGGTTTGTGTGTATATTAAATAATCGGTTCCTGTACACCATGACCTATTTCTCCAAAATTGGGTGGCAACCTAAATTTTATTGTCAGTGCTCCTTGAGGCAGTACACACAAAAAAAAAAGAAAAAAAAAAGATGGAATTTATTATTTTTCATTAAAATATACACTCAAGACGAAGGGTATCTAAATTGTTTTTTAGTTACAGAAAGAGATCATATCTACACAGGTGCATCATCTGATTGTACAACAGAAAATGAATTAATTGTACATTTACATTATGAACAAGGACATTTCCTCCCATATCGCCCATCTCAAGGATCCTTTCTCCACTTGTAAATCTACTAAGACTCCCAAATGTCCCCTCTCAGGACATTTACCGCCATCTGCAAAAGGGCATTAACATCCTTACAACCACAGACATGTTGGAGTAAATTTCAGTATAATCAAGGGAAGCAGGATCATTCCATTCTTTAATGTATGCTTTTTAAAAGATGCATTCCTTCCTCTTTGCCAACAAGGCTGAGGAAGGCGACAATGAGAAAGCAGATTTTACACAGAATGCAATCGGAGCTTTTTGTGAAGCCATTAGCCTTTCTGACAGAGGTGAAAACACAACACGCTTAACAATGCAGAGCCAAGGCTAACATGTGTACCTACTTTGCTTCCAGTATTGCTTCCATGAAGTTTTAAGATGAATATCCCAAAATCCACCAAACTACATGTTTGCTGCCATCAGTAATAGGTATATGTAAAAGTAATAGTACAATGATCTACTACAAGGCCACCCACCAGTGCAATGACAGACGTACCACAGTCTCTCCATCTATTCAAGTAAAAAGCTCCATGACAGAAAATGACTTTAGGTCGGTAAAGTAACAGCCGAGCGACACTGCAGTTGTTCAGTGGCTTTTATCTCCGAGTAAATTAATAAATACTCACTTCAATTAACTGTGACACAATTCCACGTTAGTTCGCGTGCGAAGGCTGAATCCCGACTCCAGTGATGTTGAATCTTCCTTTGTTGTCTTCCTTTCTCCAATCCTTTCAATGTTGAAGAAAACAAAAGCGAGGACATGCTGCACAGAAACGTAGCTGTTGCTTCTTTGTGACGGGTCAGTACAAGCAGAAGCAAACCATAACTGGTTTGAATTTCATTTACAGAATTAATGACACTCTATGCAGTTTGTTGGCTACTTGCATGCCTGGACTTTAAATACGATTTCAAGAAAGTCTTCAGGTTGGATAACTTTATCAAATGTGTTTACTTTTGATGACATTTAAAAGTCAAATAAGTACAAAGCCTTTCAAATATTTAATGCCATTGAGAATGTTGTCATTTGCAATGAGATATTTTTCCAGTTAAGTGCAGGAAAACATCTTGGATTGCACAAAAGGTGAGGTTGTAGGACACCTGGATGGGGGTGGCTTTAAATTGCAGAAGCAAACCTGGGATTTGTAAAGTTTGCAAGTTTTTAATTGATAAACAACATGACAGAATCCGAGTAGAAAAAGTGAAACATGTTTCATGACCTACGACAACCACCCTCAAGCAGCGTTTGAGCTTAACCTCCAAATGCTTCAGTGGAAACAATTCTGGCTGTACTGGTTAGTTCCCAGTGACACAGAGTAACAGTGCAGCTGCAGTGTCGTTGGAAAGTTTCTCGTCGTAGCTTTAATGTTCTCACCTCTGACATCGAAGCAGACTGGATTCAAGGACCAGTCACATCCACCGTCGCCCCACTTCCCATATATAAATGTCCATGTGCAATATTCATCTCTGAAAAGGTTGTCCGGGTCTCCAGGCTCCCATCGTCTGAACTCCGTCTCTTACCGGGTTTGTAGAGACTTGTGTTTGACAGTGACCACCTCCAGCTGTCCACGCCATCGTACAGTCCTATCCAGGCTCGCTGAAAGCAATATTTCATTGTGATATGAAGAAATAGATTTTCAGATAGTATGTCAGTCTGATTTGCAAAACTTTTCAAGGACAGGTTCCCAATTATTTCAAGTCTGTCTTAAAACAATATTCAGGTGCTAATATGAACATTGAAACAAAATGGTAGCGACGTACAGCAGATGAGGAGACGGCACACAGCCCTGGATCGACAAACAGCATATTGATTACATTTAATATTAATAACTTAACTCACTAATGCAAATTATCATATTACATTAAAATAAAAAAGATGAAGAAAGAAGGGGAAGTAAGAGGAATGTCACAGGGACAAATTATTAAACAATATTATTATAATGTTGGGAAGAGAATAAAAACATATTAAAGTCTTGCCTGACACAACGACGATACTCAGAAGAAGTTTGTCCATCCTCGTCTCTTCTCTGATTCTCTCTGTCTGTAAGTGACTGTAGATATACAGCTAATGCAAAGTTCTGGCAACAATCATTTTCCGAATGGACTTTAATATAGTTTCACTAACAAAGACCACGTTAATAGTTACATGGGTTTCAAATGGATTATTTCGAGATGGAATGAGAGGGTTAGATTTAGGAAGTGGAAAGGGGTTGAGGGAGGAAGGGATGTGGGGGTGGGGGTCGAGAGGTGAAGGATGAAGGGCGCTTGGCCTGGCCACTCGATTGAGTGCTGTGACTATGATGAACATACAAGGAATTTGACTTGGTGAAAGGTGCATAACAATAAACAAAAAGCACAGTGCAGAGACATCATTTACATGTGCTCCGCTGGATTACCTGAGTCGAACTGGCAGCATGTTTGCCTGCCAGCATTCTTTATAAGAACTTTCACGTTTGTTAGATTTGGTAACTTATCTTCTTCTTTGTTAAATAAAAATCTTTGTTTAGTTAATCCTTTGCTCTGGTTGCAGAGCCAGACCACAATTCCTCACAACCCCTCATTCACACGTTAACCGGATCACACATAAGATGGACACACACACACACACACACACACACACATATATATAAATAAAAATTCAACCCGCCGATTGATGTTTTTTACATAAAGTTTAGTTCAAAAGATTTCAGCACCGTTCAGCAGTTCAGAGTTTGAGAAGCACCAACATTGTGAATACATTTTATATTTGTTCCAATTCAAATGTAATTAAGATATTTAGGTCTAAAGCTTATTGAACTGTTTTGTTAATATTTCTATCTCAGAATATTTTATTATCTGACTTAAATATATTTGGCCTCGAAACATGAAACTCATTCACATCTGTAATTTCCCCCTGATGGTTCTGATGAGCAGATGGGAGGTAAATCTGTATGAAGTGGAAGCTGTTCTTTATCTTTTATAATCAAATGAGAGGCTGCAGTACAACACCAGAGAGACAAGATCAAATACGTCAGTTTACGTCAGTTTACGTCAGTTTACAGCATCGTAACGTCCGTAGTTTGTCAGCAGGTTTAACAGATTATTGAAAGTTTACAACAGCTGAACATTTCCAAGTCATGTCAACGGTTATTTACATGATCTGCGTTTGTCTTCATGATCGTTTGTTGTCGTGAACGGCCGAGTGGTGCGTCACTTTAAATATTGCCGCCGCAAGGAATTGTGGGGCGGAATTATATAATTCTCCCCAGGTCGTGGGCTCTCAACCCGGAAACGGGTTTGTGAACTACTTTGAAAAACGTTTCACGTAACAAACATTATTCATGAAGCGGTAATCTCTGGAAACAAGTAAAAAAAGAAAAGAAAAAACGGTTCTCACTCCAACCAGCAAATCTTGAACATTATTACGTTAAAACCGGCTTTTTCGTTCCCCCCCCCGAAAGAAACGACAATACCCACAATGCTGTGCGCAACGTTCACTTCCGGGGTCGGTGACCAACCGCAGCAGCAGCAGGCTGTTAGCAGCAGAGAGGTGAGTTACTCGTTTGATCTTGTGATGTTTTCTGTATTTCACAAATTATTAAAGTATTTATATGAGTTAGAGAAGGCCTTGTTGAGCCACACGCTGCATTATAACCATATTTAAGCGCAAAATACGTGTTTTATGTATAATTTATGCTAATAAAGCATCACAATTGTGTGACAGTCATGAATGAAAATGCAGATATAACGTTAACTCTTTAGTTTAATTATTGAATGAGTGAAGCTAAGACGAAAACTGACCCTTTAATCTACCAGTTTATGAGTTATTATTTTCTACAGGTTTACAGTTTTGTCTCTCGAACATTACCTTTGGAAGATTATGACCTTAGCTCGCAGTACTTTAAGTACTTGTACTTGAGTATTTCCATGTTCTGCTACTCTACTTTTACCCCACTACGTCGCAGAGGTTACTTTGCAGATTCAGATTAATAATGAAAAATATAGTCAACAAAAATATAATTATGCTGTATTATTATTATTATAGATTAAAATACACCTTTATTGATAAACCTTTATAAAGTAGTGAAAGTTATCTCCACCTTTACCATATGCAACATTAAATTGATGAACACATTAATGCATCAATCAATATGATCCAGTTTTAT
This sequence comes from Ophiodon elongatus, assembly GCA_016806645.1. Classification (NCBI taxonomy): domain Eukaryota; kingdom Metazoa; phylum Chordata; class Actinopteri; order Perciformes; family Hexagrammidae; genus Ophiodon; species Ophiodon elongatus. Next base: position 1,043,169 of record JACSYO010002163.1, read on the forward strand.
AACGAACATAATTCTGAAATGGGCCTTTATGAAAAATGGGTACTTGTACTTTTGGCACTTTCAGTATATATATATATATATATATATATATATATATATTTCTGATACTTTTGAATTTATACTTCAGTAAAAAAAAAGTCAAATCATGCAGGACAGAATATTTCTACACTGTGGTATTGCTACTTTTACTCGAGTACAAGATCTGAGTACTTCTTCCACCACTGAAGACTCCTTGTTGAAATGTTACAGCCTGAGTACGAGAACAGATGCAAAGTATAGAAAAGTAATTTATAAAATAGAATACTGTTTATTGTATTCTATATTTTGTATATATTGTGTATTTTTTTTATATTTTATTGGTTACCTGTATGTATAAATGCTGCTGTAGCGAAAAAATTTCCCTTTGTGGGATTAATAAAGTATCTATCTATCTATCTATCTATCTACGTGATGAGCATCTAGTACAGAAAATAAAGCTGAAGAACAGATAATACACCAACATAAATAGTTACTATTAAGTGTGAGACATAATAAAGGGAGAAGACGAGATGAAAACATTAGAAACAATAATTGTACTTGAACAGAACGACAGTTGTGGCTCAGGTGATGCAAAGGGTCCGGGGTCGGTGGTTCAATCCCTGGCTTCTCCAGTTCACATGTTTACTATGGTCTGATGATTACAGAGGAGCAGTCGCCGCTAATTGAAATCTCCCTCCAACTCCCAAAACCAGAATGAGACTCCGTGTCTCAATTAGATTACCTGTCTAAATAATAATATATAATAATAATAATAATAATAATCTGCAAGTAAACATGAGAATCTAAGACATAAAATGGTGCAGAAGTAAAAATATATATGGATGAAAAGTAACGCGTATAAAACAAGATTAGACAAGTACACAGAGAGAGATGAGTCTTTGAGCAAAACATTTAGCCTTGCTCCGTGTGTGCCAAGTTAATTTAATATAATGTAGTTGATTAATCAATAGGTTGCTTTATAAGGACAGAAATCACAGATGTGACAGAGTTGAGTTTTTCTTCTCACAGGATTTGATTGCACTTCATAACTCGAGAAACGGTAAACATGGAAGCAGCAGACAGATCCTGACTTTTAGTCCCTCGTTAGTGTCGAGCTCCCGAAACACGACACTTCCAATAATGCACCTCTTCATTCTATACTGTCACTAAACCCTCCGCGGCATCATCAGGATTATTTTTAAAGAAAAAAAAAAAGCTCTTTCCAGAAACATGTAAAGGAATTAAACCGCTTTTTTTCACAGGCTGAGTAAATTGAACATCACGAGTGCCACTTTAACTCAGACCACCACCTCTGGCTGATTCTCGTTGTGTTTGTGTTGTTCCAGGTTACGGTGTGTGTGTGTGGGTGGATGTAGTGTCTGTGGAGCGCTGTGATGCCCCTGGAGGTCAAATGGCCGTTCCCACAATGCCCTGCTTTGGCATGGAGGATCTCCAGCTCACTGATCATGGGGATGGTGGGCTCCTATTCCTACTTCTGGACCAGTAAGTTCAACCACGTATCTCCAGATGTGATGAATATTTACGATAAACTGAAGGATGAAGTGTTCCTTTATGTATTGATGAGGAATGTTTGTGATAAACTGAAGGATGAAGTGATGACGTGTTCATTGATGTAGATTAAACCAGCCAACAGGATATAAAGGAGTTAAAATGCAACATACACATTAATGCAGCAGTAATATTAATCCAGGATCATTGTGTACAATAGTAAAACACTGACAGGGAACATTTTATTGCACTATAAATACTTTTTTCTTCTACTACTAAACTACATCTAATACTTTTTTCTTCTGTGAGTTTTTCAATGCAGAACTTTTACTTGTAGTGGAGTATTTTCACAGTTTTCTCTCCCTCACAATCTTCAGAGTACATGAACTGCTTGACGGTCCACAACCACGAGGTTTTGTTGGACCTGATTGACAGGCGGCCCTCGGACACGCCCCTCATCACTCTGTCCAATCACCAGTCTTGTATGGATGACCCACACATCTGGGGTAAGAAACGGATGCACACTCTGAAATCCCACGGTCACGTCACAGACCAGTGAAAATAATCCCGTGTTTGCGACAGGTGTGCTGAAGTTCAGACAGTTGTGGACCTTCAACAAGATGCGCTGGTGAGATTCTATCGTTTCCACACGTCGATCACTCGTGATTTCGGTTTTAATTGTCTGGATAAATATTTCTCTGTCACCGTGCAGGACTCCGACAGCATCGGACATCTGTTTCACAAAAGAGCTGCACTCCAGGTTCTTCAGTCGTGGGAAGTGCGTTCCGGTCTGCAGAGGTGAGTCTCCGTTTGCGTTTTGAACCGCCGAACTTTATCTCCCCGTCTTACATCCTGGTGTGTTTTCTGCAGGCGACGGCGTTTACCAGAAAGGCATGGACTTCATTGTGGAGAAACTGAACCGAGGGGAATGGGTGCACATTTTTCCTGAAGGTATTGCAACATTCCTCCTCACATTTCCCTCTTCTTGTCGTCGTGTGTTCTTCCTCTGTAGCTGTTTGATTTAGTTTTAGTGTTGTGGAAATAACATAGGCTGTATATAAGAAGTGGACGTAGTCATGGTGACATCGCCCATTGGTTTGTGGACGTTTTGAAGCCTTGAGTTTGACATTTTTGCTGTCGCCATCTTGGCTTTTTTGCAACTAGTGAACAGGAAGTGACCATATTTACTTACTGAGGAGGAGCGACGTAGAGACGCCGTATACGTCTCTGGTAGAGACCTGTCAATCACATTGTAGCCCCGCCCTAAAGCATACCCTGCTTTATGGTCTGTTTTACTCTAAATGGACCATAATTTACTAAATGAACATCATGCTGTATTGAAGAAGACTTGAAACTAGAGATTGAGACCATAAACTCATGTTTACAATGTTTACTGAGGGAATAAATCAAGAGAGAAGTAGAGTCATTTTCTCATAGACTTCTATACAACCAGAGGAGTCGCCCCCTGATGGTCAGCAGAGAGAATGCAGGTTTAACACATGAAGCTTTGGCTTCACTAAGCAGAACTGGAGGTTGCCGCCTGGGAATCAAGCACTTCCTCTCTCCTTTTTCATTTAACAGGCAAAGTCAACGTGACTGAAGAATGCATACGGTTGAAGTGGGGTGAGTACAGTGCTTGAGTTTAAGTGTTTGTACAGTTGTGATTCTGCATAACATGTTCAGCATAAGAGATCTGTGAAGATCAACAGAGCTTTTGGAAAGATGAACGTAGAGTGTTCGTTTGTTGTCGTCGGCGTGATTGTGGTTCAGATCATGTCTTGTTTGTGTTGTAGGCGTGGGTCGGCTCATAGCGGAGTGCTCCCTCAATCCGGTTATCCTGCCGCTCTGGCATGTGGGTGAGTAAGATGACATCATCACATGTTGCTGCTGTTTCATCACTTTGTGTTTTAAAGATTGAGTCCGCTAAACACGCACACCCATGCCGTATACGACTCTGGTAGTGACCTGTCAATCAGCTTGTGGCCCCGCCCTAAAGCATACCCTGCTTTATGGTCTGTTTGACTATAAATGGACCATAATTTACTAAATGAACATCATGCTGTATTGAAACTTGTAACGTATGCAGAGGTCCTGCTCCGGAGAAGAGGGGAAGGGAGGGAGGAAAGAACGTGGGGAGCAGGTTCCGCACCTAACACGGTGGTTACTCCTCAGTTGCTTATCCCAGTGATCCCGGAGTAAATAATAATACTCACCAATATAGGTAATGCCTTCGGCCTTTTATCTCACCCCGTAGTTTGATCGTTAGGATTTTATGAGATTATGGGTTTTGTCGTGGGTGTTTTCAGCTAATGCTGTAGGTCCCCACGATAGGCTGTAACTCGTCTCAACCCTTATCAAGTGAGTACGTATAACGTCTATACCATCTCACTACCTATTTTGAACACTCACATTTTTAGACACACTGCAAAGTTTTCAACCAGGGTTCTTACCTTAAGTTCCTCTGGTAGCGTCGGTCCTCACCTCAGAATCACACTTGCTCATGGACAGGGGAAGAAGGTTTACACTGCTAAAGAACCAGAGTCTGTAGCTTTAGTCCCAGTTCCTTACTAAATGGTAAGGCTGTGGTTTTATTTCAGTTTCTTTCTTTTTTCTTTTTTCCTTTTACAAGTTACAAAACGGGTCCAACGCAATGAAACAGTTACAGTGTCAACATGTTAAAAGATCTAAGTATTTATTCTGTAACGGTAGAGGTAGCTTGTCACTCACAAAACCTGTTCCCCTGACGGTCAAGTTGGCTTGTGCCCAAGCCTTTTCCTCAGACGGTCGAAGTCAATCCAGATTTCTATATAGTTGCACACACCAAGCCTTTCTCTGACGGGTGAGGTTGCTTGTCACATTCAAAACCTGTTCACACATCAAGCCGGCCTTTAACGGTTGAGGTAGCTTGTCACTCAAAACCTGTTCCTCTGACGGTCGAGGATGGCTTGTATTCAAGCCTTTCCTCGGACGGTCGAAGTCAATCCAGGTTTCTATATAGCTGAGAGATTCCCTGTCCTAGTCTCAGAGAGTTAGGAAAAAATCTAGTCTTCTAAAAAACTGTGGGCCTACCCTAGTCTCAGAGAGCTGGGGAAATCCCCCCGTCTCCTATCAGGGGAGAGGTTAAATAGACCCAGAAGCGGTCCACTCCTCCTCCTCTTCACGTGTCACACATCATAATACATCCTGTCTCCAATCAGAGTACAGGAGGTTCGTTGCCTTTTTATATGGTAATAATAAATGAAGAATCCTTTTACCCAGGATATGTTATATAATACCCATTATACAGAAAAGATTATACATTATAGCATCTTATGCAGGTTATACGTACACAAGCATACTTTTAGACTTTTCATATTTTTCCTACGATCATTCAACAAACTAGAGAGCATAAACTCATGTTTATTATGTTTACTGAGGGAATAAATCAAGAGGGAAGTAGAGTCATTTTCTTATAGACTTCTATACAACCAGAGGAGTCGCCCCCTGATGGACATTAGAGAGAATGCAGGTTCAAGACTCTAGAGAGAAACTTTCATGTTTTTTCACCACCTGAAGGCTGCAGTTCTCCAGCATGCCTCTGAATCTGCGGTAACGTGAGCCACCAAAGTGTAAAACCGTTGTACCACCAGCCGCTCTGAATTCCGTTGTTCCCTAAAGTAGTGATATTATGGTATGGATGGCCTTGGAAACGCAAATCTTCACATGAAAACCAAGTACTTTGTTCTGCTTTGGTCTCAGGTTTGAATGACGTTCTGCCAAATGAGACGCCCTACGTTCCTCGGACTGGAAAGGTGGGAACACTTGCATCAGATCCTCGCAGTATTTCCTGTTTGTGGATGTTGTTTTAAACCGGTTGTTTTTTTTCTTCCAGAGAATCACCGTCCTGGTGGGGAAACCGTTCAGCATGAAAGACCTCGTTGAATCCCTCCGAGCCGAAAACAAGAGCCAGGTGAGACGAACTATGGATTACACCAAAGATGACTATATCTCATTATATGACACCAAAGATGTGACTATATTTCATGATGCTACCCGGGTTTATAATGTATTTTCGTACTTGTGTATCTAGAGATTGAGAAAGATTTGTAGCAAAACATTAGATTTAGTCGCCAGAAACATCATCATGCTGCTTTAGTTCAACAAATGAAATGCATGAAGCTCATTTATTGTTTTGTTTTTTATTCAAAATGCAGTTAACTGCTAGTTCCAGCTTTTATTCAAGGTTTTAGGTAAAGCTGAAGAAAATAGATGATGACCATCAAATTAATTTTCAACTATTTGTGATCAATTAATCATTAAAGTACATTTCTTTCAGCCAAAAATTCAGCTTCTCAAATGTGAATATTTTCTTGTTTCCAGTCTTTTTCGTTATTTGCTGACATTCTGTAGAATAAATGATTAATCAATCAATCAAGAAAGTAATTGGTAGATTAATCGATGATGAAAATAACCGTTGGTTGCAGCCCGAGTTTTATGTTTCCTTGTGGATTCATATTGTCTTTAATGTGAAATTAATTGACTTTAAGATAAATTAATTACTGAAGTTGAATGCTGCACTTTTGTTTGCATTAACTTAAGTAATGATTATTTTCAATATTGATCAGTTTTCTGATCTTTAAAAATGTATCTTAAAATAGAAGAAATGTGAACTTAAAGTTTATTTCAATTTAAAAAAATACTTAATTGGTTTTGTTTAGGAAATTAGTTTAAGTCTAGTAAAATAAATAAAATTGGCTTCAGGGCCGAAGGGGATGTCTTCAAGTTGCTTGTTTTGTCTGACCAGCAATCCAAAACCCAAAGATGTTCAAATATATCACAAAGAAAATCAGCAAATATTTGGCTTTTTTTTTTGCTTGAAAAATATGACAATCAAACTATCAAAATAGTCTGCAAATAGTTTTCTAAATAGTTTCAGCTCCAGTTGGCATCGTTGCTTATAGTTATGACATTCTTACATGTGTTTTAGCATTTGGAAAAGAAGAACACATCTTTTCTTTTAAATTTTTCCTTTCAGTTGGAAATGAGGAAGACCTTGACTGACTTCATCCAGGGGGAGTTTTGGAGCCTGAAAGCCCAGGCCGAGGCCCTCCACGGGCAGATCCAGACCACACGCTGAGTCCCAGCCGTCCTGGTTGCTAGGCTCCTCACAGCCAACCAGACCGATGGTCCTTTACCCTAAACTGAGGGTAAAACCTCTAAAACTGGACGTCCACCCACACACAGAGGGCTGCGTCATGGTTTCCACTTCCTCTTCCTCTTCTCTACTGCAACACACACACACACACACACACACACACACACACACACACACACACACACACACACACACACTGGGATGTCGTCGCGTCATCACAAGAACATTTCTGGGATCATGATCACTATCGGTGGGAAAGAAAACAACTGAGCGTGCATTAATGCTGACGAAGCTTCTTTTGTAAAAGCATGTTTTTCTTTAATTTAGAAAATTCAGTCGCTGGGATTTGCTCCGATCCACCGACGGCCCCAAAATCAGCCAGTTGGACAATAGATCGATGGATGATTACTTGAATTCACACTAAGCGATGCTGTGTGACCTCAAAGCAGCCAGTTGGTCCAGAAGATTGAAAGATCCCGAGCGTTAGTAACTCCGTGAAGCACATTTAGTGATACTTATTGAACTGGTCTTTTTCAGCTACTTAGCTGTGTTTCACTTATTTCCAAACTGGTACCGTCATTATTGGACCATTCCCAATGCCAACGAGCAGTGCCAATGCAGGAAGTAGTTAGTCGACTATGTAGAAGGATGCAAAAAAAGGATGCGCACATCAGAAGTTCATGCAGCAGACTGGAGCCACTGATCTGCAATTCATGTTCGCATCTTTATCAACTGTGATCTTTAACCTAGTTAGAAGTTACAATCTCGAAGATCTCCGTTTGGTTCTCTTTGGCGCCACTTGTGGCGATTTAGCGGTAATTTCAACTGTGTCTTTGGATCTCGCTTCCCAGAGATCGTAACCTTGCGTCGCCTTTTCCCGGGAAATGTCGCCACAGATTTTTGTAATCCTGCAAATGCAAATTGGCTCTATCACCATTTGTGTTGCCTCATTTGGCGACCTACAGAGTGTTGTCCTGAAGTTGTGATCCTTTAGATTTCAGTCTCCCGTCGTCACTGGTGATAACTGCAAGATCGGTTTAATACTACGGCAAACACTCGTTGAGCAGCTACTTTTAATGGAAATATAGCAAAAAAGGGACGCCTGTTTACATTGCAGCCAAATATACTCAGGTGGTTTTTTGATAAAGAAATCTGTCAATAATCTGCCTTTTTCATCTGACTTCATGCGGCACGCGGTAATATCCAGGCCGGGAATGGCGGACTCTGCCACTAACAATAGACCTCATGAAAAACAACTCTTGTACCAACTGATTCGTTCTGAAGTGGTTTGTACGAGTGATTTAGGAGAATTTTATGAATTTACTAATTTTGGCGTATTTTGATTTTCTTCTCTTAGATATGGACACAATTTAGTAGGAGTTAATTAGTAATGATGAAATATGTATGTATGTATGTATGTATATATATATATATATATATATATATACTCAAGAGGATGTCACCACTAATTTAAATTGGCTTTCGATGCTATTGTACAATATTAATATGATCATCTTCAATAATCCGACACCCTCCTCACCCACCAGTTGCAGTCATTGCCATGGCAACGAGATACTATGCGTTTTTCACACGGAACCATTTCTTCTTTCACTTCGTTGACAGTACGACCCTCAGGTGAGGCGGCATTTACTGCACTCGTTGTTTTATTTTATTGATCTCTGGAAGCAAAAAAAAAAAAAAGTACGAGAAAGTAAGAATAAGAACATGAAAATGTTCTTGCAGTAATAGTATTTAATGGAAATGTTAAGGATTCAACCTTTAAACCAAGTGTGCTGGTCAACGTTTAGCAGAGTAAGTGCTTGTTAGGATAATAGTGTGATAGTTATTTTACCGTCATGTGTTTTTATGACACATGACCCCCCCCCCCCCAGCCCCCGGTCATCTCTCCTGTACATTCAAATGAAGTTTTCAAGATAATTACTCTTTCAGATGAAGGATTAAAACGCTCTTTTTTTCTTTAGATCCTTTCAACCTGTGAATGCCGCCCCGTTACAGATGTATATAACTTATTTAATCACGGAGATCAAAGGCTTTTATACCGGAGGAACGGCCGCGCTGCTTCAACGATCTGTGGCTGTTTTTATAAATGTTTGGCCTTAATGTGATCGACACTCTTTCCTACTGTATGTGAATGCCAATAAATCTTATTTTCTCAATTTGAATTGTGTATTGTGACACTCCCCAGTCATTCATTCATATTCATATACATATATATATATATATATATATATATTAGTGAAGCACTACATCATATGATTTGCACGTGAATTCCAACTATTCCATGAGTCCATTATAATTAGTGAAGTAGAAGCATGAAATGGAAATACTCAAGTCAAAGTACCACAAAATATTTTTTGCAGTAAGTGTAGTACCTCTGTAATAGCTATTGTACATTTTAATTGTTGTAGAGGTATAAATTAGCATAAAATGAAAATACTCTCATAAAGGATAAGTACCTTAAAGTTATAGCCTACTTTAGTACAGTTTGTACTTAGTTCCTTAACACCATTGGATACTGACAGTGGTGGAAGAAGTACTCTGATCTCTTAAGTAAAAACAGCAATACTGCAGTGTAAATACACTGAAGTCCTGCAGTTAATATCTTACTTAAGTAAAAGTACATTCATATTAGCATCAAAATATACTAAAAGTACTCATTGTGGAGAATGGACAATTTCAGAATTTTATATATATATATATATACTGTATATATTCTTGAATTAAAATTATTGATGCATTAATGTGTTCATCACTTTAATGTTGCAGCTTATGAAGATGTAGCTACTGCTGGTTAGTTTAACCTATAACATCACATCATAATTCATTAGTTAATTCATATTTTGTATTAATCTGAATCTGTAAAGTAACTAAATGTAGAGGAGTAGAAAGTACAATATTGGCTTAAAAATAAAAAATAAAATGGAAACACAAGTAAAGTGTTTTATTTTTTACTTTACTTGCAGGCTGTGGGAGAACCCCTCAGATCTTTTGCTTAAGTAAAAAAAATAGTAACGGCCACAATGAAACAAATACTGTTACAAGTAAAAGTCCTGTATTTAAAATCTTACCTAAATATAAGTACATAAATATTGGATTCAAAATATACCAAAACTAAGAGTACTCATTATTTAGAATAAGCCATTTCAGAATAATATATTTTAATACTGGAATATAAAGTAATTAGTGACAAACATCACTAATATTGTGCTTTAATAATCTTAATCAGTCAATTACTAGTAACCAATATTGTCATTTAAATGTCGTGGAGTAAAAAGTACAACATTGGTTACTAAAATGTAGAATAAAATAGAAATACTCAGATTGTACAGTACTTGTTTATTAAATTGAGTAAATGTACACGTTTTAAATTCATAAAAATACTACCTCGTACTGCGTGTATTGCAGTATTTGATGCTGCAGTGAGAACGAGGGAAGAGGAGCGTCATCTTCACCACCTACCCCCCCCTCGTCACGTCACGTCACGTCACGTGACCTCGCCCGACGTCACCCGCTGTCAGAGAGTCTAAAGATGGCGACGACAGGGACGCTTCACCTCCGCCGCGTCTCCGCGCGTTGGGCCGTTTTTCTCGGCGTTTTAAGCGCCTTGAACGCGGCGAACTGCGACGAGCAGGTGCCGCTTGTCCTGTGGACGAGCGAAGGGTGAGTCCCGGGGGATGAACGCGCCGTGTCCGCTCACAGGGCGAGAGATAGCGGTTTTATCCTCTCCCTTATAAATAGGCCGTTGCACCTGTTATTCAGCTGGCGAGCCTCATAACGTCTGATGGATGAGCAGAAGGGTTGTTAGAAACATTACTATTGTAGTGGGTTCTTTTATTTAATCACAAGACCGAATGCAAGTTATCCACATAAAGAAGATAATTGTGTTGATATGCAGGTGTTGCAGGACATTGTTAAAATAACAGAAAAAATAAAGAGTAAAAAAAAAAATCTGATTTTAAATAAGTACATTGAACTAAATTAAGAATAGATGCATGAATATAAACTATACAAGAGCAATTACAGTCAACATTATAAAGTAGGGTTTCACATACAAGGGACAGTAATTAATAGTAAGAGAAAAATGTATTAATAAATACAAGTAGAGGAGAAGAAAATTACAATAAAAATAAATGCATGAATGTGCAAATGTTTACTCAAGGTATGAACTATATACAGATTTGAGGTACTTGTACTTTACTGGAGTATTTTCATTGTATTCTACTTTCTACTTCTCCGCTACATATTATAATATAATATTGTACTTTTTACTGTACTACACCACAGAGGTAAATATTTTACTTTTTACTGTACTACACCAGAGAGTTAAATATAGTACTTTTTACTGTACTACAACTAAAAGTTAAATATTGTTCTTTTTACTGTACTACATCAGAGAGGTAAATATTATACTTTACACTGTACTATATTTTAGAGGTACATTTATACTTTTTACTGTACTACATCTAAGAGGTATATATTGTACTTTTTACTATACTACATCAGAGGTAAATATTGTACTTTTTACTGTACTACATATAAGAGGTATATTTGTACTTTTTACTGTACTACATCTAAGAGGTATATATTGTACTTTTTACTGTACTACATCACAGAGGTAAATATTGTACTTTTTACTGTACTACATCATATAGGTAAATATTGTACTTTTTACTGTACTACATCATAGAGGTAAATATTGTACTTTTTACTCCAGCAAATAATAGTAGTATTAATACTGCTGCACATGTTTACCTTTAAGGTATTGAAGGCTTGATCCTGAACATATAATGTTGTGTTTTTTTACATTATTATCAGGGTATTTTTCCATCACCACATGATCTGAGTACTTCCTCCCCCTGTGCTTTGAATGCCCTCCAGGATCTCCCTCCCCAGTCAGGCTCCTCCTGCAGCGGGTCAGATCGTCGGGCAGCAGCAGCTGACCTCTTACCTGGAGAAGGCTCTGAACGAGGGCCCGAGAAATGTCGTGCTGTTCCTCCAGGACAAGGTACGCACACACACATTTAACACGCCAGTGACTGTACAAGAACACAGGATTCAAATTATTTGACGGATGTAAAAAAAAATTCGCCCTCTGTATCCGACTAACAGTGTGAACTGGCCCAAGACTGACAAATATCAGTAGCAGGGCTGCAACTAATGACACATCTTTTTTTTTCTTTACCAATTCATTATTTGGTCTCTAAAATGTAAATATTTTTTTTAGAAGAATTAGAGGCCTGTACTGAATAGTTTAAAAACTTCTAAATCAACGTCCGAATACTGTCTATTCATTGTGTTTTAAACCCAGTATTTCCTCACAGTGTCAGATAAAGATCAGGCTGCAATAATATTCTTAGTATTATATTATTTGTAAAGTAAGTTTCATGTTTCCGACTCGCCTGATCCAAACATTTCCAGTAACTCAAGAGCCTTTTGAAGTCCAAAAGTCCACATTCATTGAAAATAAAGATAGATCATTTTTTTGTTGTTGCAATTATTACATCTAACCAAAATATTCTGCTTCAATCCATATTTGTTGGCGTTTCGCCTTTTTTAAAAACGTTTTCCCTGTTTGCTCTGCCGCTTGCAGCACAAAAAGGAGGCAAAACTGACGAGTTAAACTCATTAAATCTGATGACTCACTTTATTTAAATTGAGGATTTTGTGAGAGAATTTTAACAAACATTTTTGAGGGTGATGAGGTAATAAAATATGAATTTAGTAGTTATTCAAAGCTTAATTTAAAAATCTCAATAGAAGCTTTGAATGAAAAACAAAAAGACGTTTGGTACAGCCCTAAAAGATGACCAACGTGATGTCTTATGCTGTGTTCACACCAAAAGTGTTGCGAATTCTATCAATTCTTGAATTCTTCGCAGACTATCAACTTCTCCTCCATAGTTTCTGATTCAACAACGGCAGGACGTCAGTGATGATGGGCGGAGCTTCTCAACGCTGATTGGCTTTCGCAACACAGCGTCATGCAAATATTTCGCCCGAGTTGAAAAATGTCAACTTGCGCGAATGAGGCGAATTGTTCGCTTTCGTTATTCGCATCCATTCGCGTCTGTGCGACTTTGTATGTAATCGACTCGCGCGAAAAATTCGCAACGCTTTTGGTGTGAACACAGCATTAAAATGACTCATTACTCTCACCTGCACTCAAAATAACGCAATTTCATCTTGTAATGATTCAAAATTATTTGTAACCGTCATTATAAATCCTCTAAAATTATTTTCTTTCCAACTATTCATTGTCACAGTTTTCTAGTACATTTTGCGTTTAACTGTTCTTTGCTTATTTTGCTTTTTTGAGATTGTCTCTCCTCGTCTCCTCCCCAGATGAGCATAGAGGACTTCACCATGTATGGAGGGGCTTTTGGAAACAAGCAGGACACGGCTTTCCCCAACCTGGAGGTAAGAAGACGATAGAGACTGTAGATGTGTAATGTTTTGAGTCCTGCTCAGGCGGCAACCTCCGGTTCTGCCAATGCTTCATGTCTTAAAGCTGCATTCTCTCTGCTGACCACCAGGGGGCGACTCCTCTGGTTGTATAGAAGTCTATGAGAAAATGTCTCCACTTCTCTCTTGATTTATTCCCTCAGTAAACATTGTAAACATGAGTTTATGGTCTCAATCTCTAGTTTCAAGTCTTCTTCAATACAGCATGATGTTCATTTAGTACATTATGGTCCATTTAGAGTCAAACAGACCATAAAGCAGGGTATGCTTTAGGGCGGGGCTACAAGGTGATTGACAGGTCTCTACGTCACTCCTCCTCAGTCCAGATGTGGTAACGTCCGTCCATCAGTTGCTAAAAAGCCAAGATGGCGACGGCCGAACTCGTGGCTTCAAAACATCGTTCCACAAACCAATCGTCGACTACGACTGCGTCCACTTCTTATAAACAGTCTGTGCTCCTGCTGTCGTTTATACTCTGTCTCTCTGTTCCTGACCCAGGTAGACTTCAGAGGAAGCAACAGATCAAACTGGAACTATCACTTGAATCAAAACGGACCAACACAACGTGTGCTTCGTTCACCTGTAACGTCTGTGTGGTCGGTCACGTGTCACTGACAGATGTTTTGTCTCTCCTGTGCCACAGGGGGCTCTGATGTCCTCCTCCTCCCCTCTGGTGTTACCCGCTGTGTCCTGGCCTGCCTCCAACGCAGTGATTGGCCAGCTGCAGGACCAATTAGACACCTCCCCTCTGTACATGGACCCTGAGACGCTCAGCCAGCTGAGGCTCAACGCGTCCTCGGCCGCCCTGCTGGTGTTCCGGCTGCCGTACGGCGTCGGGTAGGTTCACGGGGCACCGGGGCGGTAGTTTTTTAACGCGGAAACCAAAGTTCACGTGCGCGAGTTCCGCCTGGAAACCTCCTGCTGCACGCCGTTTGCAACATTTAGCACACAAGGGCGAGCGATAATGAAACAGCGGAGCCGGCGGCAACGGAGAGGGAGTTGTGTGTGTGAGACGAGGACGGTGTGTCAGCGCAGCTCCAACATCGTAGGATGTGTGACTGCAAACGCATCCAACACGCTAACGCACATTCAACGCCGTCACCCGGCTGTTCTTAGGTTCCATTTTGTATTATTCTACTTCTTTAGTATTTTCAGTTTCACGGAATAAGAGATGCTTTTTCAGTTTTGCATCCTATCGTGGCTTGTTACCTTTTGGAAAAGTAATACAGAAAAGTTTCAATATTTTTTACAATGAAAATATTTTTCAGAAGTTGCACCTCAGTCCCCATCAAGAGGACCTCGTGTGTCTTCGACAATTACTCTGCTGAACCGTGACTTCTGTGTTAAACCTCAACTGGACACGTAATCAGACAGAAGATTTTCAATTAAATACTGATTTTAAACATGTCATTGTGGCTACTGGGGTGAGATGGGGTGGGGGGGAGGGGGAGGGTGTGTGTGTGTGTGGGGGGGGAGGGGGTGACTAGAGATGGGCGAATGATACTGGAGCTCAGAAACCTGTGACGCTCACTGTTTCAAGACATTGTGTCACATGAAGAATCCCGTCGTCCCTGACGACGTGCACGGCTTCAGTCGCCTCTGCTGGTTCAGAAAATGCTGCGTTCAGTTGGACCGTTTTTTGGAAGTTTTTCAGCTAAACTTTGTAAATGGCGCATTCGTGGGATAAAAAGAGAGAATAGCTGAGAACAATGGCGATGCACACGGGTAGGAAGACACAATCATGATAACAATTCCAGCTGATGCCAAGTAACGATGTCATAAATGTAACGGACCAATCAAAACAATATAATTCTCTGTAGTTTTACATAAATATGTAACTACACCAATAAGCTACATTAATGTTCCCTGTCAACAAAAATATTTTATATGTATATAAGGCTTTTTGGATGATTCAATAATTCATTATTTTACTGTACCATCTTGCACAATAACGTCTATGTTCAATGCAGCACTTCTGAACTAAAGTATGACAGATTTAATAACAACAGGCTTGTCGGACCTTTCTAGCTCCAATATGAGACTCACTGAAACCAGAGAGGAAGGGCTGCTGTGTGCTTTACAGACCACCAGGTGTCACTGTGCCGCTGCTGTATTTGAAGCCCAGAAGCTTTGAATCTGTAAAGAAAGCCTCAAAGCTTCATCTACCCATAATTAAGAAAATTACACACTCTAACCTTTTATTTAATTTTATGCTTATTTTTTTTTTCTGTCTTCTTTCTATTTATTTTATCTCACAGTATGTGAAACGACTTTGAGAACTTTTAAAGGCGCAATATAAATTTGATGTTTTATCATTATTTAAGTTAAGATGGTGCAGTTTCAGGGTTTAGAGTTAGAAGAAGGGAAATGAATGCAGAAGCCGTAAAACCTCAGTGGACGCTTCATTTAACGCGCTCCTTTTGATCATAATTGTGCTCATAATTTCTCTTGCAGGGCGGATCTGATGTCTGCAAAAGAGATTCTCAGTGGAAACGGTGAGTCCGTCCAAAGAATATCAAACCATTTAATGAGCCCTTAAATGTCTGCGTTTATTATGTTTCTCCTCTCATGTATTCAGTTTTCTTCCCTTTTAATCTCTCTCATATTCAGAGCAACTGCAATGTTTAATATACATTTCCATTTGTACATGAGAAAACAGTTTTAAAAGAAAAATACATGAGTAAAGATAAACGCAAATGTGAATTATATACATTTGTGTTTTTTTTTTTTTTTGTTTTTTTTTTTTGTTAAACAAATAAGTAAAGACATCTGTACATTGTTTTTAATATAAAAATCACAGTTATTTTTGCTTGTGATAATTTGCTGGATAACGCCAACTCATTGTTTCTCAGATGAGGTCATTGGTCAGGTGCTGAGCACCATGAAGACCCAGTCCGTCCCGTACACGGCCATCTACACAGCCCTGCAGCCCTCCAGGGTGAGTCTGTGTGCTCATGGGTTTATTCACCCTCTGAACCAAAACCTGCCAACGGGATCGAAAAGCATGTTTTCTTCAAACCCCATTAATCACAGCCAGAAGCTGTGGAAACAGTCATTATCGTCAGGTTCTCATCTTTCCGACGGTCCTTGAACACATCATGTGTGACAAACGCTTCAGTCAGAAAAAGCAGCCAAAGGGAAACTTAAAGTTGTGATATTTTCATCAACATTTTATTCTCATTTAAAAAAAAAAGAAAAAAGATCTCTCCACAAATAAACCCTTTACTTTAACCAGATTCTGTAAAAAAAACATTAAATTCTGAGGTCCTCAGTGAAACTAAGTCATGATTGATATATCTGAGACCAACAGTCATGTGACAACAAATCAGTGAAACTTTGACTGAACTTCAGGCTGCTGAACACAAAGCAGAGAGGAGAGGCTGGAAACATGTGAATAGATACATTAATAAAGAAAGTAGAGACTCCATTTTTCCCCCCAACATTGGTAACACTTGTAGACTATTTGAAACATGTTGGATATATATATATATATATATAGATTCCAGTGTTTTCCGATTTTTGTCAAATAAATTATCAAATAAATTCAACTTTTAGTTTTTTTTCTTTTTCACGACTTATGTAATTCTAACTGTGTTATTCTGCACAAAAGACACGTTTGAGTTCTCTCTACGTGTAGTCCCGGTGGTTCACTGCAGCAGTTCAATTGGTGCCTTCTGTTGTCTTCGCAGGAGGCGGCGTCTCTCTCCATGGAAGCGAGCCTCGGCGGAGGACGCTCTCTGCTGCAGGCCAGAGGGGGCTATCGGGAGAGGGAGAGAGAGCGGGAGAGGCAGCGCAAGATCAAGGAGAAGGCCGGGGTCTACGCACCTGTGGAGTTCAAGGTGGAGTCACTCACTTCCATCTTCCTGGAGCATTTTGATTCCTGCGTGGTGTTGTTTGTTCGTTCAGCCGTAAAAGACTGGAGACTATTTACTTCTTATCATCGACAAATCCCAAGAAAAGACCCAAAGCAACACTCTCCGTGGAGTATAGTGTGTGTATCTGATGTTCCTTCATTACCATGGAAACACACTAGTTTATTTTAAATCAATCCCACATACAAAAACTCACTAGAGCAACAAATGTGGATTAATACGCCGCTGAAAATAGTCCCCAACGAAGTCATTATTTCCTGCTGGTTGTTCGATAAAAAACTCCAGTGATCAGCTGTTTTTAGGACATTTAAAAAGTTATTTTTAAGATTTACGTCTTCAGCAGGAGATACTTGGAGAAGTTGGAAAGTATTGGGAGAAGGATTAACACAGAACAATACGCAATAACGCCATCTTTATCCTCCACCTCTCTCTCTCCAGAAGGGGGAGGACACCTGCATCCTCATGTGGGCTAAAGGCCTGTCGGTGAGCATCCTGCGGAGCGGTCGCTGGGAAGACCACGACCTGACCCCGTCGACCTTTGGGGAGGGCGTCAGCCCCAAACTCAACGACTCAAGCTGCAACAAAACCAAAGCCAAGTGGGTCAAACCCTGTGATACACTCCAGAGTTCATCAGCAGGGATAATAAGACGCGCGTGTGTGTGTGTGTGTGTGTGTGTGTGTGTGTGTGTGTGTGTGTGTGTGTGTGTGTGT
This sequence comes from Ophiodon elongatus, assembly GCA_016806645.1. NCBI lineage: Eukaryota > Metazoa > Chordata > Actinopteri > Perciformes > Hexagrammidae > Ophiodon > Ophiodon elongatus. The sequence continues at coordinate 1,060,896 of JACSYO010002163.1, forward strand.
GTGTGTGTGTGTGTGTGTGTGTGTGTGTGTGTGTGTGTGTGTGTGTGTATATATATATATGTGCCTTAAAGAGGTAGTTGTGGTGTTTAGAAGTGTGTTTGTATGAGGTTCTTCTGTGTTTCACTACCGTAAAAAACAGACAGCAGCAAAGTAACGTCCTTCTGTTGACATATTTTAGACAACAAAAGAATCTATATCAGTTTAAGTGAACGCTATATTTAGAATATCTTCACCTCTTTACTTTGCTGTCAGACAGACCTTTCTGAAAGGGACTGAAGCGGTTATCTATGCTCTCTTTAAAGACACAAGACCCCATTGATAAACCAGTACTTTTACCTCATAGTACACAGGAGCTGCTGGTCTCCAGCTGCCTCCGTCGGTCGGTTAGTTTGTGTTATTGAGTGACTTTGGTGTTTTAAACTGTTAGTGCAGATTCACCAAAGTCACACAATAATGGGTCATAATATTTTTAGATTAATTTCAACAACAAAACTGGTCCCATCAGAATGTTGATTATGTCTTTGTATTCAATGTTCTTTTTCTCTCTCTCTCTCTCCCTCTCTCTCTCTCTCTCTCTCTCTCTAACTCCATTTTTGGTTCTTTGCAGGTTGGTTCTTAACTATGAGAATGTCCTCGACCACCGCAGCTTTAAACTGATGTGAGTGTGTTTAACATACATCACACACACACACACACACACACACACACACACACACACACACACACACACAATTCATAAGTGGTTTCAAGCCTTAAACGTTGTAATTCAGTTCTAATACTCTGAACTCTGTGTATTTGTGTGTACTTGTGTGTACCCAGCTTTGTCATGAGCCAGCGTCACTACAAAGTGTCGGCCCGCCGCTGGTTCACGCTGGACACCGTGGAGCTGGAGTACGACGGGACCAAAGCCAAGTTCAACGGCAGCAGGAACATCTACGCCCCCGCCGAGTACTCGTACCGCTGCGAGTCCGTCACCAACTTCCGCTGGCCGCAACTCTTCCCGCGCACGTTTAACGATCCAGCCAATCAGTGGAGGGTCTCTTTTGAAGACTTTCAGGTGAGCGACGCGGTTGGGAAATCCTCTTGTTCTTTGATGCCAAAGGTTTGATGCCATTCTCATATCTTACTTTACTCTGGCAGAGCTATTCGACCTTTTGTCTATTTAAGTTTCTTTCTTTACGGTTTCATATATTGTGTTTCCTAGATTGTGTTTAATCCCGCTTGGCTCAAATCGCCCTTTTTTTTTTTTAGAGACAAATGAAAGTATTTTGAATCGAATCCGAGTCGAGAGCTGATAAGCTTAGCTTAGCATAAAAGACTGGAAACGGAGAAGCGTCTCCGTCGGCTCATTAACGGACCTTTTCCACAGCAGGACAAAGCACATGGTGTAATTAATAATATTATATATTATATCAATATAAACAGTGAGCTGGTTCCAGCTGTGCTTTTCCTCAAAAAAAAGTCCAAATGTCTGTTGTGAATGAGGTCTGTTCAAAAGGTGAAACAAGCAGCTTTGTTTCAACGTTGAACTCTGTTGAACTCTCCCTCCACAGATCCAGGGCTTTAACGTGACCGGCGGCGACTTCTCCTACGCCAGCGACTGTGCCGGCTTCTTCTCTCCCGGCATCTGGATGGGTCTGCTGACCAGCCTGCTCATGGTGCTGGTGCTCACCTACGGCCTCCACATGATCATGCAGCTGCGCACCATGGACCGCTTCGATGACCCCAAAGGACCGGCCATCTCCGTGCCCCAGACAGAGTAACGCACGCCACCTTTTCCATCCCTCCGTCCCCGCAACGCTCCCCCTCCCCCTCACCCTCCACCCACATCCCGCTCCCTGTTCATCTGTAGTTGGGCATTATACAGACTAGTTAGTGGTGTTGTCAGAATAAGGGATTAGTCATCGGTTTATACTTGATGTGCAACCTGAGAGTGAAGAAGCCCCGGTTTGAGCTTCTCGTGCGGTAGCGTTGCCGTGGGAAACATCTGTTCTCCAGGAGGTGGTTTAACACTTAAAGCTCTCCTGAAGGTTCCTCCAGAATCCTCACTGAGATATTCATCGGCTTCACGGAGACATTTTTGTTTCCAATCCGAACAAAGATGGTAGCTGGAAATTACGAGTCGCTGCTTAAAGAGGCTTCCATCAATATCGTTAAATAACAAATTTGAAAATAAATGGTGGTGGAGTTCCTTCATGGACTAACGTTAGCTTCGTCTACATTTCAAAACATCATTGAAGTTCATTCGTGAAGATTATCTTGATGAGCAACACTTTTAAGAATCATGAACGTTTGTTCGCCAAAGAGATTATTTTATGCAATAATCTAAAAATCTAATCCCATTGGCTTTTTGTGGAGGGAACCAGCGCTGCAAATCAAATATATCTATTTTTTAATTCAGAATGGTCAGAAGAGTTGTTAAACCACTTTCGAGGTTCTTTCGAACATCAGCGGTGACACACGGGGGGCACAAACCGGAGCCGGTTATCAGGAGGACAAATGTTCCCCGGGAAAGTTTTACAATTGTACAAAAGGGAACAAAAGTAACTTATGAAGAGAATTATAAAATGTTATTTATTGGTGAAACAAATTTGTGTGTCTATGTTTACCATTTGTGTCCGTGAGTAGACGAGTGAAATGAAGGGATTCCCTTTTCTGTGTTGGACGACGGACGCATCTTTTTTATTCGGTTCAGACCTTCTGTTGTTCAGGAAGTAAAGCGCTGAAGTACAACAGTCAAACTTTAGACATTCCCTTGGTTGTCTCATCCAAAGCGTGAGCTGAACTCACTGGTTTCTTTGTTGAACTATTTATTACTTTCCACAACTGACTCTGTGCTCTGAATTATGCTCAATGTGAAGTTATCATTTTCCGGTTTGTTCATTTATTTTAATGATTTGTAGTGAATGTCGATGATGTACGGTCCTGAATGTCGTGCTGCTGCTGTGACCCCAATAAAACATCTGTGGAAATTAAGGTGTCCTCTTTTTTTTCTTTTTTCTTTTAGTACATTTTCTTACTCATTAACGCCCTCTTTATTAATAAGTAAAGGGTTTCACTTTCTAATTCAGGATATCCACGGGGTCTTAAAGTATTAAAGGTTGATGGCTCATTAAGGCTTAAAATGCATTTACATGGTAATAAAGTGAATCATTATCATAGTGGGATTCTGTGGCGTTCACTTTTTAAATCCTGTTAAACTATCGAGCTGATGTGGAAATGCACCTTTTCCAGGACAAAGAGTTGGAACCGTTGCTGAGAACCCGGCTTTTTTTTCCTACTGTAGCAAATTCAAGGTTCGTAAATTAGCACCCGGTCCCACAGAGGCAGAAATATACAAGCACATCCCTTTTGTTGACTTTTTATAATCACTAATTCATCACACTTGACATTTTTTTACATGGTATACTAAACAATGAAAAGTGCTTTTCCACTCTCCTCGAAGCGCTTTAACGCTGCATGACATCATTCATGCGCTGATGGGAGGAGCTACCATGCAAGGTGCCACCTACCCATCAGGACTAACATTCACACACCGTAGGCACAGCTACGGGAGGCATTTGGGACCCAAAGACACATCGACTAGTGGAGCCGGGGATCGAACCGCCGACCCTCTGATTAAAGGACGCTGCTCTACCACTGATCCACAGTCGCCCCTTGTAGTTTATGACATGCTATACTTTGACTTTTTATGTGCCATACAATACTGTCAAACTTATTGTGACATTTTTTAAGGCACACTATACTATGACTTTTTAATGACATTTTTTAAGACATTTTTCGCATCAGCAGAGAATAAAAACAGCTGTTTGTCACCTTTTCTTTCTATGTGCTCAACAATTTTGCAAATTTGCAATATAGGACCCATCCTGGGAAGACGAGTTTCCGGGCAGCAGCGAAGAGGATCGGCCCCTGAGATACTGAAAGGAGAGGCCTCGAGGGACAGAAGGACGACCGAGCTGACGGCGAAGGTCTGAACTCGAAGAAATGGAGAGCAACGCACAAATAGGCTGCGGAGTGATGCGACATTTCTGACGGTTGTTTTAAGCTGCTCGGGCCAGAAGCTACTCAATTACACGCCTTAATGCAGTTTAACATCCAGTACGGTTCAGCAAATGGACTCATTAGGCCGCAGCTACGGGTAGCTCATGGTGCTATTCTGAGGATGGGGGGATGGGGGGGAGGGGGGGAGGGGGATTAAGAGGTATGTAATAGCAGCTGGGTGGCCGGTGTGTCCTCCAGATGTTGTCTGGGAAATGTTAATTGACCCGCTAATGAAGTCTGGGCTCCTCCTGTCAGCTCTGAACCTCCGAGGGTCGGTGACATTGGAGGAGACACCTGAGCTGTAATGAGGCCGGCTGACTGCATCGCTCCGTCTCTGTCTCCTGCAGACAGACGTGAAAAACAGTAACGACGATAATAATAATAACTTTATTTATGTAGCACCTTTAGAAACAGAGTTTGCAAAGCGGACAAAGCAGCAAAAGCAATAAAACAACAGGAAGATCAAGAGTGAGGCCGAACAAAATCAAGAATAACTAACAATAGATGAAACATAAAAACAATCGATACAAAAAAATTATAATTTAGTAAAATAAAATAATATCATTAATAAAATAAAGCAGTAAAGTGACGACAACACATAAAAGCCAATCTGTAAAAATAGCTTTTAAGCCCATTTACCAAAATCAGTGACAGTCAATCAATGCAATAAAATTATTTAATTTTAATTTTATTTACTTTATGCAAAGTTGTAATCTGTTTTACACTCTCCAACACACACACACACACACACACACACACACACACAGCTGTTAGGGTGCTTCCACAGTTAATTGCACCCTTGTGCGGGTTGCCTTGGTGAATGTCACCTTGTACCAGCAGCGAGCGTGTGCATGTGTGTGTGTGCGTGCATGTGTGTGTGTGTGTGTCACACGTGCGTGCGTGTGTCACACACGCGTGTGAGCAGTAGTACACGGTGAGTCATGCTGGTGAAGAGGTGGGGAAGTCTGGCCGCAGCTGCTGGACAGGAGGAAGAGATGATGACTGTAAATGGCAGCGTGCAGAGAGAGGAGGCGGGCGGCCGTCAGCGGCTGCTAGTTTTAAAGGTGAAAGCAAAGTCATCCCATAATATTATCCCAAACTTTGAGGCACAGGCAGAAGCTATCATGTTTCATTGTGACTGCTTTTTACTGACGTGCATATCGATGGACGAAGAGCAAAACCTCCTATCTGAAAAATTCACTTTTTTGAGAAAAAAACGTTTTTGTTGAGGTGCCCAATACATAATACAAAAAAACAAAAAACAAAAAATGCAAAAATGCAAAAATGCAAAAATGCAAAAAAATGCACAAAGTGCAGATAGGAGGTTTTTCCCCACTTTTCCTGGATCATTTTGCAGATGGTTTTGCGCTTTGGCCATCGATATTCCGTCCACATAAGACCTGCACCGGGTGTGCACACCAGCAGGGGGCAGCACAGGGTAACAGTTGTGACAGTCACACAGCGGGAGGGAAGGGGAGGAGGGGGCTGTAAGTTGAGACATAAACGGCCACTTTCACCTTTTCCTGCTTTTTAAAAAGGTCACATGATTCTTCCTTCTACACATTCGATGTCTCCAGCTTTTAGCAGCTCTTTGCCTCTGAGGGGTTTTTGTTGTCTGCGGGCTGCTGCACCTTTTGCCATCTACTTTCAGTCCTCTGAGTGTCCCCCACCCCACCACCCCACCCCCCCACCCCACCCCACCCATGGGAGCTGAGGAACATTGTGACTGTGTCCCGACTGAGCTACTGCAAAGTCACACACACCTGCATCCCTGTGACGGCACGCCGCAGAGCGCTCCCTTTAGGTTCCACATATCAGGAGGCAGAACCCAGCAGCAAGAGAGGGGGAGGGAGGTGAAAAAAAGAAAATCTGTATGCAAGGAAGATGGAGACACTGACGCAAGCCTCTGAGCATGTGTGTAATGTTTACTTGTCCGACGTCCAATTTACCCCGTCGCTCTAGACGGGGTATCATGTCCACCGTCTGGCGGCCACTTTCGATGAGTTATGGCTGCTCGTCCGAGCGAGCTGCCGCGACGAAAGGCATCTTTGCACCAACAAACAAGAGAGCAACGGCATACGAACACACACACAGTACAGTGACAGGGTGATTCAGTGGCTTTTAATCATTCCTAAATTGCCTGTCGTTGCTTCTATCTCACAGCAGCACTTGATTACACACATCGGTACACGACATGAAATGGGATCCCGCTTCACAGTCGGGCGCCGGGCCCACGGAGTTGTGTTGGGTGTTTAAAGCCAGAAAAAAGACACTCTGGGGTCCGGCGCATTGTCTCTAGTTCGCCTGGAGAAAGTGCAGAGTGAGCGGGCAGCGAAACCCTCGTGGGTCTCTACTGTGCAGAGCCAGAGCGCGTGAAGACTAGCGAGACTGCGCTGAATCTCTGGATCCACCAAATCCACTTGGTCCATATTCGGCTGCCTCTCCGAAAGGATTTCTGAGAGGTGCAGAGCCAGTTGCTTGTGACTCTAAATCCCAGCTCCCTGTGGAGCCAAGCTGACGTTTCAAACAGCCCGAGGGTTAGAAAGCTTCGGTCGGTCAGAGCTGTGTCCTCGTCTGACTGCTACCTATGCAGTGTTTACAGAACGTTCCACCGCGTCCACACACAGGTATACATACAGGTAAAAAAACACGTTATGGATACACTGATCTTGAATAAAATCTACTTTTAAAAGGTGCAAGATGTGGGATTAGCAGCATTTTGATTGCCTCTCAACGGCTCTCAACATGGTGAAGGTGAACCGGCTAGAAGCTAACAGCTAGCAGCTAACAGCGATAACAGCGACCTTTCAGGTCGTTCCCCGTGTGACGCGCAAAATGTGGATGTTTTTGTCACGTAACATGCAAACTTCAGCAAATTTTCCTGTGAAGACCGTGTGCATGTAATAAGCGGAACAAATTACTTTGTAGTGAAATGCTGAGAAACTTTTTGTAAGATTTCATACGAGCCATTATATGAGGATACGTTGAAATAGCACACAATAATTAATAATGAATGAATATTAACACAACATTTTTAATGTTATATAATAACACATGTATATATGTACAGTATTAAAATCACATTTCCACACACACACACACGCACACGCACGATGTTGATACATATTGAGAAGCAAGATCTGCCATATTGTCTCCTCCTTTTCAAAGCTCATTAAACTCTTTGAAATCTGGGATTACAGACGTTCATTTTTCAAAAATAAACGATCCTTATTTCATTCAGTGTTTGACATTTTAGGTGGAAGTGCATCTCGTTCCAATAGTGACCGAATGTTCTGTTTTCTTTTTGGTTGCCACGGTGTTTTTTCTTCCCTTAATTTCCATTTTGTGGTCACTGAATTCGTAATCTGTATTTTAGTGCCCAATACGATTCTAATATACATTATCTTTTAATTTGATTATTTCTAATGTTCTAAATCAATTTCTTTACATTGTGTTATAATTAGTTGCACTCTGATTGGTGTTTGGTCAGATTGTGTCTGAGAGGATGGAGTTAGTCTCATGATATCTTTACAGAGATAACAGCTGTTTGATCACATATTCATATTATGAATGTTAAATACGGCTCCTCTGAACTTTAACCGTGTGGTGTTTGAGAATCACAAAACCTGACGATACCTTTATATATACATACATTCAGAGGCCAAAGATTACAGGAAAGTTCATTTTTATTTGATGCTGATTTCACATCCTTTTAATTATTGCAGCCACACATGTATCAGTCACGGAGTTCCACAAGGTTCTGTGCTTGGACCAATCTTATTCACCTTATATATGCTTCCTTTGGGCAATATTATCAGAAAACACTCCATAGAATTTCATTGTTATGCTGATGTTACTCAGTTATATCTATCGATCAAGCCAGACGAAACCAACCAGCTTGCTAAACTTCAAACATGTCTTAAAGATATAAAAACATGGATGACCTGCAACTTCCTGATGTTAAATTCAGACAAAACTGAAGTTATTTTACTAGGCCCAGAACACCTCCGAAATCAACTATCTAATGATATAGTTTCTCTTGATGGCATTGCCCTGGCATCCAGCACCATTGTAAAGAATCTCGGAGTTGTCTTTGATCAGGACTTGTCCTTTAACTCACGTAAAACAAATCTCAAGGACTGCCTTTTTTCACCTACATAACATTTCAAAAATTAGACACATCCTGTCTCAAAGCAATGCAGAAAAATTAGTTCACGCATTTGTTACTTCTAGACTGGACTACTGTAATTCCTTATTATCAGGCTGCTCTAATAAGTCTCTTAAATCTCTCCAGTTGATCCAGAATGCTGCAGCTCGTGTACTAACAAAAACTAAGAGAAGAGATCATATTACTCCTGTATTAGCTTCTCTGCACTGGCTCCCTGTAAAATCCAGAGTCGAATTTAAAATCCTTCTCTTCACCTACAAAGCCTTAATTGGTGAGGCTCCATCATATCTTAAGGAGCTCATAGTTCCATATTACCCCACTAGAGAGCTGCGCTCACTGAATGCGGGGCTGCTTGTGGTTCCTAGAGTCTTAAAAAGTAGGATGGGAGCCAGAGCCTTCAGTTATCAAGCTCCTCTTCTATGGAACCGGCTTCCACTTTCAGTCCGGGGGGCCAGACACAGTCACCACATTTAAGAGTAGACTTAAGACTTTCCTCTTTGATAGTGCTTATAGTTAGGGCTGGCTCAGGTTTGCCCTGGTTTATTCTTTCCAGCCCCTTGATATGCTGCTATAGGCCTAGACTGCTGGGGGACATCTTAGGATACACTGAGCTCCTCTATCTTTTCTCTCTCTCCTTCTGTATGAATTCATGTTCTATCAATGCACATTACTAACTCTACTTCTTCCCTCGGAGTCTTTGTGCTTTCTCGCCTCGCAGGTTTCCAAAGATCGTGGTTGCGTCTGGACCCTGGTCCTGCCTCCTGGTTCCTGGTTCCTGCCGTGACCCTACTGACGCACATTCTTCTCTGTTTTCCCTTCTGTATGAATTCATGCACCATAAATGCACATTACTAACTCTGCTCCATCCCCGAAGTCTTTGTGCCTTCTCGCCTCGCAGGTTTCTGTGGATCGTGGTTAAATCTGGACCCTGGTTCTGCGTCCTGCTGTGGTCCTCCCCGGCACCTACTGCTATTATTACATGAATCATTTCTGTCATGTGAATTGAACGTGTTGTAACTCTGTTATGCTGTTCATTCTGTACACATGACATCTATTTTCGTACTCTGTCCATCCTGGGAGAGGATCCTCCTCTGTTGCTCTCCTGAAGGTTTCTTCCATTTTTCTCCCTGTTGAAAGGGTTTTTTTGGGGGGAGTTTTTCCTGAGTCGATGAGAGGTTCTGGGACAGAGGATGGCGTTGTGTACAGATTGTAAAGCCCTCTGAGGCAAATTTGTAATTTGTGATTTTGGGCTATGCAAAAATAAATTGAATTGAATTGAATTGAATGTATCTTGGGGGGTTGCTGAGCCTCAGGTTGAGAACCGCTGCTCTAAATCAGAGCAGAACTACGCCGCTATGAGCAAACACAACATATGTGTTTTGGCTGAAGTTACAGCTGTAACACTCAAGGCTTTTTAGGGTGATATTTGCAGATTGCTCTTTAATACGGAGGGGGGGGATTGCTTGGAGATGAGAGTTTGTAATCTCACAATCCATCTCTGGGTTATTTTGAAGGGTTTAGAGTTTTGCTGGTCTGCCGGACATAATGAGTGTGACCTCTGTCTGACTGACTAGCAGAGGTTAGCACAGATACTTGCACACAAACACACAAACACACAGACGCACAACCCGGCTACACTACGAACACGCTACAGACGCTAAAATACCCCAAACAACATCTTAAATCAATTTAAAATTTGCCAACGTTTGAAGCGAGCTTTCATAACGGCAGCATCTGTTGCCTCCAGTGGGAATCAGAATCAGAAACGGATTGTTGCCAAGTACGCCTGCACAAACAAGTAATGTTGTCTTGGTGAATGTTTTAATCATCTAATCACAAGATATGAGGTACAATGAGTTTTACCTCATTTCCTAAGATTCCCTAGAGTCAATCAATATGTGAACCTGTGACATGATGAAGTGTAGAATAACTTAAATTATTAGATAGAAAATTATATAAATAAATTAAATTATAATAAATTATATAGATAGAAAAGAGTTATAAAGTCAGTTACACAGCATCTTTCTAATGTTTGCTACAATACTGGTCATACGAGACCCAGCGACTAAAAGCCACAAGATTATTTTAGTAGTTTCGTTGCTTTTAGTGCCTTTTTCATGCCGTATGACAGCACAGACTGTATATAAGAAGTGGACGTAGTCGTCGTGACATCACTCTTTGGTTTGTGGGCTGATGTTTAGAAGCCTCAAGTCTGTTTTTTTGTCCGGCGCCATCTTGTTTTTTTGCATCCAGTGAACAGGAAGTGACCATATCTGGACTGAGGAAGAGTGACATAGAGACGCTGTATATATCTCTGGTGTCGACCTGTCAATCACCTTGTAGCCCCGCCCTAAATCGTACCCTGCTTTATGGTCTATTTGACTCTAAATGAACCATCATTTACGAAATGAACATCATGCTGCATTGAAGAAGACTTGAAACTAGAGATTGAGACCATAAACTCATGTTTACAATGTTTACTGAGGGAATAAATCAAGAGAGAAGTAGAGTCATTTTCTCACAGACTTGGTGCCTCAGCGAGTTGGAATGAGAATGTGTTGAATGATTAGGATCAAATCTCTCAGATCATCAGGTGGTGGTTTTCTAACTGTCCCCAAAAAAAGACCCAGATCTGCTGAGGAGACAACCCCATTTACAGCCCCATTGAATCCCATAAAAGACAGTGTCTCTCCTGGTTACACTGTGATTCTCTCCATGCTTCCTTCTGTGTGTGTCTGTGTGTAGGTGTGTGTGTGTGTCTGTGTGTCTGTGTGTGTGACTGAGTCCGGGGCTTATTGAGATGTATAGGATGACACAGCTGTTATCATACTAAAGCCCACGACTGTGTCAGCCATTCTGACATTGATCCGAGTGAGAGATTTTTGTCAGAAAACGCACATCAAATACTAAAATACACACATCACACAGACACATTTGCTACGTTTTCATCACATTATGGGGACTAAATGTCACTAATCTAAGTGCCTCTATATATATGTGTGTGTGATGTCTGAGTCTTTAATCCCAGAAGGAGGGAACAGAAAGGTCCTATAACGGGCATTAGTTGGATTTGGGCTCGGCCCCTTGTGCAAACCAGACGTGGATTTACTAATGGAAAGTCCAGTAATTCTCCCTCCTTTAACCTCACAGCCAGAGAGCAGCAAACGGAACAGATTAGAGACCGTCCAACCCAACCGGGCTTATCTTGTTAGCTCCTTGAGTGCAAATGGAAGAGTTGAACAGTTGTGAAGGTTCTGTTAAAGCCCGTGTAGCTGAGTGCTGTATCAAAGCTGACAAGATACAAGTAGCGGCCTCCTTCGCATCGTCTGTTACAAGAACGGGTCGACCAATAGTGGATGTTTAAAGGCCGATATAATAACGATAGTATATTTCTATCACAGCCAATTGATCGACCGTTAGCAGGAGTTATTCATTTGCACACATATTTACAGCAAAAGTGGCCCTCAAATGATCAGATATGACCCATAGTTGTGCTCGTCTTGTACTTGTGGCGAGCCTTGCTACCTAAACAGTGACAGCAGTTCAATATTCAGCATTAATAACGTCATTCTATAACCAACAACCGTTAACTTTCATTATAAATATGTTTCAGGTACACAGTGACTTCCTGTATGTTCCTGTGTGACTGGTGGAGGCTGTACAGCCATCAGCCACTAATGGAGGTCAGCACCACTGCAAAATGATTCATTGGTTTGCCCCCCCGCACCGCCCACCTCCCCAGTTTGACAAAAACTGCAGTTTATGAAATGAGTGCTTGAAGCTCCTAAAGCAAGTCGGTTACTATAGACCTCCATGTTAAAATGCCAACTTTTACAGCAGAAATAAACACGTTTACAGCCGGGTCCAATAACAAGGGTTTTGGTCTCTGAAGCTAATTTCCTCATTCATAACAATTTTACAGGGAGGAATTTTTATATCACTCACACGTTTGAATTCAAATAAGGCTTAAAGTTAGGCAAACATGAGGGCGTGGCCTCTTTGAGTCTCAGGTCGCTAGCTGTTAGCTGTCTGGTGCATGAAGCCCACACTATAACTAACTACACTCACTGAATTAATATTATGTAATTTTTGGTAAAACAAAACAGTGATTTGAGAGAGAAACAGACATGAAGGCTCAACAGAGACAGAGCTGGATTATGCTCCCCTATGATTGGCCAGACTACATTTAAAGGGCGGGACTTAGAGAAGGGTACATTTTGACCCACTGTTCTTGTTATACTTTTACTTCCAAACTGGATTTTAGGTAATGTGACTAAACTGTTCTCCTTTATTGCACCGTGTGACTTTTGTTGTAATTATTTTGCTGAGCTTCCAGATCTCAGCAAAAAAAAGTTAACCGATAGAAATGATGGCCGAAACTGTGTTGAACGCCGTGTTGCAATAAACAGAAATTACAGCGTCTTCCCTGAGAGAGATGCCCGTTGAACCGTTTCACACAACATCCTCGGCGAAATCCGCCTATCGTCAGCATGGAAGCAAGTGCATTATGGGAAATACATCGAAGTTTCATTAATCATACTCCAGCCGATGACCTGTCAGTGTGGTGACGGACTCACACTGCTCAGGGATCACACAGCCTCCCATGCTGACCCACCATCCATTAGTGCCATTGTAGGAACACATGTGTACAGCAGAGGTGGTGCTCACACACACACACACACACACACACACACACACACACACACACACACACACACACACACACACACACACACACACATTAACTGGTACTGCTGATTGAAAATCTTACAGTTTCGGTGTATTTAAATGAGTCAGACAATGGAAATAATCTGCATCACATCCGTCTTAAAAGTCCAACACCAGCCTGATACCAAAGACTGTATATAAGAAGTAGATGTAGTCATGGTGATGTCTCTCATTGGTTTGTGGACTGATGTTATGAAGCCTCAAGTTCGTCGATTTCGCCTTCGCCATCTTTTTTTTTTAACCAGTGAACAGGAAGTGACCATATCTGGACTGAGGAGGAGTGACGTAGAGACGTCGTATACCTGTCAATCACCTTGAGGCCCCGTCCTAAAGCATACCCTGCTTTATGGTTTGTTTGACTCTAAATGGACCATCATTTACTAAATGAACATCATGCTGTATTGAAGAAGACTTGAAGCTAGAGATTGAGACCATAAACTCATGTTTACAATGTTTACTGAGGGAATAAATCAAGAGAGAAGTAGAGTCATTTTCTCATAGACTTCTATACAACCAGAGGAGTCGCCCGCTGATGGACATTAGAGAGAATGCAGGTTTTAAGATAACATTGACTTCACCTGGTACAACCGGAGGTTGCCGCCTGCCTGATACACGCAGTTGATTGTGTTTCATTCTGCCCTGCTGTATTTTCTTCAGTTTGGACTGGCAGTTCTTATTGGAGTCTTGTTTGTGTGTGTGTGTGTATGTGTGTGTGTGTGTACACCACTTTGCTTTTATTTTCCTTTGCAAATGTCCCTTGCTGCTGTTGAAGACAACGCTGCAGCGATCACTGAGTTGTGTGTAGCTGTGTGTCAGATATGAGGCCGCCTCGTTGACTTATTCATGCCTCTGTGACACCACTCTGCTGATGTTCGAGCAACCCAAGGTGTGAAGCAAAACACAAGAACACACTCATATATATATATATAATTGAGGGTTGCAACACTAGACACACATAAAATTGCACAACTAAAAAATGGCCAAACGAAAAGAACAAAATCCAGGAAGTAATCCGTTTATCATTTATGTTTTGAGGCATTTTAGTTTACTTCCAATCATTCAACAGTTTTGGGAAAAAAAGCTTTCTTACCGAGAGTTATAGATCGAAGGATCGATACAACCAGCAAGCAGCTGCTTAGCATATTGAAAGGGCTTTCTGCAGAGGTTGATGTTTACGGTAAAAGCAGTTGACTCGCCTTAAATGATGAACAACTTTCTTTGATAAAGGTTGAAATAACTTTTTGGCTTTTGGGAAGACTTTCCTTACTGAGCTGTCACGTCATCCTGTCAGCTGTTATCAGAAGGGAAAAGGCATCGGTGTCTCTTATTCTGACAGTAAATCAAGCGCTTCTCATTCCTGCAAAGAACACGGTGTATTGGTTTTACATTTTGGGGGGATTTTGATTGATTGATTTTGCGAGTCGAGGGTTCTTAGACTGGAGGTGTCAGACCAACAAGGTTTCCAGTTTGGGCCATAGTGCCAGTAAACTTGGTATATGATGCTTCTTTATGATTTTGGTGACCCTCTGGCACCGTCACCACCATTTTCATTATTGATTTTGGTTGCCACGCTGCATTTCAAAAGCAAAGAGAGCAGAGACAAAGCTTCTTTGTGATTCTATACATTTTCTTTCTGTTGCACACATTTGTCATGCGTGTGCTCAAGTTGTTTGTGCCTCCTCGAGAAAACGAGTTTCCATAGCAGCTATTTATTCAGTCGAGCCGCGTTCCTCGACACTTTCTCTCTGCTCTTTTCTATTGCGTCACTCTAGAGCCGTCACTGCGGGCGCACTCACACACACACACGCACACACACACACACACACACACACACACACACACACACACACACACACACACACACACACACAGCCCTGCATGTAACATACGGTGAGATGATTACTAATTACTATGCCTCCTGCGCAGCAAAAAACCTCTCTATCACTCTTACGAGCACTCAAAAGCGCAGACACGCAGAGAGGGAGATGTATCACTCAGAACATTTCAACACGTCTGACTCCGAGGAATCTGCAGGAGGTTGGCGGAGGTGTTGCTGACTTCAATCTCAACTAAACAGTGTTGCATCAGCCTCTGATCTGATCTATCCTGCGTGTCAATGGAGAGGATCAAAGGGTAAAAGCAGTCCTCTCGATAAAGACATCAGTCTCTCACAGCCCGGGGGAGAGTCTGTGCTTCCGTGACCAGAATAAACAATATGCAGATATAATCAGCGAATGACCCAGAGCCATGTTATTGCAATTATCTCCCAGTCGGTCCCACTGCATGTGCAAATGGGACACTTCTTTCTTTTTTTTTTTTTTTATAGATTAGATTCCATTATTTGATTTTATACCATGGTGTGGATGAATTCTGATTGGCCGCAGGGTGTCCATTAATTCCCGATAATAAACACCTACTATTTAGTTCCAGTTAAGTTGTCTGTGCACCGTTTTAAATCAACGCTCTGGCTACATCAAATGAAACAAACACATTTGAATATCGTGTTTAACAACGGGTTTAGTCCTTGTGTGCTTCCTGCTCTGAACACCACAAGTAACACACAAGTTATCTCTCTCGTGTCCAATTCAATTTTCAACTTGTTACTTCAGCCGACAGAAAACATGGCCTCTCAATTGTTATTGAGAATATTGATACTGATTTGAGGACAATGAAATGGTTTGATAGCAAGATGGTCTTGTTAAACATAATATCAAATTATATTAAATGTTTGTCAACCGTACGTGACGTTATTGACATCTTGCTAGCATAACGTTAGCTTTCTGACTCGTAACTGAGCCAAAGGGTTCTATGAGCTTAACGGACTACAAATATCTCCTGTTGCCAAGTCGTAACTAAGGTCCGTCCTATTTACTGGAGTAGTGACTAACATTTTGATTGCATAAGAACTTTATGGGATGGTAATGATAGTTCCAGGTATTAGCAAACTCTCAGGGTTACCAGGAAAACTTTTGATTTTGGTTGAACAAACGCATGAAAATATAAATGAATTGTTAATTATCAGGAACTAATGGACTTCGGAAACATCCATATATTCTACTCAATTTCTGTCGAGCACTATCATTTACCAGAAAATTGGAAATGTAAAAGCAAAGATTTGGAAGGCAAATGCTGCTCAAAACAAAACGTTAGATGAGCAATCTTAATTGTTTAAATATTTTGTCAATGCCATTGACTGCTTATATTTGACACACTATATCTCCGACTCTGCTAATACCTTTCATCCTTGCTTGAGAGAGAGTTGTTCATTGAGGGAATGGAAAGAGCTCTCTACAACTCTGCCGTGTTCTGCACCATTTTTTTTTTTTACCAGCATTAGAGAAACTATGACAGCAAGAAAGAGGGAAAGATTGCAGATCCGACAGTATAGATTGCTATTCTGTGTCACTCTCATCTCTCCATGACCAAATCTATTTCCTCAAAGGAGCCTGGAAACAGCTTTTAGCTGGTGCTCGAAAAATGTACAGCACAAAAGACACAGTCCTGCTGTGATCGAAGGTCATGCTATAAAGTGTCGTGTGGAGTGCTGGGTCTTTGTGAGGTGATCTCAACCCACAGCTCCGCCACTGACACCTTTCAACCTTCCAGCTCTTTTTCCTCGCCACCGTAAGCCTGCAGTTAGAGAGGCCGCCACGGCACAAACATGGTCTATAACTCTCGCCCTGTAACTTCCACATGATGTACGGCCTACAGGTGAGGTTGTAAATCACGTTAAATGATGTATGGAACCTGGTCTGTGTGCTTCGAGTGGTTTTTAGATAATAATAAAAAACTACAAATCTGTGCAAGCCTGTCGACATCGGCGTCGCCGGACCACTTCAGTGGTGAATGTTTTGAGTGAGCCGGAGAAGATCGACAATAAAAAACGTAATCTGTGTAAATACTTGATAGTCTTTGAAACATAAGAGACTGTGTGTGTGTGTGTGTGTGTGTGTGTGTGTGTGTGTGTGTGTGTGTGTGTGTGGAGAGTAGATAAATGGCAGAGCATTAAGCTCCAGGTGTAAAAAAACAACAACAATCTTATTGTATTTTTCTAAAAAAAAGAAGAGAAGGAAGGGCAGGCTGAGAAGTATGATTTATTTATTAAGTATTCAGATTTTCTCTTCATCATGACTGTAAGTGCCGTTTGATTTCATTTTACAAACCTTACACTGCATAACTGTCTTCTTATTATAGGATCCGTCGTGCATGTCCATAATGATGTCTCTTTAATTATATCTTATGACGATTACTTAATGATATCACTGACATTAATCCTTTTCTCTAACCTGTGAAAGAATGATCCATTTTCATGCTCTGTTTTAGTATGACCTCCTGATTTGAGTTTGTCTTATTATTTCATATATATTTATTTATTTTATTTTATTTTTTTGTTTTTTTGTCATATATGGAATCGCTTAATTATCTTGTTATTATTTTTGTTCAGTGTTTTGTCTAATTGTACTCGTATTGTATAATTGTCGTGGAAAACGAGATGGTACATCTCAAGGGGTTATTCCTAATAAAGAATTTCAATAAAACATAACTTTAAGTTACAGCGTTGCTCCAAAACGAACTAAAACGGTGAACGACCCAAAACACTTTCTTAAAGTCACAGTGCGAGAGAGAAAGACAGACAGGCAGTCAGACAGACAGACAGGTGATAGAGAGGTAAACTGTGCATGCACTACACTGCCTGAACTGTATCTGACAATTATAAAAAATGTGTGAAAGAAACTGTTCTATTATTTCAATGAACTATTGTTAACATACCGTGGTGGAAGTACTCAGATCTCTACTTAAGTAAAAGTAACAATACAACAGTGTAAAATAAACCTTTACAAGTAAAAGTCCTGCATTCAAAAAGTCACTCAAGTAAAAGTACAAAGGTTTTATCATCAAAATATAGTTAAGGAATCAAAGTACTCATTATGCAGAATAATGAATATTATAATTATTTATGCATGTGCTCATCCCTTTATTGTTGCAGCTGGTTGGTGGAGCGGATTTTAATGACTTCATATACTGCTGATTAGTTTTATCTAATGTAAGTTAGTAGAGTGTAAATTGTCATAAAATGAAAATACCAAAGTACAAATACTTTAACGTTGTACAGTAAATGTATGTTCCACATTCCACCACTGTTAACATAAATACATTGAATCACTGTTTTTCCATCTCTAGTCAATAAATGTGATAGCAGTTGTGAAGTATTCTGTTTCTACTCAATATAATACTAATTACTAACAACTACTAATATTTTTTTAACAAGACAATTCATAATTAACCTGGAAAGTAAACTATAGTTTTTGTAGTACACACTTCATATACTCAGTGATTGAATGCACTTTGAATGTAAATTAAGTGCCATTGTGCATAAATAAGTGTAAAAATAGAGCTTATTTATCAAAAAAAAAGTCCAGATGGACAAAGAAAATGAAAAGGGTTTTCTGGACGAATCAATAACTTTGTGAGAGTACATCCACATTCATAATTGAAGGGATTGACTTGAAAACTCAATGTTTTTCTAAAGATTCCTACTCATTTAAACATTAGCAACTTAAAGTATGTGGATTTATAGGCTTTTTAAAAAACTAATACCACCCATCTGTTTCAGGGCGACAGCATTCAAATCCTGTGGTTCAAATTTAGTGAAACCATTGTTTACTTTTGGTTGTTTTACTATACGTGCTTTATATAAGCAGCCTTCAGTAGTTCATCCAAACAACTGATATAGTAAAGAAACAAAATATCATCTTCCCAGAAACTGAGAAGTGTCTTAAAGCTGCATTCTCTCTACTGTCCATCAGGGGGCGACTCCTCTGGTTGTTTAGAAGTCTATGAGAAAATGACTCTACTTCTCTCTTGATTTATTCCCTCAGTAAACATTGTAAACATGAGTTTATGGTCTCAATCTCTAGTTTCAAGTCTTCTTCAATACAGCAAGATGTTCATTTAGTAAATTATGGTCCATTTAGAGTCAAACAGACCATAAAGCAGGGTATGCTTTAGGGCGGGGCTACAAGGTGATTGACAGGTCTCTCCAAGAGACGTTCACGGCATCTCTATGTCACTCCTCCTCAGTCCAGATATGATCACTTCCTGTTCACTGGTTGCATTAAAAAAAAAGACATGGCGACGGCTGTAATCCAAGATGCCGACGGCCAAATCGCCGAATTCAAGGCTACAAAACATCAGTCCACAGACCAATGAGCGATGTCACAACTACTATGTTCACTTCTTACACACAGTCTGTGTTTGTTAGTCAACCATGTCCATCTCCTAAACCTAACTAAGTAGTTTTGTTGCCTAACTTTCTGTGAACATGGACGTTTATTTTGAAAAGAAACGTAAAGAGTGGAAACTGAGTCTAAAACTCACGCCAGAGGGGAAACGTAAAGTTTTCATAGTTTGAAGCTTAAAGAAACTGACCAAGCGTCAGTGTTTGACATGTTGACAGTGAGTCAGTCTCGGGTCCCCAACAATAAACCATAACAATAAACCCGCCCAGTGTGAAGCAGATCGGAAGAAAAGCCCACATCCCAATAAACCGACAGGCAGAGATTCCTTTGCTTTGCAGTTTGATGAAACAAGTGAAGCAGCAGCTGCACAGCTTCGCGCTTTCATAGCACCCGAGACCTTTTCAGCAAGTTTTCAGGGAAAAAACTCTTCGGCGCTAAGTAACACATGCCGACACACTTGAGCAGCACACGAACACGTCCCCACACGAGCTTTAAGTGAAAGACAGAACTCACTCATGGGAAATCACAGCAGGAGGATAGAGGAGGCAAAGTCATTCCGACTGATTTAAAGAAAAGTAATCAGCCCAGTGTAGACACGAGGTCTGATCTGTATTACCCACGGACGGCGTTAACGGCGCCTCTCAAGGTCTCAATACAGAAACAGAGCGGAGGAGCCGAGCAGGAAGATCGCAGCAGATAAAAGTTATCTCCAATGTTCCTTCGGTTCAAATGGAGGCCGTTCGGTTAATTCCAGGCGAGTTCATTTCGATTTCACTTGTGAAATCAACTGAATTCAGTTTAAGCTGACACGAACATTTCCCGTCACGGCAGGAAAAGGCTTTAACTGAGTTGGATGAAGTATCTCAGTGAACGAGTTCCCTCTAAATGAGTCACCTGGATAAAAATGCAGCCGTCGTAATTGTTATTAATTACACAAGTGCTGTTACCACTGTGGCTCATTGAAGTATCTGCTGTGAAAAGAGTCACGTCACCTCGAGAGGTCATGGAGCTCAATACAGTATTTCTGCCTCGTTCTTTGAATCGTGTTTTTTTTTAGCAACCAGTGAACAGGAAGTGATCATATCTGGACTGAGGAGGAGTGACTCAGAGACACCGTATACGTCTCTAGTAGAGACCTGTCAATCACCTTGTAGCCCCGCCCTAAAGCATACCCTGCTTTATGGTCTATTTGACTCTAAATGGACCATAATTTACTAAATGAACATCATGCTTTATTGAAGAAGACTTGAAACTAGAGAGCGTTCCTCCTCATCACTCCATCCGATACCAACTATCCACCAACTGTCTTTTCAGGCCTCTGACGAACACGAACACAGTACACTGACAAGTCGGAGCTGCTGACACCTCCTACTCACTCCCCCAAATACAGAGAGACAGAGAGGCAAAGTAAAGAGAGAGAGGCAGAAATACAAGGAGGGGAGGGGGTGGGGGGAGGGTGGTAATGTCAAGTATGAAATGAAACGGCAGATGAAATTGAGCAGAACAAAAAAAATACAGAAGCAATGGCTCGTCACATCATTGTCTATGAGTTCTCCTCATGTTGATGAACTCCAAACTGTTTACATCCGTTTGCATAAGTTGTATCTCACTGTGTGTGTGTGTGTGTGTGTGTGTGTGTGTGAGTGTGTGTGTGTGTGTG
Organism: Ophiodon elongatus; assembly: GCA_016806645.1. NCBI lineage: Eukaryota > Metazoa > Chordata > Actinopteri > Perciformes > Hexagrammidae > Ophiodon > Ophiodon elongatus. The sequence goes on from JACSYO010002163.1 coordinate 1,081,735, forward strand.
TGTGTGTGTGAGAGTGTGTGTGTGTGTGAATGTGAGAGTGTGTGTCTTCACATGTGGACGTAGTAGCCTTCTCTACACCTCCATCAGTGCATTAATCACTTAGAGACTCAACCCAACAACCTGCGTTGCAGCACACAGATCTACACAGCGTACTTCATGTCCGTCTTTCTGCCAAGAGAAGAGAATCTACAACACGGAGAAAGAACTGTATATATGTTACAACAGACAATACAAGTATACATTAAGTACACTACGTAAAGGTAAACAACAACATCAGCCTCTTTGGAGAGCCTCATAATAAGTCCATGCTGTCCCAATCCGTCCCTATGTCTTTCTTTCTTTCTTTCTTTCTTTCTTTCTTTCTTTCTTTCTTTCTTTCATTCTTTCACTCTTTCTTTCTTTCTTTCTTTCATTCTTTCTTTCTTTCTTTCTGTCTCCATCTTTCTTGTTTTCTTCTTTCCTCTCCTGTAGGTTTCATCATTACTCGACAAAGATTTTTAAACCCCCTCCATATCCACTCTATATTTAACACTTCAAAGAGACGTCCTCAATAGTGTAATACGTAAATGCGCGGTGCATTATCCTCAATACTTTAAGCTCAGTATGCAGCCCTGCTCTCTCATTGTTTGTCGGGATATGACTCGCTTTACAAATAGATAAAACCTGAGCAGCCCTTTTCATTCCGCTGTGAATGCTGTCTGTTTTATTTGGCCCTTTAGAAAAGCTTTGCAGAGGCAAATCTAATACGGTAGACCATCCCGAGCGGCTGACTATAAGCCTCTGAATTTAAAGACAGGGAAGCGTTCAGGCTCACTAATTTCCTGAACCATGCAGTCGTTCAGCCGTTGCACCTTTCAGCGAGCTAGACCTTTCGCTAAATCATCTCCAGCTGCACACACTGAACGATAATGCTGCTTAATTTGATTTGGACACAGCTGTCACATTCTTCAGAGAAGGGAGCCGGGGACACTTCACGTCGACAAACAAGTTGAGTTAAATTGACGGAGTTAAGCATATTACATTAGCAGGAGGCTGGTGGAGGCACGCTGGATTGAAGGAGACAGGTCATCAGAATCTCAATCAGGGCCCTGTGATCGTGCAGCGGACGGCTTCGGCCTGTCGGAGCTCTCCGGGTGCCGTTGACAGTTTTATCTGCTGCTGCTTCTTTTTCTCAGTGAAAAAGGGGGGAAATGAACGGGCTACCCGGCTCGGACAACACGCGCCGTGTTCTCATTAGTTAGATAAAGCTCGCCGTGTTTGCCGACAGCAGCGGTGGTTGGCTTTGGTGGACGTCCAGAAGCGATACTGAGGACATCGCATACGACCCTGAAACACGTCGTACCGGAAGATAAATCAGTTTTTTGTACAGGAAGGGTTTGAGTTTTTGCTTATCATTTCTTATAGACACTTTTTATGGTCGACGTCATGATTACGTCAAGACTGGAAGCGAACACGAATCAGAGTCGTGGGCTGAAGTTACACATTAATTAAAAATCAACAAAAAAGTAATCTGGCTGTGTGAAAATAGCGTGGTAAAGCCCAGCACTAACCCGAGCCCCGACCGATGCAGGTCGAATTTATGATCTGTGTATTTGATTTGAGCCACTGCATCACCATGCAGGCCACTTGTTGGAAACATGATTCATGTAAATTCCATTCATCCCAGTTCTTGGCAAAGCCTTTAATTTTTACGTGGTATGTCATTTTTTCCATTGAATAGATCTCACAGACAATATCTAAACCATTGTTCTTTGCCTGGAGGCTCTGCGTCAAACCAATTTCTTGTTACATGTGAAGTATAACTTAAACAAAAGACAAAGATGTGCCATTGGCCCCAGAGACCGATAGGTTTAATTCCTCTCCAGAGGAGGAAAGACTGTTTGTTGTGTGAGAAATTGAGAATGAGGTTTGTTTTACTGTCCCATCTACGAGGACATAAGGGAATGACATCCATTTATGCTGATTTATTTTGGCTTGATGACTATAAAAAACTTGAGTTGTGCTTCTGGAAAGGAATCTTTTTTGAAGCAAATTTTATTTGTCAGACCTGAGAGAGAAGGCAGAATATTTTGCTTTGAATCGCTAGTTTCAAGTCTTCTTCAATGCAGCATGATGTTCATTTAGTAAATTATGGTCCATTTAGAGTCAAACAGACCATAAAGCAGGGTATGCTTTAGGGCGGGGCTACAAGGTCGTCACCAGCGAAGTATACAGCGTCTCTACGTCACTCCTCCTCAGTCCAGATATGGTCACTTCCTGTTCACTGGATGTAAAAAAGCAACATGACAACAGCCGTAATCCAAGATGGCGACGGCAAAATCGCCAAACTGAAGGCTTTAAAACATCAGTCCACAAACCAAATGGGTGACGTCACCATGGCTACGTCCACTTCTTATACACAGTCTGGTTTTCCTGCTACGTTGTTAACAAACTTATTTTACTTAGTTAATCTTAAGCCTAACTCTGATGTGTTTCCTAAACCTAACTAAATGGTTTTGTTGCCATGAATCTAACTGTGATCGTTTCACGCTGACGAGGTAAAATAACACGCAAAAAGCCTAAAATGCGTAAAAATGACACACGACAAAATGTCATGCTATTTATTTGCCTTCCCATGAAGGCTCGGATTGACCACAGAACCTCTACCATGGTTACCGGGTCTCTGCTGGGGTGTGTGTGGCTCAGGGATAGAGCGGGTCGTCTTCCAAACCGAAGACCATCTCCTCCAGTCCATGTCTCCCCAAATTGGTCCCGAAGGCTGTGCCATCGGTGAAGGAATGCGTGTGATTATGAATTGTAATTAGTCCCGATGGGACGTAGGTGGGTGAACGTTGACGTGAAAGTGTTAAAGCACTTTCAGTGATCGGAAGACTAGAAAGTCTTTTTACAAATACACTCCATTTACCATTTAGCTTTCTGCTTTTGGTCTGGAGTGTTATGAGGAACTCTCTCCATACTCGTGAGGTAGTAGTACACACCGAGTACACACATTTTATACCATTCTTCATCTGAAATGTCTATATTTAGCTCTGAGTGTTTTTTCTAGGTGTAGCGTTGAGCTTCCTCTACTTTAACCAGGAAGACTGGACAGCAATGATACAGTCAGTATTGTGATTTTAGTGCGCTTTTGATCAACTCCATCAAATCAAGATAACATTGTGTTTACTGCACACAAACTACAGAAAACTCGATTTCTGACTCTTTAACATTTGAGACATAATGTCAGCTGTTTTTTGTTCTTTTTCTGTCAATCAGCATGCAAACACACCTGATTGTTAATCAGCGGCGCTAAGCTACGGATGACGGGAATGAATCATTTCTCCACACCGGCACTGATTTAATGGGACTCTACCTGTTCATAACAGCTGGCAGGCTTTTGATTTCAGCGCGAGGAACGACACGCTGAGGGTGAAAATCAAGCACGCTGCCGTTTGGAGACAGACTCCTTCTGTGCAGCCAACTTCTGTCAATCCAGCGAGGGGGATAAATCAAAGGCGTTTTCTAAATTTAGCTCTGACATAGAATTAGTGAGACGTTCTGTAGTAGAAAGCAATGGCCTGGTGGTTACTAAGCAACTGGTGCTAAGCAACCTTGTTGGTAAGCATCGATTGTGCTTGAAGGGGAAGTTGGGGGGCTGACTGAGGGTGGCTTCACAATAAAAAAATAAACAAAAACCCTCTTGCTGCTTTGAATAATCTGGATGTTTGCGGCTGCTTTTCAGGAATAAACGAAGCGGATGTGAGAGCCTTGGATCGCACGCTGAGATCGTCACACAGCAGCCGGTTTCCTTGAAGATCAGTTAGGACACGGTGTCTCTGACAAGAAATAACTTCTCCAAAAACAGACAGCAGGATAATAACTGGCTCGCCGTGTTCCAACTCAATGATCGCCTTCCAGCGATGGCGTTTGTCATCATCCGCTGCGGAACCGATGACGTCATCAATTACAAACCCCTTAAGTGGAGACGGACCGCGTTGCACGGCAATGAGGGAGAAGCCGCTTCGATGGCGGAGCTTAGAGCGCGCATGTAAACGCGCGCGTGTGTTCCCCGGGGAACCGATCAAACCATTGATTTGTGTGAGTTGCGACAATAACTGATGAGAAAGACAGTGAGTGGGCCGATCTCTCCCTGAGATTAGAGTTTAAATCCTTCTTGTTACAGAAGAGGTTTGTTGCTCAAAAGTATCGATCAGACTGCCAGAGACTCGAAAGAAATACAAATGTGAAGTGTTTTCTTTCTTCTATTTTAGAAAGACAATTTTTTATAGACGGAGAAATCTACCATCCGAGCTGCGGGGTTAAAAACGCTGCCGAAGGAAAAGTCAGGAACGGTTAAAGAACATTATTGCTACGTTCATGAATAAAACAGAGCATTAGCAAGCGGACAGGACGGGTCAATTTTATCCCTATTAAAAATTCACACTTCTGCGAGAAGGTCATATGTATGTTGAGACGTAATGCTGTTTGAGACTAAAGCTGCATAACGGGAGCTGGGCGTTTAATACACACACACACACGACACGCACAGACACGCACACGCACACACACGGACACACACAAAGAAAAGCACTTTCAACATATGCCGCGAGAGAAAACATGCACTTAAGCTTCCAGGAAATCAATTTCCAACCATTAGCTTGATGCTGCCATTCAGTAGAAAGATTCTGTCATTAGCATCACTGTTTAGAACACACGCCTTTTGGGAAGGACGGTCAAATGGATGACAGCAGCCAATAACACACCACCTGCATGCCACCTGTTACTGTGGAAGTGGTTGAATGTGAATAGATGCCCCGGTCCTGCTGTTGGGTAACTTTTGGATGTCAGCTTTGATCAATATTGTCCTCCGTTCATCAGTTGGAGGAGAGATAGAGAGAGAGACGGATGATGTTTGGTCGCTCTGTGTTTGACACGGTTGCTAATGGTCTATTTGAGACGGGAAAAGGAAAAACAAAAGAAGGAAATATCAGGAGCCTTTGACTTGCTGCACACACACACACACACACACACACACACAACAATACATGAGCGCAGTATGAGTGGATAACGTGTATGTGTGATGCCAGGCCCAAGAATAGTCATTACAGTCAGATTAGCCTCTCATCCCCTGTGAAATAGGCTATTTCCCAGCGTGGTGGCGGACACACACACATGGCTGATTTCAGAGGTTAAGGATCCGGCTGCAGAGCGACACAGAGGTCACAAGTCTCTGTGTGTGTGTGTGTCCCTGTCTCTTCACAATGACACACACATGTACACACTGCAACAAAGGTGAATATTGTCGTAGATAAGCTGCTGGATTTAAGAGGCCGTGCAAATTGTTTAGCCACAGTAGTAATGTGGCCCTGAGGATCGCAAAGCCGGTCTGTTGATTGGTCATTGTAGGAAAACGAGGGAAAAAATAGATTTTCGGAGATTGAAGTGTGAAATAAAAATAAATTTACGACATTATTGAGTCATGAATTTATGAGGAAAAAAAACATGTAAATTCTCTGAGGTTAAAGTGGCAAATAAAAAAAAACACAGACACACACAAATTTGCAAGTTTCTAAAGTCACACATGTACGAGAAATATATATTTTCGGAGATTGAAGTGGCAAATTTAAAGAAGAGAGAGAAATAAAACTCAAGAATTTATAAAATGATCAAGTGATAAATATACGGGAAAACAATCTTTGGAAATTCTCTGAGATTAAAGTGAATAATTTAGGAGTAAAAAAATCACAGATTTGCAAGATTATGAAGTCATAAATTTACTGGGAAAAAAACTAATTAAATTAAAGTGGCAAGTACTCGAGAGAAACAAACTGTTTGTGAGATTATATAATCATAAATGTTTGAGAGAAAACTCTGAAAACTCGTGGAATTGAAAACAGTGGTAATGAAAAATATAGTGGATCAAACCTGACATTTGATTTCATTGTCTTGCTTTTTGATGATCGTTTGTTAAATGCTTTGTGATCGTCGGCCGCCTGACACCAAATAGAAAAGAGGGATAATAACGGGAGACCTGGTCCCTAACAATACTATCTCTGATGTTACTCTTTTCATTCAGTGGTTTTTTTTCATTCAGTTCCCTGAAAGTCTACCAAACCAATATCAATGAGCACTCAAAAACTCTGTTGCATACTTTTATCACACAAAAACAACTATAAAAATAAAACTAGAAATGTGAAAAATAGAACAACAAATTAACATCTAGACATTTAGCCTGAAGGTTTGTATACGAGGTGTTTCTGCTGTTTATTCAAGTGTTAGAAAAGATTAAACTGATGAAAAGTTATTTGCATGAACGTTATCCATACTTTATATTTCTAACAACACGACCCTCCTCCAGGTAAACCTTTATCCATTAACGTGAATAAAACTTTGAACCACACAGATCCCTCAACATCAAAGCTTTTCTGTCTCGTTGCATTCAAATGACGACAATACATCTACTTACCGTTTATTTCTGCTGTCTCCCATTCAGAGCTGTGCGACTGAGATTCATAAAGCCACTGTTTGTGTTTGTGAAGCTTCACAGAATGCCATCCATCCTCATTAGAGTGACGGGAAGATCGCTCATTTTTCCTGCCAGAGAAAAGCGGCGTTGCATTCGCAGTCGCCCCGCTAAAAAACGGCTCCCACTTCACAGCTCTCCACTCAATGCACTGAAATACTCCGGTTTCATCTCACAAACACAATAGAATAGAAAGCTGCGTTTAACTCACCACTAATCTTATTTGAGGCAAGAAGCACAAGATAATCCTTGTTTATGTTTCCCATTATGCATTGAGTGGCATTTATGGCAATAAAGACACTAGTCTGTGTTTGAGGAGAGTAAAGGTTAAAACTCCTTTATTTAAAAGGTGATGGTAAACCAATATGCATCCCCATGAAACTTCCCCACTTGATTACTTATATTATTTTTTGCATTATCTTCTCAAATATGTGTAAATTTTGATACATTTCCAGAATATAAACGTGAGCATTGGATAAAACTAGTTTCAAAATTATTGTTTCATGTTGTTGATATATTAGAGTCAAATGTTTTTACAGAAGGGATTAATAATATCTCTTTGTATCACTCCATATATCAGAAAATACTGTCAACAGACATGAAGAAAAGCAATTTTCTCCATGTTTATAGTAATAAAATGTTGTATAAATGAGGCTCTGAATGATATGTGAACAAACCCCTCTGTAGAAACCTTCAGAATATAGAGAGGAATGAAAGTGTAAAGTTTTGTGGACATAAGAGCTACTGAAGAGGAGATTTCTGGATCAGAGTCTGAGAAAAAACTAATTTTAAAGATATATATTGTATGTATCGTACAATTACAGACATTTCGAAGGCACTACATGGTTTATAGGGTAAAAAAGATGTTACTCATAGATATCCACATGAAACTTCCCCAGTTCATTACTGGTATTAAGACAAATACTTTTTGTATTACAAGTTTTCTGAAATGTTATGCTTAAATATGCAAATTAGGTATTATCTAATGGTAAACTTTGGTGAATTTAGGAGAAATCTACAGACACAAACAGAAATAATAAAATAAACACCTAAATATGTATTTAAGATGTTTTTTTTTCCACTAGTCTGAATGAAGAGATGGCCTAAAATCTCAAAATTGACCAGTTCCTTAATAGTGTCTCATCTTAAATATCTGGTGACCGTCAAAGTCATTGTCAACTAAATAAGCATGAGACAAATACTAAAGACCACACACACACACACACACACACACACACACACACACACACACACACACACAGTATTATATATCAATCCACAGACGAATGAGGTTGGCTGGTGCATGTGAGGAGGGAGATCACCGTAGCTTTAGTCTGCTCAGACAGAGACAGATGAGGTAGGATTGTTGGATTACAGCGGTGCATCTTTTCCGTCCCAAAACACATGAGCACACACACACACACACAAATACGGTATCAATCGACCGAAGATAAACTGATTTTAAGTGAAAGCATGATCACATATCTTCCTAATCTAGAGGCATTTGTGTTTTGACCCTCAAATGACCTTGGAGATGTTCCTGCCTGGATGACCTTCATCTATCAAAGGTTGTGATCTGTGAAACCGGTGCAGAGCATCGCTTTGTATTTAATTTGACTTTTTTATCCTTTGACCAGATTATCAATCAGAGTTCAAGAGATCTTGAGAGGGAACAACCTAGATCATGAATCTATTCCACAATGTTATCCTTTTTGAACTGTAGATTGCTACCTGAAGAACGTAAACTCACAATGGTTCGTATGATATCTTACGAGAAGTTACTTCTCATTTTTTCTGCTTTTTCCTATCATAATCCAGGAACATGGCATATATTGTCATTCGTTACAGAGGCAACAAAATTACTTGGTTAGGTTTAGGAAAAGATTGTGAAATACTGAGTTGGGTTCAGGAAAAGATCGTGAAATACTTACGGTTAGGAAAAGATCGTAGAAAAGAACTTGACATACTGAGTTTAGAAAAAGATTGTTGTTTGAGTTGAAATAACTCTGGAAGTGTTGTTACTGAAGTGCACAAGTTACGTGATAAATGAACCGACAGTGAATTTTGGTTTCATACGGGGAACAAACAGGTCTCCTGGATCAAAGATGAGTTTTTGTTCGACTGTCCACCTACGTGTGAGGGTTTTTTGCAGACTTCATACTTGGTTCATGATTACGTTTGATGACATATGAATTGATTTGTTGGGAAATCTACAAATTACAGCCCATTGTTTTTCGTGGGTAAAGCTACGAACGCTGGACAAGAGCAGCCTGACCTGAAATGTAGTACTCAATATTTAAAGAACACAGAAGATGATTGATAGCCTCATCACAAATTATTCTATTTTGATGGCTAATATCTCCATTAGTATTCTGTAATGAGTTTTACTTTCACGCCAGCAATCATTGTGTCAGAGAGGGTGTCACATTTTCTAAATGGTGGCTTTCTCATTTTGGAATCTTCTTGTGCCCTTTAAATCATGTTTAATTATCTTTCTCCTCTTAGTCTAGCAACACACACATGCACAGGCAAAGGTTGGACCTTTGCGCACACACACACACACACACACACACACACACACACACACACACACACACACACACAAACACACACAGTACATGAAAAAAAATGAATGCCAATATATATATTGTATTAAATTACCTTTTGTCATCGTGGGACATCTCTCAAAGTCTCACACTGACTTTTTGTCAACATGTAGGAATACAGCAGACCAGACAGATGAACTTGTATCTCTACATTCAACTTGAGTAAACAAGGCAGCGTATCATTAACCTTCATTCTCTTGAGAATTAAGCCAAAGGGCTTCAACACAAACATGCTCTATTGGATAATTGCGTACGAGAAGCGGGTCTCTGCGAGCATCTTTACTGTGCTCGACAATGATTAATGTCTCTTGTTTGTTTTGTACTGTATCGTGTTGATGAGAGTGTTTTCCCCCTGACAGATTCGGTTTTAGACTTTATCAGAAGCGGTGGCATGTAGGCTGAACGGGTTGCGCCTGTCTGTTCTTGTTTTGTGCAGCGATCGCGCATCTTTATTGCTTCCACAAAGCAGGTATCGCTACCTGAAATTAATCACTGTCAAGATGGAAGAGGTTCACAAAATATTCAAGGTCAAAAGTCCCTGTGCTCTTCTGTTGGATGCTCGGTGGGATGCTTGGAAAATGTTTTCGGTTCTGTATTTAAACTGCTGAAAAACTACAGGAACGTATCATGTTTGTCTCATGATACATCTGCCAGCAGCACAAAATCTGGATGATTTCTTTAATCTTAGAAAAGTCGACAATGTGAGAAGTCTCTACTGAAAGTATAAGTTTATAGTTTGTGTTACACTATTGCTCCAAGGAAATCAAAAATAGAGAGAGACCGGTCATCATTTATGAAAAAAGAAAATGTTTAATCTGTGGAAGAGAAGCTTAATTAAACCCAAGAGACAAATAATGTGTTCTTTAAATATCCGTAGTGTTTGTGATGAATACACAGAAGCTATACTGTGAAGATGTACGGACAATAAACAAAATATAACAAAAAGATTAATGAATCCCAGTGGAGGGAGGGTGAGTCATGCTTTGTCTCTATTCGGCCTTAACGGTGGAGATCCACCAAATCCGGCCAACAAACGGAAACCCCCAGCAGGAGTGCGGGGCTTGGTTCTGGCTCGTCTGTTGTTCAGGAGACAAAGTTCCTCATTTTACAGCTAAACAGTTCACTAAAATGTGTTTTCTGAAAACATCTGAGGCGAGAAATAAGCCATGTGGTAATATCTCTATGTTTGATCAGCGCTGCCTAGTTTGACTGTTTGATCTGAGTTCCGGGAGCCGTCTGTTGGACTTCAATGGCATGAAGTTGAGGTTGAGTTGTAATTGTGCAGATTTAGATACGCGAATGGTCAGTCAACTCACCGTGTCGTGTCCATCGTGTGGCGCGGCCTGCTCTCTTGCTCTCCATAGAAATGAATTGGATCTGTCAACTTCATATACGTCAACAGATTTGGTGGATCTCCACCCATCACCCCGTGTGACTCCCTGGTCGCCGCTGTGGAGTTTCTTCCACTTCCTGGGCTCCACCAGAACCTGAAACCTCAAGTGGGAGCTTAACTTCCACTCCATCACAACAAAAGGCTCCTCAGAGGATGTTCTTCCTGAGGCAGCTGAAGAAGTTCAACCTGTCAAAGACAATGATGGTGCACTTCCACACTGCCATCATTGAGTCCATCCTCTGCTCCTCCATCAGCGTCTGGTACGCTGCAGCCACTGCCAAGGACGAGTTCAGACTGCTGAGAGGGTGATTGGCTGCAATATACCGTCCCTCCACCACTTGTTCGCCTCCAGGACCCTGAAGCGGGCAAGAAAGATTGTAGCCAACCGCTCAACACCCTGGACACAAACTGTTTGAGTCCCTTTCCTCTGGCAGGAGGCTGCGGTCCATCAGGACCAAGACCTCACAACACAAAAACTGTTTCTCCCCGTCTGCAGTTGGGTTCATCAATAAATACCAGACTCTTACAACCCCAGGACTCTACTCTTTAAATACACACTTGTCACTTTAATAACATACTTGTCTTAGCGTACTCTTTGTTTGTTTGTTTTATTTTATTGTAAACTTATAATTTCTATTTTTAAATGATGTCTTATACTAATGCACTATGTTTATTGTTACGCATCAATCACTGAGCCAAATTCCTTGTTTGTGTAACATACTTGGCAATAAAGTGTTTGTGATTCTGATTCTACAGGCAGCCAAAGTGTCTGGACCGCTCAGTAAAGAGTACATAAAACGATCCGACAGGGAACGAGTGGAAAGGTGCTGGTATAGTAGCCCGTTCTCTTTCTCAGGGCGTCAAATACTGACGTCTGATAACGTCAGGCGTCAGGGCTACAAGGCGACCTTCAGTGTCTGTATGAGACGCACCAGGCTTTCAAGAAACTACAACGTAAACACATCCACGTCTTTATTAGACGCTCAGAGAAAAGGCTCCTGCCATGTGATGACGTAGTATTAAGACTGAAAAAAAACCACATCGGGTGAAAACATAGTTTCCACCAGGAGACCGTTGTTCGTGTCCCCTAGTGTTTTTTTTTTGTTTTTTTGAAGATCGTCAGTAAAACGTTATTTAACACTGTGGTGATTAACGTTAAACTGTGTCATTAATCCGCTGTTCACATGCGTGAAGAACCGTGAGGGGGATCAGTACGGCTCACGGATCGACAATCACCGTTGCACAACTACTCAACAGTGACTCCTTCTTTGCCCGACCATGTGTCTCTGTGGATAATATATATTTATATATATATATTTATATATATATATATATATATATATATATATATATATATGCCTCACAGATAGAAAGTGAAAAAAGAAGTAGAGGACAAGAGGAGGAGAAGGAGGCAGAGATAAACAAGCTCAGGTGAGAGGGAGAAAGGAAGAAAAGGGAGGCCGTAACAAAGGAAGGTGGGGAGAGAGAATAAATGTCAATACGATGGCAGTTGTGCAGATCATCTTTGAGCGAGGCGTGTCGATGTTTCTGGATTGCAGGTGGATTTCTGACGGATCGTTCTGCAACAGACCCCCATCTTTTACATTCCATGCACGAGGTTACTCTCGTGGTTTGCAAAGTAAATGACTTAAAAAGCAAAATTGCCTTTTCAATGAAAAATAGACATAGAAGTTAACTACATTCAAATGACAAAACTATTGTTGACCAGTCAGTGCAAGATTCTAATGCATCTCAAAACCACTATCTCAGAAAGCGTCGGCCCCGTCAGCAGGTGTTGGTTTGCAGCTTGGACATTCGGCGACTTCCATCGCATCCTCTAGTTATACATCACTCTCACACTCAGAGTTGACAGCAGACTGAGCTCATCACTGAAGTGCCAAAATACATTTGCGTCGATCTTTCACTGAGCAATACTCTAAACTTCTATATCCTCGAAGGTTTGCTACTCCAGATGTGTAAAATACTATTCTTACGTCCTGAAATATGTGTTCATTGTATTAACACATGAAATACAGTTACCATAAGCTGCGCTGTTTGTTTTTTTGTAAATTCTTGAAAGTGAAGGGCAGAGTTAAGAAAATTAAAACTATTGATATGCTGCCAACGTTACAGGGTGAGATGGAGACCACTCAGGGACCTTTGGGTCTGTCAGCGATCCCACATTTTGCTTAAGTCCACATGACCAGAGTTTACTAAGAGTGGCAATCGTTTTCTACAAACCCAAACTCCTGATCCAAAACATTCTTTTGTCTCTTTCGCCGCCTCTGTGATGTTAAGACAATTCTTTTTTTTTTTTTTTTCTTAAACGTTATATTATTTGTAACTATGCAAATTAGGCATTATCTATTGGTAACTTTTGGTGAATTTAGAAAGAAATCTACAGATGCAGACAGACAAAAGTAGTGAAATAAAATCCTAAATATGTATTTTGGATGTTTTCACGATCTCAAAACTGGCCAGTGCATGAAAAGCTAAGTCCATCTGGCACTCACCTACCAGCTTCTTGTACCTGGCCCTGCTGACTTCAGACTCCAAGACGACATGCTGCAGCTGCAATTTGTTTTTTGGGGAGTTAAGCTGATTTTTCAGGTGGACCTTAAGCTGCCCAATTTAAAGGCTGTGCTGATTGCTCTGGCTGATCCTGATGCAAACGGCGTCTGCTATTATTATAAGTGAGAACAATTGTCTTTGAGCAACAAGTGAGGATGTGCTGCAGGGATCTTAAAGCACAGTTGGCAATCAGTAGATTGGCTGCTTTGACATTTTTTCATGGGCCATGCACGTAATCAATGTTAATTTAATTTAATTTGATATTGCCTTGTAATTTCTTGCCAGTTTTCAGCTCGCTTTTGTGTAATTGGCACTAATTCTCAGTCTTCACGTGTACACAGTCAGATTTACAACAAAAGTTTGAAAATGTGCAAATTCCTTTTTATATCTGACACATTGCAGACAGAAACTGTGAAAGAGGAGCATCACACCACTGTGAATGCCCTCTGATTGTGAACAGCAGTGCTCAGCTTTAGATAATCACCAACTGTTATTATTGTCCTCCGTTCCTATCTGCTTTTTTTTTTCTTTTTTCTTTTCTAATTCAGGAGTAAACAATCAGTTCTTTATGGAAGCTGTGTTGGATTTGAATGTGAATGACAGCAGCCAATGAATGAGACGTCACACAGACCGAGCCCAGAGAAAGAGAAAGAGACTCAACACTTGTATCTACTCTCTAAACCTTTAGGTCGCTTTTTTTTCAGCTGAAAACCAGCGTATCTATATATTTAGTGGTGTTGATGGATTCAAGTCCACATTTCAGTGCAAAGTATTTGAATTATTCTGGCTGTAATGCTATTCACTACCATAAACATATCCCAGCCTTGAATGAAAACTCAAATTCAAAGATGTGAAAAGATAAAAGACCCTTTACGGCACTCTTACGCACCAACATCATAACAATAGTAAGCATGCTAGTGATTAGCTAATGGAAAAGGTAACAGCCATCAGGAACGGTGAGTTAAAAACAGTGAAGTCCTGCTAAATGGATGAAGTAACTTAAACCAAACCCAGTAGTTCACGTTGTGCTTTTTATGTTCCGTAACTGTAGCATGAAAGCACGGTGGAATTAACAAGCTAGCTAAATAACTAGCCAGCCGCTAAGTGAGTTAATGCTTCATCCACACACTGGTCACAGCGTGAAGCAATTTTCTATCTCCAGATAACCACGCAATTTTGCTACATTTGTTGTTCTTTTGTGTTTATTACTGGAGCACTGATGGCGTAGAACAGAATACATTCATCAAAGGAAGCACGTGGACTTAGAGACGATCACGGCCGACCAACCAGACAGACCTGCTGGACCAAACTGCCCCAGAGAGGAGAGATGGAAGCTAAGCTAACCAAGCTAGGACCTCAGGCTACTCAACTACCCAGCATGCTCCTGGCTGTCTGATGCCCGGTCGCCAAAAAAATAAGATGTGTAAAAGCAGCGGGAGGTCGGTGACCATTGAGCTCACGTCTTCACAGAGACCTGGATCCATCGTGGTCCAGGATCAAGCTGCACTTGAGGACAGAGATCAGGACTCCAGTGGGACCAGAGGAGCTGGACTCTGTGTTTATGTTGATGCTCAGATACGGTTAAAGGTCGTGTCGGCTGTATTATCTGCCCAGAGAATTGTTACATTCCTCATGATGCAAATTAAAAACATTACAGGAATGTACTTCTGTTTTTGTTTTGTTTGTGATTTAAAATGGGCTGCAACTGCACTTCGTTGTGCATCCCTGTGTTGCTTAATGACAATAAATTATCCTTGATTCACCCGATTTTGTAATATTCTGATAAAAGAGAAAAGAGAGAAGACGTGTTTTCGCCTCCTTGTTTAAAGGCATTCTTTTTTATTTAAGCCAAATCTCTCAGGTTTTAGTTACTCGTTAACTTTCTTTCTCTCCGTCCTTCCATCCACTATGATGTATTTTACATAATTTACACATAAAGCGCACTGAGTTCATGTATGTGCATGTTAACAGCCCTCGTTACACGTCGTCTTACTTGAATGACATCAATCTATCGCACACCTGATCACTTCCTCTCCTCAGCCCTTTTTCCCAGTAGAGATGGACTCAGGTGACACCAGCGCCGAGGGGAGTGTCCGCTCAGCCTCTCGCTGGTCACGCTCTCAGTAACTGAGACTCCGTTAGTACGATGAGTAACTCACTTTAGTTGTGTCAATTTTGATCCTCACGAGTGTCGATTCCCTTGTAATGCAATACTCCGTGGAACCGCGGTGTAGATTGGCTCTGTTTTGATTACCGAACTGTATCCAGTACCAGCCTGACCACCATCACACACACACACACACACACACACACACACACACACACACACACACACACACACAAACACACACCTTCCATACACAAGAGTGTGTCATCCCAGGCAGCAGCTCTCTGCCAGTGTCCTACTTTCAATGCATTAGAAGCGTCTCTCCAGAAATACTTTTAGTTTTGTTGTTGTTGTTGTTGTTGTTATGGCTGGCATCATTGCAGTGCACTCAGGAAATAAAGCCGTGCACACTCGTTTCCATTAACATACAGAGTTAGTCCAGACATCAAAGCGGTGAGCGAGGCCTCGCTGAAGCCTCCGCAGGCCTCGATCAGCAACCGGAGACAAAGCGGCCAAAATAAAACATTTAGAAATGTAGGTTACTGGCATGAATATCTCATGCAGCTCCTAATACTGTATGTGGGAGGGTGACACAGTGGTTTGAAGCCGGGCCGAGAGATGCTGCACGCCTCTGCGTTGTGTAACCTGATTTCCCAATTTTCAGCGACACATTCGGAGGCTGCTCTCCTTTGGACGGTCGCTGTGTTAGCGGAGCGTTTATGTGGCGTTTTATAGCCCAAAGGGGGACTTTACAACAGGTGTCCATCAGAGCATGTTGCTCTAAATACATCCTTGTTAAAAACTCATCCATGATCTTTAAAAAAAAAAAGAAAAAAAGAAGAAGATTCAAATTGGTGCTGCAGCTTTAATCAATTTTTCATCCAGTCAGGAAACAGTTGCTAACAACCCCGAGGGCAGATTTAAAATGGTAATGTTGTTTACCTGGCAATCAATCATTCGTCAGTGGAACCAAGGCCAATCTGTGAGGGTTGATCTTTTCTGCCCCCCCCCCCCACACATACACACACACACACACATACACACACACACACACACACATACACACACACACACACACATACCCCCGAGACTTCAACATCATTCACTGCTGGGGATGAACAGCGTGATCCTGGCTTCGGTAGAAGATTACATTTCCTCCGACTGAGTCCTGGTGTTTGTTTGGAGCACACATGGGATGCGTTCACCATCCTGTGTTTTAAAAACCTTTTTTTAAACGAACGCGACCTTAGCGGTCACTGGATTCAGGGTGAAGAGTCAGAGGCCGCAAAAAAATGCATTTACTGTATTTGCGCACTTAGCATTAAAGTCAAAGCTGCAGGGATGATGCATTTTTGTAGTCCAACAGGAAGTTAGCATCACTGGTTCCCTCCACAAAAAGCCATTTGGGATTCTTCCATTGTGTTTGGGATTATTGCAGAAAATAATCTCTTTTATGATACTTAAAAGTTTAGTTCATCAAGATAATCTTCACTAATGAACTTTAGTGATGTTTGAAGTGTAAAGTAAGAAGCTAACGTTGGTCTATAAAGGAACTCCACCACGGTCACATGACTTCACCTCTCCACTAAGCTAAAGGAGGACTAGTGTTCTAGTGAGGACGTTTAGTCGTCTCCTTTAGACTCTTTAAGATTCACCAGAGGGGCGTTCACTGACCTGTTTTATAAATCAGAGATCTAAACGTTAGAATCTCTTCAGCTTGTGTTAAACACAGACCTGGTTTCAGACTTCTGACCAGAAACACTTTCACTTCCAGACGAGGGAACAGGAAGTGTTTGCTGAGTCTTTTCCTGGTTTTAGGACTCTCTTCACTTCAATCTTAAAAACTCAATGTGATACTGCAAGAAACGAGGTTATTAGCAACACACACACACACACAGTGTATATATTTATTTTTTTAAACAGATACAAATCTAATTTCCCCAAGAGGACATTTAGTGCTTGATGCATATTTCCTCCCCAAGCATATTAAAAAATACTCTATTTTCTGAGGTTATGGGCAACAGAAATGTAACGGAAAGCTGGCAAGTTTCAGAAACTAACAACGCTGAATGAAATCTGAATTGATCTGGTCACAGACCTTCTGTTAAATCTTGTGACTTTTCAAATCTGATAATTCACATTTGAGGATTTAACGCCGACCTACATTTCATCACAACACGTTTTACACTCGAGCAGCAGCAGTTTAACGTACAGCAATTCTATGTCACTTATAAATAAAGCTTGGGACATTTTGTACTGTGAGAAAATGTTGAGCACCACCACCGCAAGCCAAAACAGTAAATGGTCGACACTTATGAAGCACAGCACCTTTTCTTTTTACCTTACTGGACACCGCTCTTCACAATTAACCCTCACACACACACACACACACACACACGCACACACACACACACACACACACACACACTCACTCACTCACTCACTCACTCACTCACTCACACACACACACTCTCACACACACACATACACACGCTCACACTCACACACAAGTGCTGGCCTGTAATTTAGAGGTCAGTATATCGCTCAATTAGATTTAGAAGTGGGCAATCGAACCACCAACTCTACGATCGACCCCTCCCCCCACCCCCCCACCACCTGTTGAGTCATAATCACATAGTTATACCCCTGTTTCCACCAAGAAGCAACAGTAAAGTACAGTTTGTCCATTTTTACACTGATTTTATAGCATCAGCAAAGATTTACTCACCGATTCAATTCATAAATGTCAACCTATGTCCTGTTATAGTGAAACAATATAAAAGACAATTGGGTTTTTATTGCCTCATAAAACCACAGTCTTAATAAAGTGTGTGTATGTGTGTGTGTGTGTATGTGTGTAGGGGGGTGGGGGGTATTGGGGAGGGGGGTTGAGGGCTGGCCTTTAAGATAATGTAGTCCACCTTCTCCCTGATCTCCCACCAACACCAGTCGACCTCTGCTTCATGGTAATGTGACTCGTTGTGGCCACGACCTTGAAGGCACGTTGCAGCTGGTTGTGTGTGCGTGCGATCGTGGGAAGCTGTTTGTCAGTGTGGAGCTTTGCAGCTCATTATGCAGATACGTCGCAGCCTATGGCGTTCACAAACCCCGGCTTATACCCCCCCCCCTCCACCCGCACCGATGTTGCGAGTTATTGCGCGTCCCGTGCTACTCGTCACCGTCTTGTGCGTATGAAGTCATTCACCATGTCCTTTTGTCTTCGGCTCTCCCTCTGCTGTGTTTTTCAGTGTCCCCCGCATGCATCAATGTCAGCCCGCCCTCCCCACCAGGCTTCTGATTTATGAATCCTCTCCTGGTCTGTCATTACTGCCTCCAGAAGGGCGCATTTATGGACCGATATGTCGAGTTTGTCAGCAGGGGAATCGCCTCCTGTCCGCAAATATCATGAATATTCTTCTGACAACCTTGTGGCCCGAGGCGTCCTCAGATTCAGACGATACCAGATGATATATTAAGATGTTACAAGAAATTCTGGGTTATTTCATCTTTGTAGATAGATCAGTTATTCTGGCAGAAGCACTCCTAAAAAAAAAAAAAGCGATGTTCTTGCGGCTGCCATAGCGCTCAATGCTTTGGAGATCCAGACTGTAGAGTTAATGTACTACTCCTTTCTGTTCGCTGTTCAAACCCCCAAAAAAAGTCAAACCTTGAGGGAATTTCTGCTCAAGTTATTGCTCGAGGAACAGATGACATGTTCTCTTTCTCTGTGTCTCCGGCACCACAAACAACATTTCCTCAGACGGTTTCCTTTGCCAGCTGCAGATCCGGACCCTAATCCCTAGAGCGGTGGGCATTAGGACAAAAGAGCAACCTGAGCTCTAAAAATACAGCGAGCTCTATCAGTCTGCTCGGCTTCTTTAATAACACTGACCCGGAGCACAGCGCAGTGTAATTATCACAGACGGGGACTCCAGGGCAGAGCTGGAGAACGACACTGTCGGCTTTCATCCTCTCCTCTCTATACATCCATTCATTCATTCATCCAATTTTTCCTCTATCCATTCATTCATTCATTCATCCATCCTCCATTCATTCATCCATCCATCCTCCATCCATCCATCCTCCATCCATTCATTCATCCATCCTCAATTCATCCATTCATTCATCTATCCATTCATTCATTCCACATTCATTCATTCATTTATCCATCCATCCATCCATCCATCCATCCATCCATCCATCCATCCATCATCCATTTATCCATCCATCCATTCATTCATTCACCCATCCTCCATCCATTCATCCATCTATCCATTCATTCATGCCACATTCATGCCACATTCATTTATCCATTCATCCATCCATCAATTCATTCATTCATTCATCTATTCATTCATTCATTCATATATCCATTCATTCATTGATCCATTCATCTATTCATTCATTCATCTATTCATTCTTTCACCCATTCATTCATCCTTTTATTCATCCTTTTATTCATCCATCATCCATCATCCTCCCTCCATCTTTGTGTTCATACCTCCACTAAATATATTTTACTTTAACCTCCATCTATTTTCTAAAACTGCGTCTCTGAAGTTACTATATTCTTCATAGAGTTTCATTTTGCTTACTTAGCCATAGATTTCCTGTCAAAACAAAAACGAGTCTCTCTCTTTATATCTTTGTATCTGTGTGTTTTTGTGTGCATCCATGTATACACGTCTGTGTGTGTGTGTGTGTGTGTGTGTGTGTGTGTGCGTGTATGTGTGTGTGTGTGTGTGTGTATGTGTGTGTGTGTATCTGTGTGTTTTTGTGTGCATCCATGTATACACATCTGTGTGTGTGTGTATGTGTGTGTTAAAATCCTCCAGGCTTACTTATCCCCATATGAACTGAAACCTTAGAATAGAAAAGGGGTTATTTGTGTGTGTGTGTTGTACGACCCAATGTATGTCCCAAGGACTATTAGAGCAGATTTATGCACACCGCTGCGTGGCGTTCACTTTGAGCAGCGGACTTCCAGGTAAACCCTGTTTATTGCTCAATGTCATTGAACTGTTTGTGACTTTTTGCTCTCCCTGGATGACAGAGGCGTTTGTTTCAGTCGGAAATATTGATTGGGGGAAAAAAACCAAAACCCTCTCTTGCATTTATATTTGAATTTTTACTGGACAACCCACAAACTACCTGAGGTTAGAACCCAACCACACCTGCCCAGGAGAACCCAGCACCAACAGCACTGATGAAATATTCAACAACCCACCAACACCCTGGTGAGGAACGGAAAAGACAGATCGCCGGAGGCTCGGTGTCATCACATCGCCTCGCATTCACCACCACAAGTTACAAAAGTGCAGACACCAAATGCAAAGACTCACTAAACAAAAGGGAAAAATATAACCCTCAGCGTGCACACATTCCTCCATCACCACTTCAATACGACCAAAAATCTCATCAGTATTTAATGTCTCGTTCTCTCCCAGGGTGGTATCAGCTGTCGTTGTATGTTTCCATACCTTTCCCTGTCCCCCGTGCATTCACCGCACTTGACGCGGACACAATAGCCGATAGAAGATGGAACCAAACGATATCCAGGCTGCGCTATTCAGCCGCCGTCCTCTTCGTCAACGACTCGATTATGTGAAACCCAATAGGCACCGGCTTGGGCCCCGTTCTCCGCCGTTTACGAACAAACCTAGAAGACAGAATTGCTATTCAACCACGGGCTTATGCCACCCACCTACCACGGCTGGCATGGGCGAGATAGTGTAATTGATCTGTCAGAAGCCTCGTGCCAGAGGGGGGTCGCATTTGGGGAAGCAGGCGATCCTTCTCAGTTGCTGTCGGCAGCGCGGCCCTTGATCGGGAATCAGGCTGGCTATTATCTGGAGCGGCAGAGATAGGATTGCTTGCGACGTTCTTGTCGTGTCCCCGACAGCCAAGGGAGGGGGTTTGGACTCGCCGCCTTCTTCAAAAAAAATAAGCAATGTCTTTGAAGAGGCATTTTCTGCTCTTTTCCTTCAAGTGGTTCGCAATAAAACACACTTCATCCGTCATCGGCCTCCTTTTTTCTTCCAGCAGCAGAAAGAGAAGAGTAACAAAGGCCTCGTGAGAACGCTTTTAATCTCTCGATCAAGGGCAACATGTGTTTATCTAAAGGTTTACTTCAGCTGAAGAAGATTTTGCAATTGACCCTTCGCTAAGTCCCACCCTTCAAATGCTGACTGGCCAATCAGGGCGTAGCATAGTCCAGCTCTGACCAGGGGCCGACAGCTCTGCTCCGTAGACTCTCATCGATGGTTTCAGATATTTTTCATGTTCAGGCTGGTTTACTGGGTTCGGAGCTCGTCCTGGTTAAACCAGGGCTTTCTTAGAGATTGTGTCAGGAGGTGAAATGAGTAATAATTACATGTGTTAATTTTATGTTGCTGTGAAAATGTATTAAAATTTCTAACCAAAAAACAAAATTTTACATGATTACATCTTGATAACGTTGTAATTTAGCTTTGCCCAATACCCATTTTT
This sequence comes from Ophiodon elongatus, assembly GCA_016806645.1. NCBI lineage: Eukaryota > Metazoa > Chordata > Actinopteri > Perciformes > Hexagrammidae > Ophiodon > Ophiodon elongatus. The sequence goes on from JACSYO010002163.1 coordinate 1,103,403, forward strand.
ACTGTTTGGAGCTTGAACGCACCATAATGGAACTGAATGGAACTTCCAAACACTCTGGAGGTAACATTAGCACAAAGACAACGTTAGCACATCACTTTAGCATTAGCACTTCTATGCTATGCTAGCTAATTAAGGTAAACTGAATCTGATCGTCTTCTGTCTGGATCTCCAGCTGATGTGTTGTTTTCACTCTTTCACATATTTACCTTGTTTACCTGTTTTCACTGCTGAGTTTAGTTTGACATCCTGGATTCATCCTTCAAACACGTATTCTGTCTGCTTCTCTAAATTGGGATTTAGTTTTTCCACAAATTAGATAATATTTATTTAGTGAGTGCAGTGAGTGACAATTTGGGCTCCATGGAGACGCAGCTCTGACAGCTTGTAACAGTCAGTTATCACCAGATAAATGTTTTAGAGCTCATACATCATGTAAAACACTCACTCACTCTTTTTGACAATTTTAATAGGCTTGAACTTCATCCTGGCCCTTGTTTTGTATCATGAAAATATTGTTTTCCTGTTTTATTCATTTCATATTACACTGAGGCCAACACATTTATCATTTCTGATGTTTTACCAGGATTCAAACGTCTACAAAACTACTCTGTGAACTGATGGAATCGACAGGAAGTCCTTGTGAAGCTGATTGACAGCAGCATACCGGTGGCTGTTAAAGTTAATGTACATCTATAGATGGTTGAGATAAACAAAGCCTATATCTGATGCAGCTAATTGATTCCTTATCAGGATTTTATCAGATTCCTCTGGCATTTGAACTTCCTTTTTTCGTCTCTTCCCATCTCAAGGCTCCTAGCCCGGCATACACTTCCCTGGGCATCATACGGCACTTATTATTTAAATCACTTCATTTTCATGCAGTTTTTTTTCAGCCTCAAAGGACCTCCCACTTGCCCGTTCAGCTTTCTGAACAGATAAAAACCCTTGGAGTGTCATGAGAGAATATTAATGGGAGAAAGTGATCTCAGAGCCGAGTTGAATGTAGACTGACGTGAGTGATAACTGTCGTGCTATATCTGCTTTCTCATGGCCTAATTACCCTTTCCCTGTCCTAACTCCTAGCTGCTGTGGTTATGTTTACCCAAATAACAATATAATAGGCACAATAAAACAAAGTTGTTAGCAGGAATGTTAAAATAATGAACAGTTTTGTTCCGCCGTCAGTAATTTCTTGCATTTATCTAATATTTGCACCAAATGCGGAGTCAAATGTAGAGAATTCAACAAAGAGAGAGAGAAAAACTATGCAGATTGCTGAGTAAGTGGTCAGATAAGTGATTCTGAGCCGGGGCTCCATCATTATTTGCCCATTTAGATTATCCTCAAGGCAAATGTGGCAAACACTGATGCTGAGTGGAAAGCTGAGATCAAAGTCAACCAGCAAAGAGGACGCAATATTGACCGATATATAAGATTTCATGAAACTGAAGCACCACTTAATTATTCTTATTATCTTTATTGTCATAGTGACAGATTTCATTTGATTTTACCAATTATATTTTTTATGATAGTGGCATTAAAAGTCTAGTCTTATTCTATAAACAAACAGTTTTTTCCCAGTGATACTTTTATTTCATATTGGATCTTTTATTGAGACTTTTTTTAAACACTCATCTTATCAACCAATCACATTCTCTAGTCTCCCAGAGGCTCAGAGAGTGGGATTGGTTGCAACTATACATAAGTTGATTTTCGTCTGGTTCTGCCTGAAGGCCTTGACACACAGAGGGAGATTGTTTTTTGTGCGATTAATTTGCACGTCAGTATATTATAATTTTTTTTCGATCTTTTGTTTTTGCCATAAGTACTCAAGGCATCAACTAATCACGACATATAGAGCACAACAAAACGGAGGCTGAACCAAGACGGCAAACTTTATTACTCCTTTCAACCTTGACAAAGGCAGCGCAGACCAGATCCACTCCTTTTGTTCTCACCTTTCACAATAAAAGCCCTGGACGTATACATTGCGAAACTGTTTACCAGAGAAAACTCAAATTCACTCTGAGTATTTTCCTAAGAGGAAACTCTGAAATATTTGCTAATTTTTCTTTCGGAGGTGCAGTTTGTGACATTGTGGGCTCCACATAGACTGTCCATAGGAATGGACGTAGTCGTCGTGACGTCACCAATTGGTTTGTGGACAACATTTTGAAGCCTTGAGTTCGGTGTTTTGGCCGTCGCCATCTTGGCTATTTTCAATCAGCTCTGCATTGTCCAATGAGATTTTCAAGGGACTACTTAAAATGCACTTTTATTTGTTGGACATGTTACTCCTGTATTTCTTTTGAAGCCTCTGTAAAAAAACGTGTTTACTCTATTTATGTTGGTTTTCTCCTTTCTTTTGTTTTGTTTTCCTCTGAAAGCTGGATTAACTGTTTTGTGTGCTAAGGGCTGTATGAATAAAGCTGAGATTCTCCAGTAATCTGTTTGTGAAACAACATGTTCAAATCTCCAAATATACCTCACACTGAATGCAGAACTGCAGAGCAAAGATGCTAGCAGCTGAGCTACCCTTGGCCCAGGTGAGGCTGTTTATTTTCAACCCACTTACTGGCATCAAAAATAATTAAAGAAAGGGCAGCTTCAATGAGCACCTCCCGTCTGCCTGTGAAGAGGAAATGACACATTTAATATCCTGCTCATCCGAGTACAGCAGATGTACAGCCTCACCTCCACAGAGACGGAGGCTCATATCCGATTAGAGAAGACGTTTCATTTACACCAATAACAACACAACGTTGTAAAAAACTTGCTTCCTAAATGAGGATGAAAAGTGCCAGAAACTGATCTGTCACATGATGTCGAATGCCGGGAGAAACTGCAGCCTTCACTCAGGATGATGAAGTGACTTAATATCCACAGTGTCTCGGCTGCTCTGATCAGTGTTGCCAGGGACAATTACCGTCGTCAATAAATGATAAATGCCAGGACAGAAGAGAGGCTATTTCTCCACTGAGGAGCTGGATCCGCCACACTGATGGATACAAGACTTCCTCTGCTCCGCTCTCGGTGGTAAGTGGAGGGGCAGAGGTTGAGACATTAGAGGGGGATGGAAAACTAATTCATTTAACTTAATGATTAGGAAGAAGAGCCGATAGCGATGGCAACAGTCACAGCAGTGTTGGAATGATGACCAATCCAGGAGGCAGCAAATTGTTGCTTTAATTGCTTTTTAGCTAGCTTTAGCCCGCATGCAAACACAATGTAATATCAAAGGTGCAATTTACGCGATTCAGCGCATTTATTTAGGAAAACATGGTGAAATAGGTTAGGTTTAATTAAAGATGGAGAAATACTTAGTTAGGTTTAGGAAAAGATTGTGACATAGTTGTTTGTGTTAAAATAACTACAGAAGTGCTGTTACTGACACATAAATCACCGTTTGACTAGCGGAAAAGCTCTGTGTTTGTTGGACCATCCACCTCCCTCCCTCCCTCCCTGCCTTTTGTTTGTGGTTTTTCTTTGTTGACATAACCGGCCGGCCGCGTGCCTTTTAGTGCCTGTAAGTGCACGTTAGCGTGCCCCACTGGTTAGCTCACAACTGCCGCTCTGCACTGCTCTCATGCAGCGCTTACAGCCTGCAAACGCCATGTTGAGAGCCGTTGAGAGGCAATGAAAATGCTCCCGATCTCATATTATTCACCTCTATCAAACACTCTTAACTGTATTGTTTTATTGTATCGTTTGATACAAACATGAGTCACCTCGGATGCAATAACTGCATCCAGAGAGCCACTGTGCCTCTGAGCCGTGTTTTAATCACCAGCATCATGAGCAAACATCACAATGTCACACTGCAGCGAAGAACAATCACACTTTTCTTGTACTGCAGCTGATTTCTGTCTTTGGAGACCAATACCCATCCTGATGGACTGTCTCCTGTACACATTGTACCTGCTCAGCACAGGGTTTTGTTCCCCCCCCCGCCCCCACGTCTGGGATAATGTTTTTCTCCTCCTGAGACAGTCCCTACTACACCATAACTATTTCAGCTCCTGCCGGGTCATACGGAAGGTGCAGTCTGGCGTTATGATGGCCGCGAGCTCACAGTTCAGCAATTAGTGTGCTCACTCAGCGCAGCGGTAGAACCAGCGAGGTACAAGTAAACGCTGTCATTGTATAGAGACGTGTCAGGGACCATAGCAAGTAGAAAAGAACGTTGTTAGCATCAACACTGCTAGAAAATCTCGAAATAACAGGACAGTCGCTCTTTCTCTCTCTGAATGTATATATGTATATAAATATATATATGTATATATGTAGATGACATGAGATTATACATCTCCATCCTGGTGAAGAAAGCTCATACACGGCTGTATTCCTTAAGGAAGTACAGAAGGTAAAGACGCTGTAACTACCGTTTCACTGGGACTGTAAGAAGGCAAAACTCCTTCGGAACCGGAAAAGCATCGTTGAAAGCATTCTGACTGGAAACATTGCAAACTTGGGATGTGGATGTGCACGGTCCAGGACAGGAGGGCTCTACAGCGGGGGATTAAAACCGACCAGAGCGTCATCGGTCCCCGTCTACTGAGCATCGGGGATATTGGTGACAAGAGGTGCCTGCGAAGGATATTATGAAGAGAAAACCCACCCAGATACAACCTGCTGCTGTCTGGAAAGAGATGCAGAAGTATCAGATGTACCATCTTTCCTTTGGCTGTGAGACTCCTTAATTCATCCTCCACATATGAAATAGCTGAAGGGGGGGCGGGTGTTGGGGGGGGGGGGGGTTATGTCGCAAAATGTGACTGAAATCTGCATTTCGTTGTGAAACTCTGTCGTACAATGACACATAAAAAAAAAACAACATTAATATGACTATAACACGACATGACACAAATAGTTATATTCTAATGATATATATACAGTATTACAGTTACAATTAAACATACGTGTGTGTATGTGTGTCATGAAATATTGGCATGTGGCATCTTGAAACATATTGGGCAGCAAGATCTGCCTTGTCTCATTCAGTGCTTAATACAAATATTACAAAAATATAAAATTATACATATATATATATATATACATATATATGTATATATATAAGTATGAATTCCCCCGTGCTTAAAGGTTCTCTAATATATTCAGAGCTTTAATTGATAAAGCAGCAAACAATTACATGTGCAGACTTAGTGGAGTAATGTCGACCTGAGCAGAGAATAAATACCTGCAGGTTTTAACCTCCAAACATGGAACTGAGGCGTTTCTGCAGCGCAGCACTTGGACCAAAAAAGGCCGGTTACGACTTGTGTCGCAGACATGTGAGGCGCTGCTTGTCGATCCTCGTCGCTCCTCGTCGCTCCTCGTCGCTCTTCGCCACCTTCCTCATCTCTCTGTGGGAGCGGCCGCCTTTTTCCGACAGAGAGATATTTGTCATTTCGATCCATAACATGTCTCAGTACACTTCATCTCACGCGGACTGCCGGTTAATGAGATCTGTCAACCATGTGCTCACGCCCTGCACATCTCTCATTCTCACTCACATGCAGTATACACACACACACACACACACACACACACACACACACACACACACACACAGATACAGTAGTGTGTGTGTGTGTTGTCCAGACTAACTCCCCAGACTGGACCTCACATAACTCAGTGTGTTTTGTAAACGCCACATTTCTGCTGCTCTGACATCGGAAAATTAGACCTGACACACTTTAATATTTGATGAAGCATGTTTACCACTGTGCTGGTTGACTTGGGCCCTAATATAGTAGCTGGAAGCTAGTAGCTTGATGAAAAACTTGCTGTTGTTCCGCACCACCCCTCTCTAGTTGTAAATCAACCCGAGGATTGTCATTTGCTTTTATTAACCGAGACCATTTTTTCCTCTATTTCATTCATTTTAAATGAGGCTTTACTCACTTTACAGCCTGCTTTGGGAACCCTGTTTTATATTGTTTCCAGCGTGTTTTTTTTTTTATATCCACACACGGGTTTTCAGCACACATTGGTCTTTTTTAAAGCCAAACGCTGACAGGTGCGGTGCTGTGCTTCCCAGACTACTTTTAGAACTACTACTGGATGACCGTTTCGTGTCTGAAAAACATTCCTGAATCCTGCCGATCGATGCCCTCGAGTGTCACCCGGCTCTGCCGCGAGAGTGGCGGCCCTGCAGCTCGCCGCCCGCTGTCTCATTCTCCAAAACCATTTGCAAACCACTCCAACACAACGCGCCAGCTGAACTACTGAATGACAACACATGACAACTGAATGTGGTTTGTGGCAATCAGCGAGCATGAAACGATCACACGAACACAAACGTGCCGAACAAGAGAGTGTTTGGTGACGTAACATTGATTGTAGCACTCGGCTGGAAAAAGACACGGCAGATGTTTTGGACCTGGTATGCGACCGCACGTGCCGTCCAAGTAATTAATGCGAGCCGGGCGGTATTGGCCTTTTGTCAACATGCAGTTTCCTTCAGCTGACATTGAGGATCGGCCAATAGTGAGAGTCCCTCGTGAAGCTGAAGATCTTCCTCATGTAACAGTGAATGTGATGCTCACTTCCTCAGTATATTTTATGTTTAGTGAGGAAAACAGATACCAGACCAGTAGAGGTTGTGGAGAATCTAGTGTCGTGAGTTGTGGAAAGGAAGTACATTTACATGTAGTTACAGTACTTTTAATGTACTGTGTGTTTCCACTGTATGCTACTTTCTACCTGACTATATTTCAAATGGAAATAGTTTACTTTTCACTCCATTACATTTATCTGACAGCTGCTTCTTTTGAGATTTTACATTTTAAAAATACATATAGGTAAAGATTAAGTCGAATAAATATTATGTAAAAGATGTGTATATGTTGTGTTGCAAAAGACATGATCTAAATTTAGGGTGCTAACTGACAATAAGTTTTTATTAATTTAATTTTTTTAACTATTACTGCAATGATTATTTTTTATAGACTAATCCAATTAATATTTTTTTGTGATTCATCTAACAATAATTTATGAATCTATTAATTTAACAAATAATTGTTTTGATTAGTTGATTAATCTCATCATTATAATCATCATTCTAAAGACTATTTAAAAAATACCGATTAATATAACAAATATTTTTTCCAAAAATGATGAAATTAAATGAAAAAATGTGTCTGACTAATGAATTTTATTCAATCATCTTCTCTGAAAAACAAACAAAGATAACAAAATAATAGACCTTGACATTTTTTTCTGACGCCCGATCTCACATTCAAAAGGATTTCTGTGACACATAGATTCATTCATTTACTAATTACTGTTGTCATAGCAACCATTTCCCCTAAAAAGTTTAAAGTACTTGAACTAAAACTTAAAATGGTAACGATGGATTTATTTCCTCACTGGAGTGATAACATAATCAAATGCATTTTTTTTAATTTACAGACTGTAACGTTGTTCCTCATTACTTTTAGTCGGCTTTGTTTATTGCTCCTCAGTCGAGGCTGTGATCGTCTCTCACGAGGAAACCCATCAGACGTGTGTGTCCTGATGACAAACACTCACACGCTCATAATTCACACAGACCTGTCACTCATGAGCAGGGAAAAATGTATGATTTACACTCCTCAGTCAGCTCTACTTTCTTTCCACTCGTGCATTTGTACATTTTACTACACTGGTAAATTTTTCACTCTGGGATTGGAGACTCTCTCTCTCTCTCTCTCTCTCTCTCTCTGTTTGCATTAGTCGTGCATATACGCACTCCTGCATGAATCATAAACTTTGTTTATTCAAAAACCACCTCAGTGTTAAATAATACAATGACATAATCAGGGCAATGTGTAGAGCTGCTGCGATGTGGATCATGATTTAATTTCCCCATGGTCCCGGTCGGAGTCCTTGGAGACCTGCCTTGATGGACAACCACACTGTGAGTTGTTTATGCGCCAATGAAATAGATTTCATTAGCAGACTTTATATGGCTGTTAAGAAAGTGCTCTTGGTTCCCGCGGAGGAAGCTCGCCGGCCGGAACGATATCCATGACAGTTATCCACTCTGCTTCGCTCGGCATGCTGGGACATGTTCCAAAATTCTATGAATATTCACGAGCATGGTGTGGCCCTTAAAGGCCGGTCAGGCCTCTGTTTTGCAGCCAGTGCTCTTGGCAGTGAATGACGGAGTCTCGCTCCATCTTCATCCCCAGTGCTAGGTGATGATCAGAGGCAACACGGACACAGCCTCTCTCGTCAGAAGATGATCTCCATTTCCAGTGCGTTGAATCAGCGGACAAAAGAGTACAGAGCAAATGTTTTGTGGGTTGTTATGTGCAGAAAGGACTCATAGGAGGATGCACATTAAACGGCATACAGGATGCACGCTTTCTATAGGAAGGTGGGTGTGCATGAGGATGGAAGATAACGGGTTCGGTATTCAGAGCAACCCTCCGCTGTAACCACCGCACTACGAAAATCAATGCGGCTTCATTGGGTTTCACAGTTTTACATACGGGAGCTGGTGTGTTATAAAACCAAATGCATTTCATTCATTTGTCCTTCAGTGTGGGTGGTGTAACACAATAAATGGGAGAGTGAATGGTGAGGGGGCAAATTCAATTACATCTCTTTTATACCTACACACTTACAGAGAAATGAGGACACACATAACAAAAGGGGTCTAATGAAATAAGTCACCCTATTTCATTAGATTTCCATTTGGGCTTTACAGGTGCCGGCTGCTACACGTGTGGAGACACATTCACACAAAAACAAAAAGGATTCAGGACAGAACAGATGACTGATGCGGCCCTGAAGAATATATATACTGTATATATATATATATATATATATATATATATATATAAATGGGTTTCTTGAATGATAACTATAACATACTAGAATTACCGCCTCGCAGTTGTACGTCTCCGCCAACCAGTCATGTTGCAGTTTACATCCATGTCCGTCCAAAATGTCATCACGAGGGAACATTTGTATTTTTGATTGGGAGTGAACTGTCCCTTTAGCCTAAAATGGAGGACTTGACTCTTTGATAATGGAACAAAATCATCAACATTAACTCATCTTCATTCCCTAAGCAGAACATTTGTTCTTTAGATTTACATTCACTTATGTCTGCTCATGTCAAAAATGTGTGTTAATAGTGTTCAGATAATCCCTTAATCTGTAATATCACATTTAAAATAGGGGATTGGGAGAAGTCACATTACATTCCCTGGTAAATGTAATTGTTAGTACATATACCAGGCAGAAACACAAGAAACCTTCCTTTAGTTGGTTTGTGCATTTTATTGTAAGTATAAGATAAAAACAGTGAAGCAACTTGTGTCCCAAATATGAACAGTTTTTATTGTCAAAAATATCAGAATAGATAAAAATGCAAATTATTGTTTTTGAAGCAGGGATATGTTTTGATCACTGCCTGTGAACATAATTTTACACCCAAAGCTAAAGCAGAGCGAGTTCAATCAGACAGTCCTCCTGGGGAACTTTGATTAGAAATAAAAAGCCTGCAGTTGGATGCGGCGGTGAGCGACGACAGAGAGCAAGTTGATGCCAAGACAAAAGCTCACCTGACATATGACCCAATCCAGAGTGATTCATTATAGCTTGAGGATACACTTTGTGAAGTTTATTTAATAACACAGATTCAGGGCTTCATGAAATGTTTCATGAATCATCGCTAAATTAATGTGGAGGGACGCAAGGACATCATCTGAAAACGTATGAGACACAGACTGTATATATAAGAAGTGGACGCCCTGACGTCACCCATTGTTTTGTGGACTGCCGTTCAGCATTTTGGCCGTCGCCATCTTAGTTATTGGCTGTTGACATCTTGGTATTTGGCTGCGTGCTCTTGTTTTGATGGCGTCACTAACTTGGTTTTTGGCTGCCGACATCTTGTCTTTTTGCAACCAGAAGTGACATTAGAGGACATTTTTATCGGAACCAAAATGTTACAATTAACTTTCATGAAATTAACTTTCATGAAGTGAAAGCAAACTGTGAAAGGGTTTAAGTTGTAAGACAAAAACACAGACAACTCCCAGAACGGACAAACACTGTGGTAGCAACCTGTCAATCACCTTGTAGCCCCGCCCTAAAGCATACCCTGCTTTATGGTCTGTTTGACTCTAAATGGACCATCATTTACTAAATGAACATCATGATGTAATGAAGAAGACTTGAAACAAGAGATTGAGACCATAAACATGTTTACAATGTTTACTGAGGGAATAAATCAAGAGAGAAGTAGAGTCATTTTCTCATAGACTTCTATACAACCAGAGGAGTCGCCCCCTGATGGACAGTGGAGAGAATGCAGCTTTAAGACTTCACTTTTCAGACCGGGAGGTTGCCGCCTGGTATGAGCCGGTTATTATATGGGGTTTGGAAGTATAGTTTCCTTGTCGATGAGCTTTCCTATCCGACTTTGACAGTCATCCAATGTTAGATTGAACAATCCGTGAAGCCATATGCTAGTGGAGGAATGGGGTGTAATGACTACATGCTTAAACAGCAGCCATCATCTACAAACGGACAAATGGAGATTCTCAACATTTTGATAACTGTGGCAGAACTAGAACATCATTCACATCTAGTGGTGTAATTTCTCGCCCTGATAGTTCCTCTGTCATTACCAAAGCCCCTGATGAATATTGTCATGTATTTCCGTGAGAATCAGCTTCCCCCTGAACTCACATCTGTATTCCTGTCTGGTCCTTTCACTTTAATATTCACCAAACATTTTGAATATACCATGAGGCTTGTGCTGCAGCTAGACGGCTCTAATTGCAGAGATATAATGTTCCTCATAAGATTTATGAGCTATTAATCTGCTCATGCGGAATGATTCATGAGTCTCAGAGTTGGGAGACATATGATTAGAGATATTCATTCGTCATGGCTGCCGGAGACACAAGGCTTTAAGCTTCAGATATTTCATCCAAACTGCTTTGATCCACAATACCCTCATTTTTACTTCTTAGCATGTCATGAAACAGTGACATCTGCAAAAATATGTACATAGTCATTGTACAATTTTTACTTACTATTGTACAATTTAATGAAACTATTGCAGTTCGACGAAATCAGATCATTAGTTCACTAATTAAACAATATATTTGATTACACACTGTTGAGTGTTCAGGTTTAATGGGCACTGTCTAAAAGTCAGGTCATGCAGATAATTCAACAACAGAAACAAAGAGCCAATTCAGGCCGTCAACTTGATTCTTTCACTATACCATCACTATCTATTGTAAACACATCCTGTTCACTCTTTTGCTCCAAAAGATTTAATTAAATTAAAATATTAGAACAAATGAATCAACAAATACGTTTTTTGTTGTTGCCAGAGCCCGTTCAGAAAGGAGACGGCCCACTGAGAGTCGGTTTCCTGTTCCATTGGGAGAAGAGGAAGTGAACAACGATCAGATAAAGTAAAGATTGCACCCATTTATCACGAGCCACATATCTTCAGAACATTCTGACACTGAAATGGCATTTTTCATATAAATTAAAAATAATATTTTAGTTTAGAATTTTATAATTTGAGTTCTTGACTGACACACGCCGGCGGTGGCGGTAGCGCTCGCGGTACTATGAGTGTGTGTGTTTGAGTTTTTGTCATCATTAATATTTAGAACAAGCTTATTGATTGCGTATCAAATAAGGTAACGTAGAGAAAAGACGAACAGAGAAACGTCACCGACTGTACGATCACTTTTCATGTCGTGTCTCCACACAACGAATCAGATTAATGATTTCCTTTCCATACTAGCCTTGAACAGACGACTTTTCATGGTCGTTTTTATTGAGTTCTGAAGGCTGTGTGGGGTGTGTGTGTGGTGGGGGGGAGGGGCACGTCAATATATTTTTTCAAACTGTTGTTTTTGTCGTGACTACTTTCACACAGAACGTAAATATTATGTGGCGAAAAAATTACAAAATGTTTTTTTTCTAAATGAGGTGGATTTTTCTGAGCTGCTCTTTTTCAAATGTAGCACATTAATCATATCATCTTATTTATCTTTTCATAAGCTCCACCTCAGCATCCACCTGTATGTTCTCAGTGCAGAAGTTTCTACATTCTTGTCCACGCTGAGCTTGTATGGAGACAAGATGCCAAACATAAACTCTAATCGGTTTTAACATATTGTAATATTAGGCCTATCCAGTGTCAGTTGGCTGCCTGAACCAATGATTTAAAATATATGATGTGACTGATGAATTCAAAAGTTGGATTTGCCTCCAGACTAATGTTTTATTTAGGGCTGTTGCCTTTATGTATTACCATCCTAACATTCACTCAAGACAAAACCGAGACATCAAGACATTCAGCATCTGCAAACTCAAACAAAACCTTTTGCTCTGATTGGGAGAGAGAGTTAACCCTTTAGAGACCCACATGGACCCGTTTTTTGTCATTTGGCCATCACATACATCCATCATTATGTCTTAAGCCCTTTCACAATTTATTTTAATTAATCAAATAATTAATTCAATTTACAACTAGAACAACTTGTGTAGAGACCCAAGTATGCTGGGATATCACCATTCTTAGAATAGGAGAAAAATTATAAAGTAGCATGTCTTTTATGGGGAGGCTCATGAGTACCCAAATAACACATTTTCCTTTAGATATCTTCAGGAGAGAAAATCGCCAAGCCAGTTTTACCTCCCCAAAATGTTTAGCTTTTTTTCAGCCAGCATGAACCGATTGGTACCGATGGATTCATTAGGTCGTCTACTTTCATATGATACCAGTATCTTCAGCCTCTGGAAAATCCGCCGATCCTGCAAGTCCTTGAGGGTTAATTTAAAATGTACTGCATGATGACTACATCCAACGCTTCTGACAGCGTACAGTTCTTGACGTTAAGAACTTTAACATGGATTATTCAGACTTAAAGACAAGGCCCTAGCTCTTACAATACACTGACGAAGGGAGGTGTCATTCCGCTGAACATGCCGTCTCAAACTCCAGCTTTCCCATCAGCGTAGAAACAGTAGACGATGTAAAGATTGAGATCTCCAGGGAGAGGAGTCGGTCCAATAGCACCAGAGCTGACCACCGCTGGTTTTCTGTCTGGTCCTGACCTTGTTTGAAAGCGGATTTGTTAACGACGCTTCAGTCGAGCATTTCAAGCATTGTTGATGGTTGTTGGCACAGAGCATTTATTACTTAGCGTAGTAGGGTATTGTTTTACCATCATTTGGCCTCAGGTTCATGGTGTGTGCCAGTCATTTACAGCTTCTGCTCGTGTTTTTATTCTGTCGGAGTAAATGCATTTGTTTTTTTAGCTGTATTAACCCTCATTACCAGGCACTTACTCATCAATTCAGATGATATAACACATTCAATCGACATGAATCACAACAATTTAAATGTCTCATGCACCTTCTGTGTGTCGCACAGCCCGAATCCATAAGGTAACAACATTCACTTGCATAATACTGCATTTTCTCTTGTGAAAAACTGATGATTAATAATTCAATATTCTCTGACATAATTACTGAGATAAAGACTGCTCATTTAGTTAACAAAAATAAAACACACAACACAATCGATACTCCAGCTCCTGATTGATGAAGAGCCACTTCTTCTGTTCTCACCTTTCACAATAAAAGCCCTAGACGTACACACTGTAGCTGTTTACCAGAGTAAACTTACAGTAGCTTGAGGCTATACAACAGTTCACCTCAGACAGACTTATCAGACGCTGCTCTGGAGCAACAGGATCCTGGTAGTTGGTCGAGAATCTATTCAAACTTTTTTTTGAAAAAGTGTCGCAACTGTTGCAAATTTGCATCGCTGCTGGTTTTGATGCAAAACACTCGTAGGCGAGCATCAGATCCTGTTGGTGAAACTGCCTGTTTCACAAGATACGAGTCCAAAGATTACAATCAGCATGATATAGTTTAAAACAAGGGTAGCTTTCACGCTGTGATTAAAATCCCTCCACACTGCAATTTAAAAGCTGCTGTCTCTTCCATCGGAACCAACAGGCTTCTGCAAATTACCTTTTCAACAGCTGCACTTGCTTTCCCTTAAAAAATAGTGAATTCATAACCGAGTGGAGCTGTCAGGGCATTGTTCGATCAAACATTCAAGTTTAAAGAACCATGAATCATTTTTTAAAGAAACACACCTTCGTATCCCATCAGTATTCATGTTCCTGCAGCTTCTCCACCAGCCGTTTGCTAACTAACGTCGACTGAGCGAGGCTGGTGTGAGTGCTGGTTCTCCGGTGGTTACCGTGGGTTACCTTTGTGTAGACTGAATAGAACATCTGTGAATCTAATAATATCCCTTACACCATGCATATTTCATGTGTTTTTTTGCAGCTATTTCTCAAATCTGCTTTGGTGAGTCATTTAGTTTTACATTTTGGATGTCACTACGTACCTCAGAAAATCAGATTCCATTTCCTGCACAAATTAGGGCTCATGTTTAATTCACAGCCAATACATACATTCTAATTTGACCACACTAAATTATTGAAGGAAAAGATGACTGATGATGGGAGAAACATTAGTTCTGTGATTTAATCAAACCAAAGAATGCAGACTGTAAACTGCACATTGGGCCACAATAATACCTTTGACATATGACTCCCACTCAAATATATTTGCCAAGGCGGTGATGGATAAAGGATTATCAGTTCCACAGTTTAACTAATCAGAAGCCATTCTTTGTACCACAGTAATTGACAAGGACCTACTTTAAACCCTCATCTTGAATGTTTAATCACAGAATATCTAAATAGTTGCTAAAACACAATTTTCCATGATAACTCAGTTAATCATATCAATATTCTATTATCACAGAAGGAGGCATCTAATCTTTTCTCTTAGTTAAAGAATACAATAGACGAGGGAACAGGGAACAGTGAGTGAACAAAATGCTGACTTATTTCCTGGTTTCAGGACTTATTCCCGCAGCTCTTCAGTAGCTTTCACTCATAAGTTCTATGTTCGCTCTCTTCAGCAGTCTACAGAGACTTCCATTACTGGGCTCCAACTAAAACACACCATATGTAACAGTTGTATTTACTTCTACCTTTAAGAGGACTCCATGTCTTTTCTCTTTGGGTTTGAAGCCTCCACTGGCCTGCTGCATTAAGATCAGGTTGAAACTGGCCTGACACAGATCTGATTACCTGCCACCGTCAGTCGGGGTCAGAGCCTCCTTCATCCATTAATACTAACCTCATGTTATGCCTGTCAGTATTTAGCACCCGGGCTCGCAGGCATGACTAATGCAGTGAGTGCTCTCAGTCTCACAGTGTCCAGTGGTAAAACACTGTGCGACAGCTAAAGTGTAAACCATCTGTTCAGCTCACCAGGGAGATAAATCCAGACGTGTTCAGCACATCTGACAATGACGACACAGCTGGAGATCAACTCCACACACTTTCTACTCACGTCAGTGATGAGTATGTGGGGATAATTATTGTGTAATTGTAATACGAGAAATAAATTTGAACCAGAATCATCATCGTTTTGTTCGCAACTGCCCTCTAGAACGAGAGGTAGAAGCGTTTTCTGATCTGACTAGAGAGGCCTCCGGAAACCCTGGATCTAAACGGAAACCGGTTCTAAATTAATAGAAACCTGAAGTACTGATGAGGTCCGGAGTTAGTGGTTCTGCCATCGGTACTTGTTAGTAGAGTGAGACGTCCTCGTCTCAAAGCTCCTCTCTCTGTCTCTTTGTCTCTCTGTCTCTTTGTCTCTCTGTCTCTTTGTCTCCGGCTCAGTACAGTGTGAGACTCACATCACAGCAGAGAGGAGACAAAGATCCAAAGTGTTTCTACATTTGACTCCAGTAGATTCTGAGAACTCTGGTTGTCTCAAACTCAATAAAAGCCTCACAAGTAAAAGAGGAAACAGCAGCAGTTCTGTCACGGCTCTGCCGCTTCCTGTGTCTCCAGTGTCCCCTGTCCGTCCTCTGTGTGTGTGTGTGTGTGTGTGTGTGTGGCGTGGGCGCGGCTTCCATCAACCGGCACCTGGGCTCATCTCCAACACCTGTCTGCAATTAAACCACCCTGTTAAATACCCCGGCTTCCCTCGACTCGTCGCCAGATTATTTCACCATTACAGTGGTAGTGTGACTCTCGGCCGCGCTTAGGCTCGGTTCGACTGAAAGTATCTTTTGTGTTTCGCTTCACATTGCTATTCTAACTTCTGTTCCTTGTGCCCAGGATTCCCGTCCTGACCCTGCAGCCCAGCCAACGCCGCTCATCTCCCTACCTCTCCTTCAAATCACCAGCTGTCTCCCAAATAAACCCATTCCTACACTTACCCTTCCGGCTCCGTGTCCGCTCTTGGGTCCAGCCGAAAACCAAACCGTAACAAGTTCATCACAACATGTGACCAACAAGCAGAACATCAACCTGTTTGTCGAGCAGCAGGTAACGTTAGTGATGTCATACGGAGTCACAAGATAAGGGATCATCAATGAAAGATAATCACTGAGATCATTGATGACCTGAGAATAGAGTTTAAAGATTTTAGAACTTCTTGTATTTGTTTACAAGAATAATAAAGAAATGTTGATTCTTTTCTTAATTAATTGTCTTTTCTTCTCACAAAATAATCAAAAAGAACCAATAAGAGTATCGATAAGAGTACTATTATTGATAAAATCCTAACGATACCCGGCTCCAGATCTGACTGAAAATAAATCTGTCATAATTGAGGAGGGGATTGAAACTCCAGAGAACAGCAGCGAGAGAGAGCAGAGGGAAGTCAAAAACTGGGATGCATATTTTATCAGTGATCAGAATCTGATTGTTTATATCATGTATATCATTCATATCTTTTATTAAAAAATTAGGTTAGAAGTGTGTTTCTGGCCAGATTCATGAGATGGGAAGGAAAGAAACCAGACGGCAAAACTAACGCTGAAGATCGAGAGCCGGCCGAGGAGCTCCTGTATGAACAGCCCCATCGGTTTACGTGGGCAGCGCCTCAGTGGCGTCTCCACGGTTTGAACATGGCGTGACCACACGCCACATGACGTTAGTCCATAGCTTAGGTTGTGTTACAAGCGTACTTATTTAAAAAGCTGAACCATGATGTGTTTTTCTAAGTGCCTTAACCTAATCGCCACGTTTCTCTACATTAACCGCGACCGTTTCACAACGTTTAACGCAACCGTTTAACAATGTTAACAACGCGCCCGTATGGTTAACATTGTGAAACATCGGAGGCTTCCGCCCAAGCGGTAAACTATGAGGAGTAGGGATGAGTTCACGTTGGGTTTTACGACTGATTCAGATGCTTTTTCCTGAGAGGACAGTGTCCTCTGACGACAGAAGAGATAAATTGCTGTGGAAACCAACAGAGGCGGTTAAGCAGCCACATGAATCTGCCAGAGGGACGAGAACAGGCCCGATAGATGCTGAACAACCTTTTTAACGGTCAAGGACAAGCGTTGTCTCTTCCCTTCCCTTCCTGGGACAATGAGGAGCGACACAAAAGTGAGAATGACACCACGGGAAAGTGGTGACGGAGCTGTTGGGTGTCAAGGGAGGTGGAGGCTCTAGTCGTCTATATTTAGACAGCGGATGAGATCGTGACACAACCCGAAATTGTCACAACAGCCTCACTGAGTTTAGCTGCGAGATGCAACGTCAAAGCTGTAAAATTAAAGAAGAGGTTTTGCCTTTCAGAGGCCGGGACAGAACCGCCCCAGGTTGATGGTCGCCTTTGCTGACGGTGCTGCAAAAGGAACAGCTAACTGACGGAGAGGGGTCTACCCCACCTAACACGTCAAACTTTCTCGATGTCCGTCATTTTGACAGACAGGGTTATAAAAATTCCGTCATGATCTATTATTAACAGTCACTTTAATGTTTTTATTATATTAAGACGTGGCCAAAAGGTGTATTTAAAGGCGGAGTCTGTGATTCTAATTCTAATCCAGTACTTTTTCTAGTACTCCATATTTGCCACGCACAGACGACTTCTCATGGCCGTTTTGATTTAGTTCTGAAGGCTGACCTGGAGACTGGACTCACCAGACTCTGTGATTGTGGGATTTATCGATCCTGCAAGCACTCGCTTCACTGGGAGGAAATCCCGCAGTATGTGCGGCCTCTACACCGGCACAGCGCTGTAGCCCGTAGTCACTGACGCTCCAAGGCCTCCAGTCCTCTACGGAAAATATTCTGTTAACGCGACCTGTGGTCTACCTTGAAAAAAGTATTTCTTGACACATGTTGTATTATGTCAGTTATGTAAATTTTACTTTGCAAATCTCTTCCAAAAGAATCCAAAAGTCCCACCATATTCATCAAAGACAGCTAGTCACAGCTTCAGGGAGCAGTCAAAGTTGTTTGAATGGAGCTGGTACCTCGAGCAGAAAGAGTCCAGCAGGCTGTGCTTTTCCCAGCTGTTCCTTTTACCTCTGGAGACCCCAGGCTCAGCACTGAGACACTCAAAGCATCGCTCATGGGAAAAGACAGCGGCGGCCGCACTGCGTCGCATCAACACCAAGCCACCCTCGAATAGGTTGTCATTGCAGGAAATGAGGTTCTTTACAGGAGCAAGTTAAAGCTTTCAACAAGTAAACACAAATCACAGTGTTGGTGTGAAGTACACAAAAAGTTAGAAACAAGAAATAGTGGAGAGAGAGCTGCTGTAAGAGGCTGCCTATTGGTCAGAGGTGAGAACGCTATGACCGAAATGTCAAAGAGAAACTGGTGGTAGCCACCATGATAATGAATATTTTATGTGCAAACCTCCAAACCACGAGTTATCTCTGATCTCTGATCATGTGACATTGTAAACAACCAATCACTGTTTAAACCTGTGTTTCTCAAACTGTGGGGTGGTGGTATTACAGGTGGGGGTGGGGGGCAGGGTGAAATGCAGAATATTTTTATTTCAAGAACTTTATTGAGAACTTCACATATTATGAAAGTACAAAGTACGCGCCACGTGAGTTTACTCGCCGGATTATTTGTGGTTATTTCGCTTCTTTCACGCTAGACGCGCCGGAGAGGGGGCGTGGCTTATCTCCGTGGAAAGAGTTAATTTCCGCCATCCACCAAGGAAGAAATAACCACTATTTGTGCTTTGTACATGTTGTGGAAGTCCCACAAATGTCGGAACATCAGACGACCTTGTGTCTGGGTTCTCGTGTCTGGGTTCATAATATCATCCGTAGCCGCACACAGCTTCTCCAGGATCGGGAGGACTGCCGCTTCCAGTCTATAAACTTCTCCTCCATAGTTTCTGATTCAACAACGGCAGGACGTCGGTGATGACAGGTGGAGCTTCTCAACGCTGATTGGCTTTAAAGACACAGCATCACGCGAACGGCGCGAGTTGTTTGCGTTGCGTTATTCGCGTTTTGCGTTATTCGCGTTTTGCGTTATTCGCGCTTTGCGTTATTCGCGCTTTGCGTTATTCGCATCCATTCGAGTCTGTGCAGTGACTTGTATGTAATCTACTCGCGCGAAAAATTCGCAGCGCTTTGGTGTAAACACAGCAGTCATTAATAAATACATGGCGAAATGCCTGTACTTTGGTGTAAATGTTTACGTTACGCCGTTAACAGGTTACGGTTGCGCATGCGTGACGGCCAAACTCCTTGGCGACTCACACGGCGTTCTGCTTCCTTTCACCACATCCTACCTCTGTGAGATCGGCCGCTCTGCTGTTCCCTCTCTCCAAACAAAGTACAGATCTCAGCTCAACAATGAGCATGGATTGAGAGAGGCCGTATCAAGTCTGACACCCCGTTTTAAAAAGATTTGTAGTGGAAAGCAGGCTCACTGCTCCACTAATACTGAGACAACTTGATGGCTCACACATATCTGA
Source organism: Ophiodon elongatus (assembly GCA_016806645.1). Lineage (NCBI taxonomy): Eukaryota > Metazoa > Chordata > Actinopteri > Perciformes > Hexagrammidae > Ophiodon > Ophiodon elongatus. Next base: position 1,123,224 of record JACSYO010002163.1, read on the forward strand.
CCTCATTTGATTTGGTTTTGCACAGGTTGCACGTTATTGTTGTTTTGAAAAGATATGCAGTGTACAACTCTTTATTGTCAAATATTTGAACTTGTTTTGTTTAGTTTTTCACAGGTTGCACTTTATTGTTATTATCTTGAAAAGATATTCAGTGCAAAACAGGTTAATTGCAGCCACAATAAGTTATGTTTTGCCAAATATTAGTTTAGGACAAATAGAACTTTATTTGCATTGTTCTAACAAAGTGATTGCACATTTTGTTTTTGTCTGATGGAGCAATCTGGTTTACTTGAAAGTGATTGCAATTTTCTTTATCTATTAGTTGAAAAAGTACAGATGGAGGAATCACAAAATGTTGCTATTTCAATAAAAATTCAACATGGGCCATTTTGTTACAATTTTGTTGGGGTGGTGGGGCATGAACATTTTTCTTCCTCCAAAGTGGGGCGTGACAGAAAAAGTTTGAGAACCACTGGTTTAAACCAACAGGAGGTGAGCTAACGTTAGCAGCACCGCTAACGGAGAACCAACGGATGTTCACTTCAGTTACATTATGATGCGTTCAGGCTCTGCTCAGTCAACATGAGTACTGGCTGAAGGTAAATTATAACGTTCTCATGATGTGTTCACATGTAATCTAGTAAGGTTTTTGGTGATAAACTAGAATAAATAACTTTGTTTAAAGGAGACGTTTTCACATTAATATAAATAGATATTATAGATTAATTATGAGCTGTTTACACTCAGCTCTATGCAGCTTATAATTCATTATTAAAACTGATGACAAGATTTGTTTAATCCATAAAAATACAATCTTTTATTTCCTAATCAGTTGAATTATGTATTTTTATGAAGAAAGAGCAGCTGATATAATCAAACCAAACAACAAAGGGATCTGTATCTGCCAATATGGATCATCCATGATCAGCAATTAGTACCGGCGGCAAAAGAAACATTATCAGGGATCTAAAAGTTATATTTGCTCCCTTTTTTTCTTTTGTGCTGATCCGATCCGTGACTCTGATCCGTGATCCGATCCAAACCGCAAGTTTAATGATCGGTTTTAGCACATCTATACAAAGGAGTAGTGCAACTTTATACAATTTGCACAATTACCAATTGAATTAATCAAAACTGATTATGCTACTTCTCAGTTGAATAGTTGAACTCACCAAAATATGTGTGAATTCTATTGTTGTGTTAGTCATCACATGCATAAAGGTCCATTCAATTGCTAAAATCCATTAGGCCGACCATGAATATCATAACATTACTGTTGTTGTTGTTTTTTGTAACATCAGGTGAAACTTGAACTTCACTAATGAATGCCGAGTTTCTCATATCTTAAATCAACCTATCACATGTTCTGTCAAGTTAGCCGATAGGTGCTATTACGGGTATGAATTTAGTTAAACATATTTAGAGAGCTTGACTACAACCAAACCAGTAACATTTCTGAATATGGAGGAACCTGACCAGGTAAATAATGAACAGGGGCCTCGTGTCTGCTTGAGGAAGAGGAAGAGGAGTAAGAATATGTTGTAGTGAGGGGACGATGAGGACACAAGGAACATTTCCAGGGTCCACTGCCGTTCACTTCAGCCACAGAAAACTTGATTATCTTCACATCTATTTATGCATACAGATGCTTTAGACGTGTGCAGTGTAATCAGATTAATCATACAGAAGAATATATTTGCATAGATTGTTAAAGACTATGGATCTTATTACGGTAATGCAAATACAAAACTAATCCCTGTCTGCAAGCTAAACCAGGGGAAATACAAAATCATTATCTTATGTCTTTAATGGACTACATTAGAAAATACAGTATTTTATTTTATTCATTTATTAAGAGGCTAAATTAATAATTGTTGTTTACTCTGCTATATAAAGGTACTTAACTCCCAGTGGATCTGGACTCAGACGAAATACCGCCTACCAATGATCTGGTCTCTTGAGTCCAGAACCCACCAGTGGTCGTCTCCAGTGGACGTGATGCTCCTACGATCTGATATTGAGTGTTATTTTAATTACATCTTGCAATTCATCTTGCATTGACATTCATAAGCAGTGTTTAGCTGTGGATTTACTGGAGGTAAATCATGTTTTTAGCGGTAAGGTGCTACATCTGCATTGTGTGTTGAAAGGTGCCTTAAGTGGAAGGTTGTCTTGAATGCTTTGCATGTTTGGGAAGCAGAACGCACAGAGATCATTTTAAATGTTTTGTTCATGTTTAATTTTGTTTTAGTTGTATGATTATATTTTGTTTTGCTTTATTTGTTTTCAGTGTGGTCAATGGCAATTAAAATTAAATTTGGGAGCAATTAGTTTGAGTGTAACCTAAATCAATCAGTAACTGTTTATTAATTCTTTATGGGCTAAAAGAGTCAATAGCATTTACATTCAGTTGTTTTTCCCGTTCATCCAAAGATGCACTTCATGGTTCCCTCCACTAGATCAGCCATGACTAGATATCTAGTAAACAAGCTGAGTAACAGTGTTTGTTCTCAATACAAACCAGATTTATTTTTAGTTTGGAGGGTATGATTTTAAAATTTGTTTCATAATTATCCTAATTGTTATCTGCCCAAGATCTGTTTTGTAAAAAGAAATAAAAAAGCAGCAGATATAGTTAAAATAAAGAGAAAGTAAAGATGTAAAAACACCAAAGTATGGTTTACATTTTATACTACATTGTCATTTGTAAGTGCCTTCATCATTTCAAGTGTTGATTGTAAAAATAAATGTTATATTTCTTTCTCATGAGCCCACTGACTCAAGCATGAGTCATTGGGGTGTTATTTCAACTTCTGCATAGCTGAAGCCCTCTCGTGTCGGTCACACTAATTCCCTGACGTTGCACTCTCGTGTTGCAAATGCTGACCAATTCATGAACATGAATTCTCAAATGCGATCGCGAATCGAGACACCATCTGTTTTTTTGACGAACAGTTGGTTCGGACTGGAAGTTTCATTTCATTCATGTGGACTCGTACGGAGAACATGTGGACAAGTCGGGGTCACATGTACCCGCCGTCGCTCTCCGTGCAATGGAGTCATAATCATTTCGTCTCTGGTCATGAATCCCAATCAGAAGGACCCAGTACAGTACGTATAACGTGGACATATAATGACGTAATGAATCAGAGAGAGGCGATAATGAAGATGAGAATCGTGGTGACAGGAAAGGTGATGATGATGATGATGATGATGATGACGACTACGGCACATGTTTATGAAATGAATCACCCGCCAACACATCGCAGATGGAGCTCACTTGAGACATGTTACAGTATTTTCAACTGATTGGTTTTTGAAGCTGAAAGCTTATTCTTTTCACTGAAGTCCAGAAATAGAAGGAATAAAAAAATGTCTGACAGTCAACAGGGAAGTCATTGACCCCGCCCCTTGTTGACATCCACTTTACTCAAAAAATAAACCCAGCTGTGAGCTGCATCACTTGTCGGAATGTGTGTGGTGTTTGAGTATCTAATAGGTTGTTGCAGCATATGGAGAGGGAAGGACAGGGTTGTGAGTACTGTGAAGAGGAGCAGAACTAGATTGGCTTTGAAAGGGAGAGGCAACGCTTGCTGATTTCTCTTTACCGCTAAAACCGTATGGTTGGTGAGTCTGCTCTGATTGCTGCATTCTGTCTTCTGCACTCTTTATATATTACAGTAATCAGCACCACGACTCAACAGAAACACACACATTCATATATGGGAACCAAAGGAAGTACCACAGGAACTGTAGACAGCCCCCATTCACTTTGATGCTCGTGTTATCAGGGCGACTGTGGCTCAGAAGGTGGAGCGTGTCGTCCCCATGTCGATGCGTACTTGGGCAAGGCACTTAACCCCAAATTGCTCCCGAAGGCTGGGCAATCAGCGTATGAATGGCTGTGAATAGGGTCCTGATGGGAAGGTGACACCTTGCATGGTAGCCCCTGCCATAAGTGTATGAATGGGTGAATGAACATGTAGTGTAGTACAAGGCCATTTACCATTTCCATATTCTGCAGCAGTGTTTATTGGTGCTTTCATGGACATGACCGGCAGTGAGTTATGATGCAGATTGTTGACCTGATTATAAGTACAATTCAGGTGTCATGAACATAGATTGTATACAAGTCAACTCATACAATCATACAACACAAAAAGTTACACATTTTTGTGTGTTTCACTACAAAAGTCCAGCAACACGTGTCAATTTCCGCTCGTGTACATACATACAGTCTTTTCAAAATAAACTTCTGTCTTCACAGGAAACAACTTAGTTAGGTTTAGGCAACAAAACTACTTAGTTTTAGGAAAAGATAATTGTTTGGGTTAAAATAACAACGGTTACTGAAGTACGGAAGTTATGTGACAAATAAATCGATGCTGACTTCTCGTTTCACACGGGGAATGAACAGCGGTCTCCTGGGTGACAGATCCCTTTTTGTTTGATCCATCTACTTCCCTTCACACCTGCCCTATGTGGGCTTTTGGAGAATTTATAATTCCTGGTTCATGATTACATGGATAGCATACAAATTGATTTAATTAAATATCCACAAATTGCAGTGCATTCATTTTTGTAAGTATAGCTACAAATGTTGTATGAGAACAGCCTGAAGAAGTGGGCGCATCCACCATGACGCCGTTTTGAAGCCTCAAGTTTGGCATTTTGTCCATTGCCATCGTGTTTTGTTACAACCAGAAGGGACGCCAGAGGGTGGAGCTAAGTACAACCGAACGCTGAATGAGACATTTGTAGGTGACCAAAATGTTACAATTTACTTTCATGAAGTCAAAACACACCTTAAAAGGGTTGAAATTGTAAGACGAAAACACGGACAACTCTCAGACCGGACAACTCCGTGGTAGAGGCCTGTCAATCACCTTGTAGCCCTGCCTTAAAGCATACCCTGCTTTATGATCTATATGACTCTAAATGGACCATAATTTACTAAATGAACATCATGCTGTATTGAAGAAGACTTGAAACTAGAGATTGAGACCATAAACTCATGTTTACAATGTTTACTGAGGGAATAAATAAAGAGAGAAGTAGAGTCATTTTCTCATAGACTTCTATACAACCAGAGGAGTAATACTAGCAGCTCTGTGAGGCTTTATTTAGGCACCACATTGCTTTGTGCAATATATAGCATCTATTCTACATATCATTATGGTAACGTTAGCTAATTAGCATTAAACCAGGGGGTTCTCAACCTTTTGCAACTTTAGGCCAACTTCTGAATGCTAAAAAATTCTGAGGACCACATTCCCAAAAAAAGGACAAAAAATAAATTGGACTGTAAATGTGTGTTATTCCACGTCAGCTAATGACCAAAATAAATATTCCACTTACTTCGAGCCTACTTACTTTTGCACAGGAAGCGTAAAGACTGATTTTTCTGTTTTTGACTCCTGCAGCACTCTATTGCAGCTTAATCAAAGGTTGGTTATTCTTTGGCACTGGAACTTGCAAGAATTTGTGTTTTTGCTGGATTTTTGCTGGTTACCTAGTTACCTTGTAACCTTGTGTGTTGTTCCGCTCATTCATTCATTAAATATGTGATGATGAGACTAAAATAATTTGTTGTAGGTTTCAGCTTGTCTCCTTCCCCAGCTTTAGTTGTCACCAGTGGAACTATCAGAACAGACCAGGACCACCACACACACACACACACACACACACACACACACGCACACACACACACACACACACAAACTCCCTAATGATGAACTGGTATCCATTAGCATGCATTATGTGTCCCTTTTACTCTGATCGTTCCCTCGCTGTGGTCACTGACAAAGAGGCGAGAACATCGAAGAGAGGGCTAATTATCAACTCTGAAGAGAAAGACCAGACGTGTCATGAAAACACGGCCAGTTCTGATCGGCTGTATAATTATGCTCCATATATTAATAATCAAGAGTTATGTGCTGTAATAATCAGTCGTGTTGTGGTGCGTATCTAATTCTGTGCGACACGGGTCGGTGGAGGCGCAGTCCTGACACCGAAGAGAGCGTGGAACGATTTCACTCCCCTTTTCCGAAAGTCAAACCAATGTCACTTTGTGGCTATTGTTACAGATCCAGGCTAATTTGCCAGTGCAAAATCTCATGAGCCGTTTGATTATTTGGGCGAGTACCTATCTCTCTATTCTGATTTATTCGGCTGGAGGGGGATGAAGAGGAGGGATGAAAGGGTGGTGCAACAGAGGCATGGTAGGATTGATGAGATGGAAACAAAAAAGAGAAGGCAATCCCCGACTGAGTGCTGGATCAGTCGGCTATGTTTGCCTCTCAGCTTGGCTTCATGTTACACACACGGACACTGTACACATTGTACAAAGTCACTCAGCGGGTTTGGGACAAAGGCAGTTTTTTTCTCACAAAGGTTGAGTCAACTTCAGAAAACAGTTGAGCAAGACAAACAGTTGCTGTTCGTCGCATAGTGAGATCAGGAACCCGGATTAATGAACGATTACTGTAGTCTGTGGACGAGAGCTCTGAGACATTTGGATGAATGGACAAACAAATGGTCTTCTCTCAGTTTCTCGTCCTCAAAAGGGCTCAAACCTGACAACACCCGTCTGAGAGAACAATAGTTTTTTTTACTGTATGGAATCATCTCAAATGACCTTCTGTGATGCAAAACAGATACACTTAAAGGAATACCTAACCCACAAAAAGACAATTTGTATATCAGTTACTCGCCATACATTTTTCATATCATGCCTCCACGTTCAACAGAGAATAAAAAAAAATCTGTATCAGTCTCTTGTCACGTTTGCAGAAACACACAATGCCACGTGCTTAACTTCAAAACGTAACTTAAAAACACAACGCCACAACGCAACCCCACAACGCAACGCCACAACGCAACCCCACAACGCAACGCCACAACGCAACGCCACAACGTAACGCCACAACGTAACGCCACAACGTAACGCCACAACGTAACGCCACAACGTAACAACCATAACAACGTGACCACTGTCAATAAAAACAAGTACTCTTAGGGACTTTTTTACTTCACGTTACATAACAAAACATAACGTTACATAAAAAGCCGTCTGCTGGGTGAAAGTCCTGTGTTTGTTTGATACATTCTGTCCTGTTACGACTTTCTTGTTTGTTACACTCATTATTATACCACAAAACTTTAACAGTCACTCAAGATACTACGTCACTAGCTCAAGACTGAATGAAAAAAACTCCATATTCAACGCATCCGTGGTTTGCAGGAACATATAATGCCCCAAAAGAAATGCCTGGCAAAGGGGCTGATATTCTGCATGGTGAGTTGGCTAAGATGAAAAATTATGCTTCCAAAGTAGCCAAAGTAACCCTTCAATAAGCCAGGGTGTATATGCCTGATACAGTAAGCCATTAGAGGCCACTATGCTTCATTAAAAGTGTTTGTTGATTGGTTGGATGACCAACCATCTTTCTTGAAGGTCTTCTTTCTTGAAGGTCTCTTTTTTCATTATAAACACAAAACTGAATAAACGAGTGCAACTCCATGAGTGTCTTCCATGAGAGACTGTTTGAAACTGTGCTCCTTTATTCCTATATTTAGACGATTATCATGTCTCGGCCAACCATTCGAGTTCGAGAGGCCTTTCTGAACAGCTATAAACACTTTTTCCTTCTGCTGTAGTTGGACGACACGTCGTACAAACTATCTTTCTTTTCTAGCGCAATGAAGCCCGGAGGCTGAATTGAGTTTCATTCTTCTGAGACTTTCTCTCAAAACATTTCTTTCTTTGTTGAAAAAAAAAAAAGCCAATTTCTTCATGCAATATTCCCTATTGCAGACCTCTTTCCCACAATCTTTTGTTATTTGGGGTCAATTCTTCTCTCATGGCTGACAGTATTGGGCCAACTGAGTGTTGTTAGACCTGGTCCAGGCTGCGAATGTGACAGATAGGACTCCCTTCTCCCCTAATATCCCACTGCAGGCAACACCAGCTCTGGCAGAGTGTAATGGAAAACCTGTGTTTTGTCTGCAAAGTGACCCTCGCGCTCCTGAAAGAGAATGAATGCTCCTCCCTTCACTTTGAAATCACACCCAGATGTCATCAGCGGTCTGGTTGCAGGGGGCCCTGAGGCAATGGTCAGCATACCCTTCTGCCTCATTCCTGGTTTACACCAAAGTGCAAAATGTAAAAACTGGAAACAGAATGACGCCTGGTGGGGGGGGGGGAGTTCTCATTCAGAACTCAATGCCCACAATGACATACTTTCCGCTGACAGCAGCAGACTTGTTTGGGTTATGCAGATGTGCACCATGTAGGGTCTGCGTCAGTCTGGCGTTCCTCGCATGCACATTTACTGATTTTTTTTTTTTGGTAAATATATTTATTCCTGTTAACAATTTAAATGAATTACAATTCAATACAGTAATTTTTTGACATTTTGTACCCCACCCCTCCCCAGAAAAAGGAAAATAATTTATAAACCATGAAAATCAGCACAAATACACAAACTAAAACAACAAACCATACAGTAATAAACATTGCAAACCCTTCCTTTCTAGCACAGTGGACAAGTCAATGACAAGAGGAGAGAGCGAACAAAACAACTGCACTGCAAACTGTTTTCCATCAATGGTGAGTGCTTCCTTTCTCCTGCAGTGACTTTAACATAACTATGTAGTTAATCATAAGATTTATTTTAAAGGTGGGTGATAGTGGATCTCCTCTCAATCTCTCTTCAAAACAGGCATCCATTTTGTGATCTTCTTCTTCTTCTTGGCCAACGAGCTAGAGGTGCGTACGCCACAAACTGGACTGGAGAGTTGAACAAAACTGGAGCATTCACCTGGAAACAGTCCGCCCAGTCATATATTTTGGGCTGCACGCCGACGTCTACATGGTGAGGATGACGTCTGGGGTTGGGTATCGTTAGGATTTCAATACTAGTATTTTCATCAATACTCTTATCAATTATTTTTGATTATTGAGGGTCGTGGCTGCAGCCTCAGCCCGATAATCTACAAAAAGTTCCAAAATCTTTAAACTCCATTCTCAGCTCATCAATGATCTCAGTGATGATCTTTCATTGATGATCCCTTATCTTGTGATCAGACTCCGTATGACATCACTAACGTTACCTGCTGCTCCACAAACAGGTTGATGTCACATGTTGTGATGAACTGCTGCTGTTTCCTCCTTTTACTTGTGAGGCTTTTATTGAGTTTGAGACAACCAGAGTTCAAAGCAGCTACTGGAGTCAAATGCAGCCAATGAGAACAAATATCTGTGAATGATATTGAAAATATTCACACATTTAATATTTCCTTTTGTAAGTTACTCTGAGTTGTTTTCATCCTCCTCATTTACAGCCACAGTATATGAATGGGCACGTATTTGTTCCAAGTAGCTCCTCATTGGAGTGTTTCTCTCGGAGAAGCTTTTGAAGAGTTGCGTCCCAACGGATGATGATTCAAAAGAGCCCTCAGTCAAAGCTGCATTTGGCTCATCTGGACCCCCAACACATCCACACATCTGACTTTTAGCATTCCTTTTCTAAGCTGAAGAATCACAGCGAACACACACAGACTACATTACGGGGCCTTGCTAAGGAATGAAATATCTCCTCTTCAAAGTGAATCAAGTATTGTGTGATCCCCGCTGAACTAATCCAAAGCTGAATCATGTTCCTTGACTCTTGTTTGTGTTTCTCAGCATAAAGTTGATTAATAGCAGACAGACTCTCCATAGGATTGTCTGCAACAGCACTTGCATGGCTAAACAGAACTAAAGGAGACAACAGTAATACATTTAGAGGATTTGCTGCATTGGGTTCCGAACAGTGATTTATCTTCATGTATCAGTACAGTATTTGTGTATCAGTGTTCAGCTATTTAGGGTAAATCTACGCAGGGGTAGAACAGCGATAAATACGCAACATCAGCCATGCCTTAAATGCCACATGCTGCCTCTGATCATGATCACATTCTTCAGACTCTCTGGTTGTATAGAAGTCTATGAGAAAATTACTCTACTTCTCTCTTGATTTATTCCCTCAGTAAACATTGTAAACATGAGTTTATGGTCTCAATCTCTAGTTTCAAGTCTTCTTCAATACAGCATGATGTTCATTTAGTAAATGATGGTCCATTTAGAGTTAAATAGACCATAAAGCACTAAAAAGGGTGGGGCTCACAGTAGCCCCACCCTTTTTGCTTTAGGGTGGGGCTACTGTGATCGACAGGTGGCTACCAGGCGTCACTCCTTCACATTCCAACTATGGTCACTTCCGTTCATTGGCTGCAAAAAGCCAAGATGGTGACGGCCAAATCGCCAAACTCGAAGCTTCAAAACAGCATTCCCAAACCCATGGGTGACGTCACGACGACTATATTCTTAGTTTATACTCGTCGTAGTGAAGCCGTTGTGAGGCACATTTATCAAAAAATGACGTAATCACAGCCTGTGTGTCGTGAGCAAAGGATCCGCAAGTGGTCCCAGCGCTTGGTCGTGCACTTCTGAAGGAGTATATCATTTGCGAACCAAATCAAATTGTTTACAGGATATTCAACTCTGGTCTTTTTCCAATGAATGTAATATTTGGCATATTTCTTCACAAAGGCAATAAAGCAGTGAATGAATATGAGATTTCAGAGAGAATAATGCAACGAACAGCACACCTACTTGGAGTGGCCTGACCCTGGTATCATGGAACTAGAGTTACATTATGTAACTTTACTTCTTTGGAAACGGAGCCACTGTCGTTCAGGAATCACATAAATATTGCTATTGTTTTGTCTAGATTTGATTAATTAACTTATTTCCACCATGCAATCCAAGGCTTTGGTGTACAAATCTGTTAAATCACGTTACTATTCCAAGATTTAAAGGTATCAGTTAGATGAATAATTTTTTACTCTTGAAAAGTATGTCTTTTCCTTGACTTGAACATGATGGCGAGAACAAAAGTCTGAACATCCTGAATCCTGCCATGATAATTCTTCAAGTCTTATCTGGCTTAGAGGTGCAAGCATTCAGAGTAAAAGAAAGGAGCGAGATAAGTGAAGGACATCGCTCTATATTGCTGTAATTTCATGATACCCCCACACACACACACACACACACACACACACACATATTTTTCAATGAACGCCATACAGCTCCATTGGACCTTGGTATATGGAAATGTTAGGATATTAGACACCATCAATGGTCCGCCATTCAAAATAGACACAAAGGATCCCTCACAATGGAGATGCACAGATTAAACTCTTAAAGGAGAAGCGCTGGTTGATGCCGTTCAATTCTGCGGACGTGACACAACGACCGATGAGATGTGTTTGCTCTCACAGGAAGACTTCACCATGGCAACGTTCAAAAGCAAGGCAGGAGACGTGGAAACACGAGGCAGGCCCCGAGTTAGTAAGCGCCAAACATTCCACCGTTTAACACTGAGAACCTGAAAAGCTGCTGCGCTCCGGCTCGTCACTCTAAATTGCCACTTTATCGAACCGGATCTCTTGACAGACTTAGGAAATGTCAGTTACCGCCACATTTAATTAGTTTGAACAAGAATACTGAAGGGGAATCAAGTTTAATTAACTCAGATGAATTATTCCAATGACTATAGAGTTAATCTGTATTTCACACAGCCGTATTGTTCAGCTGTTGTTGTCTTATTAATTGTATGTGTAGGCCTGTTATGAAATCTGCTTATTGCTGTTGGTGTGAAGCTGATTGAAGCTGATTGAAGTTGATGTTCGAGTATTATGCCGTAATTTCCTTCGGATTATTGGATGATTATGAGCAAAGAACACCCTGAATCTATAATTACACTGTATAATTGTAATCATCTACTTATTTATATTGTGAATAAAAGGAAAGCGTGACTGGTTCTGTTACGTTCATCAAAACTGACTTCTGAATATTTAATCTGACGCTATGCAGAGTGCTGCCTGCATTGAAGCCTTCGGTATCAATGTCGTCCTTAAAATTCATCAACGGCATGAAATTTCTTCTTCATGAACTCACACACTTTTAATTTGACCTCAGGCATTTCCGCGGACACCCGGTCCACCTTCATCTCTACAGCAGTCCTGGGAGACCTCGCTGTGGGATTATTATAATTGTTCTGACCTCATCGTGAGTAGATTTCAAACATTGTATATGACTGGAGGTGTGTGTGTGTGTGTGTGTGTGTGTTTGTTATGTGACAGAGCCCGACGGTGTTCAGTCTGCTGTGGCATCAGTCTGATTCTCTTGCTCCAGATGTGTCTCTGTCGGCCAGGATATGTGTGTGTGTGTGTGTGTGTGTGTGTGTGTGTGTGTGTGTGTGTGTGTGTGTGTGTGTGTGTGTGTGTGGTTTCTCTCCTGAGAGCTTCACGGTGGGGGACGCCACCAGGGTAGAGGTCCACGGTGCTACAGAGTGTGACGCAAATGCACAGCGCTGTCCAGGACCTGAAGCAATGCACTGTATTGCAAAAGGTCATGCATGCATGTTTATGTGTGTGTGTGTGTGTGTGTGTGTGTGTGTGTCTCCTAAGGTCTCTTCCTACATTTTACACAAAGCAAAGCTGTGCTGATTACGATCATCAGGGTTCTAAGCTGTAAACTTTGCACGAACTTTGAACGACATACTTCACAAAAATCCTCCACCGCATATCATGATATTAATAATTCAGTATTTATCGTGTTCCAAGTAAAAACAATGACAGCAAACCATAAAAAGCCGTATTCACCAGGGACGAGTAGAACCAGGGGACCTCGTGTGGTTTAGGAATCACTCACCCACGAGAAAGTGTTTCACTCAAATTTACTGACATTATCCTCCAGGTATGATGTCATGGCTCAGCTTATATATAAAAGTGAGACTATATGGTATCTATATTCAATATTATTACATCATATAGGCATGTTTATGTTTATAAAATGCTCACAAAGATCTATTGCTGCGGTGCGAATGGGTCTCCATAACGTTTAGAGAGACGAGCCGCGTGAATTTGCACCCAAAATTGCTTTCAGAACTTTCATTCATAATTTCTCACACAGCCTAAATAATTATTGACCTGGAAAGAGGCAGAAAAAGGAGCAGAGAAAACAAAAAACACGGGACTAATATTATCACGTGACCTCTTTGTTTGGCTAAATATGGTGGGTAATTTGGGATTTTTACTTTAAAAATTACAGACATGGCAGACTGACACAGGTTTGATATCATATTACAAATTACTAGAGGTAACCAGGTTAAACTAGCCCCATGCAAATACTGCTGAAGTTGTACTTCTGTATATACTGTAATGTGATGTATTTTGAGGTGCATACACATTTTTAAGTGGATCCAGAGTGGATAGACCTTTCACCAAAAGGTTGGCGGTTCGATACCCAGGTCCTACTGTACTACTACTGTACTTACAGCTCCCTATCGCCAGTAGAAGTAAAAAACTCCTCTTTAAATCATTTTACGTGACCTCTGTACATGTACTGTTGACTCTCAGAGAGATTTGACATTTTATTTGGAATGCACTAATCGTGAAATATCAACGTATTCAAGTTGTTTGTACAAGTACTGAACACTCATATATTAGAATTAGAATTAGATCGAACTGCACTGTAGGATGGTGGTCATATTTTAAATCATGAACTCACTCTTGTGTATGAATTATGTATTTTGAGAGAGACTTTTGTTGGTGGAAATTTTAGGATTTTGTGCAACTTTGAAATGTGTCGAACAACAACTGACAGGGAAACTTTTCAACTAACCAATGAGATTTAAAAAAACTTTGCGCAGTCTCCTATCTGGTTTGTTTATTCAATCCTTATTGCCTCATGTTCCCAGGTCCTTGTGTGACTCGAAGCGAGCACACTGAACGAGTAACCTGCAGAAACATTCACCTGGGAACCTGGGGAAGGAGTCAGACATCCCAAAACCCTGAGAGGGAATTAACCCTTGTATACTTAAATTCTCAAGTCTAAACCTTCTGTTATCTTATTATAATCCTTAAAATACCATTGACCTCATTTGAATGGACACACTTCTGGGAAATATTGAGGTTTTAAGCCCTTAAGCTTTCCTAAATCCCCTTCATTACAATGGTGTATCTATATACAGTTTGCAGTGCTTTATCTCTGTTGATAAGTCGTGATGTCTGTGAGTGTAGATGCCTTCCTCTGCCACACCCCCACCCCCCACCACCACCACCACCACCCCTCCCCCTGGGGCTGTGATTAGTTTACTCCCCTTTAGACCTTCAAATAAAACTTTAAGTTTGGAGCAGGTGAGAGCTCTTGGCCAGTCAAGGCTGGTGCTGCTGTCTCTGGGGGGCTACAGGCAGTATAGAGTCTCAACACAGTGAGTCTGGAGGACCCCAGGGGCCTGGATGCCGTCCTGCCCCCTTCCCCTCCTCCCCCAGTATAGAGCCATGATGATGGTACAATTCTCCAGGGGAGGACTGCAATCTCTTTGTGATCCACCGCTTTGGTCTGTGGGCCGATGAAACTGACACCAACCCACAAGGTCCAGTTTAAAAAAACATGTTCACCTTGAGAGTTGACAGGACAGAACTTTCCCTTCCATTAATGCTGCTGCAGTGCAACTCCACTGCAGTAAATCTGCTCCCTGCACTTGAGCATTTTACAAATAATGTATTTCAGGATTTATTGTGAAGCACCAGGGGACGGAGAGTCTGGCTGAAACATTCTGTTACTGACTTGATTTCTACTGAAGTCTTACATTTAAAATGTGAGTTGGATTTACGTTTGTCGGCTTGTCAGAGACACGACTCCACCAGTTTTGCACGGTATACCGAATCCAAAATGTAGGAACACGCTATGGTACAATAATTCACTCCTGTTTTATGGCTCCTTTTCACATCCTTCACCTCGCATTGACATTGTCAAAATGTTATTTTTTATAATAAGAAATGTTCTGTCCTCTATTATTCCTTTACTTTTCCTGGCGTTTAAGGTTTTTGCCGTGGTTTTGTTTCCTTATCGGTATCGAGATACTTTAGTATCGTAACAAAGTTATAATTTTATCGTGACACTAGACTCCAATGGGATGTTTACGTTGCTGTCTAAGAAGTTGTTTGTTAACGCATTGATAAACCAATAGTATGTCAGACTTTGTGTTTGATTTATCTGCCCCCTAGCGTTCAGAAATGGCGTAATGTAGCTTTAACAACGTATATTGTCTTTTAAACCATATAGCAACTTAAAGGAACAGTCTGCAGCATGGAGGAATATCTATCTTATTATATTGATAAGTATGTTTTCTTTAGTGTAAAATCACCTGAAAAAAATAATTGTGTTTTCGTTAGCTTAGAATGAGCCATTTATATTTTGCAAATGAAACGGGTCCTCTTCACCGAGCCGCCCACCATGTTTCTACAGGAGCCCAGAAGGGACAAAACAAACACTGACTCTAGAGAGGGACATTTGCGTTTTCACATTGTTGTGTCTTGGAACACAGGAGAAGTTTCAGAGGGCAATCTGCAACTTCACCGCTAGATGAGGCCAAATGAACCACTGGCCCTTTAAGAATATATCATTATCCTCCAAGTAGGGCTGACCGCTAAAACTATCTCAAGATAGGGTGGTTAAAATCCTCTCCTTGTTTGAAACAAAGCATTTGGCAAGCAGTTTTTTTACAAATGTATTATTTTGTTTTAATTGTTCATTGTTTAACATAAAAACACATTGGTTCTGTTGAATGTTTTTTTTTTGTTGGTATATTAAAGAATTGTACAATAGAAACTATAATTAATTCAGTTGGTTGAAATCTGCAACCTCGGAGTTAGGTGCCGCCAAATCCTACATACTGCATTTTTAAAAGAATTTAAAGTGTTTAAAACAAATTAATTAAACAAAAGAGACATATCTTGTAAATTATTGACATTTAGTTTTGATGGTAGGAGCACTGAAAAAAAACTTTTTGTAACGGTTGTGATCTGAGATATTGCTTAAACCTTATATATCTCTGAATTAAAAGAAAAATTCCGATTTGACAGGCAAATGTAAATGTGTGATATTTTCTATATCAATAAATGTTCACTTGGTATAATACAGAACATAGCCAGAGGACATAAAAGGAATTTCTATGTTAAGTCATGAATATTTCATTTTGGTTAGCCATTTCGATTGCATATCTAATTAAATCTGTTTGTCCCTTGGGGTAATATACACAATGATTGTGCAATTAATTTGATACTTAAAGGCAATGAGCTGATAATCTACGAACACACCCACTGAAACGGCTCCTGATCAACAAGCATTCTTGTGTGTTTGCATCGAGAGCCCAGTGAGGAGTGCAGGTTGCGAGCGATAAAGCCATAGCCGCGACGCCTCGATAAAACATTCATCTGACAGCATAGATGAATAAAACATATAGGGATAATCCAGGGGTCAAGCAAGCGGTAAACGTGGGCGGAGCCGTGTGTCAAAAGATGTAAATATTGCTAAGAGAGAGACATTTCTCTGCCGGGCTCCCACTGGTTGAGATACGTGCGCTTCCTCTCAGGGAGAACAACCCCAGCAGCCCATAGCTCTCCGCGGGGGAAGCCAACCAGCGCTGTGATTCTTTATGATAAGTGTCATTCATTATGCATGCATTCAGCTTTGAATATGGCAACCTTTTAATAAATTGATACCACCGTTGCCTGGCGTGGATGGCCGACGCTAAAGCAACAGAGGCTTTAGGAGACGGACGAGACAGGTGGTGAAAGATGATGATGATGATGACATGGTCGAAAAAGTTTATGAGCCCTTTATGAGTTAATGACTCAATCCAGGGGCTTATAAATTGTGTAACAAGATGCACTTTGAGCGGCAGAGCACCCTTTAAACAAAACCTTTTGGGACGTGGTTAAACACTCGGTAAAAAAGGCAGTTTGTTTGAGTGATAAATATTGCAGTGATATGAAAGAAAGTCCAAGAGGAGAACAGAACCCAGATGGTTGGATCGGTGTCTTCATCTGTGTCAAACTGCCTTGCTGAGAACAAATACGTCATTTAAAATGAGGCTGTCAAGCGTCAATGTATCACTGCAGAAACCGTGTGTATAGTAGTTCCATACAGTAGAGATGTCATTCAACACGTACATGTAAGGCATCCTTATTGCTGCTGACATAATGCACTATTTGTATGCATCAAACATGTTATCATTTGTTACACAAGCATGCACGTTCATCTTCATTGAAAATGTTAGATTCAGTGAATCACACTGCGTAACAACTTGTCACACATCATTGCAGTTTATACGAGAAAGTTGGTTCGTCTTATTTATACAACCGCAGAATGGAACATTGGTACGTTTTTCTGTATGAGGCTAATTTTCCTTGAAATAGAACAAACATTTAAATGTTTTTCGTATTCATTTATACAGCGTTGTTATGGTGGCAACCATAGACTGAATATAAGAAGTGGATGTAGTCGTCATGACGTCACCCATTGGTTTGTGAACCTTCGTTTTGAAGCCTCAAGTTCGGCGATTTGGACCTTGCCATCTTGACTTTTTGCAACCAGTGAAGGAAGTGACCATATTTGGAATGAGGAGTGACGTAGAGACGCCGTATATGTCTTTGGTAGAGACCTGTCAATCACCTTGTAGCCCCGCCCTAAAGCATACCCTGCTTTATAGTCTGTTTGACTCTAAATGGACCATAATTTACAAAATGAACATCATGCTGTATTGAAGAAGACTTGAAACTAGAGATTGAGACCATAAACTCATGTTTACAATGTTTACTGAGGGAATAAATCAAGAGAGAAGTAGAGTCATTTTCTCATAGACGTCTATACAACCAGAGGAGTCGCCCCCTGATGGACAGTAAAGAGAATGCAGCTTTAAGACATGAAGCATTGGCTTCACTTTTAAAACCTGGAGGTTGGGGCCGTGAAGTGTTGTCGCAACTCGCCTGGAAGAGAGCAGACGTCTAGCACATGACATGCCGTGCTCGCTGCAGCATTCCTAAAGTTCAACTATTTTTATCTCGAGGCCCAGCTGTCGCGCCAAAAGTAGGCGGCGTTTTTGCTTTGAAGCGTGCATCTACCTTGTCAACAAAGGATTTGAGGGGCATAAAAAAAACGTGCCACGTGAATGACCCCTAATACTGACATTACGCTGCTAGTAAAACCCCAATGATTACTGTCATATTAAAAGTAAAAATGTAATTGAAAAGTTTTTGTTCCCGGGTACCAGAAGACTTCTTGCTCTGTATTCTGATGACATCCGCATGTCTCTCATTGCATAATTCCAGCGCATTCGGCCTCTTTGTTCATGAACCGTGACTGATGCTCAATATTCATGTGAGAACGAGAATGGAGTGATCAATGTGGCTCAAGGCTTTGAAGGGAGCAAAGCAGCATCCTCCCTCTTCTTTTCCTCTGTCGGTCTGTTTCCTCTTTCATTCCTCCTCTGAACCCAACGAGCCGCATTCATCACGCCTTCACCGTATAAGACCGCAAGAGTGTATCAATATTCTCTCTCACACACACACACACACAAGCATGATGCAATCTGTTTCAATGTTGTGTTTGTATGCATGTGGGGGATGTGTGTGGAGGAGCTCTGGCAACACACTTTCACTTCCAACTTGTCAAACACCAACTCTCTGCATCTATAAGCGATGCACCGACTCACCGGGCTTTCAAGTAACTGCAATGCAAACCCATCTGAGTCATTATTGAGACACTCCGAAAAACCTTCACAGGGTGGGCGGGTCAAACAAACACAGGACTTTCCACCAGCAGACCGGTGTTCATGTTGTTGAGTTATTGTGACGTTACGTTAGTGATGTTTGTGACTTGTTTTCCGTGCTGAAGTTACGTACTTATTTTAAGCTCACCCATCGTGTTTTTCCTAAATCTAAGAAAGTGTTTTTATTTTTTTTTATATAAGTCAACGTTGACTTGGACACGAAGCCCTTCGTGCTTCGGTATCAGACGCTGAAGACCACAGATGAAGCGTAAGTATCTGACGAGTTGGGAGTGAGACTGGAGTCACTGGAAATGCTTGCTTTTGACCCATTTTTCACTAAAGTTAAAGTCAACGTAGAGAAAACTGCATTAACTGTGAGCCTTGATGTACAAAGACGAACACTGATGCATGAGCACTGCAGGAACATTGACTCTGTTCTCTCATTTTCACGCTGCAGATTAGACTCGTTGGCTCGCTCGCTGAAAGGAGGGCACCGCATCCCTGATAGCAGCCACTTCCCTCATGTCCAGTGAATCCCCCCCCCCACTCTGCTCAGATCACCTCACGCTCCTCCACTGAAAGAGCTTTCTGGAAGTGATTGCCTTGTGATTGTCGTGTAATTTTTCAGGGAATGGTTGTTTGAAAAGGAAGACTGGATTTGCTACAAGGACCGGCAGGATGACGATATCTAAAAGCTTTCTGAAATGCATGAAAAGTATGAAACTGTTTCGCATTTTTAAATAATCCTTCAGATGGGGAAGGATTATAACACTTCATCGTTTGATTTACGAGCATGTTCAAATGTGATAACTGTGGCATGGGGAAATGCAAAACTATGAATGAATGTGGATTTTTTCAGGCTCCTAATGTGTTTAAGCCTCCATAATAGCAGCATTTCGATCTCGTCTACTTTTCTTATTGTGGGAATTCTAATATTCACAGATAGATTGCTCAAACAAGAGCCAAACATTCAATGCGAATAGCCTTCACAGCAAGAACCAATTAAGGCGGATGGGGGTGAAGATATCACCGTCTTAAAATAGGCTTTTGTTGGGGAAAGTGTGTGGGGGGTAAATTGAACAGAAATAGCTCACTCATGAAGTAGTTTAGCCGTCGTGCTGAAGGAAGGAGGAATGATATGAGCTGCTTCGACAGAGAAGCAATTGGTGAGGAACTGCTGTGTAAAAAAAAAAGGGAAAAAAAGCGTTAACTTTGAAAATGTGATGTAATGAGACTGATGTGTCTCTGGAGATAAAGAGGACTGGTAGGACTGGTGTTGATGCAGCCCATGAATAAGGAATTAGGGCCCGGACGCTCAGCGGGCTGCTCAGCGCCGTCCCACAGAGCTACCGAGCTCGGAGCCCAGGGGAGGTCTGTCTCATTCATCATTAACTGCAGCTTAAGGTGAATGAAGGCAGGGAGACCGGGGGAGGTGAGGAAGGGTGGGAGGGAGGGTGAGACGATGCGGGAGAGGGAAGAATTGGAGGAAGATTGTGGAGGGGTTTGGGAAGCGGATCAAGCTGAGAGAGCCCGATTGCGTGGAGGATAAAAATATCAACACCTGGGAGGAAGACTGTGAGGGAATTGTGACTTTAAAAGGGGAAAAGAGATCAAACGTACTCAAGGACTGGATTGGATGGGGAGGATGAACAAGGGGAGGAAATGGAGATGAGGAGGCCACTGAAAGGTGAAGGAGGATGGGTTGTTTTTGGGGGGGATATGACTCTCATGGTTTCATGTATTGGGACACAAATAGTTTTTCCTGGGTCTCTCAAGGTAAAAATAATGCCAATGGAAAGTCAATGAGGAGCCTTATTTGTGGTGGACACATGAATTAAATGCATCCACGTATAATATCCAAGAAGACGACTGTTGGTCCAACAAACAGTCTTTCAACCAGAAGACTGGTGTCAGACATCGTGATGTTGTTTTCCAGACTGTTCGTGACAGTTTTCCTAAACCTAACTGTACGTTAGGTTTAGGTTTTAAGACCAACCGTGATGGTTTTCCTGAACCCAAATAAATGGTTTTGTTGCCAAAACCCTAACTTTTTTTTTATTTTAACCTAATGTTGTCCCAAAAAGAAAATCGTTCCAATTGACACGAAAAACTGTTGTGTGACTGTTACGTCTATAAATGCAATCACACACAGTGACATAACCTCACCTCACCTTGAGTATGATGATGTGTTTCGCTCTGATTTGCATATGTCATCTCATTACTGTGATTGCAAGGACAGAATGTGTAAGTACTTCTACCAGATCACATATAGGTTAACGTTAAACATTTTTCCATATCAGCTGGAGCAGCTGATAGGTCACATTTATTAGCTGATGAGACACTTAGGGTGAAGCAGAAGAACATAATCAGACCATATTTTATAATCACATATAGGGCTTCTATTAGAACCTGTGGTTCCCCATCTGAGAGTCAGGACTCTTTAGCTACAATCCTGACATTTCATACTTATTTTGTGACATATGACGAGATAATCGTTCAACACCATGTTGGTTGGCCAGTATAACAGAACAATATTCAACAATCTACAACATGCTATCATACGTCTGATTTTGTGGTCATATAAATGCTATTCATGGTGCTGTTGGAATGCTGCTAATTTACACAGGTGAGTGCAGAAGAGTAAACAGTTCATGTCCACAAGTGAAAATGTATATTTTGAAAGGCTAAACGCCAACAAATATGGATTGAAGCAGAAAATGTAATTAATTAAAAACATGTTGTGAATGTTGGTAATTATTACATATTTTTTCAATAAACGTTGACTGTTGAACTGAAGAGATAATTACAGTTACGAGGAAGCTGGTCGGATAATGCATGCAATATTTCTGTAAGTTATTAATAATAATAATTTGAATGTCAAGGTTATGAATGAAGCTTCAAACTACTCAGCACAGCCGTAGTAATTACCTACGTAGCCTTAACTCCGTTAGTTAGTATATAGAACTCTGCAGACCCCGACCCACTTCACGTGGACGGGGACTGTGTGTAAAGATCCCGGCTCTCAGGATCCTGGACCTGCACATTGCTGACGATCTCTCCTGATCTACCAACATCACTGCAGCTCACATTACATGAATCTACATTAAATATACAACAAGTTAGAAACACTCTTTGATCGCAAAGTCCTCCAAAGTAAACGACAAAATTAGCTTCTAAAAAAATGCCACATGTAAGCGTTTTTCTGATCGGATGCCCCCATCGGCATAACAACATTTTTCCTTGCCTTTCAAAATCATTACATATCACTTTTGGAAGATGAATAAGATATGACATGAATATGATTAAGATGTTGTTAGGTTTCAGGGTCAGGGGTTTGGGGTTTGGGCTAAAATGATATTTGTTAGGATTAGGTGACCTTCATTGTCATGGTTACAATACAAAGCAAGAGGGTTTGGTTCGGGGACAATCTCAGTTGAGCTTCAACAAAATCATTACTTTTAATCAAGTTGGGCTGGTCAATGAGATTTGGGCGGCTTTTGTCCACATTTGGCCGAGGATTTGAAAATATTGTGAAAACAATCAAATTGTCATCTTTTACTCAAAAACATAGATACAAATTTCACTAAACTTAGTTGAGTCGACTCACTCATATTATTGACTCATTTAATTTGATTGTATTCAGTGTGCGAAAGACTCCCCCCTCCCCCCGAGACCCCTTTATTGACCCCTTAAGACGCCCTCCAGTTTATGCCGATGTGTCCTTGGGCAAGACTCTGAACCCCAAGTTGCTCTCGAAGGTCAGATCATCGACGGATAAATGTACTGCGAATGTGATAGTCCTGATGGGCAGGTGGCACCTGCGTGTACGAATGTGTGTGAATGGGTAAATGAACACTGTCGTGAAATGCACAGTGAGTGGTCGGAGGATTAGAATAGAAGCCACCGTAAGACGGCAAAAAAAACCTAAAACTTCACGAGAAGTGAAAGAATAAGAGATGACAGAACATGGAACTTAAAATGCTGCTTTGTATCATGATCTCAAAGCAGGAAGCAGCGACGTTGTCTGTGTGGACACGAGGGACGCAGCCGTGTGGACCGTATCAGATCAGCTGAACCAACAAACTATGACGGCTCCAGTGAAATCAGCCTCAGAGTAAACAGATGGGCCGCCTGTGATCGATTTCAGATGAAGTGGGAATTCAGAGCACATGTATGCATATTTATATATATATATATCTTGGCAGAACACTCGTGCTGCTTTCTAAACCGTCTCTCTGTGGGTTTCCAAGTAAACCTGCAGAATCTAGTACCGGTGCCAACAGCAGAGACGTCGAGGAAAATGTTTTTAGACGATATGTAAATGAGTCACAGCAGCCCGAGGAGACCACGGCGGTCACACTGGACAACGTGGGAGCTGCTCAGGCAGGTGTTCACAACTTCAGTGGAATACATTCAGTTTGAACCTTTACTTTAAAGCCGAGCTGCACACTGATGCATTGTGTGAGAAACACCTTTGAAGTTGCCCAGAAGGAGAGTGTCTGCTCTGCAGCTGCAAAAGGGCAAATCAACTGATTATTAATCAACTTTAAAAGTTCCAATCACTCGGACCAGGATGCTAATCACCCCCCTCCCACCCAACCCCATCATCGCTTCGACCTTCATCGTCTTCTCAAGCAGACGGCTTTTTAAGAGCAGAACCCAGATCAAATGTTTCCTCTGTGAGCTGACGGAGGGAGAGGGGATAGTTGGTGCTGCTGATGACGCAGGGAAGTGGATCAGGTGCATTTTTGTAATTACTGTGTGACGGGGCGAAAACACGCATGCAGACACATGCAATCACAGATACAGACAGACGAGCGTACGCACACACACGCACACACGCACGCATATGCCTATCAGGTCAAGACACAGCTGTTTCATGGACTGCAGCCCATTTTAGTTCTTAAAATACATAAACCGCAAATAGACTGTGTCACTGATTCTGTGTTTTTGTGCAGGGCGTCTTAATGTCTTAATGTCTTAATGTCTTAATGTCTTGAGAGACAGAGAGACGGAGGCGTCATCAGTTTCCACCCGTGTGGCGAGGGTCTAAGCCTGCGTGACACGTCTCAATCATTGGCATAATGAATGGAGGATGAGCCCCCCGTGGATTCCAGCCACGGTCTGACAGAGGCGATCAATAACTCCATATCACGCCGTCTCGTTAGGCTCCGCCCAGCGTCTGATGCAGGTGACATCGCTGGGCTCGCTGTCATTCAGGCGCTCGCCGTCCATCAACAACCTGCGTGAAGAAAAACTTGTATCTGACTTTTGAAGGAACCAAAATTAAACGAAATGACGGATGTGAGTGTTGTGAACTGAAGATTGTGTTGTTTGAGCAAACTATGTTCAGGTGACTTCTAGGGACGGGTATTGTTAGGATTTCATAGACACTAGTAATCTTATCGATACTGATTATCGGTTCTTTTTGATTATATTGTTTGAAAGAAATCCACGTTTTCTTTATTATTCTCGTATGTAAACAAATATTCTTTCTTGAGCAGCAAATACAAGAAGTTTTCAAATCTTTAAACTTTAAACTTTAAAGCTCATCAATGACCTCAGTGATTATCTTTCATTGATGATCCCTTATCTTGTGATCAGACTCCGTATGACATCACTAACGTTACCTGCTGTATGACATCACTAACGTTACCTGCTGTATGACATCACTAACGTTACCTGCTGCTCCACAAACAGGTTGATGTTGGGTTGATCTTTGTCTCCTCTCTGCTGTGATGTGAGTCTCACGCTGTACTGAGCCGGAGACACAGAGACAGAGAGACAAAGAGACAGATACACAAAGAGACAAAGAGACAGATACACAAAGAGACAAAGGGAGGAGCTATGAGACGAGGACGTGGACAGCAGAACCGGTAACTCCGGACCGCAGCAATACTCTTATTTACTAATTTAGAACCGGTTCCCTTTTAGAACCGGATTTCGGGGGGGGGGGGGCTCCCTAGTGACTATGAGGCAATAACTCATAACCAAAATAACATAAAATTATTTTGAATGTGTTGATATCAACTCATACTGAGGGTGTGTTGCAGTATTATTACGAACAAAAGGCTTCTCCAATGGACTTCTCGGCAGCATCATCTCTCGTGTCCCTCCATCACACAGCTAATGTGGCGAAGCTCTGAATCAGCAAACAGCAAAAAATCCAAAGATGCCCGGTGCTTGTGTTGAATCTTTTTTGATGCCTGTCTGATTTATGGTAATGAGGCTTCAGAGGAGCCTCCTGTATTCACTGTCCTCTCTCTCTCTCTCTCTCTCTCTCTCTTTCTCTCTCTCTCTCGTTCTGGTTTTGGACCAGAAGTGCATATTTCAGCAAGAACAAGACGTCGGCTCGGCAAAGCGAACATATGCTGTGGAGTAAATGAGATTACATCTCATTATGAATGGATTCATCTGCTATGAATACAGTCCAGCTCGCCCCACGTTGGGACTGTCCATTACCAGATTACTCTGTGCCGCTGGGTGGACACCACCACCGATGGGCTGTTTAAAGTCTGAGTCACATGTTGCCTTTACAGCCCAGAATCATAGCATTCTTTTTAATGTCACTCAGGACGAAAATATTACTAAATGTAACTCAATTAGGATCCTTATTCATGGAGGAGACACAGATTAAATGCATCCACGTTACAAAGCAACAGTCAGAGCAAGTGATGTACTTTATAATATCCAAAAAGCTGACTGTTGGTGGATGTGAGGGGAGGAGGACGGGTCCAACAAACTGAAGACTAGTGTTCGACAGCGTTTTATGGTAGCGGTTTTGTTGCCGAAAACTAACTGTTGGTTTTGTTGCTTACATATAATTGTTGGTTTAGTTGCTTGAACCTAACTGTTGGTTTTGTTGCCTAAACCCGAACTGTTGGTTTTGTTGCCTAAATCTAACTTTCGGTTTTAACGTAATGTCGTCCCGTAAATAAAAGTTGTGCCCAAGGACCCGAAAAAAAAAATGGACAATTCATGTCCTTTCACGCAAAACAAATCGATTACATTTCTAGGATATTTCCCGAACTGCCGTGAGACTGTGTTGGCCTTTTTGGTCCATCTCATTAATTTACACTCTTTCTATATGCGGAGGATAAAACTCATACAAAAAGGGCAATATGTCCACAAATGACCCTTCTTGACACTTTTCTGTTTCAATTCCTTTAAGACTGGAGAAGAAAAATGTATCAAGAGTTAGTAATAGTAATATTCACGACACTACTGCTCACATCGGATGTTAAAGTTTATAGAAAGTTTTGAATTATACAATGGCTGTAATCAATTATAGAGCAGATGTTAGATTAGCTGAGGCCACCTGTCAGTTAGAGAGAACAAATGAATGAGCTGAATCTCTAATAAGGTCATAGCACAACAGTCATTCTGCATTACTGTAAGTAGCAGGGATTAACAGATGTCATAGAAGGAGAGATATACCATCTGTATGGGACGGTGTAGCAAACACATGGAGGTCTTCATCAACTGTGATTTTTTATCCAAATTAATCGAGTACATTGATACTAAAAGTTTTTTGGCCGATAACTCTTTACACACATTTAGAGTCGCATTTTTGTTTTTTTCACACAATTTATTCGCACATAAATATTTGACTCATGAGTACTTTCACACAGAACATGAATATTACGCAGCAAAAAATCTTTTTTTGCATCCGATGAATGGAAGTTACCGAATTTGGAATTCGGAGGACCTGTCAATCACCTTGAAGCCCCGCCTCTAAAGCATACCCTGCTTTATGGTCTATGTGACTCTAAATGGACCATAATTTACTAAATGAACATCATGCTGTATTGAAGAAGACTTGAAACTAGAGATTGAGACCATAAACTCATGTTTACAATGTTTACTGAGGGAATAAATCAAGAGAGAAGTAGAGTCATTTTCTCCTAGACTTCTATACAACCAGAGGAGTCGCCCCCTGATGGTCAGTAGTAGTACTCCTTTGACAAAAAAAAAAAACTTTGTTTTTGTATGTAGATAGTCTAATTCAGGGAATTAGAAAGAGTCTGGGCGACTAGTAAAATTAATACTCCAGTTCAGGGAACTGGGAAGAGTCTGGGAGACAGACAGAATAAACTAAAAAGAATAATGTTTGAATAATTGTTTTTAAATCTTCTTTTCTTTTGCATTATGTTTTGATGCTTTTAATGGTTTTATGTGAAGCACTTTGAATTGCCTTGTTGTTGAAATTTGCTATACAAATAAACTTGCCTTGCCTAAAATGAAACTTAATAAAATGGCTTTCAGGAGCTTTAGGCTCTACAACCGTTTAACTCAGACACGTCCACTTTTCTTTAAAGTTCCAATACGATAGTCGGTACCAATTAAATTCCGATATCAGAGCTCTTTTTGTATAAAATTTGCATTGCAATTTTACATTGAATTAAATTGTATTCCATATCAATTTATTTGAATTAAGGTGAAGAAGGTTTCACTTACAAACAAATGTAGGAGTCCAAACTGCTCTGGCAACTCCTTTGATGCTTTAAAAAACTTACACTAATCAAGTGCTCAGCAATTATCAACCACGAGTAGATTTCTATATTGGAGTTCAAAAGTAATAAGAGAATTTCTGCAGCACGGGCTGGATAAATCTAGTGTGTATCTTCCAGTCGTTTCTGTGTTTTTGTCTGCAGCTCAGTGAGAAAACAGAAGATAACCACTTGAATTGGGAACCTCAGATTGCTGAATGCTTGAATGCACTTTTTACAAAGAGCAAAGCTTTTTGTTCCCCATCTTACATTGAAATTGCTTCTTTGTGGCCGGTATGAACAGGAGAAAAAAACAAAGTGAATAATGACTGTTTCAATGTATATGAAGCTCAAGCAGAAGTTCAGTCATGAAGACACATGCCACACTCTTTGTCATTCATAATCTCAGTCTCTGATTCTCTCTGCGATTACTCCATCAGCTGATTGGGAGGCGTGCACTTTAAATGAACCAATCAGATTCTGCACAGTTTCCTTAATTAAGCCAATCACATCATTGTTGTCAAACTTTTAAATAGGTTCTCCTCTCTGCTGCTGTCAGTTGTCATTTCAGCTCAAAACAGATGCAACCCTCCCCCACCCCAGGCTCCTCCAATCAGCATCAGTCCTGCTCCTCATTCATCACTGGGTTACAGCAACTTCCTTCTTCACCACCACCACCAGTGTCTGGACTCCAGGGGGGATTCTGCCTGAGCAGATATCAGCATCACTACCTCTTGCTTATCCTAATTCAGGATGGAGTCCAATCGCCAAAGACTTTGCACTATTCAAATGTTATGCAATTGTAATAAATTATTGTTAAACTCTATACAAGTCTCTCCTGATTGAAATGGGCATGTGAGTATTGTCTTATCACTGAATGTCTTTACATGCACACTCATATTCCACTATTATTTAGAATATGACAATATTCAGAATTTGATATCTTTCATGTAAACCTTGTATTCTGTTTGGATATTCTGAATTAGGTCCGTATTCCAAATGGATCATTTTCTGACTAAGACATGTGTGATATGTTGATATTCTTCTGGTTCTATCATCATTCTGTGGACATGTTTACAGCTCATTCTGAATATAAGTCTCTTTCCTGTTTACCAGCAGCTCTGACTCAACTAGCTGACAGTTATTAAGCTGGAGTAGAGATGCATGTCCAGAAGAGAAGAAGGAGAAACATTCCTACTTTTAAACATCATGAAGGACTTGATATCAACAGGTTTCTGGATACGAACAAATATCTCAACGCCGACCTTTTAGAGAAGCTGTTTGAAGGATTGAAGGAATGAAAGAGGGAGTCTGAGTTCACACGGTCCAACGAGTCCTCCATCGCTGAAACACATTGGAACAAAAAATATTCTGATGCAAAGAAGCAAAATGGCACAAGCGGCTCCTGATTTTCTACTTTTCTATATTTTGACGTGATAAATGAGCAGAGAACAATGTCGACGTGGGATTCCCCGGTGGTGAGGATGCAACATGGGGGTCATTTTACGTTCATCCGAATCTGCACAGTTGCATGTAAACGGGAATATTAGTGGAATATTCATTTTCATTAGCCATGTAAACAGATTATTAGGAAGATTGTGCTTTTCAGAATAAGGGCTAAAAGCAGAATACTTATTCTTTGAGCAAGCAGATGCTTCATTTTAGGAAAGTGGTGTAAACCCTTCCATGTCATGTGATCTCTTGGGAAACTATTCTTTAACAAAACCAACTTCTAATTCAGAAATATTGCCACCAGTCGTGTTTATTCCCCCACTTCATCCTTTGCCCCTGTGAATGACATCCTCTGCTACTAGTCTGCATGTTTTGCTGCAAATGATCGTCGCCAAAATGGATGTATTCTGTTCACACTCCACCTCTTTATTGCTGATAATGAAAATGAGTCAGTTAGTAGCAGGAGGGCTGAGCTTGTACACTAGCTGGGCCAGGGGTAGTTTGTTTTTTTGGTGTTCTCTTAATTAGACCCTCTAAATCCCTGACACTCCTATCGGCAGAGTTTGACACGACCTGCTCTAATTGCTAACATGCACAGATGTGATAAAGTACATTTGCTGCAGGATAAGGGGATTAGGATGCACTTCATGCACCGATCTAAACCTTGGGGATATGCAGCGGGGAACGGCGGGGAAATGTTTACGTGTATGAGGAAGTTACGACAGAGAATTAGGTGTACATGGTAAGTTAAGTAATGCGGCATCAATAGGATATTGAACCAGGTGTCTCTGATGAGATTGAAATGTTCTCATCGCCTCGAACACTGAATGCACAAACTGAGCTCCTGAATAACAGATTAGTGGAAACTAATTAAAAACAGATAGCAGCTCGTCATCCTCCAATATCCCTCAAGCTCTTGACTAATGGTTACAACCTCTTATTAATCACAGTCTCCGGTCTAAAGGTTTCAATCAAGAGGCAACCTCAACGTGTGAAAAGTGAAGCCAATGCAGATGCAACCCCAAACGGTTTCTGAAAATATTTGAGGTCAGAAATAGGCCATGTAGTAAGAGAATATTGATTCATTTTTTTATCGGCAGCTCCTGGTTTGATTTGAGTTTTGATCTGAGCCTGCTGTCTGGCGATGGAGGGATTTAATTTGCATGAAGTTTAAAGCTACATTCTCTCTACCGTCCATCAGGGGGCGACTCCTCTGGTTGTATAGAAGTCTATGAGAAAATGACTCTACTTCTCTCTTGATTTATTCCCTCAGTAAACATTGTAAACATGAGTTTATGGTCTCAATCTCTAGTTTCAAGTCTTCTTCAATACAGCATGATATTCATTTAGTAAATGATGGTCCATTTAGAGTCAAATAGACCATAAAGCAGGGTATGCTTTAGGGCGGGGCTACGAGGTGATTGACAGGTCTCTACCCCGGCGTTGTCCGTTCTAGGAGTTGTCCATGTTTTCGACTGACAGCTTCAACACTTTCACAGTCAGTATTAATTTCGTCAAAGTTAATGGTCACATTTTGTCTGTGTTTGGATATTCTTAGCTCCACCCTCTTGTGTCACCTTTGGATGCAAAAATCCAAGATGGCGACGGCCCAAAATCAAAGATTGTGACATCCAAAATGCAGAACTCAAAGCTTCAATACGGCTAATAATAAACAGTCTGTGGTTTATTATTAACACCATATTCGAGGTCACTGCAACTTTCTTTAAGTGGAGCAATACATGACTTTCCACATGCTTTTCCATATTTCCATGTATGTCCAGAACTGAGCCAACATCCCTTCTCCCTCAGGCTTGAACCTAACTACTGCTCCTGAAAGTGGGGCTACAAATAGAACTGGTCCCCACTGAACCACACTGACCTGGAAACACCTGGGACAGCCCCCATCCAATCAGCAGACAGGACAGATGTGACACATAGATGCCCAGACACATGGAAAAATAGGTCACGTTCAACAGTGCAAAAGTCCTTTTCCAGGGTTTTTCCAGTGCATCTATCTATCTATCTATCTATCTATCTATCTATCTATCTATCAAAGAAACAGAGAGACAACAAGGCTTTCACTTATGCCTAGAAAGACAACAGTAAGGTACATTGAGTGCACATCTTCAGAGGGGATACACTGGGATTTGATTCATGGATTTCGACATTGACATTGTCCTCTACACTTAAGTGTAAAAAGAATTCCAAGAATGCTTCAACTGAAATAGAATAATTGTTCCCGGCTAATGTTTTTCCACTTGAATTCCCCGTAATTGGGGAATTGACTGTAATGTATGCATTAGTCCACAGATCACTCGTGGTAGATTTATGTTCCGCCATATTAGCAAATTATAGAAAATAATGAGTAATGGATAAGCATAGGGAGGGAAACAATATCAGTGCTGAAGAAAACTGGAATTAACACATTTTATGGCTCCACCAACTAATCAATAGGGACGGGTATTGTTAGGATTGTATCAATACTAGTACTCATCAATACTGCTTATCTGTTCTTTTTGATTATTTTGTGAGAAACACAAGAAATTCTAAAATCTTAAACTCCTTTCTCAGCTCATCAATGATCTCAGTGATGATCTTTCATTGATGATCCCTTATCTTGTGATCAAACTCCGTATGACATCACTAACGTTACCTGCTGCTCCACAAACAGGTTGATGTTCTGCTTGTTGGTCACATGTTGTGATGAACTGCTGCTGTTTCCTCTTTTACTTGTGAGGCTTTTATTGAGTTTGAGACAACCAGAGTTCTCAGAATCTACTGGAGTCAAATGTAGAAACACTTTGGATCTTTGTCTCCTCTCTGCTGTGATGTGAGTCTCACGCTGTACTGAGCCGGAGTTGGTGTGTGTGTGTGTGTGTGTGTGTGTGTGTGTGTGTCAGAGTAAAGCACAAAGAGACAGAGAGACAAAGAGAGGAGCTTTGAGACGGGTCATGGCTGCAGCCTCTGCCTAACAATCAACAAAAGGTTTCAAAATCTTTAAAATACTGTCGCAGCTAAACTTTTTAATTAACTGTCTTTTTCTTCCCACAAAATAATAAAAAAGAACCGATAAGAGTATTGATATGGAACCAAACTGATACGCAGTATCGATAATAGTACAAGTATCGATAAAATCCTAACAATACCTGTTTCTAGTTTTGAGAGGTCACATTGAACTTTGACCACCAAATTCTATAAAAAAAAAAGAAATTTAGTCCAAGCGGGCATTTTTATACCAATTGTAAAGAGTTTTTACTAAAAGCGTTCCTGATTCAGGTCACAGAAACCTTGACCTTTAACCTCCAACACCTTGATTCCAGGTGGACGTTAATGCCAAATCTGAAGTGATTACATTACATTACATTTAGCAGACGCTCTTATCCAAAGCGACTTACAATAAGTGCATTCAATCAAGGGAGTTCAAACCCAGAACAACAAAAATCAAGAAAGTACAATTCCTCAAGAAAGCCAAACTACCAAGTGCTATGAATATGTGCCATTTAAGTGCTACTAGAGTACTAAGAGAGGTACATAATTATAATTATAATTATTTTATTATTATTTATTTTATTTTTTTTATTCCAGGTATAGTCGGAAGAGATGCGTTTTTAGTTTGCGGCGGAAGATGTAGAGACTTTCCTCCAGCGATCCGCTGGAGGCGTTCCAGAGATATTGTGTTGTGTAATGAGAATGGATTAAAACCTAATGCCTGAAAAATGGACCTGTATTGTGCAAACAAAAAAACACATCAGACACACACACACACACACACACACACACACACACACACACACACACACACACACACAGATTTAAATTGAATGTCATACATAACACATGCATGCATGGACCCACAAATGCATTTGTGCTCACACAGGAAAAAAAAATGTGCACTCATACATTTGCATTCACACAGAAAAATAGAGAGCATCCATGCTTCTGTCCTTGAGGGCAGTGTTGCCGTGGTTACCACATAAGCTTTCGGCCCCCCCTTCATCTCCCCCACCTAAAAGTGACAGCGTGATCAGTGCCAAGCCGCTCACCGTCACCCTGGACCTGCGCTCATCAGTGTCTCTCCTCTGCTACAAAAGGACAGCCAGCTCTGCCCGAGTTACACTTGATCTTCTCAAAGTCACTCCTCACTTTGCCAAATCCGGTGAGTGGCTACAGCAGGAGGCTGTCTTACGCCGGAGTCCTTTTTATTATCACTGTGTGTGTGTGTGTGTGTGTGTGTGTGTGTGTGTGTGTGTTAGGTGACCGTGTCTGTCTTTGTCCCGGAGGACCGTCTTTAACGTTGTGGCTGCAGCACTTTTCTTTCATGGTTTTGGGTTAATAAAGAAGATCAAAGTGAGTAGAAGTAAAAACAAAGATGAGAAGTGGAAGGGAAGAAAACTCAAAACGTATAAATGTGATAATGTAATATATAAGAAGTGGAAGTAGTCGTCATGACGTCACCCGTTGCTTTTGTGGATTGCCATTTTGAAGCCTCAAGTTCTACGATTTCGCCGTCGCCATCTGGGATTACGTCCGTCGCCATGTGATGTCTTTTTTTCAACCGATAAACGGAAGTTACCATATTTGGAATGTGGAGGATGCCGCCGCCTGGTCGGCCATCAGGTCTTAGCAAGGCGCGATTGGAAACAGTATCAAATATACAATTAAACCCCCCCACCCAAGTGAGGCACACATCTGAGAATCTGTCCATCATCATCCTCCTACGCGCCTTTCCCTGTTTTGAAGAGATAAGAAACAAAGTGTTGTTCAAAGTTTAAAAGACAGCTGGAATATGTCTGACTCATTCAATAATGTACTAGAGGCCTCGGCATTAAAGTTAAGTCAAAAGTACCTCAATTATGATCATTCTCTCACATGTAGCGCTGGGTACAGTTTAAAAAATGATGATACCAATCTCTAGTTTCAAGTCTTCTTCAATACAGCATGATGTTCATTTAGTAAATTATGGTTCATTTAGAGTCAAATAGACCTTAAAGCAGGGTATGCTTTAGGGCGGGGCTACAAGATGATTGACAGGTCTCTACTATGGCATTGTCCAGTCTTGGAGTCGTCCGTGTTTTTGTCGTACAGCTTTAACC
The DNA here is from genome assembly GCA_016806645.1 of Ophiodon elongatus. Lineage (NCBI taxonomy): Eukaryota > Metazoa > Chordata > Actinopteri > Perciformes > Hexagrammidae > Ophiodon > Ophiodon elongatus. The sequence continues at coordinate 1,156,923 of JACSYO010002163.1, forward strand.
CTTTCAAAGTGTGTTTTCGCTCCATGAATGTTAATTGTAAAATTTTTGGTCCGATCCAAAAATGTCTTATTCAGCAGCGGTCATATTTAGCTCCGCCCTCTGGCGTCATTTCTGGTTGCAAAAAAACAAACAAGATGGCAACGGACAAAATGGCAAACTTATGTACGGTCTACAACTGATAACCATCCCTACTTACATGTTGTTCTGTTTTCCATGTTGCCTGGCACACATGAAGTTGCATCCCCCTCTACTTGCTGACTTTGTTAATAAAAGGGCAGCAACTGTTCTACCAGACGGACCCTCTGATTAGTGCTGTGCACCCTTATTAACCTTCAATGATTACTTCTCATCAGCACCATTAGGATGCAGTGGAGTTCCAGGTACTTAAGTAATCATTTGAAAAGATTTTTCCTACTTCTAATTTAAATGAAAAAAAACGAAGACCACATCCTTTTGAAAGGTAATTGGTGTAATTCGACAAAACCAGTGGGTTGCTGTTTTGCTATGCGTCGGACTTCATGACTATCTGGACTGGAGAAATGGTCAAAGGCAGAATCAAAACACTGTATTCTGCTTTTCTCCCTCTGTTTGATGGATTTTTCCCCGGCCAAAAATCTGCACAGTGACTCTGTGTGATCCTCGATATTCACTATGTTTGATTGCGTATTCCAGGGGCCGCTGGAATGAGAATTGAACGCTCAATTAATCTCACTTGGAAGCATTAGAGATGAGTCACCGAGGCCAGGAAAGGGGACGAGTGGAGAAACACAATGCTCCGCTCCCCTCGGCCCAACTACAAGTTTTGTTTCCGCAGAGAGGAATAAATCTGTGTGTTCCTACTTGTGTGTTTGTGTTGATGGTGGAAGTGAAGCGGTAATTCAAAAGCTGTGTTCGAGATACTTTACACAGTGATGCAATGACATCCTTCAGATTTTACAAATATTTGTCCATAATTTGTAAAAAGAAAAGCAAATGTATGGCATAAAGTTACGTTTTAAACAAAAATAGTGACTATTGGTCAACACATCTATGTCATAATATCATAATATCTCAAATGTCCAATAATGGCCTGACTATGAAGCGGCAATGTACTGCATCTACAGTCCACATTCAAATAAAGTAGAAGAAGAAACGTTGGTGGACAGATGAAAAGCTTCTCTCACTCTCTGCTTTAAGTAGCTAATAACAGTCTGACGTTTGTGTATTTACAAATATTTGACGGTGAACACATTGATGCCAAATAGGTACATTTGTAAAGCTGATTATATTCGGCATGCCGTGTAGCACAATAAACCTAAGTATTAATGTTGCATCGAGGCGATCGGAATTTTGCTCATTTTAGATTTATGAATGACTTCGTTAGAGGTGCAACGAACAAGATTCAGAGCATTAATATCTCATCAAAGCACTATGTTCCCCTTTTACATGTTTTGCATGCAGTTTCTTCAGGATGTATTTGGCTTTCTACTCTTAAACCTCCTTAAATTGTAACAGGAGAGAAGGAAAAATCATTCAAACTTTAAAAGGTGCAACGAACAGGATTCGGAGCATTAATATCTCATCAAACAACTATCATCTATGCGAAGATCTAGAGGAGTAACGTCTACCTGTACAGAGGCTGAAGTCTCTGTGTTGTTATGTTTCCCTTTCGGTAACTCGGTCAGCACTGTTGCTGTTGTTTGCACTGTTAGCTGCACGCCGCCCGCTCATCTGTTGACAGAAATGCTCCCGACAAAGTCGTTCCAATGCAGTTTTTCAACGCGTGGTACTCAAAAGCGAGAGCGAAACTTTCCACCTGGCAGATATTTTTTTCTCTCTTCCTGGAGGAGATGTTAAAAATTGGAGTAAAGAGCTTTACGATCCGTCCCACGGACTGTTTGACAAATAAAGCAGTGCTGGACATCCATTTATCTTCGTTTTGACTTTGTTTAGTTTAGCCAGTGAGGCTCACTGCTAAACCGCCGTCATCGTTATCCTCACAGCGCGCAAGTTTTGGTTGCTTGGCAACACCAGGCGCGACAGGAGGGCGACCTCCAGCCCGTAAAGCTCCTTTAAATTTCATGGCAATCTGTCTGCTAGTTGTTGAGATCCAGACAATGAACTGTAGCCCCCCTGCAGCCACACAAATTGGCATGGCTTACAGTAAAACAAATAAAAGCCCCGTTAGCAGTCAGTTCTCAGGTTTATCTGTTCCGCGCCGGTGTTGCGCCGCCATCAAATATTTACACGGATGTAGTAAACACGGAAATGTCACAGTCGGAGCTCTGTTTGAGGGTGTTGACCTCACACAGCCTGTTTTAAATTATAGATCTTCTCTTTGCCATATCAGCCTCCGTCAGAGCAAAGTGTTTGGACTGCAACTAGAAAAAGACATCCTTTGTAATTTCATTCCTGACCTTGTAAAGTAAAGTATTCTGTCGTATGGATGTGTGTGTTTGTTACAGCCGGTGTGTGTGTGTGTGTGTCTGAGTCCTCTGGCTCAACACTGACTCTGACTGATTAAGGGAAAAAGTGTGTCTGTTCAATGTAAATGTGCTGGTTGGGCTCTGACGGGTAGATTGCTGCTTGGTTTCCATGAGTGCGGTTCAGACCTGAGCGATGTACACTGACAAAGTGGTGATACTCACTCCTAGAACATATAGGTCTGAATTATTCACAATGCATTGGGAAACATTCTCCGTGTTACCGCAATAGGACAAATTCTTGCATTTTTATTACTGTCTTTTTTTCCCCGCTCAGGACCCTCCTGTCAATCATTCATCCATGGATTTTCTACCTCCTCATGGTTAATTCAGGTCTTCTGGAGAGGTTGCATATGAAAAGAAATGCCTCCAGTGGCGGCAAATTTCTGCTGTTTGTATTTGATGTCAAACTTCTGGAGCAGCGGTGGATCCGCAGATAGAGCTGGCTGTCTTCTGCTACGATCCCCAGTAGTGGCCTTGACCTTGGGCAACGCAAATTACTCCTGACAGTCAGTACCTTGTATGGTAGCTCTCTGTGTGTGTGTGTGTGTGTGTGTGTGCGATGTAAACCTGTAAAGCGGCGTGGATAAATGAAATAAATACCCTTCAGCATTAAAAGATTATATCCAGCGGTTGTGTTAGGCTTTCTCATTTTGACGGACAGTGTTGCAAAAATTCCTTCATAATCTATTATGAGCCGTGATTTTTTTTTTTTTACTATAATAAGACAAAGGCTAAAGGCGTATTTAACAGTGGAGCCGTTATGTTTTTTTTTTGTTTTTTTTTTTACATCAAAGCTTCTATTGAGGTTTTTCAATGAAGTTTTGGACTGAGGACTGAGACGGCGGCAGTACTGTATATGTATAGTTTCTGTTTTTGTTAAAAAAGTAATATACTGAACAAGATTATAGATTGTTTATTTATGAGGGTAAATATGAACAGAGACACGAAGCAAATGCATGATTTTCTTTCCATGTTTGCCTCGGACAGACGACCTCTCATGGCTGTTTAAATTTAGTTCTGAAGGTTGAACCCGCGCTCTGCTGCCACACTGGAGACTGGACCAGAGTCCTGCGCTCCTTCTGCACCAAGATTTTTCCGTCGTTGTTAAGAAAAATTTGGCCTCAGATTTTATCATGCGCGCTATTCTTTTTTTCACAGTTGAATTTAATGCAGTCGGGATGCAGCTCGACTCTTCTTCTGAAGACCCCGTTTCCTTCAGATAAAGCTGGATTGTTCCATTTGAAGGGTGAGTGCGGGTGGTATTTCTGGTATTTCTGGTATTTTGGTATTTCTGGTATCCCAGGGCACCAAATACCGACGCTTTGTCACGCACCTTGGCGTCCGATGATACCGACGTACGAGACACACTTAAACATCTGTATGAGACGAGCCGGGCTTTTAAGTAACTACAACGTGAACCCATCCACGTCTTTATTAGACGCTCAGGGGAAATGCTTCGGGAGTGTGATGTAGTAGTATAATGCAGGCATGCAAACTCATCAGGGGTTAATAACTTGCGTACACCCAAACAATGATCTTTTCCTTAACCCAACTTAGTTCACCATCTTTTTTTATTTTCCTGTGAAGATTGAAGTTCATTTTAAAAACACTGTATTCATGTAATGAGCAGAAGTTGACACGTGTTTCTGGGCTTTCGTAGAAAACGCAAGAAAAATTAGAAGTTTTTGAACTTTGCGTAAGATATCATACGATATATATTGTATGAGGACACGTTGCTGTGATGAAAGAAAATAAACCATCCCTTGAAAATATTACAACATGCTGCTGTCAGGTGTGCGTGTGTTTACAGGGGGTCGGACGTGTGCTGGTTCTCGATTTTCTTTGAGAGCCAGAATATGTCTGGACTATCGACGAGCTCTTTACACCTCGGATTGCTCTGCCCGAGGAAATTGGGGAGACAATTGGGGATGAGAGAGAGTCAGAGGTGAGTTTCAGAACTTCTTTCCCGGCTGGATTCCATTCTGGGGGTGAAAGTGAAAGTTTGTCCATCGCGAGCTCAGCGTTGGCTCTCGTGACACAGACACGAGCCCCGAAGGAATTAACTCTTTATTCTTAGTTTCACGCATTCCTTACATTGGCACAATCATTGCATTTCGATATACAGACAAATCAAAAGTTGATTCGAGGTAATATGCGGAGCCCGCGCTGGCTCCCCTAAGCCCCGACGGCGAGAGCCAACTCAGTTTGGGCATCAGTACACAAAGCGTGACATTTTACAGGGTTGGAATGGAAGCAGGAGCTGCTGTCTTAGTCTCTTTGTGTGCTGGAGGGGGGCCAAGAACACATCTATAACCCCCCTGTGCCACTGACTGCCTGCCTGAACAGAGGGGCTGCCAAAGTCAGTGTTTGGCACACCGAGGATAAACTCCACCACAGTCGGAGCCTAAACCCCCAGAGGAAGATTCCAGATACCTAATGGGGATTAACTACGAAGGCAGGTTGTGGGAAATGTATGAATAATTGAACTCAGGGAAGTCAGTAAACACGTGTGCGACGAGGGAAATGTCAAAACAAAAGCCTCCGAGTTGACTCATGCGGAGGAAGTGCATACGAGGGAAATGTGGATTGTGCATTTGAATATGCAGTTGTGTTTATTGTGCAGACCGCCGGGGTGGCCGGCCTTGAGGTGGCCGTCAGCAGCAGAAGTATCACGGTAACAGCAGTGAGCACGACGAGAGGAGGGAAATGAATTGTCACCTTTCCCTCAACGTTTCTATCAGTAAGCTGTGCTCATTAGATCAGAGCCAACAGAGAGCCCTTCAGTTGCGTCTTTCACAGAGGAAGGTAATCAATGCTGTAAGACTCAAATACCTACAGACCAGATCAGGTTGAGAACGACATTATCTGCTGAGGGCACACACACACAGATTAATTTACCCGTTGAGTGTGTACTCATATGTACGTATGTTAATTCAAAATGATAAATAAAATAGTGACAAGTCACCCGGGCCTGAAGCAGAAGTTGATGAATCAGTGCATCTAGAAATAATTTATGTCTATTTAAATCTAAATCTATTTATGTACAAAGCAAGAATGAAACTTTGCAAATTAAAATCATGATCTACAATTAGTTATTTAGTCTTTTATTCATTTCTTGAAATGAGCACACAAAATAACTGCCAATGGGCTCATTTTTGTCACAATTTCTGCATTAATTGACCCTTGGCGAAGCCCCGCCCCATGCCACGTCTCCATGGAGCCCACACTGTCACTAACTACACTCCCTGAAGATATATTATGAAATTTGTGGAAAAACGAAAAGACGATTTCAGAGAGAAGCAGACAGAAGGGACAATATGTGTTTCTAGGATGAATCCAGGATGTCAAACTGACTCAGCGGTGAACACAGGTTAAAAAGATAATCTACTGTTTCACTAAAACAGTATGTTATAATATTTCCGGTAACATTTTACAGGATGCAAACACTGAACATAAAGCCTGAAAAAGTATCCCATGATGCAATGCGGTAGTGACAACGTTCATCACAGACAGTGGTCCGATCTGTAACGTCACTAACACTTCAGTGCAAGTAAAAGATTTCACTTTGCTGGGCGTGAAATATTTAAAAAAACAATTGTTAAGACTTGATGATTCTCAAAGAGTTTGACACAGGTTACCGTGGTTACGCGTCTCCCACCAGCCAGGAGGGTTCTCAGAATATGCAATAATTCCCTTCAAACTAGTGCGTTAGTTACTTTATTATGTCTTGTTTTAATATACAAAAACTCGTCACACATCACTCTACAATTCTTGAAAGGGAAGTGGAATTATCTCACCCCATTAGCTGAGGTATTTATTGTTTTATTACAACATCATGTTGGTTGTCAAAACTGTATTAAAACCCACAGAATTGTGTTTTGACTTCTCGTGGAGATCCAAAAGCTCAAAAAGAAACATGCAAAAGTGCAGGATTTTAGGCGCAAATTATGCAAAAGTCATCAAGACGCTCTGGTTTTGAATGTTTCACTCCGCATAGAGCTTCAGTGAAGAGGAGATTATCCAAAATATATATGAGAATAAGTCTGAGAGACAGTGAGGAATAAGCTTCAAAATATTTTTTGGGAAATTCGCTTTTTTTTGTGCCAAGAGTTAGACGGATACCTCCCTCATACCTGTACCACCAACAACAGGTATGCTGAGCTATGCTAATCAGATGCTGGCTGTAACTTGGTATTGAGATCAGTATTTATAAGGCGTCGTCTCACTACTGGTGATGAGTTTCTACCATAAAATATGGGCGGGTGTCTCCCTCAGAACCACCGTTAAATAGATCTACTTACTCAACTAATCCTCCAAGTTTAGTCGCTGACACTTTACTAGTTGTTTCTCAAGGCGCCGCGCGGCACAGAGAGGATTTAGAATTTTTAATGTCAGTGTAGTGTCTTCAGATAATTACAGCGAGCAGTTGACCATAAAATTCAACCCACCTTGTTATTCAGTGACATTTGAATTATTGGAGCCGCTCGCAGACTCCTCGTTTGAAAAGGCCAGCCTCCGTGCAGTGTGTGTGTGTGTGTGTGTGTGTGTGTGTGTGTGTGCGTGTGTGTGTATGTGTGTGTTTTCTTGAATTTCTATTCTTGTGATAGTTGGTGTGGGTGTTAGGAGTGGGGACAGTTTTTTACAAGGTGAGGTCATTTCACCCATTCAGGATTTTATCAAGGGGCCAGTTTACGGTCAGAGACTTAATTGAGTCAAAGGTGATTCTAAATGGCTGCTGTTATAGAGCATAAACAAGTCTCTCTGTGTGTGTGTGTGTGTGTGTGTGTGTGTGTGTGTGTGTGTGTGTGTGTGTATCATAGGCTATATATAAGAAGTGAACCCATTGGTTTGTGGACTACGGTTTTGAAGCCTCAAGTTTGGCATTTCGGCCGTTGCCATCTTGTTTTTTTAGCACCCAGAAGTGGCTCGAAAGGGTGGAGCTGGACGACTCCCAGACCGGACAACGCTCGGACATCGCCATCTTGGATTACGGTCGTCGCCATGTTGTTTTTTTCGCAGCAAATGAACAGGAAGTGACCATATCTGGACTGAGGAGGAGTGACATTGAGACGCCGTATACGGATCTGGTAGAGACCTGTCAATCACCTTGTAACCCCGCCCTAAAGCATCCCCTGCTTTATGGTCTATTTGACTCTAAATGGACCATAATTTACTAAATAAACATTGTGCTGTATTGAAGAAGACTTGAAGCTAGAGATTGAGACCATAAACTCATGTTTACAATGTTTACTGAGGGAATAAATCAAGAGAGAAGTAGAATCATTTTCTCATAGACTTCTATACAACCAGAGGAGTCGCCCCCTGGTGGTCATTAGAGAGAATGCAGGTTTTCCGCATGTTGCCGCCTTGTGTCTTTGTGTCTAAATACCATATCAGTAGACATTTTTAAACAGGCGTTTGGTTGATTTTACTCAGCGTTAAATGGTTATGTGCAGAAGTATTAATGTTTCATATTGTGCACATGTACATACCCATAATGAGATAACCATATGTGCTGCAGTGTGTGTGAGCGGTGAGCCCGGACCCTATTGATATTCCGGTGTGGACTGTACGCATCGCTGGGACAGGATCCCTGTTGACTCAATTAAAGCTGCATATTGTTCTGCAAAGCACTGAATAATGTGGGGACAGAGACTTTGACACGGTCTGAGACTGAATATAAATGACCAAGTACGAGGCACAAATTATTCTCCTCCCGGTCATGAGCTTCAGTATCGATGGCTGTGTCAAGTGTTTCAGGCTTGATTGACATTTTTCAGTAGAGCACTGAAAAAGTCAAACTGGATGAGCTCCTGTACGTCCATCAGAATAATATTAACCCAGCAAAGAACAAGCACACACCACCTTCCAGAAGGAATTACATAAATGTGACTTTAAGAGGGTCGTGGCCAGACCATAGACTGTATATAAGAAGTGGACGTAGTCATGTTGACGTCACCCGTTGGTTTGTGGACTGATGTTTTGAATAAACATGAAAATTCAAAATACTCGCCTGCGGATATTCCGCATTAAAGCTCTTCATACTGGCAGCGCTGAGAATTTGCGACAGTTGCAACACTTTTTCAATAGAAGGTTTTATTAGATTTGTGCAGGAAGAGGACCAACTACCAGGATCCTATTGACCCGGAGCAGAAATACAGTTTGTCGTCTTGGTTCACACTATGGAGCTTTTGTGTTGTTATACCCAGGCGACAACCTCTGGTTCTGTAAAGTGAAGTCAATGTTTCATATGTTAAACCTGCATATGGTCAAACAGACCATAAAGCAGGGTATGCTTTAGGGCAGGGCTACAAGGTGATTGACAGGTCTCTATCAGAGACGTATACGGTGTCACTACGTCACTCCTCCTCAGTCCAGATATGGTCACTTCCTGGTCTCTGGTTACGAAGAAAACAACATGGCGATGGCGAAATCCCCGACCTCGAGGCCTCAAAACCGTCCACAAACCATTGACTGACGTCACCATGACTACGGAGCCTCTGTGTTTTTGTACACTACAGTGTACGTTTTTGAATATTTCCATTCTGCACAACGTGATTGGTTGATGCCTTTAAACTGAGCGTTTTAGCTCCAGAGATGTTCCTGCTCCTCTTCAGTGCAGACAGTGATCGCTCTGAGAGCTTTTCCACTGAAACCAAGTTGTTTTGCTTTGCTTTCATGAGTAAACTTAAACCTAGAGACGGTTACCAGACTCAGCGAAAAGAATGCAAACAGAAAATATTAAAGGCCGAGATACACTACTGCTCAGAGGAGATACAGCTAATTAAAAAATATGTTCAAGTTTGGTGAGACTCATGCCCTCCATTAATATGTTTCATGACTGTTTTATTACTGTACGTATGTATTTGAAAGGTGCTTCTAGAATCAGAGATCCACTGGACCCAAGAGGTCTGTAACTCGGCGCAGGAGGCTGGACATCCTTAAAGTTTAGATCAATGATGTCTGATGTTGATTAAATGATGTGGACGGCTGAATCCATCAAAGATCCAACAAAAACGACTTTTGTTTGCTCCAAAGGTAGCTAATAACGTTAGCTAGCTTAACACGTTAACACAACAATTATTATTATTAATTTATGAACCACTTGGTGCGAGCAATATCCCGCTGCGCTTTTAAACAAGTTTTTACATTTAGCTTCTCCACTTCGACGGCCTTCTTTGTTCACGACATTTTATTTCGTGAATGAAGCTCTTAAAGACACATTGTAGTCCGACTTCTCTCCGATGATGCTGAACGATTGGTCATCTCTTAATGATATATATTTAAAAAATAAAAACATATTGACATGCCCGGGGGAAAGCTTGACAGGCCTAGCAACAGTAACCAAAGGTGGGGGAGGGGCTTAGTTAGGGGTCCATTCTTAGCTCCGCCCCCCCCTGCTGGGACATCTTTGTGGATAATTCAGTGCAGTTGACTTTGATGTGGGTAAATATCATATTGGTGCACAGTGTGTGAATAAGCTTCTCCGTGTTTAGAGGGCTGTTTATTTATTTTGAGTGAGGACAGAAAGGGGTTTATGATTTATTTTTTATTTATTATTTATTTCTCATCACCCACTTTCTGCGCATCGTGGTTTTCCCATTAATGCAGTTTTGGTTCACAATCCGCCCTGCAGGGAGAGAGAGAGAGAGAGAGAGAGAGAGAGAGGGAGAGAGAGAGAGGGAGAGAGAGAGAGAGAGAGGGAGAGAGAGAGAGAGGCAGGGAGGGAGGGAGGGAGAGAGAGGGAGGGAGAGGGAGGGAGAGAGAGCGGGTGAGAGAGAGAGTGAGAGTGAGAGAGAGCGCTCCTCCTCCGTCTCTTCTCAACACTCATCCCGAACAAGCCGCCGTGAGACGGTCTGCACGGCGGAGTCCTCTCGTCGTCTCTAGAATGGAAACGGAATTAAACCAGCTGCGGTCCGTCCGTCTCCGGTACTTTTCCTCTTCCGCCTCAGCAGCAGCGTTTCTCCTCTCTGCTCAATAACTTCTTATTTTTCTTTCCTGATATATATATATATATATATATATATATATATATATTATATTTTTCTTCTTCTCCCTCTCCAGGTCACGCTTTCAGGAAAAACCAAACCATCCAACTTGTTACTAAACTGCTCTGAAAGAAGGTCGCGTTTTTTGGGGGGAGAGGGTTTTGGATGGAATATTTTGAATCGGTGAGTTTTAATCGAAGATGCAGCTGTTTTTAGTCTTTTTTTTTTTTTTAACATTGTGTCGCTTTTTGCTTTTTCCGTGTTGAGGTTCAGCAGCTAATATAATTGTAAAAAAAAAAAAATATTCGGGTTGCATTCAACTCAATTTAATCGTGAATAATCTTCAAGTCCTTCCACATTCTGATAAATAAAAGCTGCATCTTGTGCTTCGTAGTTGGAACTCAACAGGTTTTGAACGTCTCGCTCGTGTCTCTCCCTGAAGGAGAACACAACCTTGTAAATGAGCCTGTTTGTATAAGAGGTTAACTAAAAAATAAAAACAACCGATGTAGAGAATGTCCTGATGCAGTTTATTAACCTGTGAGAAGCAGTGAGCTGTGGTCCTCAGCTGTAACCTGAGAAAGATAAAGTCCTTATGGGGAAGATGATGCTTTGTGGATAGCTTGCCCGTTATCAAATTAAAGCGTTCTATATCAGATATAAATGTAATTTATACTGTGCTCTGTGAGGGTGCACAGTTAAGTGAGATTAGATTTCCTTTAAAGAGACTTTTTTTGCTGTCTCAGCTAGACTTCCATTCAGGATATGAGTTGTCTTATTTACCTCGTTGTTACACTCTCTGCCACATCTGGACCACTCCTGACCTTGACACAAACTCCTCCCCCTTTTTAGATGGTGAATGAGCTGAAGTCAAGCTGGTTGTGAAGGTGCTGGACTTGTCCCCCCAGAAGCCCCCAGCCGGATTCAGCATGGCAGCGGGAGTAGCAGCGTGGCTTCCCTTCGCCCGGGCGGCGGCCATCGGCTGGATGCCCGTGGCCAACCTGCCCATGCCGGTGGCGCCCGGCGAGAAGAACAAGCGCCAGGACGAGATGATCATCCTCAACGTCAGCGGACGGCGCTTCGAGACCTGGAGGAACACGCTGGACCGCTACCCGGACACCCTGCTGGGGAGCTCGGAGAAGGAGTTCTTCTACAACGAGGAGACAAAAGAGTACTTCTTCGACCGGGACCCCGACGTCTTCCGCAGCGTGCTCAACTTCTACCGCACGGGGAAGCTCCACTACCCTCGCTACGAGTGCATCTCCTCCTACGAAGAGGAGCTGGCGTTCTTCGGCATCATCTCGGAGATCATCGGCGACTGCTGCTACGAAGAGTTCAAGGACAGGAAGAGGGAGAACGCCGAGCGCCTGATGGACGACCAGGAGGACAAGAAGGACGCCAAGCTCCCCAACATGACCTGCCGGGAGACCATGTGGCGGGCTTTCGAGAACCCCCACACGTCCACCATGGCCCTCGTCTTCTACTACGTCACGGGCTTCTTCATCGCGGTCTCCGTCATCACCAACGTGGTGGAGACGGTGCCCTGTGGCACGTCGCCCAACCAGAAGGAGGTGCCGTGCGGCGAGCGCTACACCGTGGCCTTCTTCTGCATGGACACGGCCTGCGTCATGATCTTCACCGTGGAGTACCTGATGCGCTTGTTCGCCGCGCCCAGCCGCTACCGCTTCATGCGGTCCGTCATGAGCATCATCGACGTGGTGGCCATCCTGCCGTACTACATCGGCCTGGTGATGACCGACAACGAGGACGTGAGCGGCGCCTTCGTGACGCTGCGTGTCTTCCGCGTCTTCCGCATCTTCAAGTTCTCCCGCCACTCGCAGGGCCTGCGCATCCTGGGCTACACGCTGAAGAGCTGCGCCTCGGAGCTGGGCTTCCTGCTCTTCTCCCTCACTATGGCCATAATTATCTTTGCCACCGTCATGTTCTACGCGGAGAAGGGCTCGAGCTCCAGCAAATTCACCAGCATCCCGGCCTCCTTCTGGTACACCATCGTTACTATGACAACGCTCGGGTAAGAGCAGAGCAGACACCTCTTTTTATGTGGTCGCTGCGCGCATGTGTGTGTGTGTGTGTGTGTGTGTGTGTGTGTGTGTGTGTGTGTGTGTGTGTGTGTGTGTGTGTGTGTGTGTGTACGTACATGTGCTTTTGCAGTTGGGTTTCATGTGCGAGTAAATGTTGGATTATGATCCGTGTCCGACTGCGTGATCTCCGGAAAAACCTACAACTGCATCAGAAGTCAACTTTCCAAGACAAACTTGGTGCATCACAATAATAGACGACAGAGAAATTGCACGTTTTAGTAGCCTGTGTGTTTTTTTTTTTCTTTTACATTTTTTTTATTGACTGACGGTATTCTTCTTTGGGGGGAAGAGTGGCCATCTCCCAGTAACGGCCGTGCAGACGCATGCCCTTTACACATCACCGATAATAGAGAGAGACAGACGGATGGGATCGTAGAGGAAAAGGGAAGAGTTGAAAGCTTCTGAGTGAAACAAAAACACTGGATAGGAAATAGAGAGACGGAGATTACAAACATGCCCTGTGGTTAGCCGTTCAGGATGAGTTGAAACGGTGACTTTGCATTCTGTTTTGAGAGCCCTCCTCCTCCTCCTCCTCCTCCTCCTCCTCCTCCTCCTCCTCCTCCTCCTCCTCCTCTCCCTCCTCCTCCTCCTCCTCCTCCTCCTCCTCCTCCTCCTCCTCCACCTCCCCACTTTCCCTCCGTCTTTGTGAGTTAGACTAGTTGCTGGCCTTGGAGATTTGGCCTTTAGCTGCATGCCGAATTAATCGGTGCACAGAAGGCCAAACTGCCTCCTCACTTACCAAATGAATGGTTGCTGTAAAGCAATGTAGCATTTAAAAGTCTGGTGCAGCGCTAACTAAACATAAAAACACGCCAAAGCTAGATTACAGTACGTCACTTCCAGTAACCTTCACAGAGAACAATGACTATGTTTACATGCACCAAATATTAAAGTTTTGCCCTTTTTCCAAAATACCTCCCTCACCCCCAATACTAATCTATTTACATGGTTAATGAAAGTAAATATTCCACTAATATCCCTGTTAACATGCAACCGTGCTTAATCCGGTTAACATAACCGGTGGAGGAGTTGTTGGACCGTGTGAACTCAGCCTCGTTGGGATATTTGTTTGTATCCAGAAACCTGTTGATATCAAGTCCTTCATGATGTTTAAAAGTAGGAGTGTTTCTCCTTCTTCTCTTCTGGACATGCGTCTCTACTCCAGCTTTACTAACTGTTGGCTAGTTGCTTTGTGTTCAATGCTCAGAGCTGAGGAAGGAGGCCGTGTGTCGCATATTGCAGTAAAAAAACAACTATTGAGACCCATATTCTGAATGTGTTTTATACATGTCCAAAGAAAGCTTCTAAAACCTGAAGAATATCCCAAATGTTTCAATCAGAAAATGCTCCATTTGGAGTAAGACCTAATTCGGAATATGCAAATGTCATAAGCTATTGACATGACTCGTATCAAACTTGGAATAATAGTGAAATATGAGTGTGCATGTAACCTCTGATTGTACAGAAGTCTATGAGAAAATGACTCTACTTCTCTCTTGATTTATTTCCTCAGTAAACATTGTAAACATGAGTTTATGGTCTCAATCTCTAGTTTCAAGTCTTCTTCAATACAGCATGATGTTCATTTAGTAAATTATGGTCCATTTAGAGTCAAATAGACCATAAAGCAGGGTATGCTTTAGGGCGGGGCTACAAGGTGATTGACAGGTCTCTACCAGAGACGTATACGGCGTCTCTACGTCGCTCCTCCTCAGTCCAGATATGGTCACTTCCTGTTCACTGGTTGCAAAAAAAGCAAATATGGCAACGTCCGTAAACCAAGATGGCGACGGCGAAATCACAGACTTCACGATGACTACGTCCACTTCTTAAATACAGCCTATGGTTTTAACTGAATATTCTCTGGTCTACTTCAGCTGAAAAACAAAAAAATAAAAGCACAGAATCGTTCACTGCGGAGCCCGTTTGTAACCGGTATCGTTATCTTCCCTTCAGCCGTCTCTTCTCCGCTCAGCTCCGTGTTTGTGTTGAGAGGCTAAAACACACATGAATGTCAGCTGCGTCCGTGAAGGTCGCGAGTATCCGCACGCCTAAAGCGACCTGGAAAACAACGTTTATGGGCAGACGACATGGATTATCGTGAACCTTTAGCAGCGGCGCTCATAATTCTGAGTTCTAAGTGATTGGTTCAGGTTTTGGTACAACAGGTAGAGATAATTATTGTCACTGACACACAGTTTTTAAAGGCAGACGTGTTTATAATAGTCACTGAATGTCTGTAGCATAATGCTGTTGTAGTTACAAAGTCATGAATCGGCTTTAATTGCATTTTTCTTAATTTTTATGCCATCATAAGTTTCCACCGGTCGTTTGATGCCAGTGAGGGGAACCACACGCACACACACACACACACACACACACACACACACACACACACACAGACACTCACACTCACACACACACACACACACACACACACACACACACACACACACACACACACACACACACACACACACACACAGTTCTGTGATGCAGCAGTATTAGGCCCTAATGTTTTTTTATGAACGTCCCCTGTTGTGGATGTGTGAGTCAGACCGAGTGGCTGACAAATCGCAGCATCCTGCTGAATGTCAGAGTCATGGAGGCCCGTTAAACGGCTCCCGAGCTCAGAGCCGCGACACACTTGGCACCCCGTCTTCGTGCCAGAAGATTCTGGTGTTGAGCGGATGTTTGAATCTGGAATCGGCTCGTTTGTTTGGTTGTTTGTTTGTCTGTTGATCCTGAGTGACCTGAGACGCCCAAACCGACCTCCTGTTGCATTTACAGTAGGATTATGGGAGTGTGTGTGTGTGTGTGTGTGTGTGTGTGTGTGTGTGTGTGTGTGTGTGTGTGTGTGTGTGCGTACGTGTGTGCGTACGTGTGTGCGTACGTACGTGTGTGTATACGTGTGTGTGTGTGTGTATAAAGAGGGGGGTAGTTGTTGAGCTTGGCCTCATCAATAAAGCAGGGGCCCAGAAATGGGTGTCAGTGACGGATGATGTGGCCCGCTGCATCTGCTGACTAATGTAAACCTGCCTGACATTCTGGTCTCTGCTCTGAGTTTACACACACACACACACACACACACACACACACACACACACACACACACACACACACACACACGGACAATATTTGTCTTGATGCATGTAGAAACGCATCAAGACAAATATTTATGTGTTTGCATTTGAGTGTGCTGCTTCTTCCTTGAGAGGACCTGAACGTGTTTCACAGAGTTTCGATGTTTAAACGTTCACACAGACGACGTGTTCCTTAACGTGTTCTCTTCCTGTCTGG
The DNA here is from genome assembly GCA_016806645.1 of Ophiodon elongatus. Classification (NCBI taxonomy): domain Eukaryota; kingdom Metazoa; phylum Chordata; class Actinopteri; order Perciformes; family Hexagrammidae; genus Ophiodon; species Ophiodon elongatus. The sequence goes on from JACSYO010002163.1 coordinate 1,172,778, forward strand.
GTGCCTCAGCGTTTAGGGTTCTGCTCCGTGCTCCCTGTGGAGACACTCAGATCATCAGTTTACTGCTCACCTGTGAGCTTCACATTTCAGGGGTTCGTGCTGCACTTTTTGTGTCAGATTGTGTGTTAAACGCATTTTAGCACGTTTACACACGGCAACAAGGGTGCATCTGTGCCACACACACAGGTTTGGCAATATATCGATATCATATCGATATCGTGATACTTGATGGATATGTATCGTCTTAGATTTTTGGATATCGTAATATGGCATAAGCGTTGTCTTTTCCTGGTTTTAAAGGCTGCATTACAGTAAAGTGATGTCATTTTCTGTTCTAGCTGTTCTGTTATTTGCCCACTCAGTGCCCATTATATGCCCATTATATGCACATTATTGATAACAGCTGTTCCAATATCGATACCGGTATCAGAAATGCCTCCGATACATCCAAACATGTCAGATCAGGTATCTGTGAGAACATTATTATATCATTTATCAGCTCATTTCTCCACAAAGGAACAACAAGTGTTGCTACCTGATACATCCTGCCCGATCGCTACTGAGCATGTGCAAACTAATACTACACACCTGTGGCTAAACACCCCGTTATTTCCCATATAATGTTACATTGAGAACAACAAATCCTTGTTGAAATCAGCAGGAGGAGAGCTAGCTAGCGTTAGCTGTTCGTTGTTAACTGTCCTGCTCTGCTAAATAACGAAGCTAACGGCTCACGTTATCGGAGGTTGCATTCAGTCACATTTTGATGCGTTCAAGCATATTGGGCGAAGGTAAAATGTTGTTTATTATATAAAATGATGTGTTAAAACATAATCTTGTAAAATGTAGTTTTTGTCGAGGAGATGTTTTCACAGCAATATAAAATATTGATTAGAGATGAATTATGACCCGATGAACTTTTTAGGGTTTTTAACAAGTCCACGTTTGGGAATACGTATCAGGAAGAAAAAACAATATATAATAACATCTCAAATTCTGATGATTACTCATAGAAAAAATCAAATTGTTTAAATATTTTTATAAAAACAACAATTGTGAACCCAACAATATAAATTGTTTGGTCAAAAATATTGTGATATCTGATTTTCTCCATATCACCCAGCCGTACACGACGTTCATGCTGTTCGCCTGCTGTGCCTTTTGTTTTGTTTATCTGAATAATCTGTCCTTGGTCAGAATCCATAATCCCCCCCTCCAACAATTTGTTACCAGGTGAATACGTTTTTTATAGTGCAGCTATTCTCTTTTTTTTTTTTTTTTTACCGGAAGTGAAAGTTGCCTTAACGAAAACGGTGGCAGATAATTGGGACAGAGACAAAACACAAAATGCAGCTGAATTTTAAGGCGAAAATTGCAGGGGGCATTGTTTCGTTTCAACTGGCTTTGCTCCAATCGAGGAGTCTGAATTCCTCAATGCTCCTCATGACCAACTGGACACAAAGAGGTTTAACCACCCATGCAGGTTAGCAAGCCACCAGGCAACACTGCCACCAGGCAACACTGCCACCAGGCAACACTGCCACCAGGCAACACTGCCACCAGGCAACACTGCCACCAGGCAACACTGCCACCAGGCAACACTGCCACCAGGCAACACTGCCACCAGGCAAAACTGCCTCCAGGCAACACTGCCACCAGGCAACACTGCCACCAGGCAACACTGCCACCAGGCAAAACTGCCACCAGGCAAAACTGCCTCCAGGCAACACTGCCACCAGGCAACACTGCCTGTCCTTAGAGCCCTGGGCTCGCTCTATAGCGGAGCTAAAAAGCTTAGCTCCAAATCCGCCAAATGAGGGGCAGAGAGGAACACAGTGGCAAGGCTTAGTTAAATCAGACACATTTAGGCAATAGGACCTGCGAGGGATTTTGTTCCCCAGGTTGTTAAACAAATTGATTTTGACCTTTTGCGTGATAATCACTCATAGTTGGTTGAACCTGTATTATAAACTGCTGTGTGTGTGGGGAGGAGGCAGACGACTAAACCTCCACCGCTGGTCCATCCAGACGTCTTCATTCACACAGAGGAAGAAAACGGGTCTGAATTGTTGAGGCCAAATCCCAGTCCAGCAGTTTACAATGGTTACTAACAAGACTTTAGTTTTTATTGTGTTTATTCATCATCATCTGTTTAGAGGATTTTCTTTCTTTACGTTTAGCACTGGAACCAAATCGCTTCAATGGCTCATATTTAAATGGTGGTAAGTTATTGAACCTCTACACGCAGAAGAAGAATGTTTGGTACACTATCTTTAAAAAACAGATGAGGGCAATTTAAATATATGTATCTTTACATATTAGTATATATTTAGTCCAGAGGTATTCAATTACTATTCAGCGAGGTCCAGTTAGAGAGACTTTCCTCATGCAAAGGTCCAGAACATCACAATAATGTTTAAGTCTCGCTATGATTGAACAGTTGTATCAACGTCTGTATGTTGACAACAACTGACTGTCAAATCAAATAAAGAAAGTTAAATTGCATAACATCTCAATAATATTTATAGTCAGATTGTTCAAATTGAACTGGATTAATTATAAAAAAAATACATACTCTAATAATGAATAAATGTTCTTCTCTCATTTCAAGTAAAATAAAGGCTGCATTTAAAAAATTAAATACATAACAGAAAGCTTTTGAAAAACGTGACCTTTGAAATAAAGTTGAATTGAAAAGGAATTAAACTGAATCCTCCTGCAGCTTTAAATTCAATTAATTCAGGTGTGAAGTGATCAAAAATAAGATAAGATATCCATATTATTGTCATTGTCGTATTGAGGTCTGAGGTTTCATTTCGGATGTGAATCGGTACGTTTGCTCAAAAGAGTTGTGCTTTGTCTCGTAGTGGAGCTTCACATTACCGCTTTTAATAATCGTCACGGTCTCTGAACATATGAGACATACTGGTTTTGAACTGTCAGTGGGAAGAATGAACTGTCTGTTCATTCTTGGTAAAAGGTTGTGATTTCTCTTTCCACTTTTCTCTATTTCGAGAACGTCATCTGAAAGAACTTCTCTGACTCCAGTTCTCCTCCAACACTTGTGTGTGTTTATCTCACTCGAGTCGAGGGCGACGCTTATCTGAATGTATATTTTTGATTGGCCGAGCAGCATCACGTGAGATGGTTTACAACGCATGTAATTGATCGGTGTTTCTTGGACCGCTGAACGAGTGCCGTAAAGGCTAGAAAAGCTGTTAAAATAGAAGCGCTCCGTAAAAATGTAATAATTATCAATTATCTATCGGTTATAGGTCCGGGTTCAGAGACAACGGCGTCTGGGTCCGGACTCGGACCACGGTCCGCCTGTTAGTGACCCCTGGTTTAGTCAGTCGAATGGATTATGTTTGGTCATTACGCTCATTAAAATACTAATCAGGCACACAGGGGTGAGATACTCATCTACCTGGATTTGCACCACTTGAGAAACTAATTTCCTCCATAGAGATAAATGGACTATGAATCTACTTTCTTAAAAGGCCTTTGTGCTGATTGTTAATGCCCATCGGTGCTGACAACGATACTTTTCTCTGTTGTTACCGTGGACTGTATATAAGAAGTGAATGTAGTCATCATGACGTCACCCGTTGGTTTGTGGACTGATGTTTTGATTTTGCGGTCACCATCTTGGATTACAGCTTTTTTTTAGCAACCACTGAACAGGAAGTGATCATATCTGGACTGAGGAGGAGTGACGTAGAGACGCCGTATACGTCTCTAGTAGAGACCTGTCAATCACCTTGTAGCCCCGCCCTAAAGCATACCCTGCTTTATGGTCTATTTGACTCTAAATGGACCATAATTTACTAAACGAACATCATGTTGTATTGAAGAAGACTTGAAACTAGAGATTGAGACCATAAACTCATGTTTACAATGTTTACTGAGGGAATACATCAAGAGAGAAGTAGAGTAATTTTCTCATAGACTTCTATACAACCAGAGGAGTCGCCCCCTTGATGGCCAGTAGAGAGAATGTAGGTTTAAGAAATGAAACTTCGGCTTCACTTTTTAACCTGCTCGCTACATGTCTAAGAGCCCAATATATACTTTGTATTTGTTGTCTCTTATTGAGGATGTAAACTGTCCAATACGGTAAATTGTTCATCGTATAAATAGAACATTTGTTTGAGCAATAAAAAAACATTGTATAGCTCTTTTAAAATGCTCTCTATTACACATAACAAAGCGTATCAGCTGTTCTATATGCATGTGGTGATCTTTGCAGACTCATTAGGCCGTTCCATTTGATGAGAGTTACAGTGTTTGCTTGTGTTGTACTCATTAGCATAGCCATGCCTGAGTATGATTAATATCCTTATCAAAGACTAGCTCCTTTTGATCACTGCTCCTCAGAGATCAATGCAGCGGCGCTCTCCGTCTCCCGGACAACCACACCAAACCTTTCACGAACACTGTTGGTTGCAGTGATGCAAGAGCAACTCGTGTGTGTGTGTGTGTGTGTGTGTGTGTGTGTGTGTGTTTGTGTGTGTGCGTGCATGTTTGTCCACACCCTCTTTCCCAACTGATTGTCACCAAGCTCAAGTGTGTGCAGCTTTCATTCTGGAGCCAACAGCTTGTGAGAAAAAAAACGATGATCAATGCAGATGAGCGCCTATTGATTTGGGGCCGTAGAGAGAGAAATGTGGCGGCCATTGTTAGCGCTGTTAATGAGAACGGGCGATGAGGATGTGACTTAAATGTGTTGTCACTGACACCTTATCCTGGATTCATGAGAGCAGTTCGGGGTGTAATCTGTACAGGGTGATGTGTGTTACCTTTTCTCCCTTTTTAAAGGTCGGGATTAGTGGTGAGCTTATCTGCTCTCGTATCAATTAAGACGATTTATGACTCGGCGTCGCGGCTGCAACATGTCAGGAATGTGAGAAGAGGTTTGGCTTTCAACCAATGTTCTGAAGTAGAATATGTATTCAAGTAGTTCCTGAAGTATCAGGAGGATGGGACGGACATGAGGTCACAGTGACCTCGGCCTTTGACCTCAATAATCTAATCAGCTCATCCTTGTCGTTGCACAGCGACATGAAGCCCATCGATTGATTGATTGAAAAAAACTGTAGTGCATCTTTTTGAATTTTCAGGGCAATATGGCCGACATCTTTATGTTAAAAAAAATCGACATCAGGTGAACTATGTCCGTCAGATTCGACTATGTTTGAGCACCGAGCATCATTTGTTATTCTATCCTATTATTACTTCTGCTGTTATTGGTGCTACGACTGCCGTTACTACTCTCATTATATGAATCACTTCATCATGTTGTTCATTCTGTAGACAAGACATCTAGTCCATCTCGCTGTTGCTCTGCTCCTCCTCTTACTTCATACGTCATCCAAGGCAAATTTGTGACATTGGGTCACACAAATAAAATTGTACTGAATTGAATCCTTGAGTCCTGGTGGAAGAAAGTCCCTCCAGACGTTCCTGAGAAACATAATCCCTCCGGACACAGCTGTTGCTGACGCACAGGCATTACAAAAATAAAAATTACATAATGAGGAAGCTCAAGTCAGCAAACATGTGTAGCGCAAAGTCACGGGAAGGTGTGAAGATCTTTACTTTGTTTATTTTTATTTTGAGGCGCTGATGATGATTTTCTCTTCTCATCTGGACTTAGTTTGTTCTGCCTGTTGGTGTGAATGAAAAAAAGGGAGCAAATATAACTTTTAGATCCCTGATCATTTTTTGCTGCCAATCCTAATTACCAATCATTGATTCATATTGATAGATACAGATCCCTTTGTTGTTTGGTTTGACTATACAAATCTCTTCATTCTTCGTGTTAATGAGGTATAATAATGAGCTCAGAGCGTGTTAGGAATTTAAACAGCTCATAATTCATCTCTAATATCTATTTTCTATTCATGTAAAAACATCTGTATTTATTCTAGTTCATCAGCAACTCTACATTTTACTAGATTACATGTGAACGCATTATGAGAACGTTATAATTGACCTTCAGCCAGTACTCATGTTCACTGAGCAGAGCCTGAACGCATCATAATGTAACTGAAGTGAACCTCCGTTGGTTCTCCGTTAGCGGCGCTGCTAACGTTACTAGCTCTCCTCCTATTGGTTTAAACACTGATTGGTTGATTACAATGTCACATGATCAGAGATCAGAGACTAGAAAAACATCAATGATGTCTCATCACATGTTTTACTGGATATTGGAGGAGAACATTTTATATACACTGTGATGGTTAATGTTAAACTGGGTCATTAATCCCTGAGGGGGGTCAGTACGGATCACGGTCCGTTACACCACTACTAATACTAATAAGTAAATAAAGGTATCAAACAATTGTAGGACAGTAAAAAGTACAAATCCCCCTCTTAGTTGTATTGAAGTAGAAGGATCAAGTCGTATCAAATGACAATACTTGAGTAAGTAAATGTACTTTAGTTACTTGCCATTTGAGAGAAAGCTCAGGTTTTTTAAAGTCGCAGTACTTTGGCTTCTCACTGAATCTGTGAGGTTTGGTTTCCGTCTTGTGTGAAACTAAACTGTCCTACATCTCAGCAAAGAGGATGTGGAGTCTGTGTTTGGTCGTCAACTTGGATCACTCAACCCTTTGACAATCTGCAGCCGCAAAGAAGCTCCACTCCGCTTCCACACCAAAGTCTTCCTCATCGAGGCCTCGGGTCCTCAAAGGCTTTCACTTCTCGTACTGAGCTGAACAAGTAGAACACAGCTCCCTTCTCCTTCACGGGGCCGTGTGACAGGCCTCTAGAAGAGACGGACTGCAGTGGTGTCACGGGTCAGGCCGCCTGAATCTGTAATACTTAAAGATTCTCCCTCACCGTCCCTCCGACAGCAGACAGAAAAAGGGATGAATGGCGGCTTCCAACGGCGAGGTTGTGCTTCATCCTGCAAGACAAAAATAAAGTTCTCTGCAAAATCCCAAACCACCAATATTAAATTTTTCCCCCAGCTGCTTTTTAAATGACTCTGCATTTCAGCGATGAAGTCATGCTGCTTTCTGGCGATGTGCTCACACGGTAACATATGAGGTCCAGACGAGAAGAGAAAAGCATCATCAGCCCTTCAGAATAGGGTGGAAAAGATTTTTATTCTTTCAGATATGAATAATAAAGCAACAGTAAACGTGTGCAAACAAACAAAAACAGACGGGGTTTTCTTTTCCAAATATTCTTTATTGTTGAGATCCAAGTTTCCCAGCAAAAATCTGAATGAATCGCACCACATTTACATTATTATTTAATCATTTTCTTAAAAACAGATTGAAAAGAAGTAGAATCATGTTTTAAGTGATTTTCATTTTGTTATTCCGTGCATTAAAAAAAACAAAACGTGATATCCATATTCAGGATTAACATGTAAAAAGTGTCCAAATCAAAAGGGTTGAGGTCAGAATGTGAAGTGATGTCTGACTAAATGCCTCTACGTACAGTCACATCAAATAATTTATTTCCCTTCAATACTCCTGATTTCTTCATTAAGTTGAGATGAATTATTCATGAGGATAGTACGAGTTATTATCATGGGGGTTTGAAGGGATTTACTCGTTGGGGGAGGGGGGGGGGTTCATATGGAGATGTTCCCGGCAACAGTCGCAGCGTTTTGGCAGATTCTCTCATCCAGAGCGATTTACAGACAATGATGAGCCGAGTGCTTCGGGTACTAAAGGGTGGAACAATGTGTACTGAACTAAATAGATTTCAGGTCATTCTCCTCTACTGTTGAATCTTTTCCTTTCTGTGGGAAATGCAGCGCAACAAACCAACTTAGAGCTACAAACCTGTCACAGTGTGTAAGGAGCTGAGCGGCCGCTACCGCTTCCCCTATAAGTGGCCTTAAAATGCAGTTTGTATCTGGATCTCCGGTCTAGATAATAGAACAAATGAACACATATTTATAGCAGCAATATGAAGGCAAAACGCTTGTGGATCAGACGTCTTCATCCAGGTTCAGATCACATGTTAATATCAGGTGGAAATGAGGACTAGAACACACCAAGCAACATATCCAACGCAAGACCCCCCTCGTTAGAGCAGAGGTCAGAAAAGGTCTCATTACTTCTCATTGTTTGTTAGTATATTCTTCAGCCCACGGAAGAAATACAGCAGAGTCCCAGAAGACTGGGTCAGGACCCAGTGGTGGGTCGCAGGAGATTTTATTTGGGTCGCCAAATAAACTCGCAGAATTTCCTCCATTGTCTTTTCTGAAACATTTATATCTGCAGTTCACCTTTGAGCCACATGAAGGAGCCTGAATGTTCGGATTGTTCTGATAACTGAACAATAAAAAGATCCAAAGTGAGGCTACATTTGACTCCAGTAGATGCTGACAACGTTGAGCTGAGAAGGTATTTTAAAGATTTTATAACTCCTTGTCTTTGCTTCTCAAGAAAGACTATTTGTTTACGTACAAGAATAATAAAGAAATGTGGATTATTTTTCTTAATTAATCGTCTTTCTACAAAATAATCAAAAAGAACCGATAAACCGATAGAGTATCGATAAAGAACCGAACCGATAAGCAGTAACAATCAAATAGTCCGTGGGACACATGCTGAAGGTCCCGGTAGTCCTGCACTGCAACCATTTACCATCGACTGATACTGAATCACAGCTGGCCGATATCTTTTCTTCCTTCCCTGAATATTTACCATAGACTGATATTTACTTTAAAAAAAGAAGATATCTGCCACCTGTGATTGGTTGTTCCTTGTCACATGACAAAAGTTTAACTGTTTTTTTTTTTTTAGACCTGAAAAAAGCGCGCTTGGGAACGCTTGCATGCCACAACGCCGTCGCTCTAGCTTTCCCCTAACTCTGCCTAAATGCCTTTATTTGATCTCATTCATAAAGTATTTAACACGTGCATATGTTTCCAATGACACATGTATCAAACAAAGTTGTGGTTTATCAAACATCCGTCTCTTCTGAATGGCTGCTGTTTGCTGTTCGAGATCAAATAAGATGAAACGTTGGCTCAGTCATTTACGCACAGATTCACTCTTTTTCATGATTTATAAAGTAGGTCCTCAGAGAAATAGCTTAGGAAACACGGCCTTAATGGAAAGATGAGTCAAAGATTTTACTTCAATATTGTCCAGAGGCTTCTTCCCCTCCTCACCTTCATGTTTGTCCTCTTTCTCTTTTTTTTCTGCATCAGCGAACAGCTGATAAAAGCTGCGGTAAATAACAGTTAAGAGGCTTGAAAGGCTTCATAACTTCGATTTAATACATCACGACTTGTCACTGATGGTGGTGGGAGGAATCCAGCATCACAGCATAACAGAAAGCCAAATTGATAAGAAGTTGTGAATTTAACAAGATAATCCACTTTCTTTTTATGAGGCAAATAAAAGCTACATTTGTGAATCATGTCTTTGTCCGCTCTCACCGGCTGCAGAGTGAAACCAGTGTGAGTGGATAAAAAAAAACATCTACAGTGACCTTTGGCCTAAAGATGGCTCCTACACAACACTGACCTCCAGCTGAACTCAGTAATTCTTTTTGATGGAGATACACAAACACATACGCACAAAACGCATACATCTGAAAACGGGAATCTCAACTTTGATCTCCCGACTGTTACATTCCTTCAATTTTGTCCTTCCTCGCCCTCCCTCTCCTCTTCCTCTGTCTCTTTTTTTTTCCCCAGTGGAAAGAGAGATGTGAGGAGATGATGTGCCGCTGCCCCACTCACCCCTATTCCACCTCTCCACTTCCTTCTAAAAGCAACAGAATCGAGGCAACAAAACAGAAATGTCAGTCCATTTTCACCGGTCTCACTTTGTTTCTGTCTCTTTGTCGCTGCTGCGGCTCTCGGAATGGCAGCGTCGACAGTCGGAGGAAACTTGGTGCAGACATTTCTCCAGATTTATAACCCTATTTACTGGATTACCAATAACAAAATGGATGAGATACCAAAACTAATGAGTGGACATCTGTCAGCTTGAGCCGTACTTTGATATTAATGCTCATCGTGGTGAGCGATACGGATAAAATCTACACACAATCTATCACACTACACCTAAAAAAAATCAATCACCAACACTTCCAACACTGTAATTGTAGCCCAAAAAGAGCTGGACCAGTTTGATCACAATATTGATATTTTTCATCTCTAACGGGAGAATTCAGCTGACAGATTTGACCTGTAGACTCTTTTACAGCCGACGTCATGATGACGTCACGGTGTCAGCTGGAGGCAAAACAGGAATCCCCTCAGAGAAAGGGGCTAAAAGTACACATCAAAAATGTCATCTTGTTGTGTTTTTGGGTGCCAATAATCAATATCGCAAATATTTAAGATGATAAAGAGTCTAGCGAGCAACAACATCGGCAAAGCGTTTCAGAGATGGAGAGAAATGTTGCTAATAGACGTAACTATTTAAAAAGATGAAGCTATAGCCCGCTGTTGGGCTTATTTTCTGGAAGCAGTGTCGCACGTAAGCACAGTGGAATTGACAAGCTAACTATCTGATTGCTGGCTAATTAGCTAGCACGCTAATTCCACCGTGCTTTCGTGCACTGGTTTCAAAATCCAGGAGAAAGTTGGCACTTGCCTGGCGATAGCAAAACAGTGTGCGGATGAAATTGTCAAAGTTGTCCAACTTTACTAATTTAGCCGCTGGCTAATTCGCTAGCTACCTTGCTAATTCCACTATGCTTTCATGACTGAACATATTGAGAGAAACTATAATTTTCTTCATCCAATATTTCAAAAAAATAAAACTTGCTAGCCAGCGTTATCTAACTACTAATACCTTGTCACGGTTACTAAGAGAAAAGTGGTCTATATAGAGCTGAGTTTAAGATGTTTTTTTTAGGAGATCGATCCAAAAGATACCTTTGTTTTCTCCTTTCATCCATCTATGAATGATACATTACAGACTAACGGGGCTGCACGGCTTTTTCTGCCTCCAACCTTCTCAACTTCTTATTTCCTTCTGAACTGATGTGTATCCTGAGGCTGCCTGTGTGCATGTTTGTGTGCATACCTATATTAAAGTAATGTTCAATGTGTTTGCTGTGTTTGTGTGTGAAGCCACATGCTCACATGTTTGGTACGTTCCGTTCTCTTGCTAAAGTAATTAGGTGCCTGCCCTCCACATCTAGTTTCATTACCGTGGCTTCTGAGTTGCGACTATATTGAGGTTGTCATAAAGGCAGAAAGATCACTGAAGTAATTTTCCAGGTCCGCGGTTTCTAGGTACACAGCAATAACTCATAGTGTTTCCATGTTTCTGCTCATACTAGTGAATGTAACTTCCAACTGCCTCGATTACTGACGGGGTCACTGGACAACAGCATGAATGCAAATCAATTTTATTAAAATTGTATTTATATAGCCCCAAATCTAAACTGTTCTTAAGCCTAAATGTCGCACTTACCTCTGAATAAATAACTGATGACACAATGTGAAATGGGTGAGTAACATTCTTGGGAATGCTCCAAAGAAAAGGTTGATTTAGAATAACAGAAATGACACGAACAGAAAACCTTGACGGAGTCAAATTGAGGATGAAACTATACATTCAATCAGCATCAGTTGTTTCTGAGTCACGGATTGGATCAGCAGAAAATAAGGGTGAGCAAATATCAGTTTGAAAGAGACTTTCTTTTCTCGGCGATACAGATTGCTGATCGTCACTAAGCCATATCGGATATCTGATACTGATCATATTTGTTGCTGTTTTGTTTTAGCAGCTGGTGTTTTTTTCCCACCACCATCCTAAAAAAGGATTTGTCAACCATTTCAAAGTCACTCCAAACCTTCAAAAATCCTAAATGTTATCCTTTTATTTTGTTAAAGTCATCGACAGTGGCAATTTCCTGCCATTCAAATGATTAGAAAACAAGAGATTGTATTTTTATTGATAAAAAGATATTGGCATTAGCAGTTTTAATGACTTTATTTATTATTATAATCTCCTTAGAGCTAGTGTTAAAAAGGTAAAAAGCTCATAATTCATCTCTGATATCTATTTTATATTTATATGAAAACATCTCCTTCAAACTACTGGATTTATTAAGTTTCTCAAGTGTTACACTGAACACGTCATGATAATTTCACCTTTGCCTCATAATCCTTTTTACCGAACAGAGCTTGAACGCATCATAACGTAATGGAACCTCCGTACGTTAGCTGTTAGCTCCGGTTACTAGCTCTCCTCCTGCTGAACACAGAGCTGTTCTTCACAATATAACATCAGGGATCAGCGACTAGAAAGCGTTAATGCAGAATAATCCTGATATCGTATTTTCACTGAATATATATTTTCAACGAATAGCGAACAGTACAACTTTATTTCACACTGATGATGGTTAAACTGTATAATTATTGTGTGCAGAACCGTAATTTACATAGATTTACACTAGAAATTATTCAAATTTGAAAATTGAATGCAGACTGGTTATTATGGATGGTAATGAAATACAGCCATGTGCTGACATATTGACCTGATAATGGCACAAGATGAAAAGTCAAAAAGTCACTGTTTTTCATTCCGATAGGGGGACGGGTTTATTATCGGGGGATCATGAACACCTTTACAAAGTTTAATGGTAATCCATCCAACAGTTGGACTTAAGTGGAGGATAGACAGAGAGCCATGCTGCTAAAAAACACTTCTTGGACAATTTTGACATTATCAACAGCTTTTAATGATGAATTATGAATTGATACTGGTCATTGTTTGGTTTAGTGGCTGTAAAAGAATCGGTACCAGTGTCCTTGATGACAACAGCTCCTGAAAACAAGGTCGAAGAATCTCAAAAGAAATCGACAAACAATCCATAACCTCTATATAAGAGAATGAATAAACCCAGATTATGTCAAACAGAAGGAATGTGCCGTCACCTGCTGCTTGTGTTTTGTGTTTGAGGTCACACGAGTCAATACTGCACCCCAGTCGGCAAAATCTGCCATCGAAATGTTTCTTTTCAGCTGCTGCTAGAGGCCCCCTCTTTTTTTGTGTTTTACCTTCTTTTCATGCAGAGAAATGGATGGTTGCCCATTTTTTGAAAAGAGATATCGAGCGCCAAGCCTTTCAAGCTTTTTTTTTGCAAAATGCATTTACCTGGCCACCTGTCAGCCAAAAGGGGGGCAGTTTGTTGTGGGCCAATGTGACTGTGAAGGGTAATTGACGGGGAGGGTCCTTCGGTGAGGTATTTCAAGCATGTGCTTTGTGTTGCCAGCCTCATCGGCGACGTGCCACGCATGCAAACGCTGCCCTGTCATTGGACGCTGCGTCCTGACTAACTTCATCGCAATCAACTAGGCAAAAGTGATTGGAGTCTTCCAAGCCCACTACACTTGTGCCCACTCCTCCAATTCAATTACTAGCAGGCTCTCAGAGAGCAGCCTGAAAATGAGTCATTGATTATCAGTTTTCAGTTTTCAGTTTGTTTTTGTTTTTTTTGCAGCATCCTGTTCAACTGATGCCTGCAGCCCACTGAGTGGGTCTAAAGACACAGTGAAACCAAAACGCACCACATCAAAACCCTGAACCTCCTCTTATCATCTCCTGCAGCATTCAGACTTGTGTTTGTGACATCATGGACTTATCTGTGCAAACATATTTAACCCTCTGAACACTAAAGCAGTTTTGGGGCGTTTTTATTTTAGTACTGTCCCATTTTTTTCTCTGTGGCCTTGATTTTCTCTGTAATATAAAAGTCCTCTATGGAAACAGAACCATCATGACTGGAAGCAGAGAGAACTCAAACATGTCTTTAGAGCAGAATAACACAGTTATAGTGCCATTTATCATAAAATAGAAAAAAACGCAAAATACATTTCTTTGATAGTTTATTTTACAAAAAATGGAAAATATAATCTATATTTCCAACATGTTTCCAAGTGTCTACAAGTGTTACACATTTTGGAAAAAAAATGGAGGACTATTCACATTTTTACAACCTCTACTTCCAGCCTCTCCTCTCTGCTCTGTGTTCAGCAGCAGTTCAGTCCAAGTTCCGCGAAACCTCTGGGGACAATGAACGTATGCACAAGCATATTCGTTCTTTACAGCTTTTGACCTTTCGAACAGCAGATGGATTTATTAGTAATTTAGCGTTTGAAATCGTGCTAGAATCACTTATCTGCTGTCATAAAACCCACCAGAGTCCACCGACCCACATATTCAGGCGGTTGTCGGTTCTGTTATCTGGTACACATCAGCGTTTGATTGACACCAGCCCAGATGAATTAGACGAACTAACATTGAAAGGAAAGAATGCAAACAAGTTGCTGAATATATAGACCAGAATCGCTCCAAAATAACTAAATATAATAAAGGATAGTAATAGTCGTTTTTTTTCTTCCTCCTTTAAAAGGATAAACGGGGTCCCGTACCAAACGCCAACTCCTCCGTGGTTTGATTTCACTATATTGCATGAAGGGGAGATTTAAGAGGTCGATTACACCATCACTTGGTAATGCATTGTTGTGGTCCTCTTATTAGAGCGGGTCCTTGATTTAGCACTAGAATGTAAACAATTATGGATTAGACGGTATTGCCTCCACTGGGCAGACGCGCTTATTAGAGAGTGGATAATGGGGACTGAAGTGAATGCGAGTGATGGTTCTCCGTACATGTAGGCCAAGTTATAGAAATAAATCGCCTCTCATTTCCCCGGAGAGAACGTGATAAACGCTGTCTGAATGACTCGGATTAATCTTCCTGGACTCGCAGCTTCTGAACAGGTAGACGTCATTGTTCCCATTTTTTTTTTTTTGTGCTCTCACTTTTGCAGTGACATACATGCATTTTCCCTATCTCACACAGACACACTCACACACACACACACACACACACACAGACACACACACAGACACACACACACAGTGTTTCCAAGTGTACTGTAATTCGTAAACTGTGTTCTGTGCTGATTACCCAGGGTGACAAAAGCAATTGTTCTGCTACACTAAATCTGCGGGGATTAATGTTCGTCTCTGGAGCCGCTCCCTCTGTGTTAGTGTGTTTATGTGTGTGTGTGTTACATTCCTCTCTCCTCCACCCTGACATGCTTCACTGAGGGGGGCGGGGGGCTTTACTGGATTTCTTGTCATGACATTTGATTTTGCTGCGGTTTATATAAAAAAGAAAAAAAAATGTAAAAGCATAGAAATGGTTAAACATTGTTTTCGGTACTTATCCTACTTTCACTCGAGTGGCAGTGGATGGACGGAGGACATGTCCTTTACAAAGCTTGGAATCAACTTTTTTTTTTTTTTATCCAGATGTCTTTGGGGGATTACTCATGCTGAGAGATTAAACCTGCCATGTGCCATCTGACACGCCGAGCACTGGGAAGAGCATAAAAGTCAAGTCATGGACTAACACCATTAATAGATTTCAGTAAGCCTTTTTTCCCCCTTCAAGGGTGGACTAGTGGCGATATTAATTCAATTTCCAAACCCCTCTCGTGAGCAACCCGTCTTCTTCCTCTCAGCCTTTCGAGGAGTAAGAAGCGTGATCGGTTAAGTCTCCTCTCAGGATTTCACAGATTAAAATCTGCATTATGTTTTAATCTTATTAGCATTGCATTAACACCACATCAATGACCTGCTCAAAGCAGAGAACGTATCGACCCCGTTTCTGTTCTTAAACATGCGGTTGTATTTTTGTGAGCCGAGCGGAAGTGAAGACAGAACAACACGTTAGTCAAAGCTTGCTAGCAAGTTTTGTTGACTTGTTGTTTTTTTAATGCCGTTTGGAGCAGGCTGCAACCTCTGGTTCTGCTGGGTGAAACCGATACGAAACCTGTATTCTCTCTGCTGTCCAGCAGGCGACTCCTCTGGTTGTATAGAAGTCTATGAGAAAATGAGAGTGGTCGTCCTGTAACCACAAGGTAGCCGGTCCGATCCCTGGCCTCCTACAGTCCGCATGTCGAAGATTCCTTGAGCAAGACACTGAATCCCCAGTTGCTCCCCGGGCACTTCACAGAAGCCCACTGCTCCTAAAATGCTAATGATGGGTTAAATGCAGAGGCCAAAATTCATGTATGTATGTATGTAAATGAAAATTGTAATACAAATTTAAATCAAGAGAGAAGTAGAGTCATTTTCTCATAGACTTCTATCCAACCAGAGGAGTCGCTACATGATGGACATTAGAGAGAATAGAAACAAGTTAGTGAACTGCCGAGTGTTTGAATCTCGTCTCTCTGCTTCACAGTTCGCACACATAAAATTGCCGCCCTTGGTGAAACACAGAGATCAGAGGAGAGGAGCAGTTTTTACTCTTGCACTGAGCTGAAATGAAACAAGTGCACAAGAATTCAATAAATACATTTTTTATTTTTTTTTTGTAGAGGGCAATGATCACTGAAACACTGCATCACCATGTTTTTAAAAGTGGAATATTTCCTCACTAAATTCTGCAATGCATTTCCTCACCGTCCACCAAAAGCCTGCATATAATCTCCTTTCTTTCATGCACACACACACACACACACACACACACACACACACACACACACACACACACACACACACACACACACACACACACACACACACACACACACACACACACACACACACACACACACACACACACACACACACACACAAGGCCATAATACACAGGCACAACACTCAAAGCGGGCTCTGTTACAATTAATTTATCCAAGTTGGAGCTCTATGCTCGATAGCCTTCGGCTATTGTAGACGCACAGCGGGGGACTCTCATCTCCCAGCATGTTTGTGAGGTGAAAGAGAAAATGATCTGCTGTTCATTATTAATACTGCAAAGCGAGGGATGACGCAGGACATATAACGCTCGTTGGTCTGATCTTGGCTTCTATAATGGGTCTAATAACACAAATACATAGGATCAACAGGTGCACAAACTAATTGCAGTTCAGATGTATTTTTGATATTTAGTGCAAAAACACTCAGAAATAACTGGAATAAATAAAGGGACAGGCTGCTGATAACACACAGCAGGGAAAGAAGGTATTTTTTTACGGCAGAATCCTGTGATTTCAAATGATCGTGAGGGAGGATGTAACATAAACATTAATGTAGGTGGTCACTGCTCTGCTGCAATAAGAGGATGGTACAACTGCTACTGCTAGCGAGTCGGTCCGTGTTCACGTTGTATAATGAACAATATAATTTTAGGGGTATTGTCAAATGAAGCTATAGCGAACGTTCAGTCGGAAGACCATACTCTCGCAAGCCTGTATTTATTTCTCATACATCCGCCAATCACTTCTCACGCATGCTCACTCATTTACTTGCTGTCATTATTCGGGGCGTTAATCAGACGCCAGCTGTCGAGATCAGCTGGTGTCCTCTATCCAATAAGCACAACGAAACTTTACATGGTTAGCCTCTCATCTTGCTGCTGTCTCTTTTAAATATGACTGTCTCTCTACCTTCAGTTCATTCATGTTGCCGTTACGCAGCCCTCCACCTCCCCATCTCCGCCCAGTCTTTGCAGATCCATCAGCTTCATCAACTCATCACTCTATCAGCCTCATCAGCCCCCACCACCAGGTCTAAATTCCACAGGGGATTTATGTTGTTGCTGATCGGGGCAGACGGCCCTCAATTACAAATCTCCCTGTAGAGTCCAAGCGCCAAAGACTCTGAGACTTTATCATCACATATCACCTGTTAATAATACACAATTATCCTGTCTTTATTCAACTGGTCTCTCCTCATTGAAATTACTTTGGTCGACTTGTGCGAATGCAAATCTGTTCTGCTGCGTGTGAGTTTGTTCTTCGATAGCCGACGCCGCCTCAACGTGGTTGGAAACAGAGACAGCTCGCAATTCAAAGTAAAAGTTGCGCGTTTTCAAACGTGAATGCTCCAGCGATCAATTTATGGAGAGCTACATTAAATAAACAAAACTAATATTCTACATAACCGTTGTTAAGTCATATTTCTGCCACTTTCACAACAGATCCTGAATAAATTTGCCATCAAGCAAACAATGGAATCATCTATATGAAAAATTACCAATTTATTTATTTACTAAAGGCTTTTGAAACTATTTCGGTGAATGTTTCAGGCTATAGTGTTACTATATATAGACGTGTGATGAGCCTGACTCTACAAATAGTTGATTTACCTTGAATTTAGATTTTACGCTGGCTTTGTTGTCATGACAATAACGCCACTGAGCTATCCGATGCAAATCCTTCAAGTTAATTTACTGTTTGCACTTTACGCTAACGGTGCTAGCAGCTAACGGTGCCAGCAGCTGTGACAGCAGTGCAAGCAGCAGCAGTCGTGCTGAAAGAGCTCACAGAGGGAATCAGGAGGACGGGTGCGACTCTTCCACGACGCCGCTGTTGGTCTGGACGACGTTATCAGCTGTAATCGTGTGCTAGCCGGTAAAGTACGCTCACATGCACTAAAAGGTACGCGGCCAGCCGGCTGTGTCAACAAAGCAAAAAGAAGCTCTGATAACAAACACACGAGAGACTTCATTCTCTGCTCAGCTAGCCTTTACTCCACTTCATCTTACAACAGACAGTAGTTGTTTAATGATATAGTAATGCTATGAATCACATACATTGCACCTTTGATGTTTAAATCTGTTTGAATCTACTGCTACAATTTAATGAAAGTTTAAGAGTCTAAAACCAAAGAATATTCTCCAGGTTACAGAAGAAACTGTATGCAAAACATGTTATCCCTTGTGAACGAATCTGATTCAGGAATAACTACTTTGCTTTTTACCAAAGGACTATTTTTCCCACTTTATCCCACTTTGTCTTTATGTGACAGAATTGGCTCTCTAAAAGATTTTCCCCAAGTCACACCAGAATGAAATAGGGTAATATTATCCATCATAAAAAAACAAATTACAACACCCATAGCGTTTTGTCTATGAATGCTAAAATGGGAAATATGGGAATATTTCCATCTGCGGATGACACTGCCTCTTTTCTACTTGGTCATGTGCTGCAAACCAAATAGGCTGTGAAACTGCAGCAAGCTGACTCTTTTTAGTGACTAACTGAGGTGGAATGGTTTCATACCAGTAATGAAAAACCACCGTTTCTAAATACATTATTTCCTTATTGCCGCTCAACCCTAACAAGCAGTCCGACGAGGCTTATTGACTTTACATTTGAGAACATGTTTGGGTATCTTCTACATTTCTGAGAGACACAAACGCTGTTGCCCAACACAAGAACACCCATAATCCACTGTTCCCGTTTCTACAACCAGCACTTTGCATGCCGAGTGAGTTGTCTGCATGACTAAAACACCAGCACCGTCCTTGAGGGATCTATGTAGCCCAGGTTTCTATCCACTCACCTCACCAATGTGGCTAATCAGTGTTGGACAGTGATGGTAGCGTTAGCCCTAATGGACGGATATAGATCAGACAGCTGTGATGGATGTTGTGGTTAAGTGCTTTGGACCATAATGAACGATCCCCGGCCAGGTGGACCAGGCCGGCAGCAGGTGGCCGCGAGTGTAGCAACAGCTTCTCAATAGTTCCCCCTTGGCCGGGCACATTGTGGCCAATCACGCCTCCGGGCGCATCTCCGCGAGCTCGACTCGGTTCACACGTGAGTTGATGAGTATGCATGTATGCATGAGCCAGGAAGTCGGGAGCAAATTGTCAGGAGAGAAGAGCAGTTTAGAGAATGACAGAAGAGAGTCGACACACGCCGCACAGCTCCAGGAGTGTTTCTGTGTTGGTTCTGCTCGAGCAGTACCGCGGGGGAGCTGTGACTTTTAAACAGATGCAGATGAGGCCTGGGCTGCTATAATTAGCAATGGCTGGATTGCGAATCGCACATTTCAACCTTCACTTCTTTGGTACCTGTTTCTCTCCCACAACATTTCCAGCAGCTAAAAACGGAGCTTACATCTTCCTTGACGATGTCTTGTTTCTTCAAATTGCCGTTCGTCATTAGCGAGTCAGACCGGTGTGCCCTGTACTTTCACTAAGACAGAAAGAGAGAGGATGCAAAGGCAGTGTTAAGAGACAAAAGGTTGCCTGTATGAGGCTTGAAAAATGCAGGCCGTTGGCCATTAAAGTAGGAGAAAGATATACTGAAGCAGAAAGAAGGGGAAAGATGGTCAGGGAGTAAACTAGAGTTTTTAGGGGAAGACAAAAGTGGACGTCTGTGTGTTTGTATGTGTCTCTGGGTGTTTTTCCTTTTCCTGTAGAGCAGCAGTCGTAAACTTGGCCTGTGCTCCAGTCTCCAGCCGTGAGGTCATTGATGTGTGTTCTATACAGAAGGCATGCTGGGAAACAGTAACAGATTCGAGCCAGGCTTCGTGGACAAGCAGACTGATACCAAAAAACTTGGCCAAATGCTTTTAGAAATTCACAGATGGCTGCTATTGTGGGCTTTACCGTTCCAAATGTGTGTATTTGCACCAGACTTGGGCGTTATGACGAGATTATTGGTTGGTCCTCACGTGTCCACGGCCACAGAACAATATTCAACTATGCAACTGTCATGAAATTTACGCTATATACAGTCTCTTTCTGTTTTCATATTAATGTAATATACGGTGCTTTTAGATGCTGCTAGAATGTCAGGTTTATGCAGATGCCTTCTGAGAGTAGACAGCTTTTTTAAGCACATTGGAAATGTAGTTTTTGAAAGGCTAAACGCCAAGAAAATGGCTATTGATGATTATTTAATTTGATAAAAACATTCAATACCCTATTGGTTGTTCCTCACATGTCCACGACAACAGAACAATATTCAATTATGCAACATCTGTTATGAATTTTACACTATATACAGTCTCATTCTCTTTTTCTCTTGCTTTCTGTAGGCTTCACTGAATTGTAGCGTATCAAAAAACAAAGTAACGACATGCTAAACATACGTCTGATTTTGTGGTCATATAAATGTAATATATGATGCTGTTAGATTGCTGCTAGATCTGTGAGCGCAAAAGAGCTTTTTTAAGCACAGTGAAAATGTAGTTTTATGTAGACTAAAAGCCCACAAAAATTGATTGAAGCAGGATATTTCATTAGATGAAACCACGTTTTGAAGGTTGGAAATAATTACATCTCTCTTTTTTTATAAATTTTGAATGTTGGACTGGAGACCGAATTAAAGAGGAGGACAGCGCTGAGTCACTTGCGTGTTTGAGAGAGAGGAAGAGAAGGTGGAAGCTGGTTGACTATTGCATGCAATGTTTATGTAAGTTATTAGTAATAATTTGAATGTAAGTTTGGAATTAGGCTTCGAAACTATTTGGTACAGGCCTAGTAATTACCTTTGTAGCCCTAAAACCAGCAGGGAAGCAACAAGGATGCAAATGCTCCTTGGTGATTCCTTGGTGTTAAACAAAACAAAAAAGGAGAGAGAACGTGAACAAAGTGATTTGTAAGCTGTGCGAAAAAGTAGTCGTGACTTAAGATGGAAACAGAACAAATCTCTGCTTCGTCTTCAAACTCACCATCCAACAGAATACGCTAGTCAGCCACCGAACCAAAACTCCCACCTTGGTGAACTGTCAACCCTCAATCATCGGTGTTTGCAAAGGCAACTAAATATGAACGAGACAGACAACGGTGGAGAGACTGTACGAGGGCAGTTACTACCAGTTGATTGTGGCCACATTAATGGGAATTGCAACATATGCATCTCTCTCGTCAGCTTGTTTTGGATGATAATTCCGTGTATTGCTGTTTTTCTTAAAGCAACATTGTCAGTAGGGGAATTTCAATATCGCCCGACACTAATGTCTACCTGTGCATTTAACACGGGCATCCGTACGTGTGTGTACTACAGCGTGCATGCAAAGATAACATTCGAGAAGCGAATTTAAAGTGCTTGAATGTCTTCTGCAGATCCTGCAGAAATGATGCCAGAGAGTGTGTGTGCGGAGGCTGGTTGGCCTAACTAGACAAAATGTTTGCATGCAGTCACAGACCATCAAACAGTCTGTTTGATCTAAAATATCAGATGATGCTTGTGTTGCTTTACAGAAAAGTTTATTTTTACCTCAATCTTTTAGTATTTGTTACATCTGAACCTTTTACTCGTAACCTGACAGCATATTTCTTTCACCCGTGCTTGTGTTTGTAAAACACAGGAACTATTGTTGACTCTAAGGTTTTGTTACCGCTGTTTTTAGCTTTCTTGGTTATGATTGCCTTCTAATCTTCATGTGCCCCCCTCCCCCGTAAATCAATGTTCAAAACAAGGCTGCAGTGAATATACTAAAGGTCTGCAATGAAGCTGAGCCCAACAAGGCCGCAGGGTGTTGAAATATATTCGGAATGAGGCCCATTTTCATACACATACTGAGGGGTCCTTACCTAAAATATTAATATTACAATATCTAGCCACACTTGAAGAGGTGTGGGTCTGTCGATGGACACGTTGGACGGATGTTCCACCACTTTGGTGCAGACTGAAATATCTCAGCAACTATTGGGTGGAATTTTGGTGCAGACATTTCAGGCTTCCATGAGGTTTGGTGGTGAACCTTCATATTCTCCTCGTGCCACCATACGTTGTTTAGAGATGTGTCTCAACAACTATTGGATGGATTGCAATGGAATATGATACAGGACGAATTGTAATCTTGGGCCATAATCATTTATCTTCTCTGATCTCTTGCATGTTCTGGTATTTTTCACCATAACGCGTACGATAGTGGCGCCGAATATTATCTTTCGAGCACACTGGCCTCCCTCTACCTCTGTGACGAAATAGGAACTGGTCCATTTCACTTGGAAAAACCAGACAATAGCTGTGTTTCCACTCAATTGTCACGCAAAGTTAGAGCAAACTTTTGAAATGTAAAAAAGATGCAAATTAGGCGCTTTTCCATCAACTATTTGGAGCGAACAAACCCGGCTCCACATGGCTGTAATCCTCCCGTAAATAGAGGAGAAGAAGTGAATGGAATAGAAACCGGCCTCCACTTGACTGTGTCGTGTCACGTACTTACACACTAGTTATAAGTGTATCCAGCAGAGTGCCTGCTACTCTTATTGGGACGGTCCAAACCGCCAGTGGACAAACGAATAGCAGTGCATTTTATTGAACAATTTTAATCAAGGACTTCTCTGAAATATTCATACTTTGCAAAGTCATCCAGTGGGTCGGATTGGACCCTTTGGCGGGCCGCTTCTAGTCCTCATATGTTTGACACCCCTGCACTAAACTAACATGGGGAACCTTCAAACATACGTGCTAAACATGAGCATGTCAGAGATGTCAGTGTTTGCACATTAGTATGCTGACATAAGGCCTCTCAGAACCTCTGGTGTGGCTGGAGACCATTTGTTCTTCTGACTTTATGTGACACTTTGAATTAGTGATGCAACGGATCATAAAACTAATGGTTCGGATCGGAGTCACGGATCGGTTCAGCACAAAAGAGAAAAAAAAGAGAAATATAACTTTTAGAGTTCCCGGGTCAAGTTTCTTTGTGGCTGATATCGATTGCCGATCATTGATGATCCTTATTGACAGATACAGATTGTTTGATTATAGCAGCTGGTCTACAAGGATCCAGACTTTTTATTTTAGTTATTAAATAATTTCAACTCTCTGAAGTCAGTAACCCATCAAAACGTCTAAATGTGATACTTTTACTTTGTTATAGTAATTTATAGTGTATTTTTAAAACAATTCAAATATTAAGGAAATACAATATGTATTTTTATGGATTAAAACACATCTATTCATTCTTTGTGTTAATGAAGTCTAATAATGAGCTTTGAGCGTGTTAGGAAGTTAAACAGATTATAATTCATCTCTAATATCTATTTTATATTCATGTGAAAACATCTGGATTTATTCTAGTTTATCACCAACGCTACATTTTACTAGATTACATGTGAACGCATCATGATAACGTTATAATTTACCTTCATCCAGTACTCATGTTCACTGAGCAGAGCCTGAACGCATCATAATGTAACTGAAGTGAACCTCTGTTGGTTCTCCGTTAGCGGTGCTGCTACTTTGCTACTCTGTTACCGTTACTAACTCTCCTCCTGTTGGTTTAAATACTGAGGAGAAAACTTTATTTACTCTGTGATGGTTAACGTTAAACTGTGTCATTAATATGCAGTTCATATGGGGGAGGGGTCAGTGTGGATCCGTTACTTGACTATAATATCAAAAATGCAGCGCCGCAAAATCTTACAATGCACAATTTGTTCTGAATGTTTCCGTTGGCGCCGATCAAGTTATAGTTTCACCGTTTTCTGCTCAAACACCCCCTCCACGGAATGATTCAGGGAGATGGAGACAGAAAGGGACAAGAGACAGTCTCCATTGGAGACAGATGCAATTATGATTAGACCAAAGTCATCGGACGGTGCAATTCATCAGGCCATTTATGAGAGGATGATCAGATAAATGCCGTAGTGAGTGGAGGCCAGTCACAGCGCCGGGGTGATTGATGTGATAGCCATATAATCCAATAAGTGATTGTGGCTCTGGCGCCGCGGCTTCACAAACTGAGAGGGAAACCGCGTGTTCACTCGCGTGGTAATTTGTCCACGGTTGAGGTTGATCAGAGTTCCTCCAAGCTATCGCTCATGACGGTGTCCTGCCGATTTATTGCGTTTAGCGCGGTGCGTTTGAGGAAACGCCCGGATCCGTTACTGTTGGGATGTTTTGGTATTGCTCCACAATTGGGATTCATTGATTGATTGTCACTTAATCCATCTCTAGTGTGTGTGTGTGTGTGTGTGTGTGTGTGTGTGTGTGTGTTTGTGTGTGCGCTGCGTCTTTTCTTCCCAAGCCCAATCATTTGGGGATTAACGAGTGATTGAATGGCTTTATGGATATAATCCTGATTTGATTTCATTGTGATATAATACATTTTTTTCTCTCTCTTTCCGCTGCTTCCGCAGTGCTCTCAATTTAATATCGGCACATTCAATTTACTTGGTTTCATGGAGGCTTTTCGGCACCTTCCCCTCACCGGCAACTGGGGAAAGAAAATATTGAGGGCAACAGTTATCTTCACTCATCTGAAAAAACGGACTGTAATTATTTTAGTTCGGGTGGTTTCATGTCGACGAAGTTAGTGTTTCATTGCTGGCTGTCGAATGCACAGAATCGGTTTATTATCGCCTGCCGAAGCCTCTCACTGTGGCTTGAACACCCATTGGCATATATCACACATGCGGGCTAAAAATAGAACCCATCCACACTCCCATCGTCAGCCCCTCCCTCTGTGCCACCTCTCCTCCCTTTTATTATCTCCCCTTTCTCAACACATCCCCTCCACCCACCTCCCTTTTATATTCACACAGCGCCGTGCACAATACACACTTTGTGTACATTCTAACTAATGCAAGTAAAAAAAAAAAGCAAACACGAAGACGAGGTGTGAAAGTTTTTCTGTTTTTTTTTTTATCTTCATATTTTTAAACGTGTCATCTACTGCTCGGCTGTTTGTGTTTCCGTGGTAACCCTAGGCTGTAAATGAAAATTATGTGTTGAGTACATAATTATAACACACACACACACACACACACACACACACACACATTCAGCACTGCAGCAGCAGAGATCCTCACCTAAGAGGATCAGTGGTGGAGAGTTAAGATCCCTTTCCTCCATTTTCAATGAACCCTAATCCCAAATTGCATCGAAAATGTGTCTCCATCTGTTTGGTTGTCGCCGTCTCTCTCTTCTCCTACTCCCACTTTCTCTCTCTTGCAGTTGCATCTGTATCCAACTATGAAACAAGAAATCTCCGTCCTTCTGTCAGTGTGTATGTGTGCTTGTGTGTGAATCGTTCATGCGATCTACTTCACACTTAGCAGTTGTATTGCCGTTAGACCAAAGGACGTGCAGCGTCGAAGTTGGTGCAACTTGGACACGTTCAATACACTTTGGATAAACAAGCGCTTTGTGCAGCAACGGGGGGCGGGAGCAATGTTCGGTTGTCTTTAGCTCCACCCTCTCATGTCACTTCTGGTTGCACAAAAACAAAATGGCGAGGACCAAAAACCAAGATGGTGACAACCAAAACGTGGAACTCAAGGCTTCAAAACTGTTGTCCATACTGTGACCTGATGAAACAGCGTTGCAAGTCTCTCATCTGCCCCCTACGTTCTCTTCAAGATGAGCCAATCAAACTCGTCCTCACTCTGCACATCGCAGCTGGTTAACACATGGCGACTCACATTGTGTGGCCTCTGTCCACGTCAGAAACCTGTTGGGGCTCAAATTGAACAGTGGGACCGTTTATCACCATCAGATTGTCACCCAGACGGCTGCATGTGACGGCTGCTTTGTGAAACACAGGCAGGAACCAGCTGTTACCCCCAGTAGCTCTTGGCTTCCACTAAGTCTGTTTGTCAGCTTCTGGTTGAGGTTTTGGGTTTGTGTGTCTGAGACAAATTGAAGTCTACTCCTCTGTCCATTAGTTCTGAGCTTCCTATTAGTTTTTGTTTTCATATCTTTGTCTCTCTGTATCTTTATAAAGAAGTGCATGTTTGCCTCCCTACAGGCTCCTCTCTGCTGATGATTGCACCGGCCATTTCCCTCTGAGGCTCCCCCTGGATGACAAATTCTGTTATCAGCCTCCTCTTTCCCACAAAATCAATACCCTCTCCTCGGTTTTCTCTGCATATGCGATGGTGTTGCTGCAGGGTTTTGTTTTGTTTTCCAGGTGCATGCATTCGGTATTGCTGATGCACACAGCTAGCAACACATGTAGAAACACATGTACACATTAAAGCTCTGTAACCTTTGATGACTCCAGTCACTCTGGTATAATGCTATATAATATAATACTAAAATGTAGCACAACAGAAAAACAAGAAGAGTCATGAAGTCAGCACTCTGATTCAGGAATGGCTGTTATGCAACTGTCTTTATCTCGCTGTGTTGTTGGCTGCCAGAATCAATATCGCATACATTTGAGATGATGAACTGCTACAATATCAGCAAAGCGTTTTGGAAGGTGGAGAGAAAATGTTGCTAATAGTTTAGCTTAGCATTCTGATGACCTCCTCATCCGTCACGGCTGCTACACTATTGACTATTAGAGAGATGGAGAGAAATGTTGCCAATAGACTAAACTATTAGAAAGATGGCCCACTGTTGGGCTCACTTTCTGTAACCAGTGTAGCATGAAATCACGGTGGAATAAGCTAGCTAACCAGCGAGCGTCCGTCTACTTAGCTAGCGTGCTAATTTCACCATGCTGTCGTGCTACACCGGTTACAGAAAATTATCTGAACAAAGTTGTCACTTATTTACAGAATTATTTTTTTTAAACCATTGAAAACAAACAACAACTAGCTAGCCATATTATTATCCATCATGAGCTACTGCAAAAAAAAGGCTGTGTTATTAAGAGGTTTTCTAGCTTGAAATGAGGCGATGGTGGTACCACCCTGATCATGTGCACACGCGTCAATAAGTACCGTTGCAACGCGCCTCCAACTTTCTTTTACAAGCAATGTATTTTAGGAGTTCTCGATTCTTTATTGATTCTACTGGCAAAATATTATTAACAGAAATTAATCGGTTTTTGCAACATTTTAAAAATAATTTTAATTAAAGTAATTCCCTCTTACACTTTATAAAGTGTTTTTTAAGACTTTCTTTCTGATTTATTTTGATTATTTTACTTCCTATTTATAATGATTTGCTTTTATTAGGATCCTTTTTGTGGCAGTTATGTTCTCAGATGTATCGTTATGAACTAATATGTTCAGGCACACATGTAGAGGCCGTGGAGCAGCTTTCACAAAAAGCCAGCAGGCGATATAAAACATTTTTTTAAAACATCGAAGGGCAGAGTAGAGGAGTTTGGTTTCCCCTCACGGATTCTTTTGCTGTGGAGACGTTACCAGCGGAAACACGGACGACCAAAAACAGACGCCTCTTTTCGTGCTCTTTGGCAGCTGAGCTGATTGCGATACAGCGCCACCTCAACAGTGTAACGCCGCAATTTACAGTTACAAATGACAGAAATCCATGAAGTGCAACGCTTGTTATGAATTGAGGTTTTTCCGTGAAGACACCTGCCAAAGTTTTGTGGAGTTGGATGTAGCGCAGCACCCCTGTGATTCTCTATGCAGGAAAACAAACCCATGGCTATTTATTCTTTCAAAAGTTACACAGTCTCGCTTTCATGCTTGCAACAATAACTGTCGGAGGCTGAGGAGCCTGGAGCAGGTCAAGGCAGTAGAGTCTAGTAGCTGAATAAAACACCTGTTAGCAAAACTCACGTGTTTGTATCTCGGCGTTATTACTTTTGAGGATGTGTAGTAATCGAGAGAGACGGCAATGAAGGGCGGGCAGGAATGAATGACGAGGTGGGGAAGGGTACGTTCACATGAAAGATGCACGAGACGTTGACAGAGTGCCATTGTTGCTGAAAGCAGCTGCCAGGCATGAAGATATACCTCCGACATTCACATAAAGAACGAATGGCAGCATGAAACATTCATCCATCATTGCTCTGTCTCTGATTTTTTTTTACTGTACCGCCGCAATCTATTATTCATCCGCACTGAGGACAGGGAGCGACAGACATGATGAGTGTACTGTCGGGGAGAGAAGGGAGGCAATTGTGTACAAATAATGCATTCGCACGCACAAAAAGTATAACGATGTGCAGTTAGTGTAAGGAGGTATAGACACATTATAAGTACAATATTTGTCTGATTTTACCGCAGCGATTAATAGAACGAAGCAGCAGTGAAAGAGAAAAACTTTTACGATGAATACGTCTTATTGAAGACTAATTGAACTCAAACCATTTAGTGAAGTCAATCCTCTTCATGACTTTTCAACAGAGGAAGAAGAAAATGTGCAATTTGTTTGTGTGCGAGTGTGTGATGGTGGTTTTGTTGTTATAAAAAAAACGTTTTTGCTTCGTCACCCTTCTCTATCGGCAGGAGTAATTAATTTCACACCAGTGATATTGAGGGAAGACTGGGATAATGTGCCAAAGCTGACTTTCCCAGTGTGAGCATTCACCTCACAACATGGAACCAAAGACTGATTACTAATAATATTTACACATTTTCCAGCGGATACGGTAACTTTAAGCCAGACTGATCTCAGTGGTTTGCTGCTGTGCAAAGCGATTACTCTCTGCCTCGGTGGTGGGACAAGACTCTTAAAATGTTGGAAATGAATCATTTACGATAACTTGGAGTAATCATGGTGTGTTATTCTCAGCATGTGTGAAGAGCTCCAGGTCAGGGAGTGACTCTTTTGTAACAGTGGTAGGTGGCTGGATGGAGAAAAAGACTGAGGATGACAGCTCTCAAACTACGCCCACCCAACGACCGCCACCAACGCTATTTGTGCATGCAGCAATGCACTGGTGCCCCATCAACAAATGTCCTCTCCAAGCTCCTCCCTTCAAGCCACCTGTTTGAGTGTGCACCTCGGTGTCCGTCCACGGCTAATCTCATATTCTGCTCCAGCAAATTGCACAAGGTCAAACTCTCTCATAACATCTTTTATTGCCTGTTTTTATACTTCCATTGACTGCCTGCTGACCACAGACTGTGTATAAGAATTGGACGTAGTCATGGTGACGTCTCTCATTGGTTTGTGAAGTA
The DNA here is from genome assembly GCA_016806645.1 of Ophiodon elongatus. Lineage (NCBI taxonomy): Eukaryota > Metazoa > Chordata > Actinopteri > Perciformes > Hexagrammidae > Ophiodon > Ophiodon elongatus. The sequence goes on from JACSYO010002163.1 coordinate 1,202,318, forward strand.
ATGTTTTGAAGCCTCGAGTTCGGCATTTTGGCCATCATGCCTTGACTTTTTACAACCAGTGAACATTAAGTTACCATATCTGGACTGAGGAGGAGTGACGTAGAGACGCCGTATACGTCTCTGGTAGAGACCTGTCAATCAACTTGTAGCCCCGCCCTAAAGCATACCCCGCTTTATGGTCTGTTTGACTCTAAGTGGACCATAATTTACTAAATGAACATCATGCTGTATTGAAGAAGACTTGAAACTAGAGATTGAGACCATAAACTCATGTTTACAATGTTTACTGAGGGAATAAATCAAGAGAGAAGTAGAGTCATTTTCTCATAGACTTCTATACAACCAGAGGAGTCGCCCCCTGATGGACGGTAGAGAGGATGCAGGTTCAAGACAGAAAACATTGACTTCACTTTACAAACCTGAGGTATGGTGGTATGGGTACTGGCATGCACAGTTAGGGTTTTGGACGTGGTGTCTGGCTAACAAAACTATGAGTACACACACTGCTGAGTACCTCGCCGCAACTCAAATGCTGCTCCGTGGACAGACAGCTTGGTGTGTTGTATTTTGTTTTTGGCAAGATCGTATAAAAAGTCTTATACGCCGACTTGAAGCCGGTTGCCTGCGTACATGGCCGCTTGTTTTTGAGGTGGTTTGATGATGCGTCACAGCCCAGGGTTGTATTCATTCAATCAAAAGTTACAGCGTTGCAGACACATCTGTTGGACTCCTCTCTAGTTCAGTCTGGTTTCAGAGCCCATTGTCTTCACACCTTTTCTTTTCCCTCACCCCACTTCCCTCCCACTCCGCCATCACTCATCTCTTGAAAGGGCTCCGGTGTTGTTTACCAAAGAAATGTAATGGGGGTTGAAGGCCTCTCGGACAGGAAAGGGGTGCAAGAAAGCAAAAAAAAAAAAAAAAAAGCAGGAGAAGGATGAAGGGGTAGACAGGGTGAGATGAGGCCATATAATGACCCAGAGACAGGCTGCGTAATCAGTCTGGTGCGCCGCGCGGTCACAAGAACAGCGCTTTTGATTGGTACAGGGTTGTTATGGCGAAGTCATTTGGAGGGGCAGCGCTGGCAGAGAAGTGGCTGCAGGCAACCCGCTGACAGAAAATCCCAGATTGACGAGGGCTGACTTTCACCCTCTTGACCCCCTTTTTCATGAGCCCCTTGTCCCGGCGAAGCGGGTGGGAGGTGGAGAGAGATGCTATTCTTGGCACCCGGGTCGTCGTACGTGTTGAAAGGACACAATGAGTGAGACGATAAGTGGTAAACAGAAGAACGGAGGCAGTGACGCATTAGAAAGTAGCAGTTAAGACCACTGCAAATTTAACGTTTTTTAGAATTAATGATAACAACACAATGGAAATGTGTAGTTGTGGTTTAACAAACTGTTTTCTGAACTGGCATGTGACTCATAAGCTCTGCTTATTACTCATAAGTAGCAGACAGCTATATATGTATATATATATATATATTGGTATCATAGCTTCTCTCTCGTCCCTCTCTCGGCTCCATGATTCTTGGCCGTTGAAAGATGCAGCGTGTCGTAGGTGGGAGAGTTGTGTAAGTGAGGAGGTGCAGAAAGAGATGGCGGGTCAAGTATCCCTGATTATGTAAAACGAGTCAGAGAGGGTTGGAAACACTTTCTGCCGTACCTTTGGAGGGATTAGATTATGGGAAGATCACACTGAGTGGGATACTCTTAATGTGCTGGGTAACTCAGACGTGTCATCTGTTATAATTATACGTCTTTTTTTTTCTTTTTATTTAAACGCCTTCCTACTCTCTCCTGTTTTCACTTACACCCTCACACCACAGCGTCTGTCCCATTTAACCAGCTGCAGCTTTTAGTTCCTCTTTTAGATGAGTTCTAGTGAAGAAGACGAGCTGGCGGAGCCTCGAGGTGTAAGATGTCTGAATAGCAGCACTGACAGAACCCCCCCCCACCTCAGGGACCAAAAAATTGACAAACAGACAAGCTGTCCTACAATTTAATTTTTACATCTGACCTCCAGATTCATTACTCTGGTTCACGCTTGTTCAGTTTTTTTTCTACATACCCATCATTGACTCTAAAGGGTAGCGCTGCCACTTCAAACTAAACAAGTAATTCCAATGAATTTAAATGCTTCTTTCTTGAAAAGGTTCAAAACGTTACACACTGCAATAAAAAATTATTGATTTGAGAGTAAAGTTATCGACACCGCAATCAAATTTTTTTTATTACAGGTGAAGTTAATGTGATTGAAAATGTATTTAATGTGAATCCAAAAGTTGTGTTTGCTGTTGAGCTGAATCTTGTGGGCGGGATTTACGCTGCAAGACACGTTTCTATTGGCCAGCCTCGGCAGGAGTGACAGCTTGTGTAAACCATTTCATTGTGGTGTTAAAAAAAACTAAATGAGACAGCTTCTAACTAAATTAATGTATAATTTGACACAAAACATTGATTCAAAATAATAATAAGGTCTTCCACAGTGTTTGATCAGAACTGGCTCCTTAGCAACGGTCAAATTAGTTTTTATCAAAGCTGTGTAATAACAGAGGATGTTTCCAAATTGAAACTGGCCAATGGAGGCGTTTCTTATTCACCGTAGAGATTCAGCTCAAAGTTTTGAATTTGCATTAAATACATTCTTCATCACAAATGTTATTTCACTTGCAATAAAAAATAATCGATTGCAGTGTGGAAACGTTTTGTTATTCTCAAACCTGTTCAGTTCGACCGCACGATGAAGTCACAGAAGTAGAATGAAACCCACGTCGTCTTTCCTAAAGCAGGTCACAAAGGATTTCTATTTCCATGCTTCCAGGTGGCCACCCGCAGAGTTAAAGAGCCAATGTGGCGCTGCTTGTTTGCAGTAATAATAATAATAATAACAATTATTATTATTATTATGAGTATATCACATGTCATTCAGACTTTGTAGTTCAGAGTGGTGTTTATTTAAAAATAAATAAAAACAGAAAACCTTACTTTTACAAATAAAATAAATAAAAGTGTTGGCAATAACGCTGCATTTTGCGCTTGTTTTAATCGACATTTAAATCATTTCAACAGATGAACAACTGGAAAACATTTGAAGTGTCATTAATAGACGGTCATGACAATAAAAAGTGTAATTTTTAAAAGATGAAACGTTGGGCTCAGCCATGATGGCCCTTTCAGTTTGTTTTGGCGTTCCTCCGTCAGCACGACGGTGAATTTCGCCACACGAAATCTGTTCCGTCGACACGAGGTTCATCCGCGACCTCACTTGAGTGACAAGTCGATGTAACGAGGCTGTTGTGTTAAGTCAGCAAACAGATGGGCCGCGGCTTTTAGGAACGCCTCCAGCTGCAATATAAGACACGGCATGTTCTGTTTATATTATAAGATTTTGTTCTCATTTTAACAGAATAACTGCACCGATTTATTTATTTCCATATGTGAACAGTTTGAATTTAGAATTCAATTTAGCCCGGATAGCGTTGGTTTTCCTCAACACGGGTCCCAAACCGTCTGTCAGATAAACACGTTATTTACAGCAAATGTCTGTTTGCATTCATATTAAAATAAAATCGTCATCCTGCCGAGTCTGAGGTCGTATTTACAGCACATGAAAGGCTGTTTTCACAAAAAGGGGTCAGTATGAGGTTTTTCTCAGCGCTGGCCCGGGCTTAGCGTACCGCGCATCCTCGGCTCAAGAGCGGATGCGTGGTCCCCGGTATATATGTACCCGCCACTTGTCATGACTATTTCCACTTCCCCTTTATTCGCCATTCCCCTGCTGAGAGCTCAGATATATGGAGTGTGAAGGAAATGGAATTACCACACTCTGAAATCTGTGCTTTTATTTTCCTCCCACATCAATGAACACCAGACATCTGATCTGAGAGGGGAATTAGCCTATATAGAGAAATGGGCTCCATGTCCACAATAGATGGTGTGTGTGTGTGTGTGCGTGTGCGTGTGCGTGTGCGTGTGCGTGTGCGTGTGCGTGTGTGTGTGTGTTTGTGTTGCTTGTGTGTACATGTGGGCATGAGTCTTAGTCAGACTCTGAGTGGGAAGTTGCAGGTGTGTGTGTGTGTGTGTGTGTTTTAATAGGGGGCAGTAGAAGGAGAGTATAAGCCGTCAGCTTACATGCCCGTGGCATCATGACTTTGATCCAGTGGGAGGAAACTCGACAGAAGTGATCGGAGGTAAAAACAAAACAAATGGATCATATGGGTGAAAAAACAAAACAAAGAGGGGATTGATCAGCAAAGACACGTGTGTTGATGGATAGCTTGTTGGATTGATTGTAAATTCTGCCTTGGAAGGATAAGGGGAATGGACAAATGAGGGGGGGTGAGGAGGGCGTGATGAAAGAAGGGATCAAGTGTGATTTCCCAGAAGGGATATAGAGATGGATGGAGAAGAGCTAGTGGATGGAGGCAGCGGAGGGAGAATGAGAAGGCTTTATTAAGCGCTTTTTGGTTGAAAGTATTACAGCTGGTTGCCTCGGAGGGAGCAGCTAGCTGGTAGCTGAAGCCCCAACCCCGCAGTCTGACCTCTGCAATGACAAGTTTTAAATGTGTGGAATTTTCAATTTTTTTAAGTCTGTTAAATGTCAAAATGCTCGTCAGCTTTTGCTGAGAGTTAAAGGACAAGAATCAATCGCTGTTTGTTACAGTATTCTCCAAAAGGCTGTAAGAACAAAATTAACTGTGAAGCAACCATAAACCAACCTCCACTATGCTGAGGAGGGATTGTAATTATCTTTAAACTCATATCTCATATTCATGGACTACTTCATTGTCTTTATACAAATCCTGTAAAGAAAAAAGTCAAGTATTAAATGCATTATAAAGAAACAAAATAAACTTTTTCAAATGTAGATTTTTTAAGACCTCCTGTTTCTAAAGCTTCTAAAAATGAATTGGCCGCCGTTCTAAAATCCTTTTTTTCGTAATTTTATTATCAATATCACCTTCATATACAATTCAATTCACATGTTTTTCACGAAAACTATTTACAAGCTATTTACAAGAGGGAAACAAACTGTACAAAAAGTAAACCATATACCCAAAAAAATTAAACCTTCCCAAAAGCAAATTAAGACCCCCACATTACCCACACATAAAGGAAAACATTCCCAACCAAAATGTACATAAATACCTACAAAACCAAAAAAATAAGATTTCTGAAAAGGGACAAGAAACTAAACAAACAAACCCTAAATAATCTCCCACCAAACCTCACATTTGATTTTTTACCCTTCTGCAAAGCCGTGCTAGCTGTTTCCCTCTGCTCCCAGTCTTTATGCTAAGCTACGTAGCCATCTCCAAAGCTGTAGCATCACATTGAACAGAAGGACAAGAGGTGGCTATTTGTCTTTGTTTTGCTTTTCTCTCAGCAAGAAATAGAACTTAATTTAACCAAAATATTGGAACTATTCCTTTATTTGTCCAACCAACAGTCCCAAAAGTAGAACATTTACTTTGATACACAACTGAGAAAAACAGCGAAACTTCACATTTGAGAAGCTTGAACCTGCGAATGTATGGTGCTTTTGCTTGTAAACTTAAATAGACGTTGAATTGATGAATGGGTTAATGGACGAATCGTTTCAGCGCTTATTTAAATTGTAGAAAGAGAACGAGACACAATGATGGGAAATTACAGAACGAGATCATTGACACTGTATTAAAGTATTAGAGTGATTACAAGTATGGAGAATCAATTAATATGCTAAAGATGCAGAGGAAACCAAAGAAAAGCCTTAAAGCCACACTTCAACTCTCTGTGAGTGCCTTCCCCTCGTCTTCAGGTGGATGAATGGCATGCCTTTGGGTTAAGAGCAGTAAGTTAGCTAGCAGCTGGGGCCTGTGATGATGGAACGGACTGAGCCCCCAGGAAGCCACGCTCGCTGAGGTCTCACTAACCTTGGAGCAACTAGAAAATAGCCTCATTCATCTGCCTGCAACCTACAGCTAATCCAGACCCGCTGTGAATCACTGATGGCAACTTGTCTGATTCACGTGCCGTCAACGGGATCCGATCGTGTTCTTTAGGGCGCCGCAAGGTTTCTGTCCAGAATACATAAATACACACACATGGCCTTGTATGGTTGCTGCCACATCTGCAGTTCGTCCACATACTTTGTTCATTTTTTGTATTAACATGTTACACGGTCATAAGATCGTTATACTCACGTTAGACGTATGAGATACTTAAACTCACGGGAGTTGTCGTGCGGTGAGGAACTAAAAGTCGAAGCCTGTGGTTGAGAACTGGTCTGTTGACAGAAAAACAGGAGAATTAACGATTCTGAAGAGATGCGGTGGAAGCAGACGTGACAGACATGTGTAAAGAGGGAGGGAGGGAAGAACGAGTGATGTGGATGGATGAATTTCTATCCTTGCGTCCTGTTCCCAGTGGAAACCAGTGAGGAGGTGTCCAAGGCTGCTTGATCTTAGATTAGATGGCTGTGCTCTCGCAGTGGGCTTCCCGGCGAAGCACAGCACTCCACACATGCTTACAACGCCCCTCTGCGCTCATCTAGACAAGCCGAAAAAATACAAATGAGCTGTTATTAAAGCAGAGTCTTTCTTCTTTTAGCAACAAAAGTTTTTTTATTTCACATCTTCTTTGGAACAGTTAGTGAGGAGGGTTTTAACACTTTGAATCCTTTTAGAAGCTCATATATTAGAGGTATGTTTGTGGGTGGAGGCAGAATGATTCTCTGAAAACGTTAAGTTAACGCTGGCTGGCAAATATTGTTGGCTTGTTTTTGTTTTTATAAACAAGCCAAGCCAACAATGGAAGAAAATACAAGTTCCTCTCAATATCTTCAGTCACTCACTCTACATGAGTGTTACGAGAGAAAGTTACTGTTGACCAAAGGGACCATATTAGCCACTTCGCCGGTGGCAGACTAGTTCGTCGGGGGGGGGGGGGGGGGTAGCAGACAGGAGAACCAGAGAGGACGGCTTGTTAGCTGGCTAGCTTGTCCATCTCTAGAACTGGCTAGTTAGCTGGGTAGTCTCTGGAGCCACTGCCTGCTCCCCTCCCGGCGGTGTGGCACAAGGACCGTTAGACCCAGCGCTCTGCCACCAGCCTGCTGTTGGGCTCATTTTCTCTAAACAGTGTAGCATGACAGAATGGGGGAACTAGCAAGCTAGCTAGCTAACTAGCCAGCTGCTAAAGGAGTAAAATTTCAACTCAACTCAATGCTTCATCCACACATTTTCTGTGTCTGAATCTTCCATGAAATCATGATGGAATTAGCAATCTAGCTAAGTAGAAAGCTGTCCACTAGTTAGCTTGCTAGTTCCAACATGTTTTTCATGCTACACTGTTTACAGGAAATAATCGGCTGAGGAGGTTTAGCAGAAGGCTAAGCTAAACTATTAGTAACAGTTTCTTTTGCCGATATTGTGGCTCGATAGCACCTCGAATCACAGTTTGTCATCTCAAATGTACCCAACAACACAGACTTTTTGATGTGTAACTTTAGCCCATTAGCCTCCAGTCTTTCCTTTGTTTTGCTCCCGGCTAACACCATGATGTCATCATTAGGTCGGCTGTAAAAGGGTCTATTGGCTGCAATCCTGTATCTTTTCAATAGTTGTTTTTTTATTCTCCATATCCTAAAGCTGCCATGGTAGAGCAAATTCTCCTTCCTATGAGCTGTGTTCTATTAGTTAATTGTTGGTGTATTAGAGTTTTGTTTACGCAGTAGGTGCAATGGTCATTTGAGTCATCACAGCGCTAAACGTGGAGAGGTTTGCCGTGACAGATGGACGGCAGACTTTACATCGGCCAGGGAGGCCTGAACTGCTGACTTTTAGCGATGGGGTGCAGGACTCGAGGATTGGATCACCCCAGGAGAGGCCAGTCTCACGCTAAGACACATAATGAACCAGGCCGAGGTGCCTTTCTCTACTGTCAGAGGGTGCAGGAGGGGTAAGGAAATATGGGGGGCGGGGAGGGGAAGGAAATGGAAAGGTGAGGAAAGCAGCGGGAGGAGGTTGGACTGGAGTGATGGAAAGTAGAAGGGAAAATTAACACGGTTCACGCATGACGAAATCAGCATGCATGACGGGTAGAAGGGGGATGGTAAACTGGGTTGCGGCATAATTTAGCTGCATTTGTGTCGCCACGTATCACAGCTCCAGTCTCAGTGTTTGACCTGCCTGTTATTTATAACATAAAGTTTGTGTTCCTATGCGCCATTTTGTGGCTGTGTCTTTTTTCCTGTGTGGGTACGTGAAAAACAAAAGCTATTACTGAGCGACGTTTATACTCCGTGCCCGAGGTGATGCTTCATCAACATATTTTCTTTTATTTAAAGAAGGTTGAGTACATAAGTTAGCCCGACATCAATTCAGCTCCCTGTTGTTTTCTGTTTACTTATTTACAGCCCGGAGCAGAGATGGAAAGGTTGTGCGAGTCAAGACCTTTCCCTTCATCGCGCGGTGCTTCACGACGCCTCTTTTCATCTTCAATAACCGTTTACTTATGTTTCCTGTCAAACCTCATGTTAAATCCTCCAGATCTTTGTCTGATGGAAATATGAAACCATAAAAAGATGGAAAAGAGAGAGACCGAGGGAGTGAGAGGAAAGCGGTGCGAAGAGCTCGCTGTCAAAGACGAATGTTGGGCCCAGTGGTGTGGGGTAATCTGTCAGCGCTAACAGATTGTTTGATAGGGTAAATAGGGCTTGTTGTGATGGCTGCTGGCCGTCTACATCTCTCTCTCTCTCTCTCTCTCTCTCTCTCTCTCTCTCTCTCTCTCTCTCTCTCTCTTCTCTCCCTCTTTGGTATTCATGGCTCGTGGAATAATGAAGATGACGAATTGTCAACAATCGGTCGCCCGCGGTTGTGGGTTGGGAGAGTACTGGCCAGACAGGCTCGCCTCCCTCTTGCACAGACATGCACCAATGCTCACAAAGCAGCAAATCTCAGGTTCTGAAAAGTGAAGCCGATGCTTCATGTCTTAAAGCTGCATTCTCTCTACTGACCATCAGGGGGCGACTCCTCTGGTTGTATAGAAGTCTATGAGAAAATAACTCTACTTCTCTTTTGATTTATTCCCTCAGTAAACATTGTAAACATGAGTTTATGGTCTCAATCTCTAGCTTCAAGTCTTTTTCAATACAGCATGATGTTCATTTTGTAAATGATGGTCCATTTAGAGTCAAATAGACCACAAAGCAGAGTATGCTTTAGGGCGGGGCTACTAGGTGATTGACAGGTCTGGGAGTTGTCCGTGTTTTTCGTCTTACGACTTTAACCCTTTCACTGTGTTTTTTCATTTAATGAATGTTAATTGTAACATTCATAAATGTCTTAAAAATGTCTTAGTCAGCATTTGGTTGTACTCAGCTCTGCCCTCTCGAGTCACTTCTGGTTGCAAAAATACAAGATGGTGACGACAAAAACCAAGATGGCGACGGACATAATGCCAACTCATGGCTTCAGTCCACAAACCGATGGGTGATGTCACAGTGAATATGTTCACTTCCTGAATACACTACAATTCTCACACACATGGAGGACAAATGAACCCTGCAGCCACAGAGCTTCCAGAGACAGCTTTGGACACATTCTGGATTTTTATCTTTTCATTTTTTCCAATTGGCATGCAGCGCTTTAGGGTTCACATTTATAATGTGTGTGTGTGCATGTTCGTGTGTGTGCTCCATCCACGCTTCCACTCATTTAATGGCCTCTACTTTGAGACGGAAAACATAAAACCCTCTGCCTCCTGTTTTGTGTTTCATTAGTTGGAGATGTTTTGTTAAAGTGAGGGAAATGAATGAACATTAAAGTAATTTATTTGTCTCTGCGTGTCCCCGTCGTCCACAGAGAGAGAGAGAGAGTGGCAGAAAGGAACAGGATATGTGATGCACAACTGTCATTTTGAACAAAATACTCTCCATTTGGAAATGGGATGTCATCTCATGGCATTCAAGCTTATTCGCACTATGCTGCGATTTGTTTCGGGCGTTTTGCGATGGAGATAGTCTCATCCTGTCTTTCATTATGTTATTCACAAAGTATTTCAGTACTGTAGAGAGAAGTCATTACTGTTCCTCAAAGACAGAATGGAAATAGTGGTATGTGAAGTGAATTGCTTTGGCTGCAGATAAGGTGATATTGCACAAATTACTATTTTCATAACTCAGTGTTTTGGTGAATGAGGGGTACATTATGTGTCCTTGAAATGTATGTTTTCATCAACTGAAAACACCACTTTCATATCTTAAAATAGCATATGTGTTATGAGGCAATAACTTGCTTTCCGGGTTCTTTTTTGCGTTGACATTAACTTGTTGTTCTTTTCCCCTAAATCAACATCATTTGCGTATTATAACATTCAAAGAAACATTTCCTGGGGGTCTTTATGCTGCACTCATGCATCTCGATAGTCGAATCTGACTTTTTTTCTTTTTTCCTCAATTTCGACACAAAAACAAACCTTTCCGATCTTGAATTGTCTCCAGAAAGCATTGCATAAATTCAATATTCTCCAGTTAAGCTGGACTCTTCAACTACAGGGGCCTTAGTGGAAGGGAGTCACAACGGTTGGTACCAGACGACACACAAGACATGACCAGTTTAGGAATGTCCTGCTTGTAGCTTTTGCTTGTGGCGAAATTCAGCCCCTTCAGCCATCATGTTCCTCTCCATCTGTAGAGGACGCTCTGAAAAGAGCTTATTGGGTGAATTATCAATTACATAAGAGCAAATGTGTAACCTCAAGGACCGCTGGGCTCTCGTTTCTTGTCTGCACTCTCATCGAGTGTAAGTGCACTCACAAAGAAGCGTTTGACCAAAATTATTACAATAACAAGTAAAAATGGATTCACAAAAGTATCCGTCAAATTGTGACCTCACTTTTAGGGTTAAATATAACAAATACAGTTACTGGCAAAACAGTGGAAGTAACAATAATCATTTTTGAACTGGAGGAATTTTTTCATTGTTATAAAAAAAATAATGTTTAATGTGTCCGCACTGTGTAACTAGGAGCCATCTTAGTTCTTAGAACAATGTTTTTTGGTCCTATTTCAGAATAGGTAACCACCTGTAACCAACTTAAATCTTATGTCACGTCAACGGTCCTATTAGCTGTGTGAATGCAAACAGAAAAAAAAGGCCTTGACGTCCCCAAAACTGTGTGGTCTGAAAACACCTCAGTGAAAACACTTAACTGTAGTCACTATCAGGTGTCAACCTCCGGTTCTGCCGAGTGAAGCCGATGCATCATGTCTTCAACCTGCATTCTCTCTACTGACCATCAGGGGGCGACTCCTCTGGTTGTATAGAAGTCTATGAGAAAATGACTCTACTTCTCTCTTGATTTATTCCCTCAGTAAACATTGTAAACATGAGTTTATGGTCTCAATCTCTAGTTTCAAGTCTTCTGCAATACAGCATGATGTTCATTTAGTAAATTATGGTCCATTTAGAATCAAATAGACCATAAAGCAGAGTATGCTTTAGGGCGGGGCTACAAGGTGATTGACAGGTCTCTACCAGAGACGTATACGGCGTCTCTACGTCACTCCTCCTCTGTCCAAATATGATCACTTCTGTTTATTGGTTGAAAAACAACAACATGGCGATGTCAAAATTGCCGAACTCGAGGCTTCAAAACCAACCAACAGGTGACGTCATGACAACTATGTCCACTTATATACAGTCTGTGGTATGACTGGCAACAGGATGTTAACTGGTGACATGATATTAACATGTTTTACATACCAACTCACTTGGATTTGTTCATCACCACAGCAACTGCACAAACCAAACTGTTTGCTGTCTGTGACGAGACTCGTCAGTGGATCTCTACATTTTCCCAGAATGTCCTTCAAAGTTTACTTGCATCTGAATTCACAAGTTACTAGAGACAATCTTGAGATGCACACACCGTCCCACTCTCATATCCCCCGTGACACCTTGTTCTACTTATCTTGTAATACATCTTGTGTTTTTATCTCTATTTCACATCAGACTTCACTAAACCTGAACGCTTTGGTTCAGCATCTTTATTATAATTCTGCTTCAGCAGAATTTTTAAACTACATTTTACACTTTTCAAGGGATATTTGATAGTTACGGTGACCCATGGGTCAAATAACTAAATCATAATTGTAAACAAAAAAAAAGGCAACGATGTAGTTTATTACACAGACATTGATGAATGACTCTTGGTGCTGGTGCACGAGGACGAGTCGGCGGAAGTATTTTTAGTCAAGCTGATTTATTTACGAGCGCCGTGCAGATTGCCTGTTTAATTGGGATTCAGCAGAAGTCACAGCTCAGCACTTTTATAGCCAGGGAGCAGTGCAACAGTTTTTGGCGGGTAAAAGTGTGACATGTGGGGAGAATCGGGAACCGGCATCTCCGGTCATCCCCGAGAAATTCCTCTCGCCGCCTCCGCCTCCGATGTGAGCGCCAGTTAAACGGGAGGTCCTGATGGCGGCTGCACTTTGAATATATTCCAGTCGATCGATGCAAAACGGCTGCTTTATTTAATAGCTTTGGCCCCTCAAGGCTGTTTGGCCCTGTTTAGGTTTCTTTCCCTGTGTAAACATAAATTAACTGTAATTGAACAAACCGTCACATTTGCATGGCTGAACGCGTGCCGTCGCACGCCAGACACCGACTCCACGATCGCCTCGATTCTCGCCGCCGCTTTTCCTCTTGTCATTTTTTTCCCCCGCCTCGCTCATCTGCGTCTCTCTTTCATCGGAATTAATTAGGCGTTTTAGTTAATTACCTGCCTGCTTTGGCATAGTGCCCCGCCCCCCCATGCAGTTGTTTTATGTGAGCGAAGACAGCCGTCATTAACCTCCAGTCTCTTCACTGCGTTTCGCTCCGTCTCTCGTTAAAACAATTCTCTCCGAAGCACTTCAGTCCAACCTTCAGTTTGTCGTTGCTGACGGCTTTTGTTTGTCTTTTTTAATATTTAACGACGGCGTCAAAGTGCAACAGAGCAGGGAAATCTCTTGTCACTCCACTTCCCTGTTTCTCCGCCTCCACCAGATTCAATCCCCGAAAAAGAATGTGTGCTGTTTGTTTGTTTTAGTACGGCTTCTTATTTACTCAACAGGCTCGTAGTTACTGTTTTATGAAACAAATCCTGCTGCTTTGATTGCTTTAAAACACTGAGTGTCTCCATTACGCCTTATTAAAAAGGCCTGAGAGAGAAATCCGGCTGCTGCGCGACTGTCACTTCAGGACCCGTACTTTTTATTCCTCTAAAGTAATTGTTGTTATTCTGTTCGTTGCATCTCACTGTATGCGTCTCTCTAAGTCCCCGCTGGTCAGGCCGAATCCAGGCGTGTGTGTGTGTGTGTGTGTGTGTGTGTGTGTGTGTGTTTGCGTGTGTGTGTGTGTGCGTGTGTGCGTGCGTGCGTGCGTGCGTGCGTGCGTGCGTGCGTGCATGCGTGTGTGTGTGTGTAATTGTCAGTGCAGAGAGCTTGTCTCCATTCATTTTTAATGAGCAATGAGGCTGCGTTGCCCCCCATTAATAGAGAATTAGACCGTCCATCAGCCGGCACATCGACGCCTTGTTCCTCGCATCCGAGGGTGTAGACTGTACAGCGAGAGGCGGCTAATGACGCGGCAATAACTGACAATAACTCAGAGAGCTGGAGACGGACAGAGCGAAGCAAGGAGGAGGAGGAGGAGGACGAAGGAGCAGGGATGGTGGGCAGACGCGAGGGAGCCCTTCAGCACTCACAACACTGTCAGTGTGAGGCAATGAGGCCGAACTACAAGTGCTCGGGTTTCAGTGGGATTCATGAGACTGTAGAGTAGAACTTTATGATGTTACATCTGTGTGTGTGTGTGTGTGTGTGTGTGTGTGTGTGTGTGTGTGTGTGTGTGTTCAAGAATAAGTTGTCTTTTTAAACCTGGGTATTATTTTCATAGATTTGGCAGAAGATTCCTGTTCCATGGTGACAGGTAGATCTGGGGATATGATCATGCTGCTGAAAACAGAAAGGAGCATGAGTGGTGAGGTGATCCACAGGCCGTTACTGAACCTTGGCCATATAGTCCAGACCACCTACTAGGGTTAGGAGTTAACCCTCCAGTTAACTAGTTAGTTAGTAGTCATCACTTATTGTGAAGAGAAGCTTTGGTCCAAGTTGAAGTAGATTTGCTTTTGTTTCTCAAACTAAAGGGTCGTCATGTCCGATTGATTAACCCCAACAATTAAACAATGAAATAAGGGTTCCAAACTGGTTCTTTTTAGGGCTGAGGTTCTACACAGAACAGCCTGCTTCTGGAAAACCCTTTTCTTTAAATAAAGTTTTTTTTAAGACTTAGGGTATCCATAGAACCTCTTTTGGAAGAAAGAGATCTTCAAGGATTGTTAAAAGAATGAGTGTTCAAAGAAAACGGCCAAAATCCGGGACCACACCCCCCCTGAAAAAAACTGTGACTGAGAACCAGGATTGTTGTGGGTTGAGACGCACCACATCAGCCCCGGTCCTTTAGGGTTCTACATAACCCTTGGAATATAAAAGTGTTCTCTGTAGAATCCCCTTGGGTGGGTTTTAGATGAACATTTTAGAATATGAAAGGGTTCTCAGTAGAATCCCGAGTGGGTTCTAGCTTGTTAGTGCCCTTAAAAGGTGGAGAGGTTCTGGAAAAAACCTTCAGAGAGAGTTCTGGATTAAACGATTACGCCATGGAAGTGTTATCTGTAGAACCACTCGCAGGGGGTTCTGCGTGGAACCTTACTCAGGTGATTCCGGGTATAACCCTTTAAGTTGGGTTCAAGGTAGAACTCTCTGAAAGGTTTCAAAGTGGAACCTTTCAGAGAGTTCTCCAAGGAACCAAAAAGGCAAAGAACCCTACACAGTTCTAGTTCTGAATCCCTTTTTTTGGATTCAAGGGTCTTTTAGAGAACTTTTAGAGAACTTTTAGAGATGCTCCAATCACATTTTTCTTTTTACCGCCAATTCTGATTGCCGAAACACACAAGTCAAATGATTGGAAAATAAAAGATTGTATTTACACAGTTTTTTTCCCACACAGATTTTTTGTTCACGATGCAGCATTAGCAAGGATCGGCAACTCAAGAGCAATATTGCTATAGGTAGATCGCATATTTTCACTGAATATCGGCCAATAACGATCATCAGTAAAGGTTTATTTCACACCATGATGGTTAAACTGTATAATTTATCCGCGGTTAACGTGTCAACTACCGGTCCGTTACACCACTACTTTTTTTCACAGTTTTATTTATGTTTACAGACCAAACAATTAATCAAATAATCTAGAAAATAATCTGCAGATTAATTGATAATGAAAATGAATTTAGTTGCAGCTTTGCAGCACTGCATCCCCATTTGTCAAGAATGATGAAGAAAAGTAGGAAAAATAATCCCAAGCATTATTATAATAACTGCACATCCACGTAACCTACCTATAGTATATATATCAAGATGTGTGTGTGTGCGTGTGTGTGGGTGTGTGTGTGTGTGTGTGTGTGTGTGTGTGTGTGTGTGTGTGTGTGTGTGTGTGTGTGTGTCTGTCTGGCTCTGTGCCCTGTCGCTCCTCCCTTGAGTGAGATATTTAAGAGCGGAGGCAATTTATTACCATAATATTGAATCATGTCGCTTCTTATGGCCAGTAATGAAAAATGAATAGTTTTTCGCCGAAGCTCCTGCATGAGTCGGTGGCCCCGGCAGCTCGCTGTGCACGCGCACGACACGCACACGTGCGTGTCGTGCCGGCTGTTTACGCTGAGAGACCGGACCAACCTGCAGCAGGCCGACCTGCGTTCATCTCTGAGAGAACGGGAAATCACATCAACGGGGCGATTAGTCAAGCTTCCCCCTCTGTGATGTTGATAGGTTAACCCGGATTAACCCAACCGCTGGGCGTTCTCAATTATCAGCGTTGTCAGCGCGACGAGGCCGACGCCAGATCTTCACCAGGAGTCGGCCCGGCCGCCGCCGCCGCCGCCGTCTGTGATGGGTGACGATGAACAACTGAACCCTCACCTCAATTTTCAGGGAAATGACAAAGACAAAGATTGTGCGTCGCTGTGGCGGGAGGACGAGAGCTGCTCAGCACCTTTTTGTAATCCATGATACTCACAATGCTGCTGTATTGCGCACCTCATCGCTCTTCCTGTCAAGTGCACACGGATTTATCATGAGCCTATTGTGAGGCAGTAACATGCATCTGGAATGGTTCCCGTCGTCTATCGGAGCTGTAGTGTACGTGACCGTCCAGCCGCCGGGGGCCCTCGCGATGCGTCTCTGGAAGGTGTTTATTCGCTCTGCTTCGTCCAAATGTTTACATCCGTCCTCTTGCTCCCACGAGACCCGTGTTGATGTGTGTGGTGTCTTGGCACGTGTGTGTGTTTGTGAGTGTAGATGGGCCAGTGTCACATACAGGTCTCTGTGGAATCTCCATTGTTGCATTCTTTGCATACACACAAATTACAAAGAAGAGACAGACGAAACATGCTGATGCACCGAAATCAGACAGCAAACATACGATCAGACACATAAATAAGTTGCGAAATACTTACCAGGTAGTAACCTCCGGTTCTGACGAGTGAAGCCAATCCTGAAGTGTCTTAACCCTTTTAGTACTGTAATTATGACAGTCCACCCGGACATTTTTGGCTTTTTTTGTCAATAAAAGTGACAGAAAAAGTCCTCTTTTTTTCAGGAGAAATTAAACTTTCAAAATATGGCAAGTATTTGTCATTATTACATGTTATAATAGCTTAAAACTGTGTGTGTGTGTAACAACCAATGCATGTTACAGGTTGTTCTATGTGTCCATGTCCAGGTGTTCTTTAGCTGCAGTGGTAGTCCCTAAAGCAGTTCCTGTCCAGCTGAAGACAGAGCCCAACCTGACACTCCTCACACATCTAGGGAGTGCTTTTATGGCAGAGAGTACACCCCCCCCTCACCTTCCCCCGACCTTCCCACACCTTCCCCCCCACCTCCCACACCTTCCCCCGACCTTCCCACACCTTCACCCCACCTCCCACACCTTCCTCCCCAGGCTGGCCTTTTGTATTTTGCCAGTGTTTGCTTGCGGGGACAGGAGAGTGGCCTTAGTGGCACACCGAGCAGCTTTGCACACAGGCTTCTGCCTCATGCTGAGCTCCTTGCGCACAATAAAGGTGGTGAAAAACTTATGGGCCATCTCTTTGTTTTTCTATGCACAGAGTTGGTTCCCAGCATCTGGTCAGAGGTGTCCATTCCCCCCATGTACTTGTTGTACTCACCCACAGCTGTGGGTCTGGGGACAGGGACCCTCTGACTGTGCCCATCACTGGTCTTCTGCCACTGCAGGAGTCTCCTCTGTGTATACAGGTTGGACAGATGGAGACCTCCCTGGTGTCCATCCATTTTACAAAGAGCAGGCCACCATCCCTGATCCACATGATGGAGCCTCTCTCTGATTTTCTGTCCAGGGCATTCTCTTGAGTTGTTAGGACACCAACTCTGACCTGGCTGTAAGTTCCCCAAACCTGGCTCAAAACATTATTGTAATAAAGCTGGGAATAAATATCCAGTGTAAACAAACTGTATTACCGTGGTTGAGATGGCGACACTGCTCCTGTCTCCTCCTGCCCATCCTCCTGTCTCCTCCTCTCCATCATCCTGTCTCCTCCTCTCCATCATCCTGTCTCCTCTCCATCCTCCTGTCTCCTCCTGTCCATCCTCCTCCACAAATCTCTACGGGACTTTCATCTTCCTGGTAGAGCTCCTCGACATTTCTCCTTCTACTATTTACTAAATTACTACCAATGAAATACGCGAACTATGGCGAAAAAAGACGAACGATGGCAAAAATAAGACGAACTATGGCCAAAACACGACAAAAGAACACTCCAAAACTCTCAGAAACAATACTAATACTATTATTTGCAACACCAACATATTATTTACAAAGAAAACGCTGCTAAAATACCACTAAAACACCACTAAAACATCACTAAAATACTCATAACTTTTACTCTCAGTCTCCATTGTTGTTTACCTGCTCCGGTCACTTCCACCCCTCCCCCACAGGAAATCCTGCCGCTGGTTCCTCCATTACTGTAATGTCCCGTATATCATTGGAAAGCTACGCTTCTTAGCTTTCGGAATCGGTTGGAATTACGTCAATAGCGCAAATGGTTGAGGACTTACGGTAATTTGGTAAATGCACGTCACTTTCTGTCGCCGGCGCTTGGGTTCGTACTAGAAGGATTAAACCTGCATTCTCTCTACTGTCCATCAGGGGGCGACTCCTCTGGTTGTATAGAAGTCTATGAGAAAATGACTCTACTTCGCTCTAGATTTATTACCTCAGTAAACATTGTAAACATGAGTTTATGGTCTCAATCTCTAGTTTCAAGTTCAAAGACCATAAAGCAGGGTGTGCTTTAGGGCGGGGCTACAAGGTGATGGTGATTGACAGGTTGCTACCACCGCAGCAGTCCAAGTATGGTAATCTGCATTTGTTTGGTGCCTTTCCAGTCTTCTGACCCCCCAGAGCACTTTATTCACACGTATTCATCCACTGATGGCGATGAGGTCATCAGGACTAAACTAAGTCCTGCTTAGTTGTAATTGACCCTCTGAACCCCAAGGTTCAGGGTGTTTTTTGCTCCTGTCACATTTTTCTCTCTGTGGTCTTGATTGACTGTAATATAAAAGTCCTGCTCCTCTCTGGGCCATCATGACTAGAACTAGGCAGAACTAGAACATGTCTTTAGTGCAGAATAAAAGTTACAATGCCATATATCATAAAAGTTGAACTTCTGTATTAATTTATTTTACAAAATTTGGAAACTACTGGAATCTCTATATCTAACATGTTTCCAAGTGTCCAGTGTGGGAAAAAGAAATGGAGTCTCTGGGTGCTATACATATTGAGATATTACAATTTTTACAGCTTCTCCTCTTTGCTCTGTCTTCAGCAGCCTGAAGTTCAGTCAAAGTTTCACTGAATTATTGTCACATGACTGTTGGTCTCAGATGAATCAGTCATGGCTTCTTAGTTGCGCTGAGGAGCTCAGAATGTTATGCTTTTTACAGGATATGGTTAAAGTAAACGGTTTATTTAAGTGAGTCACGTAGAATAAAATGTTTTTTGATAAAATATCACAATTTGAGACTTTGTTTTGGATGCTTTTTCTGACGGAAGCGTTCGTCGCACACGATGTGTTCAAGAACCGTCGGAGAGATGAAAATCTGACGATAATCATGTTTTTTTTACGGCTTCTGGCTGATAAACGGTGTAGTTTTGCCGTTTAAAGCCCTCAACTCTCTGTGGAAGAAAAGAACTCGACGCTTCGGAGGTGTGAAACATGGTCATGTGGATGTAAAAGAAAAAGAAAAGAAAAGAAGAGTGGAAGTCTTCTGCGTCTCTCCGTCAAAAACAAGGAGAGGTGCTGATTGGACACGGAGGTTGTTTGTCTCTGTCTCAGGAGAGCCTCCCTGATTTGCCAGCAATGAGACCGGTCATTACTCACTGAAGCCCAGCGGTAAACTCCCTCCATCTCCATCTCCATCTCCATCTCCAACCGCAACCCCATCCATCTCTGAATGTGGTGCTGAAACCATGCAGGGGGTGAGGGAGGAGGAGCCCAGACACCTTTATGGACAGACATACAGCAGAGTGGACAGCTGATCGATAAGACGAGGAGCATTTGTGTGTGTCATTAGTTCAAAACAGGTTTCGCATAATGTTGTTATACACCCAAACTACGGTTGCCTGCGCCTGTAATCTGCAGCATTTTCATTTTCAACAGTATTTGTTTACTTTCCCTCAAGGAGGAGAGAAATACGACAAGCTGTGCGAAGACCTCGCGCTGCGTTTCAGCTCGGTGAAATGTGCGTCTTTTTGTTGCACGTTGAAACAAATGGTGGTTGCTTGGGAGTGCGTGACTCCGTGCGCTCGTCGTAGGCCTTTTTTTTCTCTTTCAATAGGCTGGTAATAAGGTTTCACTCCACCAATGTGGTGCAGCCGATAAGCACAAAGGGCAATAATCCATACAAATATTAGCCCAGGTTTCTGAAATGGCTCGGATGAATGAGAGAATTTGTGCGTGTCTGTCTGTGTGTGTGTGTGTGTGTGTGTGTGTGTTTGTGTGTGTGTATGTGTGTTGTGCATGTTTGCTCACACACTTATCAGAGCATTTGGAAAACAAGATTTGTAATGAAAA